>CM062818.1:1656406341-1657088192 GCA_031772625.1 Pinus tabuliformis | reverse complement strand
AAATATTAAAAAAATTAACTATAATACATTATCAAAATATAAATGTGTTGGTTGGGTGGGGCCCAACCTAGGTTCAGCATTAGTTAACCAAACAAATCCCTACACTAGTGGCGCTTTCGGCATCAGCCTGTGGAGCAAGGACTGAAGTCTTACCCGAAGCAGTATGGGGGGATGTTGGAACCAAGTTTCTGCACCCTGAGATGGTTGTGATGTCGGTTTATACCCTCTGTTCATGATTTCGCGAAGGTCACTAAGCTTTAGGGCTCTGTCAATCTTACCCTTTAGTCCGCCCTTCAGTACCTCCGTGAAGGTGTATGATTGACCTTCACACAGCCTTACCTCGTGATCTAGGTACCTTCGTGCTACAATGACAACGTACTGTATAGGTTCCCAAGTTATCTTAAGTGTTTTACTTATCTTACCAAATAATCCCAGTTAGTTCCACGTAAACTGATATTCTTACTTGCGTTCAGTATCAATATAATCACATATATTCATGCATCACATAAACATTGTAAATTAAACCCAAAACGCAATATAACAGAATGGATTAATAGTAAATACACAGAATTTGCAGAATACTTCTCTTTATTGATATCTTCAAACTATTACAGACTCTATCCACCCTGCGCACACATTTGCAGGGGTCCACACACTCAGCTACGAACTTCCACCCTAGGCCTCTGTGCACTCAGCTGCAGAGCCTCTACTGTGCTAAGACCTGAAACACTTAGACTTCTCTACCAAGACTCTTTTCTTCATTCTTCTATACTTACTTAGCTACTTTTTATACAATCTTATGGTCTGTGGACCATGGGAGGATCTTTATAGCCGACTTTACACTTTGCAAAAATAAGGGCGGATAACCCTTTATGACTCATAACACCTTTGTGCTCTGCGACGACAAAATGCAGATACTTAACAATTTTATTACAAAATTGAACCAAAACATGGGCTTTTAGCCCCAAAAATGTCCTTGGGGGATCTTGTTCCCAACAGGGCCGCCAACACAAACATGGTGACTTGTCCTTGAGTCACTTGCAGGTGAAGAGATCTTGGCGCGAATACCTCCCAGCTCGACCTGTATGACCACAACCTCGACAGTGCATTATGCGACCACCTACTTTGCTTCTTCAACCAACTTCTCGGTCCCTGGTCCTGAACTGTCAGCCTGAAGCTTCTGCTGAGTTTCTTGCAAGTTTGTGAGCTTTCTTTCAATAGAGGTTGTGACCACATAAGCCTCATCCAACCAAGGCTTCAAGCGCACCTTTAGCACTGCCTCCTTGTGTTGCACTGCATCTACCTGTTCTTTCAACTGCTTGGCCTCCTACAGCTTCACCAGTCTCTGCGTGAGAGCGATGGTTCGCATTGTACCTTTTACTTCATCATAGCGTTGCTGTAGTTCTCGTGCTTCTATCTACAGCCGTTATACATTAGGGTTCTCTTGCAGGCTCATCAAGATCTCGAACGACTATTCAAAAGGTTGTGTGCAGTTTGCTACTGCACTGTCGACCACCGCTATTGCCTCTATGACAGTGGTTGCAAACTGCTCCTTTACTTCTGGTGAAGTTGAAGGCTAGGCCTTCAACTATAATTCTATAATCTATAGGTTTATCTCTAGTTGAATCCTAGCCATCTCCGTGCGAGCGACACGCACCTAGTAGCAAGCTTGCGAACGCGCACCTCGATCGATTCTTCCTCAGGAATGGCCAACTCCAGACCATTCGGCATGCCTCCTCCATGACCTGAATTATATGCTTGTTTTGGTCAGTTACCTTGGTCACAGTGGCAATGGAAGAGTCTCACTGTAGGGCCATCTATTTATTATTAATCCTCTACTCACTTATCACCTGTATAGCGCGGCGTTCGCGGGCCCTCAGCTCCGATCACTCCATCCTACAATAGGTGGAGCGCCTCGCCAGGGAGAACTGCCAATTTCAACCCCACTCCCTTGAGGGCATTGACAGTGGACCTATCAGCTTCATTCTCCGTGGTTAGTGCTCCATCTGGTAGCACTATCATGCTGGAGACCTTCACACGCAGCATTTCAACAGCTTCTAAAGTGCCGATAGCGAGGCTGGTGGACATCGTCCCAGCCCGTGATACGCAGTTTTGTAGCTCTTGCAAATTTGTCTGGATGGTTTCCAATACTAGTTGTTTCTGTTGTTTAAACTGTTGTAGTGCCTCCGCGGTGACATCCTACACTGTGTCTCCAATGTCATGCAAATCGCCTTCTGTGAGGGTGATTGGGTCCAAGGACACCTTAGTGGCCTTGGATTTCTTCCTCGGCCCTCCTTTCTCTTGTTCCCTTGGACACTTGATGCAGGCGGACGTCTCCTGTGGGTCCGCGCCATGCTTCTCTGTCTGCTCGTCTGTTTCCTCCTTGGTGTCAGGCGAAGGTGACCTCGCGCCTTTGTAATAGCCCCGCTTTGTTTCGCTTGTCTGCTTTTTTGTCTGTTGGGCGGTATCGCGCTCCGCCTGGGCCTTGTCAGCAGCCTCCTTCTTCCTCTTCTCAGCCAACTGTGCCATATTGAGCTTGGCCTCTTCCTTTTTTCATTATGTTGTGGACTTACTCACCCCCACCGCCAAGTCTGATGTAGTGTTCCAATCTGTCGGCTAGCGATCAAGTACTACATAAATGGCGTCGTCTGTTGCCAACTAAAGCAAGTCATACCATGTCTACGCAGGGTCCTTCTGTGCCCTGATTGACACATGGTGGAAGTCTGCCTTAAACTTTGTGTTATCACAAAATCTGACCTTGATAGGCTCTTGATCAAGCAAACTCTGAGTAACTCTTTCAAACCAATATTTTGGTTGAGGCTTAGCCTCCTCAACCTGAGAGGGCTCTCTTAATAGGTTTAATATTTTTTATTAATGATTAGATGGCTAACTCTAGGAACAAAATGGATAAATGAATAATTGGTTAACTGGTTGAATCAAATATTAGCAAACATCTATTGGGCTATGGAGTCAATATTATCTTCAACAAAACAACATGATCAGCAAAACACGGAAGTCAAGGCACTTAGAGTTTAGGTTTATAAATAAAATAGTAACATAATGAAACAACACAGTTTACAAGCATGTGAAGGAAGTTAGAGCATTTTCCAAAGAATTCTAAATATCACATGCTCATACCACTGCAAATAAGTAATTGAACAAGGCCATAAAAACATCAAACACATAAAATCCTTGTGAATCTTGAGTAGTCAAACTGATCTTTGTATTAAGTATGAAAACCACAATTTCTTACAATAACACAAATTTATTTTGTTAATGAAATTACCAACCCTAAGGAATTTGATTCTCAAGCTTTATATAGAGTTTTACATCTTTGGATACTATGATCCACCTTTAGAGGAATTAGAATTCCTAACTTAGGCACCTATTCATTCACAAAACAAACTATTTCTTGACAGCTAGCGGTCTTTAAGAGTCCTAATACAAATAGGAGTAAAACTCCTAAAACATGCTTTCAACAACCTTATCTGGTTCTTCAATACATTCGTTAATCAAATGCCAACCCATGTCTTCAAGCTTGATGATGTCCACAGTGTTGTTTCAAAACCTATTGAGTCATGACCTAATTGTCGTGAAAACTAGGAGACAAAGTTCCTCCTTTTAAGGCCCTTAACCCTTTATGCTTATCTTCAAGCAGTTTTGCTGGTGTATATGTGGCATGCATTAATAATCCATTGAAACATCATTTTCCACCTGTGCAAAAAGGAAACTTGAGCATATGGTGTAAAGGATGAAACATGACTTGCGCTACGACAATACTCTGTTTTCGTAGCACAGCCTTCATTTTACTTATGAAATACTCCTTGAAGCTTTGCTATCTACACCACTGCCATCTGAGACTTCATACATGGTCCCATGTATACCAGCATCTTCAAAATTTGGAACTAATCAAACCTTACCTCCGGAAAGCATCCATAAGTGCTAAATGATCATCTTCAGCAGTTTTGTAGCGCGCTACGAAACTACTGTGTATGCTCTTTTTCAACACGGCCTTCAAAAATTTGTAGTTTGGGAGTTTTTCAAAATTCCATGAAGACTGATATGATCAACCAAAAATCAAAATCACTTACCCTTATAGATGTTCTTCTTCACAGTTGTTCTTCCTTTTATATGCCAAAACTCTTTTTATGTGCCAAAACTGTTTTAATATATCTCCTTCACTGCCCCTTTTCAACACCCTGTTTCATTATTGTTGTAGACCCTTTTCTAGATTTGGTTAGTTGTATTTCTAGGTCTTCAATTTGCCTCTTCAATCTCCTATTTGTAGCTCTCAGCTGAGCATTAATCTTCCTTACAAATCTGGCTTCTTTGATTGCAGGAACAGTCCAAGTAAAGTATTGAGTTTCACTATTTATTATTTCTGGTTTGGACACCTTTTCAGCTTCCTAGAGAGCCTTCATCCTTTTGAAATTTTTCCTTTCAGCAGCATGCTCTCTTTCTCTCACTCTTAGTTTGGAAATTTCATTGTTGGCAGCTTTTAACATTTCTTCCATAACCTCATAACTAGCTTTTTCTATTTGAGTGGCAGGAACTATGCTTTTGTCACCTTCAGGTCTTGGAGACGGAATGTCAATCAACTCTTCTTGAATAACAGATGTTTCTTCTATTCTCCCCAGCTCAATATTGGACTCTTGCATCTTCTTGGATTGCCTGGTTAAGGGTTTTATGGGTTTGAAAGAAAATGCTATGACATCATCCTCAAATTCCAATTTCTTGGAGGGTTTCATTTTCTTTGACTTTCCTTGATTAGATTTTATCACATCTGCCTACACCAAAGGGGATTTTGCAATATCAATGGCTTTTAAAATATCATTTAAATCACCCTTCAAGCTGGAACCTTCTCCTGAGATCATTGTTTTACCTTTCTCCTTTGCAATTTGACTTCTAGTCAATCTCTTTTGAACTAGTTTGTTGGTTGACTGTTCTTGTGTCATTCCCTTAACCTCAAGCATCTTTTCCTTTGTAGATTTAGGAGTTTCAAGGATGACTACTAGTGCTTTGCTTACTTGTTCTTTCACCTACTTCCTAGGTTTCAACTTAACATACCTTTTTGCCCTGGACATTACAGACTTGCTGGTTTCTGCTGATGGAGTTCCTTTAACCCTAGGGCTAATGTCTACACCTTGTTTTTCTGCTCCAAAGTCACATAAAAACAAAAATGAAGACCATTCTTTGTTGATCCTCTTGAGTTCATGTAGAACTATCAATTTAATTAGACCATGATGAAACAGGGAAGTTTCACATCCTTGAGATTTCAACTGTACTTTATCTGCCATCTTAGATACACTTCGAAATAAGAAGTAAGGCAAATCTAGAGAAATTATACGAGTAAAATGTAACAGGAATTTAAAATGATATCAATAAACCTTTTGATACCCCTTCACAGGTGAAATAACGTTGAATGTTGAAGATTAAGTTGGTATAGCTGTCCTTGATGTAGTATTTGGGAATTGCCTTGGTTAAGTCAGTTTCTGAAAACTCTGGCTTTGGGAACACCTTGCATGGTTCCATGTCAATTCTGAAGTTTTTGAACCATGTCTCTTTCCCCCTAGGAATTTTTGTCACCAACACTATGACCTCTGGAGAAATTTGCAAGTTCAACATTCCGACCTTTGTGCTGGAGCCAGTGAAATGTAGTGCAAATTCCTTTGTCACCTGAGTATGTCCTCCCTGCAATTTCTTACAAAAATTCCAGCATCCTACTTTCTTGAAGGCTTCTACAACTACTTTGTCTCTAATTAAGACCTCAATGCTTTCAAGCTCTGTTCTCAAGCAATAACTAGATCTGTGACGTTTCTTCTCCTCTGTCATCTTTCCTTCTAAATTTTTGTGACAAAACCAGCCTCTTTTGAAATTTTGTTGTTCAGCCTCGCTTGCCAATGGTGGTCAGCCTCTCCTGAATTGTGGATGAGGAAAACCTTGGTGGAAAATTACCAAAGCCCTTTCGAATTTGAAATTATCTTTCATAATGAGCCTTAAATTCGAAATGATGAATTTGGATGGCGGCATGCTTAAAGACTGACCCCTAGCTGACACCTAATAACGAAAATTTTAACGAAATGTTAACAGATTGATGTTTGACAAGATTGTTCTATGAATCTGCGCTTTCGTAGCGCACAGGGAAAAGCACTACGAAAAGAGCAGTGTTTTCGTAGTGCAAAACAGAGATTTTACACTATATGCGCTACGAAAACATGGTTTTAGGGCTAATTCCAAAAAATTTCAAAAATGGTTTAAGCTATGAGTTTCTAAAAAGAATATAAGACTCATGAAACATGGAATAAGGTTGTTGGGCTTTATTTGGATATAAAAATTGAAACCTTTGAGACTCCTCACATATCACCTACCCATTAAAACATAGGGTGACTTGACACTTATCTAAGACCATGACTAAGAAAAATGTAAACCCTTGTTTTGGTGATAACAGTGGCTCCACTTGGGATAGTGTACCCCTGTGGCACACTAAGAACTCGTAGATCTAGTGCTATTCATTTTTTGGTAAAACAAAATACTTTTATTTGACTTGACAAGCATCTTCTTCAAACTTTTGGCCTTCAAGTCGGGCTTGAGCTCTCTGTTTCAGCTTGTCCTTATTAGCAATAAAAACTGACAAAGATGGAATATATACAATGTCATGAGTGGTTGATGAAACTTCAGCAAGTATAATGCTTTAGGAACCTGCCATTGACAGGCCCTCCATCATATGATCCTCCATCAATTTCCTGCAATATATAAGTGTTGTTCCCATGAAAACCAGCAATCTTAAAAGGACCCTTCCATCAATTCTCAAACTTACCATGCTTGCCCTTTTCCTCAATTTTGGCCTCCCATTTCAGCACTTTGTTTTGTATTTGGAAACTGTGTTCATTAATCTTCCTATCAAATGTATTTTTAATTGTGTTTTGAGCATGTTGATGGTTGTTATAGACTTCATTCCTCTTTTCCTGCAAAGCTATCAACTAGTTTATCCTTCTCTATATGGCATTTGGTTCTTCTTCAAGTCCTTGAATTAGTTTCATGACCAGTACCCCCAATGATGTCAGAAAAACAGCTTCAGCACCATAAACTAATTCACACGGTGAAGTTCCAATTGATCTCTTTTTACATATCTTGTCAGCCCATAAGGCATACTTCAGCTTTAAGTGCCAAGTTTTCTTGTTCTCCCGCAATACCTTTTTGATGATTCTTACAATACTCTTGTTTGATGATTCAACAAGACCATTTCCTTGTGGATAGTATGTTGTAGAGTGTCCAAGAGTGATGTGATATTGATGACAGAAATTAATCATTTTCTTAGACTTGAAAGCTTGAGAATTATCTGTTATAATCTTCATGGGGCAGCCAAATCGAGACAATATATTATTCTCTATAAAAGAAATAATTACAGAATCATTAGCTTGCCTTGTTGGGATCGCCTCTATCCATTTGGTGAAGTAATCTGTTGCTGTGAGAATCCAACGATGTTGTCCTGATGATGATGGATATATTTCACTAATAAAGTCTAACCCCCACTGCTGGAAGGGTGCTTCCACATAGATAGGAACCAAAGGTAGAGGTACAAGTTTTCTTCTTCCTTCAAAAATGTGGCGTTCATGACATGCAGCAACTCTTTTGTAAATCTATTTAAACATTGTTGGCCAAAAATATCACGCTCTTAGAATATTATTTGTTGTTAGCCTTCCAATAATGGTGTCCTTCGCAATCACCTTTATGGAATTCTTCAATGACCCTTTCAGCCTCTTCTTCAAGTAAACAATTTAGCAAAATTCCTCTTGTATCTTTCCAAAACAGATTTTTGTCAAATATAAAATATCTCAAAGATTTCAGCTTAACAAGCCTTGATTTGGATTTTGTTAGATCAGCGGGAGCTTTTGTGATGTTGTAAAAAAAAATACCACGTCTTTGTACCAATTTGAAACAAGATATTTCTCATAAACTTGAACCAATTCTTCCTCATCATCAGAAATTTTTGATATTTCTGCATTCAGATTTATGTCAAGACAATCCAAGTTTGACTGAGTCATTAACTTTTCCAACCCTTGTCCCTTCACCAATTTGGTTGGTTTGATGTCTATATCATATTCCAGCAATTTTGCGATCCATTTTCCCCTTTTGCCATCAGGATCTGCCTGAGTTAGAATGTCTTTCACCACAGTACTTGGAACATATGCCACAATGTGAGAATGCAAAATGTAAATTCTAAAGTCTTTAATAGCTTTTACCAAAGCATAAGCCTGTTTTTCTAGAATATTATACTTCAGCTCAGCATTAGCTAATGTTCTACTAAAGAAAGAGATAGGTTGTTCAATACCTTGCTTTCCCTTTTGAAGCAAAACTCCAGCAATTGTATTTTCGGAAGCAAATGTAAAAACCAAAAATTCTTTTGAGAAATATGGACTGATGAGTACCAGTGCTTGTGTGAGTGCCTTCTTAATTTGCTCAAAAGAATTCCTTGCCTCAGCTGTCCATTTAATATCAAATCCTTTCTTTAACATCCTTGTTATATCTTTGACAATCTCAACAAAGTTAGGAATGAAGCGCCTAACAAAATTCATTTTCCCAAGAAATGATTAAATGTATTTCCTACTTCTTGGAAAATCTACCTTTTGTATGGCGTTAACTCTGTTAGGATCAATCTTAATTACATCTTCAAAAATAATATGACCAAGTAATTTTCCTGTAGTTAGAGCAAAAATGCTTTTAGTAGGATTAAGAGAGATACCAAACCTTCTACATTTCAGCAAAAAAATTTCTAGGTGTTTCAGGTGATCTTCTTCTTTCTTTGAAAAGACCGTTATGTCATCAAGATAAACAACCACCGTCTTGTTATTTTCTTTAGAAAAACAATGTCCATTGCTCTTTGAAAAGTATCTCCCACATTCATGAGACCAAAAGGCATCTTGGCGTACATGAATGTGCCCCATGGTGTTGTGAAGGTTGTTTTCTCCTGATCATCCGGATGCACAAGAATCTGATTATAACCTGAGAAGCCATCAAGCATAGACATTCTTTGTGAACCAACAATATTTTGCAGAATTGAATCCATCTTGGGAAGAGGATAGTTGTCCTTTAATGAAGCCTTATTCAAATTCCTGAAATCAATACAAATTCTGATTTCTCCACTCTTCTTTCTAACCGGAACCAAATTTGCAAGCCAATTTGAGAATTTGATTGGGACAATGATTTTAGCATCAAAAAGCTTCTTAATCTCCTTTTCAATCAATGGCATGAGAAGGGGATTAATTCTTCTCAACTTCTGTTTGAATGGTTTCTCATTTTATTTAATAGGAATAGTATGTTGAATAATGGAAGGATCATATTGTTTTAATTCAGAATAACTCCAAGAAAAAACATCAACAAACCTCTTCATCATCTCAATATATTTGAATTTCATATCAACTAAAAGAAACTTTGAAATTTTGATCATTTTAAGCAAAGTTGATGTACCCAGATTACAGCTTTCTACTTCCTCTTCATCAGCTTGTACCTTTGGCGATTTGAACACATCATTCTGATCAAAAAGATTCTCAAGAGGAATAAGAACCTTTGGTATTGAATTATTCTTTAATTGCAGGACTTCAGAATTTTCTTTAGACACAACCAGCATGTTTTGTTGATCTTCTTGTGTACTTTCAAATTCTTCTTTCAGCTCAATAAAATTCTTCACCTGTTGATCATCTTCAAAAACTTGCCAATGGGTGATATTGTCTGGTATAGTTGGTCTATGACGAACTTCAATCTCATATTTCTCAAAAGAATAAATAGGAATGACAAAAAGACTTGTTGAAACAGCAAGAGAATCAGCAATGGAATCTTGGTCTCTAGTTTTGACAGTGAAAGAATAGGCTTGAAAATTCTCCAACATGTCTAAAACTAGATTTTTGTATGCTCTCATTCTTACATCCTTTATTTGATAGACACCTTCAACTTGTTTAATAACCAATTCAGAATCTCCAAAAACAAAAATATTTTGAGCCTTCATTCTTATCAAAACATCTAGACCCAAAATCAAGGACTCATATTCAGCCATGTTATTTGTGCAGTCAAAATTCAGTTTGTAAGAACAAAACTTGCTCTCCTCACTTGGACTTGTAATCCAAATTCTTGCTACTGCTCCTTCTTTTCTTGTTGATTCATTGAAGTACAATGACCACCATCCCTCCACCTTTTTGTTATTTACCTGCTGGTTTTCTGAGTGCTGATTTTCTGCTTTCATTTCTTCTAGACCACTATCAAATGACTCATTGAAAAGAATGGCAAATCCTAGTTCAGTATCAAATGAATAAATAGGAAATTCTAAGGTTTATCTTTGTTGCTTACCATATAAGCCATTCTAGTCTCCCGATACAATCTCCTTTGTTCACCAAAAATAGGAATTGTGGCATAAGTAAGGTCCATCTGCATTGTGCCTTTAATTTTTGCTACCCATGATCTTGATAGCAACATCCCAAACTTTGGCGGAATATCAGCCACAACAATGTCCATAACAATTGTCTTTGCTGGGATTTGTGTTAGACCAACAACAACATCTTTGATTAAACCAATACATTGAACTCTTTTTGAGTCAAAAGAGAATAAATCCTTATATGGTCTTGTTACCTGTAACCCTAACCTTTCCATAATTACTTTGGGCATGAGATTATGAGAAGCCCCTGAATCCAACATAGCATTATGTAAAGTCATATCATGAATACTAATGCTTACATAGAAAGGAGGAAACTCTTCATTTTGATCATCTTCTAACCTTGGACCCAAATATATAGTAGGATTATCTTCTTGGACATTTAAAATATCAGCAACTCTTGGTTGTGAATTCAACATCTCAACAATCTTGCTTCTGTATTGATTTACCTTGAGAATCTCACTAAAAGGGATTGATATTTTAATCTTTGAAATTTCATTCTCAAGGTTGAAAATAGAAACAGACTTTTCAGCTTCTTTGATAGGAGGAGGAAGTTGAGTGTCTTTTCTACCAAGTGGAGAATCTTTCTTACCTTCAACAACCTTTGAATCATCTTTCTTAGGTTGTGCTTTGTTTGCAATAATCGACACATTTCAGTTTCTAAGGTTGTATTGTTTTTGCATTTCAAAGATAGCATGTTGATACCCTTTAAGATAATTTGAAGGTTCTTCCCCTTGATTAACCAAATCGGATTCATCATGCTCTTCTTTAGTCAAGAAAATTCCTGACATCTCTTCATCAAGACAATGGATAGATTCTTCAGGAATTTCAGGATCATCTTCTTCATCAACCAAATTCTGTTAAAAAGGAGGTCTCACTGGAGGGTTAGGTTTCTGATTTCTATTTTCTCTTCGTCTTTGTTGGTTTTGAGGTCTCCTAAATTGAGGGTTTCTAAATTTAGATTCATGTTGTACAGGAGGAGCAGAAGTATTTCCAAGAGCTAACCTATCCATCAACTTCTCCATGGTTTTCATCATTGAGTCTAATTTATCTTCAGGAGTTGAAGAGGAAGGTTTCTCTTCTTCTTTCAATTTAGCTTTTCCCATTTTTTTTATTTTTTAGCAGGTAGCATGTTTACCTCTACCTTTATAGCATTATTCTGCATTTCAGCAAGTGTTGGTGATTCTCTCTCTCAACAAAAGAGAAAATTCATAGTCAAATGCTTCAGCATATCTCATTTGTGCAAGGGCTTCTGGGGATTTCAACTGAGTTGGAATTGAGTTAAAAACTTTATTGAATCTTTTTGAAAAAATTTGAACAGTTTCATCAGTTTCCCTTCTAAGTTTGTTATATTCAGTAAGTGCTTGAACTGGATTAGTTCTGTTTCCCCATTTTCTTAGAAAAATGTCTTCAAAATTAACCTAATTTCGAATGCTTCTTAGTGTAAGAGCTTTAAACCATTTTCTAACTTCACTAATAAAGGTTTGTGCAAATAGCGTTAGCTTAACATCCTCATCATCAACTTCTTCTCTATCAACAAAATCATTAAATCTGTCTACATGTTCTTCTGCTGTAATTTCTTCATCACCACCCCAAGTAGGGATCCTAGCAGCATATTTACTAGGAAGGTCATGCAAAACAACAGGGAGCACGAGTGGGGCATACCTAGCAGGTGCAGCCATGATTAAAGGAGGAATAGTAGTTGTAGGAATAACAGGAACAGAAGATGAAGAACTGATATGAGGAGGACTACCTGGTTTTTGTAAGCCACTAGGAATGGCAGAAATAGAAGATGAAGAACTGATATGGGGAGGATTACTTGGGTTCTGTAAACCAATAACAAATGAACTCCAATTTGGAAGAGGTAAACCAACTTTAGATTTCAGCAAGACTTCGAAAGGGTCAAGTTCTTTCAATTTATCTGGAGCCTCTTTTTCTAACAATAGCTCAGACGTAACAACTTCCTAAAACTCTTCTTTGTCTTCTTGTGATACTAGGGTTGAGGTGTCAATTCCTCTCTTTCGCAGGTATAAGATAATATCAATGAGTTCCTCTTCATTTTCTGATCTAAACAACATGTCATGAATTTTATCATCAACTTTTTTGTCTTCAGAACTTCTTGAGAATTCAGAGAGCAAAGATTTTGAATAAGATGGAGTACCTGATATTTCTGAAAATATTTGAATGACTCTTGAAGTAGTGTTTGGATTATCTCCAATGGTAGGGGGATTCGGATCAGTATTGCTCCGTGTGTATCTCCTTATCGAAGCCACCTTTAAAGCTTTGAAAATATATGGAGTCACCAAGGTAGATTGCAGCCTTGAGAAACTTTATGAGCTCTTGCTACATTCAGAAGTTCGACTTCTTGATTTCGGGAATGAGTAATCTTTAGGATCCCGGCAGACGCACCAAAATGTTATCACAAAATCTGACCTTGATAGGTTGTTGATCAAGCAGACTCTGAGTAACTCTTTCAAACCAATCTTTTGGTTGAGGCTTAGCCTCCTCAACCTAAGAGGGCTCTCTCAATAGGTTTAAGATTTTTGATTAATGATTAGATGGCTAACCCTAGGACCAAAATGGACAAATGAATAACTCGTTAACTGGTTGAATCAAAGATTAGCAAATGTCTATTGGGCTATGGAGTCAAGATTATCTTCAACAAAACAACATGATCAGCAAAACATGGAAGTCAAGGCACTTAGAGTTTAGGTTTATAAATAAAGCAGTAACACAATGAAACAACAGAGTTTACAAGCATGTAAAGGAAGTTAGATCATTTTCCTATGAATTATAAGTATCACAAGCTCATACCACTACAAATAAGTAATTGAACAAGGCCATAAGAACATCAAACACATAAACTCCTTGTGAATCTTGAGTAGTCAAATTGATCTCTGTATTAAGTATGAAAACCACAATTTCTTACAATAACACAACTTTCTTTTGCTAATGAAATTACCAACCCTAAGGAATTCGATTCTCAAGCTTTATATAGAGTTTTACATCCTTGGATACTATGATCCACCTTTAGAGGAATTCGAATTCCTAACTTAGACACCTATTCATTCACAAAACAAACTACTTAATTACAACTTGACAGCTAGTTGTCTTTAAGAGTCCTAATACAAATAGGAGTAAAACTCCTAAAACATGCTTTCAAAAACCTTATCTAGGTCTTCAATACATTATTTAATTAGCTGCCAACCCATGTCTTCGAGCTTGATGATGTCCACAGTGCTGTTGCAAAACCTGCTGAGTCATGACCTAACTGTCCTGAAAACTAGGAGACAGAGTTCCTCCTTTTAAGGCCCTTAACCCTTTATGCTTATCTTCAAGCAGTTTTGTTGGTGCATATGTGACATGCATTAATAATCCATTGAAACATCATTTTCCACCTATGTAAAAAGGAAACTTGAGCATATGATGTAAAGGATGAAACATGACTGTGCTACGAAAATACTTTGTTTTCATAGCACAGCCTTCATTTTACTTATGAAATACTCCTTGAAGCTTTTCTATCTACACCACTGCCATCTGAGACTTCATACATGGTCCCATGTCTACCAGAAACTTCAAATTTTGGAACTAATCAAAACTTACCACTGAAAAGCATCCATAAGTGCTAAATGATCATCTTCAGCAGTTTCGTAGCGCACTACGAAACTGCTGTGTATGCTCTTTTTCAACACGGCCTTCAAAAATTTGTAGTTTGGGAGTTTTTCAAAATTCCATGAAGACTGATATGATCAACCAAAAATCAAAACCACTTACCCTTATAGATGTTCTTCTTCACAGTTGTTCTTCCTTTTATATGCCAAAACTCTTTTTATGTGCCAAAACTGTTTTAATATATCTCCTTCACTGCCCCTTTTCAACACCCTGTTTCATTATTGTTGTAGACCCTTTTCCATATTTGGTTAGTTTTATTTCTATGTCTTCAATATCATGTTTGTAGCTCTCAACTGAGCATTAATCTTCCTTACGAATCTGGCTTCTTTGATTGCAGGAACAGTCCAGGTAAAGTATTGAGTTTCAATGTTTACTGTTTCTAGTTTGGACACCTTTTCAGCTTCCTAGAGAGCATTCATCCTTTTGAAATTTTTCCTTTCAGCAACATGCTCTCTTGCTCTCACTCTTAGTCTGGCAATTTCGTTGTTGGCAGCTTTTAACCTTTCTTCCATAACCTCATAACTGGCTTTTTCTGTTTGAGTGGCAGGAACTGTGCTTTTGTCACCTTCAGGTCTTGGAGACGGAATGTCAATCAACTCTTCTTGAATAGTAGATGTTTCTTCTGTTCTCCCCAGCTCAATATTGGAATCTTGCATCTTCTTGGATTGCCTAGTTAAGGGTTTTCTGGGTTTGAAAACAAATGTTGTGACATCATCCTCAAATTCCAATTTCTCAGAGGGTTTCATTTTCTTTGACTTTCCTTGATCAGATTTTATCACATCTGCCTGCACCAAAGGGGATTCTACAATATCAGTGGCTTTGAAAATATCATTTAAATCACCCTTCAAGTTGGAACCTTCTCTTGAGATCATTGTTTTACCTTTCTCCTTTGCAATTTGACTTCTAGTCAATCTATTTTGAACTGGTTTGTTGGTTGGTTGTTCTTGTGTCGTTCCCTTAACCTCAAGCATCTTTTCCTTTGTAGATTTAGGAGTTTCAACGATGACTACTGGTGCTTTGGTTACTTGATATTTCACGTGCTTCCTAGGTTTCAACTTAACATACCTTTTTGCCCTAGACATTACGGACTTGCTAGTTTTTGTTGATGGAGTTCCTTTAACCCTAGGGCTAATGTCTACACCTTGTTTTTCTGCTCCAAAGTCACATAAAAACAAAAACAAAGACCATTCTTTGTTGATCCTCTTGAGATCATGTAGAACTAACAATTTAATTAGACCATGATGAAACAGGGAAGTTTCACATCCTTGAGATTTCAGCTATACTTTATCTGCCATCTTAGCTACACTTGAAAATAAGAAGTAAGGAAAATCTAGAGAAATAATACCAGTAAAATGTAACAAGAGTTTAAAATGATATGAATAAACCTTTTGATATCTTCCTTCACAGGTGAAATAACGTTGAATGTTGAAGAGCAAGTTGGTATAGTTGTCCTTGATGTAATCTTTGGGAACTGCCTTGGTTAATTTGGTTACTGAAAACTCTGGCTTTAGGAACACCTTTCATGGTTCCATGTTGAATCTAAAGTTTTTGAACCATGTCTCTTACCCCCTAGGAATTTCTATAACCAACACTATGACCTCTGGAGAAATTTTCAAGTTTAGCATTCCGACCTTTGTGATGGAGCCAGTGAAATGTAGTGCAAACTCCTTTGTCACCTGAGTATGTCCTCCCTGCAATTTCTTACAAAACCTCCAGCATCCTGCTTTCTTGAAGGCTTCTACGACTACTTTGTCTCTGATTAAGACCTTAGTGCTTTCAGGCACTGTTCTCAAGCAATGACCAGACCTGTGGCGTTTCTTCTCCGTTGTCATCTTTCCTTATGAATTCTTGTGAAAAAACCGACCTCTTTGGAAATTCTATTGATCAGCCTCACTTGCCAATGGTGGTCAGCCTCACCTGAATTGTGGATGAGGAAAACCTTGGTGGACAATTACCAAAGCTTACTGTTGGAAAAAACTTATGTTCAAGGGTTTGCATGCAAACTAAAATGATGAGGCTAGCTATCCCTTTCGAATTTGAAATTATCTTTCATAATGAGCCTTAAATTCAAAATGATGAATTTGTATGGTGGCATGCTTAAAGACTGACCCCTAGCAGACACCTAATAATGACAATTTTAACAGAATATTAATGGATTGATGTTTGACAATACTGTTCTACAAATTTGTGCTTTCATAGCGCACAAGGAAAAGCACTACGAAAAGAGCAGTGTTTTCGTAGCGTAAAATAGACATTTTACACTGTCTGCGCTATGGAAACGTGGTTTCGGGGCTAATTCCAAAAATTTTCAAAAATGGCTTAAGCTATGAGTTTCTAAAAAGAATATAAGACTCATGAAACATGGAATAAGGTTGTTGGACTTTATTTGGATATAAAAATTGAAACCTTTGAGACTCCTAATCTATCACTTACCCATTAAAACATAGGGTGACTTAACACTTATCTAAAACCATGACTAAGAAAAATGTAAACCCTTGTTTTGGTGATAACACTCTAGATACCCCTGCAGGTTGGAAAACACAGTAGGTGACAACCGCGGTTTGCGATTGATAGCCATGCAGATGTTCATCTCCATCAAGATCCATAAGATATTGTTATCTTTGTTGCGTTGAGCATCCTTGGTCACCCACAACAAAGCATACTTCGCTGCTTCCGGCAGGTCCAAAGCAACTGAGGGGAATTGACTATTTTCCAACAGCTCCCATGCTACAAACACAATAGACAGCAAGAGCCACGCATAGTGGAAGGTCTTGCTAAGCTCATGTGCCTTGCGGTAGTTTGCAAGGAACTCACCATAGAGATAGTGCACCCAATTGAACTAGACTCCTTCGATACACTGGGCTGCAAGAGCAACGACTGGTGCCATCACTTCATCTGCATGACACTTCCTCATAACCTTCCCTGCCAAAATCTATGTGACCACCTTGACTGCAGGGTCACTGATATCTGAGATGGCATAGCCTCATGGTTTCTTCACAAGCTTGAATTTCTCCTTCATGGCCTCTGCGAGGGCATGTTTGCCACCTTTTCTGCCAAACATCATGGCTAGATTTTCCTCCGTGTAGGGCATTCGCATGATCCTATGGATCAATCTATCGGTGATGTGTATTGTCTCCTCCAACCACAGACACCCATTGTGCAGCAAGCATAGCAGCTTCTTGATGAACAATATTGTTATGGGGGTGTGATTATAGTTTGGAACCCATAGCAAGTTGAGCACACCTACCTTGTCTACTCCTCTGAGCCACTTTCGTGGTTCCAATGCGGTCATCCTGGTGGTTGCGTCAATAATGCAGTGCATCAGCTGCCCAATCGCAAACTGCGGGAACTTCTCATGTTCAGCTAAGTCCCAATCTTCCAGCTTTAACAGAGGAACCCGCCCCAAGCGTGGTCCTTCAAAGACAATTTCGTCTAGCAGCAGAGGGGTTTGTAAGGGGACCTTTCTTTCGTCAATATCCTTTGGCACCTTGGTCTTGCCTTTGCACGGAGGCATGCACTCGGGCAACTTAGTGATAGGACCAACACCCTGGACTTCAACTTCCTCCACGTCTACCCCCAAGTCCTCATCATCCATCGGGATGTCTTCAATTTCTTCCTCCTCCAGCTCTAGGTTAATGGATTTTCCCTTTTCCTGTGCAGTGGGCTTGTCCTTCAGTGGGTTTCTTCTCAACGACGCATGCACTGGTATTGCAGGCTACTTGCCCTTTTTATCCTTCGCACTCTCCTTGGTTGGGGTTGGCTTCGGTCTAGGTGTCTGTGGTGATTTGGGAACTTTAGCTAATACTTCTACAACCTCTGAGGCAGCTTCCTCTGCCTCCCTAACAACCTCCAGCACAACCTCCTCGACTATCACTACTTTTGTGTCCATAGCTTCTGCAGGTGTCGGCATGACGCTATTCAATAGTTCTTATGTCGCCTTTGGTAATTGCTCAAACGCCGAACTCGCTATCAGAGCTTCAAAGAATTCACAGTTCATATGCACCTGAGAGCTCAACAACTCAATTCTCAAAATGCTAAGTTTTTTTCGATAGGTAGCCACCTGTAATTTATAGGGCATTTTGAATTCAAATCCGACCGTTACCCCCACATTAGGTTCATTAACGCCGGATTGACGGCAGATTTCCAAGGATCTTACCCATAAATTTAGTCTTAAATGCTGGTCACCTGCTCCATTTGACCACATTTCTACCGTCAAATCATGAACAGTGACTTTAACGGTCAATTTCCACCTGACCTGTACAATTTCTCCCTAGGTAATGCAGCTCCCTTCGTGTTGTCGCGAACCCTGTGACACTTCCTTACTTCGCACAATTCTCCAATCACGCAGTTCCCCAACCCGAGAAATTTATTTTATAGTCCCGCACCCCCTTTCAGCTGCCTGGAGCGCTAAGACTATGCTACCCTCATATAGTCACCTATCCGGATCACCGGTGTATGCCTTCAATTGGTTGTCATTCACCTTTCCTAGGAAGGGATCTCCATTCAATTTAACCAACTGAACTGCTCCACCATCGGTAATCTCCTTAATGACATATGGCCCTAACCAGTCCATTCTGAATTTCCCTAAAAAAAATTCAAACTTGTTGTCATATAAAAAAACCAGATCATTTACCTTAAAGGTGCGCAGGTTAATGTGTCGGTCATGCCATGCTTTTTCGCGCTGCTTTTGGACCTATTGGTGAAATCCAGCTAAAAATCTCTCTTCCTCAAGCTCAGCCAATTGCGCAAGCCTCTCTTCCAGGGCTCCGTGATCCGTCATACCCGTGAGTGCCGCTATGTGCAGACTAGGCACAATGTATTCCATGGGCATCACTGCTTCAACACCATATACAAGCCTAAAGGGTGTCTGTCCAGTCAACTTTTTGCATGTCATTCAATAGGCCCATAGTACTGCGGGTATGCGTAGGTCCCAATCACTTCACTGAGCATTGTAAACCTTGGTCAGCGTGTTCTCCAGCACCTTATTGAATGCTTCCACCATCCCATTAACTTGTGGGTGATAAGGCATGCTCTTCTGGTGATATACCTGAAATTCCTCCGTCAACGCGCTGATCATCTCGTTCAAAAAGTGCGTACCGCAATTGCTCATCAAAATCTTTGGACACCCAAATCGCATCAGTACATACTCAAAGATGAACTTTGCAGCATTTTTGGATGTGCAATCCTTCATAGGTTGTGCCTCCGCCCATCGAGTCAAATACTTAGTTGCAGTGATAATGTACCGTGCTCTCGTCTTCTTTCCTTGGGGATGAATGGGTCCCACAAAATCTATTGCCCATTTCTCAAAGGGTTGTAACATCATCTATGGATTCAGAGGTAGCTCATCCCTCTGCGATGGCCTACCCATCCTTTGACACACATCACACGCCTTGCAGTAACCTTTTGAATCCTGATTGAGGGTTGGCCACCACAACCCTGCACGTAGAATCTTTTGTGCGGTTTCTCTCCCTGCATAGTGACCTCCCGCAGCGCCCCCATGAGCGTCCGCGAGGATACTGCTCCTTTCAAACTTTGGTACATATCATTGTAATACTTCATCAAACCCCATTTTGTACAGATGCCCGGCAATGACAGAAAATTATGTCATGCACACCACTGACTCCTCCTTCTACTAGACAGTGTAACCTTCCGAAGCAGTTCCTATTGTTAGGAAGTGTATGATGTCTTCAAAGTGACCATCCACAACGCGCATTGCAAATAGCTACGCTTCAAGCAATCCCTCCTCCAAATTAGTGGGCTCTTCCCCTGTTTCAATGTGTAATAGATGGTCTGGTCCCGCGTTCAGTCGTGTAGGCTTCACAATAATCTCAAAATCATACTCCTGGAACAATAACAACCACATATTGATTCTCCCCCCTCCCCAACATAGGCTTATTGACTAGGTATTTCAACGTGGAATGATCCGTATACATCTTAAAATGTCCACCCAGCAAATAGTGTCTAAAATTCTGGAGCGTGTATACCATGGCTAACCCTTCACGCTTGGTGGTGGAATAGTTCTTCTCAGCCTTGGATAACCTCCTGCTTGCGAACACTATAGGATGGTCCAATTCTCCTCTGCCAGTCTCTTTCAGTACTGCTCCCAGTGCTATACATGACGTGTCTACATGTACATGAAACTCCTTCTTCCAATCTGGGAAGACTAAAATTGGCACGGTGACCATTTTCTCTTTCAATACATCCAATCTTTTCTTATAGTCCTCATTCCAACAGAACATGACATCCTTTTTCAACAACTTCTCCATAGGTGTGGTGATCTGGGCATAGCCCTTGATAAACTTCCTGTAATACCCAGTATGTCCTAAGGTTGTGCGCAGCTGTTTCACACTCCTTGGCGCCTCCAAGTTAAGTATCACTGTGATCTTCACAGGATCTACCATCAGTCCCTGTCTACAAACCACATGACCCAGCAGGGTCCCAAAAGGAACACAAAACAGGCATTTCTTCAAATTGAGCACAATCTGGTACCTTCGACAAGTATCTAGCATCAGGCGCAAACTTTCCACATGGCATTTTACCAGCCCAAACACAATCTAGTCATCAAAGTACACTTCCAAAAACTTATGAATGAATTCTTTGAATGCAGCAATGACTACACGTGAAAAAATTATAGGTGCATTCTTCAATTTGAAAGGCATTACAGTGTACTGAAAACATACCCATTCAGTCGTGAAGGTTGTCTTGTTTTTATCCTCCGGTACGATTTTGCTCTGATGGTACCCATAGAACCCATCAGTGAAGGAGTACACTTCTTGGCCACCTACATTATCCAATACCTCGTCAGTGAATGGATTCGAGAAAGGATCATGTACGCAAGCGTCATTCAACTTCCTGAGATCTACACATATGCTTATTTCATCCTTCTACTTTTTTTCTTGTACCACCTTTGGGCTTACCCAATCAAATTCTTCTACAGGCTCAATAATGCTTGTCGTGAGCATCTTTTCTAGCTCTAAGCAGACCTTCTCCTTATACTTTGGATTGAGATGGTAAGGTATTTTCTTAACCAGCTTCGCAACGGGTTTTAACGTGATCTTCATAACACCCAGATCTCCTATTATCCCCTTTATCTTCGTAAACTTGGTATGGAACAAATCCTAGTATTCACAGAGCAATTAGACGACCTTATCTACCATCATGTCATCCCAGTAATATCCAATCTTCAGAAATTTAGGCTCCGCCTCCGTACCAATATTTACCTGTTTCATTTTCAGTGGCACGGTTATATCAGGGTTCTCAATCTGCAGTCCCTCAACCTCGCGGTGACCCTTTGTTTCAGGGATATTAATCTTTCGTGGATCCTCATCTTCTACTTCAGCAGTCACGTTATAGCATTCTAGTGCATGGCTCAACTGAGTAGTCTAATCAGGGTGAATCAGATCTAAAGGATCTTGCAATATCCTAAAGATTATTTCTTTAACTTCTTGTAGTGCTTCGTCAATACAGTCAAACCCATCTTCGAAGTTGAACATCATTATGAATCCTTCGCGCAGAGTATCTCGTTCACCTATACCATGGCGGAGCTCTGTCTCCAAGTACCAGTTCATCGGAATGACATCCAAGGTGTGACAAAACGAGTGCACCTATTCAGGTTGGGGTTTCGCTCCATAAGCCTTAGCCCATTTGGCCAAGTGTGCGCACGGGTCATAATTCATGTCATATTTTTCCATCATTCGTACCTTCGGCTTCCCAAAATGTGTTCTCATCTTCCTTCTACACTCACGTCAATTGTCAAAACTACCATTTTGTGTACACCACCATCTTGCAGGCGTAGCGCGTAGTTCCCAGTCCAAAGCCTAGAAGCACTGATTTTCTGGTACCTCCCTCTCCAATGCATCCAAAAATACATCTACATCATTCATGCCATCATAAGTGGGAAGATTTCTTACCTTTGACTATACACAGCGCAGCGACCGGGTCATCATATTACAGCTCAACATGGTCACTTCATGTAGTCGATTCTTCCAACACTCTAATTCTTCGTCAGAGTCTGAGGTGTAGGAGCTCTCGCGATCCCATGTAATTCGTTCATCCGTTGTCAGATTCACCCAATCTTGGTCTCATGTTGTTATCTTATATATGCAATCCAAATCATCATTGCGTACTGGTTCAATATAGCGTGATCCTTCAGCATGGTCTAGGGGTAATACTACGCGGAGCGATTTCTTTTCAAATATCATCTTTCGCTTGTTTAGGTCGATTACCCCGTTCATATCAGTAGCCCAATCAATGCCAAGGAGCGTAGGGTAGGGGTTGTTGTCATCCACAATTTCTATTACCTCAATGTCAGCCAACATGCTCACGCCTTCAATATCTATAGTCACTCCTTGCATCTGTCCCATGGGGATGATCTTTTGTTGATTTTCCATCCTTAACTGAATCAGAGACCACTGCAGCGCGGGTCTTTCCATCCGCTCCCAAGTATGCTTTGGTAAAATGTTCACATCTGACTCCAGATCCAGAATAACCTGATCCATTTCATATTCTCCTATCTGCACAGTCAGTCTCATCTCTTGTCTTGTCCTTGCTTTATGCTTACCAATATTCGGTACCACGCACGGTTCACTCGGAGTGTTTCTAGCGCATCTATTTATAAGCTCCTTTAACTCCTTCACAACCTTGCTATAGCGCATAAACTTCATGAAGGTCTCTAGAAAGGTCATAAGCATAGAATGGTCCATTTCCTGATCAGGCTTATACTTGCTCCCTAAGGTAGAGGTCTCAGTGAAGCTCTTCTTTTCTTCCATGAACGTTTCACGTGCGCGCTCCAAATCAAATTCAGCATCCTTCGCCGAAGCTTTGCAAACCCATGCACTATCTTCAGGTTGTTTCCCTTTAACATCACCCATTGTAATTCCACTTCAGAGCACTATATTCACATTCAGATCCTCTTTGCGAGGCTCAGCCCTCATCATCTGCAAGTTCTAAGTCGGCTGAGGTGGTAGCGCCCCTTTGTCACATATCCTCGCTATCAGTGTCGGACAATCTTTTTTCTCATGTCAAAGTGAGTACAATATTTTCACGACGGTTGCATTGGGTTAGTGTATTCATGGGCATAGTGTCATATTCCTCTGAAATTGTAACAGATCAACTGTCCCTGACCTCTGCTAGGTCCTCCTCCGCCTCGGCCCTGTCCGCACCCCTGAAAGCCTGTTCCCGCCATCCCAGCACTCTGGTCAGGAGGCCGTGTTTCTACCTAAACCCTATAGGCAGTTGTTCTATCCATAATCAATTCATAACTTATATCGTTGCGCTCATCATGCCCTACCAACCTATAGAAGTTGAAAAACAGTTTTTGCGGTGTTTATACAAACTTCTGCAGCAAATGATAGTTATTTGTCGCACGTTTTTCTACTACCTGACATATAGCCCACCACAATGTAGGCCCCGTGCTTGGTCCTGCTTGGGCCTCCGACCTCAAATGTATCGATCCTCCTCCTAAAATATAGTTCGCAAAGACCGGGCGGTGGTCTTTGTCATGCCCCTAACCTTTACATTTTAGGCACCATATCTCTTCGCACACCTCTGGTCGAATTATTATTTTCTTCTTCAAAATTTTTGTTTCAAGGCAAAGGTTTTGCAACTGCGCATGGATCTGTTGAACCCCCAGATTTGGATCTTGCATCGGTGTTTCATGCAGTCTCATTGCAATCTCCAAGGCCTCTGCCTAAGTCGTAATCTTCTGTTGTGACAGTGCAACCCTTAGGTGTGGTAGGAGCGAAGCCACAAACCACTCGCAGTGTTGTCCATCTGTTAAGTTCATATTGGCTTCGCGGATCTTACACTTCAACCTCTGATCCAATTCCCAAGGTGTCTCACCTGGTTTCATCACGATTTCCTTGAACCCCACAATCGACTGTGCTTTAGATTTAGGCCTACTGAATTCTTTATTCAGTGTGGTCTAGATGTCTACCACTCCAGTGTTTGGGTTATCATTAGAGTACTTGATGTACCAGGTTAGCGCACAATCCTGCAAAGCACTAACCAATGTTGTCTTCTTCATGTGGTCATCTGTGATGCCCTGAGCTTCTTATACAGCTTTCACGACAAACCAAAACATGTCTGGGTCCTCATTTCCCAAGCCTTTAAACAAAGGTAGCTTTACTGAATTTTCCATGTTGTTATATACATATTTGGGCACTGCAACCCCAATCTTATATGTTCATAAACCAAGGGCTTCCAAGTCCCTAAAATTGTTGTTTCATACCCTAAAGGAACAAGGTCAGCTGATTACATCATCTCCCAGAAGTTCTCCATGAAAAACTACTCAAAACTGTTCAAAACTGGACCATCTCACCTGCTCCATGGTCAAAGTGTGATGTATCCCACCTAATGCACATGGGGGGTGCGATGCATACTGAAAAGCCCTTCTATGGGGTGCGATGGGCGAGAGTAGACAATTGGTAGAGACATTTTGCAAGGTGGATGATCATGGAATCTTCCAGAAACTTCTCCTGTGACACTTGCCTCTCTGAATTCGCCCAGGGATGAGTTAGAGATCATGAAATCTCCAAGTGGAACTAAGAACTATCATAGAAATGACACTAATCAAAAACCCAGAAGCTGACTCACCCACCTACAAACATCTATATATGGATCCCTCATCCTAGAGATCAAGAGGCTGGAATTTTGCATCTTGTAAGGAAGTGTTGTTGGTTTCTTTGTGGAACATCATAGTGTTGGGTGATCTAGCTTTTCATGAGGTGAAGAAGGGCTTTCATGCTAGGAGGATGGTGCTGGGTCAGATCAATGGGTTGTAATCCTCTCTTCTACTACTTATATCAATAAAGTTATTTGAGTTTTCCTCCATATTCTTGTATGTCTTTGAATATTGAATTGATATATGCATTTGTATGGTCAATATATATATGATCCTATATTGTTTATGATTGTAGATCTCTATGCTTTGATGGTATTATGTTACTTTGACTCTACAAGTGTTCTTTGAAGCGGGACAAGCGAGGAAGGAGTGGCAAAGATCTGTCAAAGGGGAGAGGAAACAAGCAAGGAGCCAAGCGAAAGACTGAGGTTGGTACTCTCTGCTTCTCTCTCATCTACTTCTCATAAAGGAAAACGCAAGTAACTTTAGTTTGTTTGTTTCTAAGATATCTACCCGTCTTAGTGGGACTAGCAGCTCTGAATGGACACTAGTTTTCCTGATAACAAAATGGCGACTCCACTGGGGAGCGAATAGCTTGTTTGCTTGTTTCTAGTTTGTTTACTTTATAAACTACAGACGGAGCCTGAAGTTAAGCCAGCTAGCCTTCGAACTGATTTTTCTATGCAACTACAAAGTAGATAAACGTTGCTTCAGTCAATCTTTGGGTTAGTTTATGAATTAAACATCTGACTTGCAAACATCTTAAGTGCCCTGGTGGTGGCTCAAGTAACCTCATTAGATCAGCCCTTATGCTTTGTATTTTTTGACTATCATTAGCTCAGCATAAATCCCTGAACTAAGCTACAAACTGTGACCAAAAGCCAAGTTAAAGTCTCATCCCTGGACCATCGCACTATCTCCTTTTGACAGTCTGGATGCATCGCACCTCCCGTGTGCTATAGGTGAGATGCATCCATGTTTCCCTGTGTTACAGGTGCGATGATCAAATAAGACTGTTTCTGCCTCCAGATTTTGGTTTTTCTTCATTCTCTTCAGCTTTATTCAAGAGTTTTGTTGTCTGTGATTAGTATACCACTATTGAAACTCCCTTCCTTTGCATTATTCAGCCTCCATTGTACAAAGAATTGTGAACGTTTTTATGTATTTTTCGCCATTTACAGTTCTCCTTTACAAACAGTAACTTAATCGAACTCTCGTCTTTTGATTTGAAAGTGTCGTTTTCAATCAAAGAAAAGAATCCTCCTCTTTTTGATAGTTGATTACACTGTTACTCTTGTATTTGATTTGAATTAATAGTATTTCAAGTGTCGAAAGCAGTTTTCAATTAAAAATCGCAAAGTGTCATCCTTGTCTTCCTTTCGTCTTTTGAAAAGAAAATTTTTAGGACTATCGCTTTGAAAAGATAATTCAGATTTGTACTTAGCATTCTTTTTGTCATTCACACATTAAGAAAGCAGAAAACAAATACATGCATGTGCATTTGCATTTAGACTGCTTGTGGAGATTGATTTACGACAGTGCATCTTAGTGTGTGCTCTCTGCTCTATGTTGAAATAATTTCACTTCTCTTTCCTTAGTAGTTAGGATTTTCATTGCAAAAAGAAGAGTAAACGATTGTTTATCATCTTATATTGCATATTTAGGAGTTGTATATCTACATCACGCAGTGAACCTTAAAGGCAAAATTCTTAAGAAATATCATCTGTAAAATAAATTTCAATGAACATAAAAACACTTTGGAACCTAACGCACAACATTTAGAAGTCTAGGCTAGAGATGTATTATGGCGTCATAAAGCCTGGTAACTATCGCTTTCATCGTAGGTTGGGTGATTCTTCCTCGTTGAGACGACAAGTGCCAGTACGGACTAGTGCTCCCACGTACCATCGAGTATATATTGGGAGACCACAATAGGCTACATCCTTTATCCTTAGGAAGCCATGTCTGCCACCCTATCGATCGCAATGCACTGAACACAGCATTCGGGAAGATTGATTTTCGTACCGTAAAAAGTATTCTGCAGTTTTGCGATTGGTTTGGTAATCCCTCTATCTAGATTTCCAGAATAGTCCCTTCCGTTCCTTTTCAAACTCCTTAAAAGAAAATGTCCATCTGAGCACTTGTCACTTCAGTCTCATTAAAAATCGAAGGCGACTAGAGTCATCTTTAGCTTTTTCTCGACTCTTAAAAATTGAAAAAGCAAGTTGTGTCAAAGCGTCATAAAATTCATTTAATTCGGAATAAAATTTTCCCCTTTTTATTTTGATTTGATCAAGTAATCCACAATCGTGGAATAAAGTCAATCAAAACCCTGTCATTCGCGGAGACTAACGAGTCAACCGTCTTTGACGCCAGAAACAAAACCATTCCGGCCCGAGAAAACTCATTTAACTAGGTCAAAGTCTCTTGGTTTGTTTGAAACTTGTGTTTCAACATCCTCAAACACTCCAGTTACTCCAACTATTTTTGGTATCCCTGCCTCTACAGAAGAAGTTCCATAGTTACAAGAGGACATTAGAACTGATCCTAGTGTAACGGTAAACACTTATATTCCTAAAACAGTTCCATCTAGGGCTGATTCGGAAGGTGTCACCCCTCCAACATCTGTCGCTGCAGAGTCTACACCTTCTTCGGCACCAGAAATATTTTACAGACCTGACGGTCTACCTATTCCACCTGGACTGATTGCTATAGAAGATATTATGGAGGATATTCAATCCAGTACCCCATTGCATTTTGGAACTAGGATCCACCTATATCCTTCTACGACAGAAGTTAGTCATCCTTCATCGTAAGTTCCTGTAGAATCGCTAGGAAATCTTTTGGATAGATTCGATATGTCGGAACAACCATAGACATCTAGGACTATGTCATCTGACATAGCAGCAGCAAAACCTCTTGTTGCCACTCCGACAATGTTCGTTGGTATACCATCTGTCCCAACTAGCTCTCAACCGCTAGATGAAGTCCACCCAGGGACTGTTTCGACAGTATGGTATGTTCCCGTTTGTTCGTCCGAAATAATATCTGGAATTTCTTATGTTGAGTCTTAGCAAATTGATCCTTTGCAACAGTATCAATTTGGGCAGTCTGGTCTACAGAGGCCAATCTTTCCTTTGAACACTGGATTGCCCCCATATGGGGGGCAGTATGCCCTTTCATTGTTCCCTCCGGGAGAACAACCATATGAGAGTTCACAATAGAATTCGGGTCAAGCTGGAATCACATCCAGTGGTTGGGTGCCAATACTGCCTCAACAGCCAAGAGTTGTATATTCAATGCAACCAAATCTACCTGTATCGAATATCCCCACTACGTCGACTATTGTGATGGTGTCGCAAGTACAAGCGTTGCCTATTGTATGTCAACCTCAAGTCTCTCAGGTCGTAATACAACAACCCCTTATCTCCATGACACAACCACAATTTCCGATTGGTGGCTCCTTAACTGGAGTGACTCAGGCTCAAACGGGTACTATCACCTCTCATCTTGGTCAAACATCCAGTATTGGACAATAGCAAATGGCTTCAAAACCATGGTTGCTTCAATATCAACAACCGCAATAACAACAAGCTTACCGAGGACCTAAGCAACAAGGCTTTGCGGGTAATGGGCAGCCGTATATTCAAAATGGTCACTATCAATCATATCATAATAGTTATACCCATCAACCTTATTAAAGTTATCAGCATCAAATACATTATGCTGGTATGCAAAGACCCACTGCTCAGGCGATCCCATCTTACCCTGGGTATGCTTCGCCAAACTTGAATCAACAGTTGCCTTTCGTAGTAACTTTAAAATTACCAAATCTAAATCGGCTAACAAATGATCCAATTGCTTACGCCCCTTGGTGGTCGGCGATTCCTCTTAAACTTCCTTCAAATATTCCTACATTCAATCGAAATCCGGGTGAAAATCTGTCGAATCATGTGATGACCTTTCATCTGTGGTGTTTCTCCAACACTCTCAATGATGATTCGATTAGGCTTCGCCTCTTTCAGCAAACGTTAACTGGTCCGGCAGCAAAATGGTACATCAAATTTCCTAGAGCTTCATTTGATAACTTCAACGCCCTTGCCACCACCTTTTTAACCCATTTTCAATTACCAATAAGGTATGAAACAGGAATGGAGCTTCTTACCAATTTTAAGCAGACGACAGCCACTCACATATCTGATCATATTCATGAGCGGCGGCGTCGTTGAATAGTAAAAACATATGTTCCTGATCAGCTCCTAGCTGAATGGTTTATTAAGTCATTGTTACCTTCTATTACAGAAGATGTGGCTAAAGGGGGGGTTGTCACTGAAGAGCAAGTCATCGCTCGTGCGCAATATCTAGACTTGATCTATACTTAGTCTGGCACGCTCTATGATAAAATCCCTGATGCTCCTAGACCAGAGTTTTCCGTTCCTCCTCCTCCTAAATCAAACAAAGACTCTCATGTCGGTGATGGCGTGATAGGTACAACAAGCACAAAAACCACAAAGGCTACATTTAAGAAATCCCGCACGGTTTCCGGTCAAAATGAAAATGAAGAACTTCTTGCCTCAGAGGTTAATTCTGTGTTGACCAACAAGGGCAAAGAACTAAAGCAACCAGGGGGCAAGAACAAAGTAAAAGCAAGAAGAAGAAATAGGAAGATTCAACTCCTGAAAAATCTTTTGAAAGCCCTTCTGGGCAAAAGAAACCTCGTTATCCATGTTAAATATGCGACGACGAGCATTTCACGAAAGATTTTCCACGTAAAGCTGAGGTTATGAAATTTTTAAAAACTTCAAATACCCTTGCGGTGTTGACTGATCCATTTCCAAACCCAGAAACCTATCTAGTTGCTATCGATCAAGCTTCCCCGTCCCAAGTGCTTATGTTTTCCATTTTGAAACAGTGAAATGATGCTTTGATATCGACAAGGAATAAAGATTACGAGAATCCACAGCTGTCGAACAAAAAGGCTACAGATCAACCTAATAGTTCGACAACAACTTCATCAGAAGTTGTGCCACCCATCATTCCTGAGCTAAGGATAAAGCCGCCAAAGGGAGTGGTACACAAATCAACATTTTATCCTCATGCCAGAGCAGCACAGGATTACAATATAATATAGGATCTGGCTCAATCGCCATTCACTGTGTCGAAACTTGAAGTACTACAGAATTGCCCCTCCCAAAAGCAGGCTCTATTATCAGCAATAGGTGGGATTGACCCAACGGATTCCAATCTTGTGGCCTTTAATCATAAAGGATACGAACCTCAGTTACCGGCTCAGCTTTCTTTCCTCATACAAGTGAAAGCCCTCAACAAAACTATTCATCGAACAATTATTGATGAGGGGGCATCTACATGCATTATGTCAATGAGTTGCTGGAAAACTTTAGGCTCACCAACCTTGTCGCGATCTTCAATGACATTAAAAGCATTCCATGGATGAACATACACCCCATACGGGATTTTAAGTAACTTGCAAGTTGAACTGGGGGGTAAGACAGTAGAAATTGACGTCGAAGTTATCAATGGCAACCTTGATTACAATATCCTACTGGGAAGGCCCTGGATTTATGTTATGGATGTTGTTGTGTCAACATATTTTAGAAAGATTGCATTTCCCTTGCAAGGAGGAATTACAATCGTTGACCAACAGACCTTTCCCCCCAATAGTTCACAAGTTACAGGAAGCATTCCAATGATCCATGGAAGCTCTCAACCGCTTCAAAATATCAGAGTAGGTCTCCTAAAAGACCCTTCCTTAATGGGTACTTTTACCCTCTCGCCTCCAAGTAATCTGGCGAAAGTGGCCACAGTGGAAACCTATCATATGATATCTTCTACATCATCAAAGATTAAGAAGAACTCTGACCATTTTGTTAGTATGGATCATCGCGAGCTATTGCCCCCAAGCCCTACCATACCTACATCATTTGACGATCAATTCAGTGATGTTGTACGTTATGTACTAGGGGCATTGGAACCAGATCTTTCCTTCATGACCCCTTATGAGTTGTGATCAAAGGTGGCCCGAGGACGGTTCTTCTCTTGTTTCGACCTCGTTAAAAAATGAAACAAGGAGTTATGAGGATAGTTATTTTATTGTGTCAACCTCATTAAAAAATGAAACAACTCCCTTTCCAAATCGAGTCTTTGATTATGATCTCGTAAAATCCAAGTCGAGTCTTTCAAATATCTCGAAGGTAAACCTTCATTTCCAACCACCGCGTTGAATGCAATGAAACTTGGGGGGCATGCACGTCGATTTGCGTCATTATGTTAGGGGGCATGTGAACTTATAACAAGCATATTTTTTTCGTTTTAAGCTTGTGTAAACATGAAACCGAATCGGAGCAAAGTTGTGAATGGGGCAAGCTCCCTAAAAAATGAACCTACGATGAGACATTTTTATTATACCACTGGCACGAGCAGTTTTATGCGAAGTTCAATCTCGTTAAAAAATAAACCTAGCAATGAGAATATGTTCCACCAGAGTTTAAGCTCATTAAAAAATGAACCTACCTTCGGTAAATAACCATTGTGATCACATTATTATCAGCTTTTGAGCCTTGGTCGTGTTCTTACCATCACCTCCACTCTTTTTTAGCCGATCATACGCCTCCATTTGATTGTTTACCCCTTTTGAGGAACAACTGCAACGAGTGATCCTATTAGCCACCTTCTTTACAATGTCGTGATTGAAAAGTTCCAAACCTTACCTGAAACTAGCTGCTATCCAAAATCATCACTCGTTCCTCAAAAAATGAGTCTTCTTTAAGCTATTTTCATCTGACTCGTAAAATATGAAAAGATTGTCGAGCAATTACCCTCTCCAACTCATTAAAGTGATTGGAAGTGCCATCCCTCCTCTAGATTTAATCTTTTTGGACCTGAGGGATCATTTCACAAAAAGATCGAGTGCTTGTCTTGTTTGGCTCATTAAAACGATCGAAAAAGTCATCCCTTTTGTATTATTTTATACTTTTTCGAACTTAAGGGATTATATTACGAAAAAGGATTTCTGGAGTTTCCTTTCCGTCTCTTTTCAAACTCTCTAAAATTGAAAAGGACCGAGTTATCCTTGTCGTTAAACTCGTTAAAACAAGAGCGACAAACTTGTCCATGTAGACAAGCACGAGTTTCATTGTCGCTAGGATCGTTAAAACATAGTGACGGGTTTACTTGAAGGGAAAATTATAGAACAAGCATATGTTATCCTCCTCAAGCTTGACAAAAATAAAGAGGTACTGGTCAGAAATGACTGGGGAAAAATTGGGAAGAAAACTTGAAGAAACTTTATTGGTAGCAAGTCGCTCTTGAACATGACACTTTCACTCCATCACCATGATTGAGTCGGGTTGGGTTATTCCGTTCACTGGTCATATCACCATTGGTCCACCATACCATCCATTTTTGGGGTTAATGCTACCAATCCATTTCAGTGTCACCGATATGTTCAAGAGAAGTCACTCAGAGAATTCACCAACCTAGCTTGTGTCTCATCCGCTGCAATACCTTCACCCTTCATTCTTTCATGACCGCCACCCTGAACCTTGTATCATCATATCATTTTCACCTCCACAAAATCATTTGCTCCATTTCATGTCGTAGATGTGGGATTCATTAAGGCCCTCTTACGACGGATCACTTCTTGTCTAGGTCAGCTCATTATCCAAGAAGTTGACTTAGGAACAACCCTTTTAGTACTTTGAAGCTTGCATGCCTCAATGGCAAGTTTCTCACTTTCGGCGACAGGTTTACATCAATGGCCTTCGACTGAAAGATTTTGCATGGTGTTCGACGTCAAGTCCCATTTTCACACCACGTGAATTGTACTGCAGTACCTTGAGGGTCATTATCATTATCGGTGATTCCTCTCGCGCCTATTAACAGCTTACATCATTGGCTGGTAAGCAGGCGATGTCTTCCCATGTTCGACTTCATAACATCTTTTCACATGGATCGACTTGTACTTCAGACGAAGATTGAACGAGTTTGAAGACCCTGGATCTAGTTTCATCCATCCAGGCTGCGATATATTCAGGAAAATAAAGACATCAAATGTACATCATAGCTGCAAAGATAATCATCCAAGCCAAAGGATGATGGCTCTACTAGAATCATTAGTCTGCCATACAGACGGTTGTCTGTCTTATGTACATGGAAATGAATTTATAACGTTGAGCATGGGAATGCCCGCCTCAGCTAGATCATGAAAATATTATGAAGATAATGTATCGTATTGTATCTTATTACAGGTCACCTTCCAATGCGGAAAAACTTCGGATCCTCATGATAAAGCATTTCACCCGACATCAAAAAATTTACAACCTCATACTTTAGGGGGCAATTGTTATAGACATATTTTGGCACTGCAACCCCAATCTTATATGTCCATAAACCAAGGGCTTCTAAATCCCTAAAAGTGTTGTTTCATACCCTAAAGGAATAAGGTCAGCTCATTACATCATCTCCCAGAAGTTCTCCATGAAAAACTACTCAAAACTGGTCAAAACTGGACCATCTCACCTGCTCCATGGTCAAAGTGCGATGCATCCCACCTAATGCACATGGGTGGTGCGATGCATAATGAAAATCCCTTCTATGGGGTGTGATGGGCGAGAGTAGACAAATGGTAGAGACAGTTTGCAAGGTGGATGATCATGGAATCTTCCAGAAACTTCTCATGTGACACTTGCCTCTCTGAATTTGCCCAGGGATGAGTAAGAGATCATGAAATCTCCAAGTGGAACTAAGAACTATCAGAGAAATGACACTAATCAAAAATCAAGAAGCATTCTCACCCACCTACAAACATATATATATGGATCCCTCATCCTAGAGATCGAGAGGCTGGAATTTTTCATCTTGTAAGGAAGTGTTGATGGTTTCTTTGTGGAACATCATAGTGTTGGGTGATCTAGCTTTTCATGAGGTGAAGAAGGGCTTTCACGCTGGGAGTATGGAGCTGGGTCAAATCAATGGGTTGTAATCCTCTCTTCTACTACTTCTATCAAAAAGGCTATTTGAGTTTTCCTCCATTTTCTTGTATGTCTTTGAATATTGAATTGATATATGCATTTGTATGGTCAATATATATCTGATTCTATATTGTTTATGATTGTAGATATCTATGCTTTGATGGTATTATGCTTCTTTGAATCTACAGGTGTTCTTTGAAGCGGGAAAAGCGAGAAAGGAGTGGCAAAGATCTGTCAAAGGGGAGAGGAAACAAGCAAGGAGCCAAGCGAAAGACTGAGGTTGGTACTCTCTACTTCTCTCTCATCTACTTCTCATAAAGGAAAACACAAGTAACTTTAGTTTGTTTGTTTCTAAGATATCTACCCGTCTTAGTGGAACTAGTAGCTCTGAATGGACACTAGTTTTCCCGATAACACATGCTGAACTGCGATGGAGGTGGTGGTGGTATGGCTGAAGTCACAAGTGACGGTGGTGAATTTGGAGGTGGTGTAGGTGGAGGTGGCTGTCACGGGAATTCTGGTTTTATTAACTGAACTGCACTTTGCGGAGAAGCCTGCGCTACTCCCTCTTCGTCACCCAATGGAGGTGAAATTATTGGGCTATATTCAAGACCCTTTCTTCCTTCGTTTCTCTAAGTCTTTCTACTCCGCGTAGCTACGAACATCAAGATAGCTGGATAATCTATATTTCACACAATAACATCTTAATCCAAGTATTGAAAGACTTCAAGTACTTACCTCGCGGACCTTTGAAAAAGTGTCGCTCCGCCTCGCTGTAACTAACTGAGGTATCGACCGTGAATTTATTCACAAATCCTGCTATGATGTAATCAAGCCAATGATCAACAGCATGGGCGATATTATCCTCAGAGGCTTCCAGTCTTTGTACTAACTTTGATGTCCAGACAATAGGACCGTCAAGTCTCCACCTTCCTTGACTATCTGCTAACTTCGCAATCCACTCATATAGCTCAACCGGAAAGGAATAGAAAAAGATCTTGTGGATTTCTATTCATAGGTATCTGTCCATCCACTATTCCTTTGTTAGCCATGGATTTTTGTTCTCCTGCACCGCAAATTCACGGATCTTCCTATCCAACCAGTCTTCGACCTCTTTCTTAGTTGGATTCCAATGATATGACATCACACATCTCTTATGTAGATTCTGCTCCCGGCAACGGAACCATTTGTTGGTTGTGTGGGCCTTGACCCAAGTTCAGCATTATTTAGTCAAACAAATCCCTACACTACTGGCCCTTTTGGCATCAGCCCGTGGAGCGTGAACCATAGTCTCACCCGAAGCAGTATGGGGGGATGTTGGAACCAAGTTTCTACGCCCTGAGATGGTTGTGATGTCGGTTTATACCCTCTGTTCCTGCTTTCGTGCAGGTCACTAAGCTTTAGGGCTCTGTTAGTCTTACCCTTTACTCCGCCCTTCAGTACCTCCGCGAAGGTGTATGATTGACCTTCTCGCAGCCTTAACCCACGATCCAAGTACCTTCACGCTGCTATGACAGTGTACTGTATAGCTCCCAAGTTATCTTAAGTGTTTTACTTATCTTACCAAACAATCCCAGTTAGTGTCATGTAAGCTGATATTCTTACTTGCATTAAGTTAACCAATATAATCACATATATTCGCGAATCACATAAACATTGTAAAGTAAACCCAAAACGTAATATAAGCAGATGCATTAATAAGAAATAAATACACAGAATTTGCATAATACTTCTCTTTGTTGACATCTTCAGACTAGTACAGACTCTATCTGCCCTGCGAACACAGCTGCAGAGGTCTGCACACTCAGCTGTGGACTTCCACCCTAGGCCTCTGCGCACTCAGTTGTAGAGCCTCTACCTACGCTAAGACCCAAAACACTTAGACTTCTCTACCAAGACTCTTTTCATCATTCTTCTACTACCAGAAACTACTTAGAGCTTACTTACTTAGTTCCTTTTTATATAATCCCATGGTACGCAGACCATGGGTGGATCTTTATAGCCGACTTTACACTTTACAAAAATAAGGGCAGACAACCCTTTATGACTCATGACACCTTCATGCTCCTCAACCACAAAATGTAGAGACTTTACAATTTTATTATAAAATTGACCCAAAACTGTCCTTGGGGGATCTCGTTCCCAACAAAATGTTATAGTCTCTATGGAGCATAGACTAATAAAAGGAACTACCCTTTTTTTTAATTGTAAAAAGGCCAACCTTCCAACCTCTTTATATTTTTTCCCATGTACTAAGCTACCCCTTTTAAAAACTTATGTAAAAAGGTCAACCTTCCAACCTCTTCATACTTTATTTCCATGTAGTTATTGGATGCCAACACGATTGAAGGGGTCAGCCTAGTTGGCTTGATTATTAGGCGTATTCAGCTTGACTATCAGAGCCTAACCTCGATGGACCCAAGGAGAATTGAATCTACACCTCATGACAAAGGGCCAAAGACTTAGAAAGGGCATCAACCAACTAGGCTACTCATCAAGGCTATATCTTTATACTTTCTAACATGTGTAATGATAATAATAAAAAATTCAAACATTATATAATATTATTGTGGTGTGAATCTCTCTCAGATATAGGACACACTTATTATGCCCTTTATCTAAAAAACAAACGAATAAATAAATTCACACAGCCCACCTTGTCATGGGAGTCTTTGTCATATAAGTCACACTTATTATACCCTTTATTTAAAAAATAAAATAAAAAATGATGATATCGCAAGGCCCGGCATTTCACTTAACCATATTGTCAAGGCCTCGAGTTGGCAAGCGCCCGAGAGAGTCAAAAAACCGACGATCATAGTTAAAGGTGTGTGGTGGTGATGGAAGTGTGATGGGCACCCACGTTCGGTTAAAGGCAACTCAGGTCAATACGTTTGGTTAAAGGTGACTCAGAGGTGGATGTCGGTTATATGTGACGAGATGCGCGATGGAAGTGTGCGACGGGCAAGCACGTCGGGCAACCTGCATTGGGTGTTTGGGCAGGCACACACTAGGGTAAGGTTCCCATGGAAAAGGTGACACGGTGAGCGGTCAAGCGCACCCACACTTGATACGAGCGACCTGTAGTGCGACCAATGGATCGAGCGGAGGTTGAGACCATGTGCGATGTATTGATAAGAGTTGGGTAAATAGGTGGCAAGGCCAACCCTAGGTAATAAACTTATAATGGGTAACAACATGTTATATTGGGTTGGGCTGACACATATATGTGTGCAAGCCGACATTTAGACAAGTATGGACCCAACCTTTGGCATGACCGAAGTGTCACGAAACTTGGAGGATTTGCCATGGAGTATGATGTATATATTAAAAGGGAGTTCGAATCAATTGGGGGAATTCAAACTTAGACTTCATATCACAAAGATACAAGAGTGAAGGGGAAGCTGAGCAAAGAACAGCAAGGAGAACCCGCGGAGCAACAGTCGGCCGAGTCGGGTTGAGTTGCAGGTCCGGTCGGGTGGACCACACTGCATGCAGGTCATGCACCCACACCAATGGGCAGAACTGCATGTTGACATGGTTTGGTTGGGTAGTCTGAAAGAGATGTGACACGAGCTCAGGTTGGTGCTTTAATAGTGCGGACCGGGTGTTATTGCACAAAGGCAGCACGGTAAGAGTTGCACGACTGGCGAGTGGAAGTGTTCGATACAGGTTATGATGGGTATGGGCCGCACATAGAAACGGGCATACAACACAACTCGATAATCGAACGTGGTGGGCAGGGTTCAGGAAGAAGCTGAACGAGAGCAGTGTGAGTTGTGCCTAATTGTATTTTGGGGTTTCCGATAGTGCGGACAGAGGCAACAATGAGCTTCACGACTGTGGCATGGTATGAAAATTGGTTTAAGTGTGCAGGCTATGGTAGATAATTGCATGACTTATGAAAACTTGTACTTTGTAAAATACTGAATTGTTATATATATTATTATTAGGCAACCTTTACGAGAGTTTCCCCTCCCAATTATGTATGGGCGTACTTGTGATGTTGATTTGATTTCCACTACATATTGATAAAAGACAATTGAAAAAGATAACTTGATGAATGTTTATTCCACTGCAATATTGTGAACACTTGTTTGGAAAATTGACTAAGTGTTGAAGTAGGTATAGACCGTATACTCTAGTATTGGTGAAAAGAAAAATTATAGTGGTGCCACACCTACCTATGTGTTGTTGGAAGACTACCGCTGAGATAGGGGCGTGACATATACCATAAAGTATAGGATGTTTAAAATAAAGTTTCGAAAGTGCTTATCTTGAGTGGTAGAGATAGTGGTTTTCTATCCCATCCACCTAAGTTCAAGTCCCTAGAGACATGGCCCATTATAGTAAGGCTGGAAGGATATGTGTCTCATTAGTGTCTGGGACCTCATTTTCAATTCCAATGGTTTCTAGAGAGTCTCCAGAGGTCTCAATTCTAAACTAGACTATAAATTTATAATATGTGTAACTTGCGAAATATTGTATATATCTATAAAAAAATGTTAGTTCCCTCTCAAAAATTAAAATTTTAAAGAAGGGGCATTTTAGAGGTCTCAATTCTAAACTAGACTATAAATTTATAATATGTGTAACTTGCGAAATATTGTATATATCTATAAAAAAATGTTAGTTCCCTCTCAAAAATTAAAATTTCAAAGAAGGGGCATTTCGAAAAAGGCAAGTCAAATAGTCTAGCCTCCTTTTTCAAATTAAAAACAACCATGCCGACATCATGGGCAGATAAATCATCACACTGACATCACGGGCACATTTTCTAAAAAGCCAGGTTAAAGATATGCAGTTGTCTATAATGCGACTTTTTGGAAGCCTTTTCGGTGGGTTTTTCCGGTCAAAATCCGGCAGCAATTTATTGAAATCACAAGTTTTATAGCTAGTTTCTGCACAATCAAAGCGTCCCAGGGGTTTTCCAGGGTGTTGAATCCAAATATGCAGCTAAAAAACCATTTTAACTGCAACAAATCAAGATTTAACCTCAATTTCTTCCGCTGGATTCCGTCACCGGAATCTCCAAAAAGTCGCATTATAGACAACTCCTAAAGATATCACCAAAAATAGGTCGGTAGGCACATATATGTGGCTCGATGGGACCACACCATTACCTTATCTTGTATGGAAAGTACAGCTAATCGTTGAATCGCTGACATGGTGCCACTTCCAAGTCATCGGAATTCACCGAAACGGCATCTTCGATTAGGAGCCGTCGTTTATTTTTTCAGTTCAAGTCGTGCACTTGTCATATGTTATGGAATAGGGTTGATTTTTGGAGATATACACTAAGGATTGGGGAGCTGCCATTCTAGTTTGGAGGAGCTGTCAATTGCTCAAAATTATGTGGAACCTTTGCCTAAGTTGAGTTGGCCGAATTTTTTATGATCGCTTGGCGTATCACACGAGAGAATCATCCACCTTTGCATGAAAACAATTAAAGAGATCCATGTCATTTTTGAATGGGCTAGTTTATGTTTGAGGTTTGTCGATGAATTTGAGACGGTTGTTGACGAAAATTCTCATTGTTTATTCCTCATTCCATCGGTGGTTTTGCATGTGGTTTCTACAACATCCATTGTATTCACTCATTGTTTTTGCTAAGCTGTCCATGGTTTTTTACCTATAGTTTTGTGAGGCATTTCATCTATGGTAGGGAATGTTTAGCGTAAATAAAAAATTGTAAACTATGGTATCTTTATCTTTATTTGGTTTAAATAAAAGAGTGATATAGGTTTAAAAAAATTGTGTGGCAATTAGTTCTATGTGTTATATTTGGGACCTTGTTTGCATGTGTTTGGATGCCAAAGAGCCATTGCGCTATATTGGAAAGGGCTAGAGTAATAGTTTCATTCGTTTTCTCTCTTTTTTGTATTTTTTACTTTAAATATGAAAATATTTCACATTCTACATCGCTTCATTAGTTGTGTTTGTGAAAAACTTTTGGTAGGAGCCATATTTGCAAGTTGCTTTGAGTAGTGGATCTTTTATAGAACTTTTCCACCATCATGCTTGTAGATCAAGCAACCAAGCTATGTGTGCAATCATTCTAATCAAGTGATTGCTTGCTATTGCCTAATACTCCATTAGAAGCACCCTCTAAGATCATTCACATGATCTCACTGCCCAAATGATTGAAGGCATTGATCTCCCTTTTATTCACCACCCCCCAAACATATAAACATCCATATTTATTTTTCTATGTTGGTTATGATGCTAAGCTTTCTCATATTGCCAATATATATTACATACACATTAAGCTTAATAACCTATAGGGAAGCCCCCTTTGGTTAGGACTTTGTCTATCCTAGCCTAAGTGCATAGGAGAGTTGGTGAAGTGGCAATGGTCAACCTCCTAGTTTCACAAGGCTAGTGCCCTATTTTTGGAACTTTAATCTAAAGGTGCTAGTTTGTGTGGTAACATTAATGATATCCATCACTGAAAATTACATCTCTAAAGAAAAATGTTGTTTTCATATTTTGGTCTAAATATTAATGTGTGAGGGGAGGTAAAACATTTAAAAGAAATTCATTGAGTGCATACATATTAGAACAACTTTCAAGCTGAAAAAAACATGCATTTTACATTTTATATCTCAAATATGTAAGAGGAGTGGAAATAGATAGTTAGTTTTTAAGGGCACAATCTAATTAATAGACAAAAATTATTTTTTTCACCGAAATCCAATCATTCAATTTGGGGCAAGATTGTGATTTCTTGTTGTTTGAAATGCATTTTTAAATGCATAAATACATTCAACACCCAGAAAACCTTCTAGGACACTCAAACTGTGCAAATTAAACAACTTTTTTCCAAAGTGAAAAAACCCGTAATTTTATTCAACTTTAAAAAAGGAACAAAATTGTATTTTGTAGATGCTAACTGCATTAGTTAGAGAAACCTCTTGGCTTATGTGCATGAGAAAAATAAAAAATAAAAAATAAAAATATTGTGGAGGGTAAGTGTGATTGTAAGCATTTAACTTATCTTTCTTGCATTTCTTTTTAGGACCTTCTACCATCCCCTTGAGTTGGGGTCAACTGGAACCATTGCCAAATCACTTCTAGTTATCTTTGGTGGGAGTTCTTTGTCTGAATCTGAACTTTTAGAAACATGAACTCTCTTTGTGCCCATCGTCCCATTCTCTTTGTGTGCCACATTTTTCTGTTGTTTTGGTTCATGGATCTCTTCTGATTTTGTAACATTTGCTTGTGGGTTGCATTGCCATTTTGGACTAGAGCATCCCCTTCTTCTTGGTTTGGAGGATTCTCTGTGATTTCTTCTTCTTCCTCCTCCATGAAGTAGGGATCAGAAGGTTGTCATCCTTTTGTTTTGCGAGCCAACCCTTTTTCCTTTCTTTTTTGTTCGCTTTTTTCTTGCGAGCATGTGTTTTGCAAGTGTCTTGTTTGGTAACATGAGGAGAATCTAAATGTCATATTTTCATAATCCATAAGTTGGATACACTAGAAGTTTTTATGTTTCAGTTGAATGTGATCAGGTAGACCTTGATCCAAGTGGATGTTGGTGGCCACCCACCTACCCCACTTGGACCCCCACAATTGTCTCTGTCACCCTAGCTGGTTTATTTCCATTTCTGTTTGTAAGCATATTTCATTATTTTACATTAATGAAATGAAGTATTATTTATGCTGCATCTTTGTATTTATGGTTATCTTTATAATTTATTGCATTCTTGTTTAAATCTGGATCACTGGTATCAGAGCGGTCTGTTTTTTCTTTGTTTTTCTTTTGCATGTCCCCAATGAGGTCTGGATATAAGGATTTAGGGCTTGAACTAATCGACCCTTTTCAAGACCAGCCTCGCAAATCCCAACGGCCTCCCATGGCGAATGAAAAAAAAGACGCGGAGGTAGGAGATCCTATCAAAATCTTGTTCAAAAAATCCCTAGAATGGCAAAGGAACGCGATGATGGACAACTTTGCCCAGATCCTTCAGCGACTACCCATGGGAAACACATCTACTTCTAGCAGCTACTCTAGAAGTGCCACACCCTTTAAGGTACAAGTTAACTTTGAAATCCCCATATTCGAGGGTCAGACAGACGCAAATGTCGTAGATAAATGGTTAAATCTACTAGAAGGTTATTTTTCTGTTCATGATTTTTCTAGCCGGGAAAATATCACTTTTTCACCTCTAAAAGCAGACCCACACATCAAGGACTAGTGGGAAACCTACTGCGAGCAGAAGGATGAGAGTACGGCCTCACTGTTTTCAGTGGCACCCACTTAGAATTCGTTTCGGGATGCCATTAAGGAGCAGTACTACCCTGTGAAAAGCTATGAGGATAAATACATAAAGGGGACCATGTTGTGGCAGGGAAGGGACTAAGATGTGCCAAAGTTCACAAATATTTTTCATACCCTTCGCACAAAGTTGGATATCAAGGATTTTGAGCTGTATTTGGTGCTCTAATATTGCGGCTACCTGCACAGGTACATCTAGGACGAGATGGAGTTCCTAGACATCTCCTCGCTTGGCACAGCGTACCGATATGTTGTCAAAATCGAGCAGAAGTTTAAACAGAAGAAGCGAGACTTTGGATCTACGAATTTGAATCAAGGGAAAGGGTTCCCCAAACTGCAGCACTAAGGACAAAGCCAAGATGGTGTGACCCAAGACAACTCGTCGAAGCCACAAGAAGAGAACAACACCAAGAAGTCAAAGAAGGACACAGGAAAGTGGTGTGAGTTCCATAAGAGTCCCACTCACAACGCAAGTGAGTGTCAGACCAAGCAGTTGTTGGTAGTCGAGTTGAAGGCTTCAAAATCAGATGCATGTTCCGACCCTGAGTCAGAACCCGACAAGAGGAATGACAAAGGGAAGCAGATAATTGACGCGGAGCCCACCGCCAATGTTGACACCGCCAAGATCCAGAAGAATGAGCCCAAAGATCCAGGGGAGGGGGAGCGTCTTTTCCACTCACAAATGTGGGTGAAGGGTTCGCCGCTGCAATTCATTTTCGACAGTGGCAGCCAAAAGAACCTCATGTCAGCAGAGGTCATGAAGCGGTTGGGACTACCGACCATACCCCACCCACAACTGTACAGCATCGGGTGGCATCACCAAGGACGACATCTCCGAGTCCGCTAGCAGTGTCGCCTTCCCTACAGCATCAAGCCCTTCACAGATGAGGTATTTTGTGATGTTGCACCTCTTGATATTTGTGATGTATTATTAAGCTAACCATACTTATGGAAGCGACATGCTGTGTATGATTCAAGGCCTCGCGTTGTTATTATTTCTTTGGGTAATTCATTATACAGGATATTAGAGGTAGCCCCACCTACCACCACCTCTTTGATCTCTGCTAAGAAAGGCAGTAAGATCATCTCCCAGACTAGGAAATTTATTTTCTTTCTGGTTCGCTCTCAAAGTAAGGGGAAGATCATAGCCACATCCATGGCCCCCAGGAAGGGTTCCTCCACGCAGCAGAAGCAGGTGGATACGGTCATGAAAGAATACAGGAACATCTTCTCCTCACCCACAAGGGTACCGTTGCATTGTCAGGTCAAGCATTCATTCGATCTGACTCCCAGAGCACCTCTACCCAACAGGCCGATATATCACTGCTCCATTGTGGAAAATTCCAAGTACAAGCAACGACATGATCAACATCGGGTGCCACGCAAGTTTCAGGTGGGTGACAAAGTCTAGTTGCATTTGCAGAAAGAACGCCTTACAAGAGCCCATCAGAAGCTCAGCCCACTCTGATATGGTTCGTACACCATTACCAAGGCTCCGGGAAACAATGCTTTGGAGCACAACATTCCCCCACTCCTTGGCTTGCACCGAGTGTTCAATGTGGACCACCCTCGACCATGCTTCCCACCATTATTGGACACATCAGAGATTGCAAAACAGCTCACCATGGACCAAGTTCAACAGTAGTTTTTGCATCTAATGGAGGCACTCAACGCAATGGGGACCATTGCTTCCTAAGGGGGGAGGAATGATCTAGATGTATGTTGGTGGCCACCCACCTATCTCACTTGGACCCCCACAACTATCTCTTTCAGTTTTCCAGTTTCCTTAATTATAGCACAATTTACTATTTTTGGCAAGTTTTCGGGTCCTTAACTTCTAGAACCGTTTTGAGGCCCTAAACGACATTTTTTTGGGAAAACTGGGAGCAGCATGGTCCATGGACCAATGTCTCTCGCTCACAAGTTTTAGTCCTTGGATAGATCTTTCTAACGAGGTATTGTGCGCATTAAACGGAGATCGTATGCCAAAGTTACAACCCCGGGAAGTTGATGTACCAGTTTACCCAAACCAAGGCCCATAGTTTGGCACTTCATATCCTAGGGTTAGGTTTTTGAAGGTTTATGGTTTTCCATTGTTTCTCAACAATATATATGCCTTCGAGCCTCATTCTAAGACAGTTCATAGGATGTAGCCACCACATCTCTTCTCAGAATAAGCTACCATCGCCCTAACTGGTTTATTTCCATTTGTGTTTGTAAGCATGTTTCAGTATTTTACATTAATGAAATGAAGTATTATTTTTGTTGCATTCTGTATTTATGGATATCTCTGTAATTTGTTGCATTCCTGTTTAAATCCAGATTAGAGCTTTACTTAGTTCTATTTCTACACAGATTATGTTGAAGGTAAATAATCCTTTCTATGTTCTTTCGAGGTCCATCTTTTTGAACGACCCTAGGGTGTTCCCAATTTCCTCTAGAACCTTGTGGTGCCAGAAAGAAAGGGGAATATTTGGTAGTCTCACCCATACTGGCATTGTTGATACCAGCATTATTATGGCATCAAATTTTGGAAACCAAGGGGTAATGAAGAGCCAACATTTCCCCAAAACCATGTCCCTTCTTTCAATTCTCTCTCCACATATTTTTGGGTATTGAATTGAAAAATAAAGAAACATTTTGAGTAAAGGTATATGTCACAATTTTTGGTCCAGATTGTGAAAACCCACTAATGCAAAGCATCAGATCTAGGCCAAAAACCATTTAAGATGAAAATCACTGCCCTGGATTGAAGGAAAAAAAAAAGTTGATTTACCTCCATGGTTGGTACTTGTTGTTGTTGTTCAACAATGTAAGGTTTAAGATTGTATTGTAATAGATCTAGTGGATTAGAACCCTTGTCCCGCATAGCATCCTTGTGGGAAACAAAGCCTCCTGGCTCTTGAAGCACACCCTCACAATTTTAGATTCAAGCCGATGGTGGAATTTCTTGAGATGTTGTAACCTTGCAATTGAAAATGATCATGTAGTTGCTTCCCTTCATGAAGGTGACGCTAAGTATCAATAGGATATCCCATGTATTTCTCTATTTGTTGCTTGAGATTAGTCACATAATCTTAACCTTATGGGGCCTATTACACCTTAATGAGTTCAACCTTGATAAATTTTAGGGGTGAAATTTCGCAAATGGGCTATTTTTTGAACATTTTCTAAAAACAATATTCACCAATTTGGTTAAATTTTGCCTATTGTTTACATATATATACGATTAAATTGATGATATTCGCTAAAAATTACCAATTTTAATAGTAAATTACATGATTTTTATTGAATATTCACCTACATTCTAACATTGAATTTTCAAACCAGAAGAGTCGTTTGCAATACCATATATAGAAAAATATTTAAATCCTTAAAAAATACCCTGCCCAAAAAAGGAAGGATTTGCCATTAATGTCCTTAATAAAGGTCTGGAAATTTCCCCACGGATTCAAACCTTTGAACCCTTCACCAAATCCAAATTGATTAGGGTATAGGGTTTCATCTTGTAAATCTAATACATGTTGTGGATTTCCCATATTATGTGAGTTGGGATCTAGGATTGCAGCCCAATAAAAACTTAGCAATGGGCCGAAACTAGCCTCATCTATAAAAGCAATAGAAATTGAGCCCAAAAACCCCCCTTCGGTTTGCGTCTCAGCCCCCGCAATCCTTCATTTTTGTAGTAAAAAACACACGGCGGCTTCACTCTGTGTGGTACCTTTGGTAGTACACTCTATGTGGATCCCTCAACATGCATTCGAGCTTCATGGTAGTGGTCTCTACTATGAAATTTTGGTTTAGGTGTGTTACTTATGGATTAAACAACTTAAACTTATGATTCTTAAAAATATTTGTGGATTTTGGGAAAAAATGACTAGAAAAAATGCTCGAAAAGTTGCAGTTCATCTATTACTTAGACTATGTTATTTTTAAGTGTGTCACTAAGACTCTTCCTAAAATTTATGAATATTTAAGTACAAGAAAAGTAATAACCTATTACACCTTAATAAATTCATCCTCATAAGTAAAAGATTTTGAAAGGGAGGAAATCATGCATACAATTTTATAATTGAACGTTTTGGATTTTACAATGATAGAGAGCCCATCATCTGGATCGTCACAGAGGAAAATTTGTGATGACATAAATAATGAATATGTTATGATAATAAATGTGCACTATGAGAAAAACGTTCTTGGATAAGTTGGCTTGTATTTCAAGTGATTTCTCTCATTTATTGGATATATCTTGGTTGGTACCTTGATTTATGACAAATCTCCATGAATTACTTAGCTTTAAACACCCATTTATAAAGTAAAATGCATCAATGTCCAAAATCATTTATAGCTACTTACCCTAAGCCTCCTCCTCTATCTCTTAGATTATGGAACTTGCATGTAGTGCCAAATTTCTAAGTTCCTCTCTTCAAATAATGTTATAGAAGCCCATTCAAGAAATATTATTATTATTATTATCATCCGATTTTAAGGTCACAGCCAAGCCTGACACCAAATTGGTGTATGAGAACCCCTTGTTTGTGGGACAAGGGACCCGCCTCTACGCAGTTATTTGACTGCTAAGTCTACGAAGGCATACATACTCTACCCCCCTCTGGTTTTGAACCTATGACCTCTTAGGAGGAAACACATGTTCTTAACCATTAAGCTCACTCAAGCTAACGATTATAGAAAAGTCTATTGAACATGAAAACATAGAATGTGAAGAACAAAACATGAAGAAAAAAATAGAGATTATATCTTCCTCTATTAACGTTCTCACATCATAAGGAGATATTAGAATACTCCCAATCAAAAAATTCATTGAGCCAATTGTATAACCAAAATATGACATAAATGATCAATATGCAATGGAAAAGATAGGATCTTCTAAATTGCACAAGCATTTATTTTTTTAAATAACCACCATCGAAATAAAAATAAAATGTCTTTAATAAGAAAGATATAATGTAAAAGAAAAATATTAGTTTTCAATTTCAATGATTTTAGAAAATCAATACCATCCATTCAAGTTGGCCTATTCTTTTAAAATGTTGGCCTTCATTTTTTATAGTTGTTGCATCCTACCTTTATTTATATTCAAACCAAAATTTTCATGTAACTATTGATAGATCTTTAATTACCTTACTAATTGTTTTAGAAAGACAACTAAAAGATTATGCATTTAATTGTCAATTTGGGGCTTGTATGGAACTTGTAAGTTGCCATGCACTATATATACATATCACACTTTTTACTTTCAATGGTGTGTTTTGTAGTTGTAGTATCAATGATTACTTTGAAAGGAGAGTATCAACAATTCACAAGATTTGGAAAGGTCCTACAAACTTTGGGAATGAAATCACACTTTTCAAAAAGTAAAGAGAACACTTTTAGCTAGTGGGATTAGAAAGATTGGTGTTGTAATACCTAGCACATGTAGAATTACTAATCTAAGTTGCAAGAAAGTAAATGAAACACTTCTACCCAGTGGATTATAAAGATTTGTAAGCGCCAACATCTATAGAACAAACCACATAGGCATAAAGAAATGAAAAGACTAATCCTTGCCAATATTATCCATGTTCCTACTCCAACCAACAAATATAATCATTGTGTTGAGCACATTTAAGATGAATGCAAACCAATATGAAATGCAAGCATGTCAAATGAATATTCAATTGCATAAATAAATAAATACAACCATGCACGAATAATTAATTGTGTAAAAAGATAAAATCACACAACCAGATTAGAGAACTACCTAAATTATACAACACTTCGGTCTATTGGAGTGGGCTCTATCTCCATAGCACAGAGTGATAATATTATTTTATATTGACACTTGTTACATTGGAAACATAAATTAACTAATCTAATTAAAATAGATCAATATTCCACAAATATACAAAATAAATAAATATGCAAAAGAAATACATTAAATTAATCAAGCAAATCATACACTAAATTATAAACTATAATTAAAATAAAAATAAATAATTAAATTATTTCATTATCATTTGGACATTGCTCTAAGAGTCATCCTCGTTCAATGAAAGAGGAATTGTTTTTATACATAAGTTTTGTTTATAAATAAAATAGCAGCCAATAAATGAGATCCACAAGTTTCTCATATCGTTTACTAACAGTTAGCAAAGAATAAGCATGTCTCCACAAGTTTCTCACGTGGTTTTTTAACAATTAGAAAACAATAAACGACTCATATACTATTCTTAAATACTTATTAAGGACTCAATTAATCATGTATACTAATTCCAAAATTATCTCCATATCCAAGATGGTTAATGATATTCCAAATTCGTAGCATATTTTGGGGTTGTGAATTGATCCAAATTGAAATAATGGAACAATTGTGTAATAACATTCGCTTGAGTTTTCGATCATCTCAAGGTTTTGATGGCTCATGGTTTTGGTGTCAAATCATGGTTCCAAGAGTTGTAGTAATGAGTTGTAGTGCCAAAGTTGCAATAAGCAAGTTGTAGCAACTAAGTAACAACAATTGTGACCAAGATACACCTTGTGGCAATATTAAAACCTACACAACCTTTACGACATTTTTCTTTGCATATTAACTCAAAGATAAATGAAAATATGATCTTTTTCTAATGTTTAATCATAAATTTGCGTAAAATATTAAGGAAATACAAGGGAAGACATTTTATGTCTAAATCTCATATATAAGCATTAGAATGGACTAATATGGGATCATAGCCAAGTGAAAATGAATTAAGAATGGGGAAAAGAGGATGTAAAAATATGCTAATTCTGAGGTCGGTCATCTCCCCCCCACCAAAATTGTTGCATGTCCTCATGCAACCTAGTACCTCTATATTAGCCATATTGTAGGGACACTTCGTTTTTCTACTACATACCTCTCTGTTTTAAACATTTTTCATTTGTCTCAATTTTTTCTCGTGAATTGTCATAAAGCATCCTTCAAACTTCAAAATTATCATCCTGAAACAATTTTAATAAGCTTGTAACAAATATGGTGGAATTGCAGCAACCCTTACAAGGAGTTGTAGCAAGAGTGTTATAGGAGTATTACCAAGCCTTTCTTAGCCATTTCTACAAATTGGTTTTATATGAAGTTCAACAAACATACTTGTCCTATTTCACTCATTTTCTTCAAAAAATTATATGATGTAAATATTTTAAGATATAAACAAATCCTTCTCTACTCATAAAAATCGGAGTCGTCAGGGGATACCATAGATGGAGTGGTAAGTGGTATTCCATAGTCTTAACCCTAGTTTTGAAAATTGGGTTTTCAATTGTAGGTGAATAAGGGAAGAACAAGTATAACATAGGTTGGTGTTTCAACCATGTGACTCCAATTCCCATTAAACATATAATGATTCAAGTTATGGAGTGGATTCTAGCCAAATATTTAGATGATGCTCTAATCTCAAGTCTAAGTAGGGTCTGCACATCTCCTTGCCACCACATGCTCCAAAGCTCCAGATGTATTTTCTGTCACTCACCCGTTTACGTTGTGTCCTAGTGCATATGCAATGTTTGTCGTGTGGAGGTAACATTATGTCCTACATAGATGCACTACATGGCTTTAACTTAGCCATTTGAGATAGAAATGAGGATTAGGTATAGTATATGTCAACTGTATAATCAATGATCCCTTGTCAATTTGTCAATTTATCAAATCATTTTTTAATTAACAAGAGAGGTGGCTCAAAATTCAAATGAGGATACAATTAGAGGGCTCTTGGAACAAGCAGAGAGAGTGATCATTGAAGCAATAGCTAAAGGGAAAATCTAGCTTTGTTAATCTCAACAAGAAACTCTATTAGAAGTTATGTTCCCTCAACAATGTCCAATAATGCCAGTATAAGGCCTCTTGTCATAGGTTTCAGGTATAACACTAAGTGAGGGTGTGACAATAATACTATGTTGGATTAAGCAAGCAAAATAACAAGAAGCCTAGATGCTTCTACAGGATCAATAATTATGCAAGTTGTCCCAACCACATATGGAGGTAACATCGCGAAGAGATCTAGGGGGATGATTGCAAAGGAAGAGCATGACAATATTGACGTCTACAAATATTGTCCCTATAAAACCTAATGTTACATCAAGGAAAATCTCATTGCAGAACTTACCTAAAGCATAATAAGCATTGTTGTCTGGGAACATTACCCCTTTTTATGTCTTATAACTTATGTCCATAGGATAGTAGCTCCAAACAAGGGGCGTGGGGATGGGAGGGGGGGGACAGGGCATGGAGAGTCCATGCCTAAAGCAATTTGAATGATTCATGCCACAAATGGCGTTCTAGTCTCAAACTTTGTGGAGAGGCTAAAACACATGAGATCTCCAAAACCCTGAAATTGTTTCTGGAAATTCCATCTAGAGACAGCTCAATTAAATTAATTGATTAATAATTTAAAAAAACTTAAGTCTAACCTAGGAAAATCAATTAATTAATGGGAATTAATTGAGAAATGTGATAATTCTCTAGAAACTCACACGGATCAACTCAGAAATTATCTCAACCATCGATAAGGACTTAATCGTGGTTGTTGGTGATCCAACTAGAGATTATAAGAGGAGTTCGATGGGGTTGAGGAGAAACACATAGGAAGAGTGAGTTTTCTTGGAAAATTGACTTTCTAGAGAGCAGTATTCAGCCAAAAGAATTCGAGCTAGAAGGAATCAAGACTGAGAGGGAGATCAGCAGTAGATTTCCATAGGAGATGTCCAGTTTCATAAGAGTCAGTTGAGAGAGGGACGATTTTTCCTCAAGGAGTTGCGCAAGGCCTGTACAAGGGTTTTTGGGGAGAGTTGGATTCAGCTAGAGGAGGGGTCGATTCAGTTGTTGGAGTTCATATTCTGGGAGGCCAAGCAAGTCACTTCCCAAGGTAGAGACAAGCAGAGCTACAAGATTCAGTGAGTTATGGAGGCAGAGTAGATAAAGCACGTGCAAGCACTGCACAGAGGCTCACGTAGGGGAAATTCACAGTCTAGTTTGGCTAGATTTCGAAGTAGGATCAATTGTGGTGCTGAAGTATTTTCCTCACAATTATTTTTCCATTATTTCTCTCATATTGGATTGCTAGTTTGGAAACCATAGATTGTACTCAAAAAATTTGTTGTTGCATAAGCATAAACTACACTGGTTTTCCCGCATTAGGTTTTTTCGGGGACATTGTCCAAAAATAACTATGTCATATTTTTTGTGTGCATTATATTTCTCAGTTTCCAGCATTTTATTTTTCGCAAGTGAAAATTGCAGTTGTGATTTTATTCGTTGTTTGTCATAGCAAATAAACTGCTTAATAAATTAATTAGTTAGAAGAATAATTTCCAGTTGCTACAATAGACTTGAAATTTTCACATGGTATCCAAGCATGTTTCAAGGATCAAAGGCTCAGAGACGAAAAGGAGAAATTTGCTTCTCAGAGGGAACAACAAAACGATTTCTTAAGGGGTTGTGCAGTGCCTAGCTAGGCAGTGTGAATTTTTGGATAGGGGGTCGAATTTCCAATTGTAGGGTGCAGGAAGGGTCAATTTGTCTAGGAAGTGATTCCAATAGGTAGAGGTGAGAAAAATAGTATTTTTCACATAGTAAACTCTTGATCTGGGCACATTTATTTTTGCAGTAGTTTCCAATAGTAGATTCAACGTCGAGTGGAAGAGAAATTGCACACGCAGAGGGAATTTTTTCAAAGGTTTTCCTTTCAAGGAAATTCATGATTTTCCAGTAATTAAGGACGATAGTAGAACAGATCTATGCATTTCCATAAGGAAGTGTGTGAGGCAAAGAAGGAAATCTAGTAGGTAGAGAAGGAGATGTTGATCTAAAGATGATCTGAGGTTGTCATTGATGTCAACCCAAGCAGCACCAGGGGCTACCATGACCTTGCAAGGGAATTTTGACTTGACAACTTACTCTATTTTTAGTCAAAGATCTTCTAGATGGATTATACTTGTCGAGATGTTTCCGTTGATATATGGCACGCGAAGTAATTCTTCACGGTTTGAGAGATATTCATGTTTGAAGTTAGTAACCCCAGTTAGTGGGCTAAAACCCTATGGGGTTGTGGCATGGCACTCATAATTGGTTTTGGTCATTGAATAGTCAATAATTAATAATTTTTTAAGCTCCTAAAATCCCTCTAACATTCTATATAGAAGCCCCTCTCAACTCTATAAAAATAAATCTCATATATCTTCCAAACGAAGTGATCATGGAATTTTCGTTATAACTTCATTTTTGGGAAGTCTTAGATTCTGAAATGAAAACCCATTTTATTCGCAATCCTGATGAACGTCGTGACCAAATTTCAAATCTTGGTTCGCTATATTTTCGGAGATATGATCTGTGAAAGTTAGGGTTTTTGCAGGCTCCCGAATTTCATCTCAAAGAAGTGACCTTGGGAAAATCGTCATAACTCTCTCTCTCTTAGAAGAGGATTGGAATTCTGTAAAAAGTCACAGATAGTGCACGGACTTTAGTTTTTTTTGTATCAATTTTAGAGCCGAAGGAGGAAACAGTGACACATGGCACGTTGTACAAGTTCACTCTACTGAACTAGTCCATAATTAGGTCATTGTGAGAGATTGGGCATAACTTTGTCTTGAAGAGTCCAAATCGGATCAAACGTGTGGCACTGGAAATAAGAATCAGAGGGATACTATAGGACCGAAGATCACATATTGGGGATCTAAAATCATATAGATACATCAGATTAAATATCGTGCTCCTAGAAGGCGAGAAAAACTAGATCAAATGTTGTCAAGGGGTGCGAAGGACCAGACTTTCTAGGACAGCAAAGAGCAAGGTGCAGCTAAATGATGCAGCAGAGGTAAGCTACAGGTAAGTATCTTATGTATATGCATGTTCATTTCTTAATTGCATTAGGTTCTTTGTATTCTAATTTGTTGTTTTTTTTATCACTGACATATTCTTTGCAAGATGAGGTAAGTTTTGCTATTATCATGTCATGGGTATTTCCTTGAAGACTTTTTGTAGGTATTATATATTCATCAAGAGAAGACTCAATGCATAATCTAATGTTCTGAAGAATGAAAAAGGGTAGCATGACAAGAGCAGCAATCAAGGTGCAGAACAGCAGCAAGAAGTTCACCATATGAATTCTTCAAGTGGGAAGAACTACATACAATCATTGTAAAAGTATCATTGTATAGAGTCATTGTAAAAGCAGCATTGTAAAAGTTGTACAAGTGTCTATCTGACAAGAGTTGAAGAGGCAGTGTTGGGAGGTCTAGGATCATCATTAGGTGGTTTGTCATAATTAGGGTTATGGTCTAGTGTGTCTTCTTCTTCTACATCATTCTATATCATTGTAAAGTGGACCATTTTCCCTGGTACGGGAGTCCATTCTTCTTTCATTCTTATATAGGATGGTAGGGTGGTGCTACGCTAGTGCATGAAGTCACCAACAGGTTCAAGCCTGTGAAAACTTCAGGGTGGTAGGTTGGTGCTAGGGTGAGTTGTAGCTCATTAGGTGTTGGGGCATCCATTTAGTTGACTACTGAAGAATCTCGAGCATTGGAGCATCCATCTAGTGGGCACTGGAGAAGAATGCTTTTATAGAATTCTAGGAAGTTGTTGCTTTCATTTCAGTTGGGGCTGAAGATTAAAGAATTTATTAGAAAATCATTCAGTGGTTTTTGACCCGAACGGGGTTTTCCACCTAAAATCTTTGTGCCTCCTGGGTTCTTTTATTTACTATTATCATTGCATAAACGTTAATAATAATTGTAGATTAACTAATGCTCTGAAAATATTTAAAAGTGCTAATTGCTAAAAATATTGATTCACCCCCCCCCCTCAATATTTTCCAACAACTGGGATTAGAGCTTGGTTCCTTCAGTAACAGCTTAACCACTGGAAGTCAATTTTCATAGCATAGAGATGGGAAAGTCAAAGAAGTGGGTTACAAGGATTGCAAAGGAATGTACATGTACAACAAAATCTCAAGAAAGTGAGTATTGTGTACCAACCCACGATTTTGATGCAGATAGTTACTGGATATGGGAATCCAAGATGGAAGTATCTTTGCAGGCACATGGAGTATGGGAATTAATTGTTTCTGGAGACACATCTACCGGCGATGCTAAAAGGTACAATTCAAAGGCCATGAATGTAATTTTGAATGCTTTGCCAAATTCTGTGAAAACAAAAGTTGGTCAATGTTCAACAGTAAAGCTCTTTGGGAAAAGCTTCATAATCTCTATTGAACAAAGAAATCAGGTCAAGATGTTATTGAAAATTCAGATCCTTCTGAGTATGATGAAGAAGGGTTGACCATAGAAGAATTTTCTAAGGAGGCAATCAAGCTTATAAAAGAGCTCAAGGCTGAGAAGATCCATTCCAATACTCTTGAAGAACAAGTTCAAGGTCTCAAAATTGAAGTTGAAGAACACAAATGTATTGAAGAGTCACTTCAAAAGAAGTTGGAAGAAATCAATAATACAACGACATGAGACCTCAAGAGAGAAGTCCAACAGAAGCAACAAGAACTCGACACAGCATTTGCAGAGATTAGTAGGATCACACAACAGATGCAGGAAGCAGAAATTGAAAGGAAGGAATCTGATCAAAGATACATATCCGCCGTTGACCAAAAGCAAAAGGAATTAGAAACATCTTCAATAGAAATAAGCAGGCTTAGGATTGAAAATGAGAAGCAGAAGGAACAGATACAGGTTCTCAACAGAGAAGTAGAGAAGACCACTCTTCTCAAGCTACAAGTTGAGGAGGAAAAAAAAGAAGAAAGATCTTGAAAATATGGTTTCAAGAAGATCTTGCTCAAGAGCAAGAAGAACTCGATGCAACTCGTGATGAGATCAACAAACTCAAGGGATCACCAAAAGAATACTTACAAGATAAGACAGATTAAGAAGCGAAAATGAAGGCAATTAAAGATGGTAAAGCTCCAATTGATGAATGTACAAGCTCCACAACTTCGCAGGATGATTCTAAGAAGGAAGTTGATCAAAGTGAAAAGCATAAGAAGAATTTTGCAACTCCAAATAACAAGACCAAAGCAATCAAGAACAAAGGACCACAATCAATTACAACACTACCTCCAAAGAAGAATGAAAAATCTTCCAAGTATGTTCGTTTATTTAATGGTTATTGCTTTTTATGTGCTAACTATGGACATATGGCTAGGGATTGTGACGTTTTTTACAGGTACAATCATTATCTGCAAAACCCTAGAAGCAAGTTTGCAGGATCACGAGACAGGTTCCACGATGATTTTGTCAGAAGAGAATACGTGGTAGATGGGCCAAATATTGAATGTTTCAAATGCCATAACTATGGTCATAGTGCTCATGGTTGTAGATACCAGATGGAACTGCCTATGGACAACATTGAATGCTTCATGTGTCATAACTATGGGCACATGGCTCGATATTGTAGGAATAAGAAGGGCTGGAAAAGGAAACAGGTACAGGAAGACAAAGCAAATAACAAGGTTTCAGCAGTTATGCTTTCAGGATTTGTAAAAGAAAACGTTCATGAGGAATTAGCAGTTGCTTCAGATAATGAATCAAATCAAGATGGCCCGTTAGGTGACTCACTATTTTGAGAAATATGGCTTGTTGACTCCTTAATGTGTGTACAAGAGGAGTCTATGCAGCAGTATATGGCACAAGTCTACGATTGACAGGAAGGTAGTTTGAACAAGATGGTAGTTTCATTAAATATTTAGGGGGAGCAAAACAGTTGAAGGATTACAGGTTACCAGGAACAAGACAAGATTAGTCTGCAAAGGATATGCACAAGTGGAAGGAATTGATTTCGACAAAACATTTGCACCAATTGCCAGAATGGAAGCCATCCAGATGTTTCTCGCCTATGCATGTTCAAGAAAAATAAAAGTCTACCAAATGGATGTTAAGTCAGCATTTCTGAATGGAGAATTATAAAAAGTTTACATCGAACAACCTGAAGGTTTTCTACTATCAGAAAAACAAGACTATGTTTGCAAGTTAAAGAAGGCTTTGTATGGTCTCAAGTAGGCTCCCAGAGCATGGTATGCTCATCTTGACGGATATCTACATCAACAAGGGTTCAAGAAAGGTACTGTTGATAGAAATCTTTACGTACAAATAGATAAAGATAATTTAACAATCATTGAGGTATATGTGGATGATATAATATTTGGTAGCAATGATGATCGACTAAGTAATAAATTTGCTACAAAGATGCAAAGTGAGTTTGAGATGTGTTTAATTGGTGAGCTGACATACTTCTTAGGGCTTCAAATATCTCAGCAAGAGAAAGGAATATTTATATGTCAAGCCAAGTACATCAAGGAAATGCTCAAGAAATTCAAAATGGAAGATTGCAAACATGTCCTTACTCTGATGGTAACAGGTTGCAAATTGAGCATAGACGACGCATCTAAGGATGTGGATCAGAGGTTGTACATATCTATGATTGGTAGTCTTCTATATGTAACAGCCTCCCAGCTAGATGTTATGCAAGCAGTTGGACAAGTAGCAAGATTCCAAGCAGCACCAAAAGAATCACATATTATTGCCGTCAAAATAATTCTTCGATATCTAAAGGGCACAACAGAATATGGCTTGTGGTATCCCAAGGGCAACAATCTCATTATTCAAGCCTTTACAGATGCATATTGGGCAGGAAGTGTTGATGATCGTAAGAGTACTAGTGGAGCAGCATTCTATCTAGGTGGTTGTCTCATATCATGGTTGAGCAAAAAGAAAACCTCAATCTCGTTATCCACAACAGAAGTAGAATATATCACGGCAGCAACTTGTTGTACTCAAGTTCTCTGGATGAAGAAAACTTTTCAAGATCTTCAGGTCAAGTTTGATGAGCCTATTCCCATATTTTGCGATAACACCAGCACCATCAGTATCTCCAAGAATCTTGTGATGCATTCCAAAATGAATCACATTCCGATTAAATATCATTTCATTAGAGAGTAGGTCGTCGAAAACAATATCAAGCTTGAATATGTTGGTACAAAAGAAAAAATCGTTGATATCTTCACTAAACCTTTACCTTGTGAAGCATTTGAATATCTTCGCCAGAAGCTTGGGATTCTCCCAAGTTCTCATTAGATTTTCCTTATTCATAAAATAAAGGGGGAGTGGAAGTATGTACAGGTCCGCAGGATGGTTATGTGTCAGGGGGACTTAGCCTTTGCCATTTTTGTCAAAGGGGGAGAGAAGGCAGTAGGAAGAGGTGCCCTGATCGCAGGGGGAGTACTTGTGTTGCCATCAATGCCAAAGGGGGAGATTCTTGATCTAAAGATGATCTAAGGTTGTTATTAATGTTGTCAGACCAGGGTAACTCCAGCAATTAATGAGCGCAAGAAACAACTGATTGATATTATTCATTAGACTATTATTATTTATACATATACAAAACGGATCAGTTCATCTTCTAGATGACTGTCCAACTTCACCTCATCCGTTTCGGATTAGGTGTCAACATTCCCCCCCTTAATCTGAAGGGATGTTGGTGAGTCCAAGCATCGTTCTGAATCTTTCAAGCTTTTCTCTTCCAAGCGCTTTGGTGAAGATGTCTGCAATTTGCTCGTTTGTGGAACAATGACGGAGATGGATTGTTTTGGCCTCAACATGATGTCGGATCAGATGATATTTAGTATTTATGTGCTTAGTACGATCATGGAACTTTGGGTTCTTGGCCAACTTTATTGCAGAGGTGTTATCAATCATGAGTGGAGTAGATTGTATTTGTTTTACTTGCAAATCTTCAAGAATTTTCCTGAGCCACACAATTTCTTTCGTTGCTTCAGCTGTTGCCACGTATTCTGCTTTTGTTGTGGAATCTGCTTGCACTGATTGTTTGTGTGATCTCTAGGAGACAGCTCCCGATCCAAGACTCATAGCATATCCTGAAGTAGATACCCCAGTTTCTTTGTCTCCATCGAAGTCTGAATCAGAGTATCTAATCAAGTTGAAGTCGTCCACCTGTGTATACTTGATTCCAAGGTCTTGAGTTCCCTTCAAGTACCTTAGAACTCTTCTTGCAGCAGACCAATGTCCCTCACAAGGCTTTTGCATAAACCTGGAGAGAATTCCAACAGCAAATGAAATGTCTGGTCTGGTAGTAGTGAGGTAGATGAGACTTCCTACAAGCTGTCTATACTTTGTTGCATCCTCAAATTCCTTTCCTTCAATAGATGTGAGCTTCAAGTTTTGTTCCATTGGAGTAGAAAGGGGATTGCACTCTGTCATGCCAAATCTGTTTAACAAATCTCCAATGTATTTCTTTTGAGAAAGAAATATGGACTTTGGATGTTGGGTTACTTCAATGCCAAGATAGTAATAAACATAGCCCAAATCAGTCATTTCAAAAAAATTTCCTAATTCTTTCTTTATGGATGCAATATAGCTTTCATTGTTCCCTGTCATTAAAAGATCATCTACATATACCACAAGATATACAACTGTTTTGCCAACTTTCTTGACAAATAAAGTTGCATCATCAAGATCAAAATGTTTGAAGTTGAGTTTCAGAAGATGCTCAGTTAGTTTTTCATACCAGGCTCGTGGTGCTTGTTTGAGGCCATACAAGGACTTCACAATTTTGCATACTTTGTGTTCATGTCCTTTCACAGCAAATCCTTCAGGCTGGGACATAAAAACATTCTCTTTTAGATCTCCATTCAAGAATGCAGTTTTTACATCCATTTGATGGACTTTCCAACCGTTCTGAGCAGCTAGTGCAAAGAGTGTCCAGATGGTGGCCCATTTTGTTGTGGGAGAAAAAGTTTCCTCATAATCGACCCCTTCCTTCTGTGCAAAACCTTTTGCCACAAGCCTAGCTTTGTGCTTGTCAAGTGAGCCATCAGCTTTGTACTTGTTCTTGTAGACCCACTTGCAGCCAATTAGTTTGGTTCCAAATGGAGGATCAACCAGCTTCCAAGTGCCATTCTTTATGAGGGAATCATACTCCTTCTGCATCGCTTCTTTCCATTCATCATGAGAAGCAGCTTCTCTGAAGGAAGTTGGTTCAAAATCTGTAGACAAGTTCAATTCACAATCATAAGTAACATCCATATCAACAGGTGAATTAGAGTTATCTACATCACCTCCATCTTGTCGGTTTGAATTTCTGGTTCCTGTTTTTCCAATTTCATCAGGATGAACACTTTCAAGTGTCTTTGTCAGCCACTTTGGGGGACCTTTCTGAGATGGTCCAGGCTGTTCTGTTGATTGAGTTGGGTCTGAATTAAGATTGAGTCTCCCAATTCTATCAATTACATCACTTAAAGCATCATCCGTTGTTGGAGTGTCATGCAGGGGAGATTGTTCTTCATAAGAAGATTCCACATGTTGATCTAGTATAGGAATCCCCCCTTCAAGATGTGGAATCTGATTATCAAACTCTTGAAATGATTTCGGTTTTGTGAATCTATCCAAGCGATCAAGTTGCCGCTCAACAACACTGTCAGATTTGGATGATTCAAGAAAAATGACATCTCTAGATAAAACAAACTTTTTATTTACTTCATCATAAAGGCGGTATGCTTTAGATGTGTTTGAATACCCCAGGAAGATACACTTACGACTTCTAGCACCAAGTTTGTTTCTATGTACCTTTGGTATTAAAGCATAACAGGTGGAACCAAATATCCTGAGATGTTTTACCGAAGGAACATGTCCATACCACAATTCATAAGGAGTCTTATTTCTTATAGCACTAGATGGACATCTATTCTTTATATATGCAGCACATAGAACAGCATCAGCCCAAAACATTGTCTTTACATTTTTGAAGAAAAGCATGGATCGTACCATATTCAAAATTGTTCTGTTCATTCTTTCAGCTACACCATTCTGTTGAGGATTATAAGGCACAGTTGTTTGATGTTTAATCCCATGTTGGCGAAGATAGTGTTCAAATTCATTTGATGTATATTCTTTTCCATTATCAGTGCGAATAGACCCAATATGAGATTGTGCATCATTTTCAATCCACTTATGAAAATTCTTGAATGTTTGAAAAGCATCAGATTTGTTCTTCAATAAATAAACCCAACACATTCTGGTGTAATCATCAATAAATGTCATGATATACTTATTTCCATTTGCAGAAGGAACAGGCATTGGACCACATAAATCTGAATGAATAAGTTCAAGCTTCCTATGTGCTCTTGAATGTGAATCATGAAAAGACTGTTTGCTATGCTTTCCTAGAATGCAAGCATCACATTGTTTATGTTTTCTAGGAATTGTAGGCAAACTAGCAACACCATTTTTCTTCAACAAGCGGAGACTATCATAGTTTAAATGTCCAAATCTAGCATGCCATAATAAACTTGATGGAAGTGTACCTTCATCATGATGAGAAATATATGAAAAATGTTGTGCATGAGTAGAGGTTCCTTGCAGTTTAAGAAGTCTTTCTTCTTCTATACCCCTCATGACAAGTGAATGGTCAGATGCCTTTCTTACCTCAAGCTTTCCATCAAACATATGAATGGAGTGACCTTGCTGGCGGATGTGGACCAGGGACAGCAAGTTTCTCTTGAGCTGTGGGAGATATAGAACATGATCCAGAAGAAAGTCTGGAAGAACAGGCAGTTTAAGCCTGACTGTGCCAAGCCCTGATGGCTTGATTTTTGACTGATCTGCAAAGTATACTGCTCCATCAACATTATCAGTGAAATCTTCAAAAAAATCTTTCCTATGAGTCATATGACAGGTTGCTCCTAAATCAAGCAACCAGTCATTTTTCGAAGAAGTAAGTGAAGCATTAAACAGATCTTCATTTACTCCAATGTTACATTGTGCCTCAATATAGTGAGCGGATTCAGGTGCTTTACCTTTGTCTGAGTCATCAGTTTTACCTTTCTGCTGATTTCTTCTCTGCTCAATCTTTTCCCATGGTAGCTTGCATGTAGAAGCATCATGAGATCCTTTTTGTTTGCAGCGAATGCAATGTAAGTCTGCCTTTTCTTCTTGAGGGTGTCTGCCCCCCCTGCCTCTGAAATATCTTCTTCTTTCTCTTGAATGCATACTGTAACAAAATATCTCTGCTAAAAAAAAAACTTCTGTTGATAAAAGACTTCTGCTGGAAAAAAAATCTTATGCCACAGCAAGACTTCTGCTGGAAAAAAAAATTCTTATGCCACAGATTTCCAAAAAAATATCAATCTTTAGATGTTTGAGACACTCGTTCCTTTATAGCCAAAGACTGTCACATGCTATAGAGTAATTCTATACATTTTACTGTTCTCGGCACATGCAGTATTCTATGTATCTACCTTTAGAATTTCGGTTTTCAATACAGTTTATATAAACCTCAGGCTTTGGTCTCAATACACAATTCTATGGCTCAGCATCGATTTCAATACAATTTATCAATACAAGACCTCGGCATCTTCAATACAGTAATACAAAACCTTGGCATCTTCAATACAGTTTATCAATACAAAGCTCTATAATGCAGTGGACAAAAGATTAAAGGTAACAACGACAAAAGAAATGGCAGTTTATCCAGCGATGATGGATTCGGCTCCTCACACAGCAAAGACTGCAAAATACTCTTATGAAACCTCACACCAATACCACGTTTCCGCTGCGCCAATGTGGAAGCATTCGGATCAAAACCAACTGCATCTGTTATATCAACAAAGCTCAAATCCACCGACAAAACACGGGTCTCCTCAACAAAGGAAATTACAAGAAAGGAATGATAAGAATCTTGGTGCTAAACTTCCAGGAAAGCACTGCATTCCAAATTCGGTTAAGCATCATAAGCAACACATTTCAATCTCTGAATGTGGCAATTAGGTGCTAAACACCCTTTTTAATGGTGCTTGTAATTATATAACACGGAGGACCCCGCGGGATTCGATTTGAGTTTAAGAGGGCTCATTGAAACTAAATACAGAAAGTCCAGTAAATTAAGAATAATACTTTGAAAAAACCAATGCTGCACTCTCTGCGACGATCACATCTAAATACTTTGACAAAGCAGACACTGCACCGTCAGGGACGATCACATGTAAAAGCTGGATGAATATTCAACCATCCCAGAAGCGGTGCCAACCTTCCTATTTATAGTAAAGCAGAGCTTCAACAATTCCAAGAACTGGTGCCAACTGCACTATCTAGAGCAGAGCAACAGCCCTTCTACCAATACGCCTTGAGATCGAATCGCCATGGCTCCATCAGCTACTGTTCTTTCTGTTATTGTCATGGCTGCGATTCTGGGTTCAGTGGCAGCGACATAGGATGAAGCATTCGGATCAAAAAGGCAATTCCACGCAGCGTAACCACAGTTCTTTACAAAAAGGCAGCGATACTTCAATATTACGCAGTCTTCAAGAGAACAATATAACGCAGCTCAGCTCTCAGTTCAACAGCATCAACGCATAGGTAACGGAGCTCAACGCAGCGTTCCAGGGAATGAACGCATCAACTCAGGGCGCAGTACTCAAGGTCTGAGGGCGCAGTCTCCAGAGGCGCAGTCTCTGGCAGTCAGAGAGCGCAGCGAATTCAGGCAAAGGCAGAGGCAGAGCCAGGGAATCAAGCCAGAGCAGCTCTCAAGACAGGAGTTACTACTATTTTAGGGACTGGGACCTGGGCTCTGATACCATGTCAGACCAGGGTAACTCCAGCAATTAATGAGTGCAAGAAACAACTGATTGATATTATTCATTAGACTATTATTATTTATACATATACAAAACGGATCAGTTCATCTTCTAGATGACTGTCCAACTTCACCTCATCCGTTTCGGATTAGGTGTCAACAAATGTCAACCCAAGCAACACCAGGGGCTACCCTGATCTTGCAAGGGAATTTTGAATTGACAACTTACTCTATTTTGATTCAAGGATCTTCTATATGGATTCTACTCGTCGATATGTTTCCGTTGATATATGGCACGCCAAGTAATTCTTCACGGTTTGAGAGATATTCATGTTTGAAGTTAGTAACCCTAGTTAGTGGGCTAAAACCCTATGGGGTTGTGGCATGGCACTCATAATTGGTTTTTGTCATTGAATATTCAATAATTAATAATTTTGTAAGTTCCTAAAATCCCTCTAACATTCTCTGTAGAAGCCCCTCTCAACTCTATAAAAATAAATCTCATATATCCTCCAAATGAAGTGATCGTGGAATTTTCGCTATAACTTCATTTCGCTATAAATCCATTTGATTTGTAATCCTGATGAACGTCGTGACCGAATTTCAGATCTTGGTTCGCTATATTTTCGAAGATATGATCTGTGGAAGTTAGGGTTTTTGCAGGCTCCCGAATTTCATCTCAAAGAAGTGACCTTGGGAAAATCGTCATAACTCTCTCTCTGAGAAGAGGATTGGAATTCTGTAAAAAGTGGAGGATAGTGCACGGACTTTAGTTTTCTTTGTATCAATTTCAGAGCCGAAGGAGGAAACAGTGACACGTGGCACGTCGTACAAGTTCACTCTACTGAACTAGTCCATAATTAGGTCATTGTGAGAGATTGGGCATAACTTTGTCTTGAAGAGTCCAAATCGGGTCAGACTTGTGGCATTGGAAAGAAGACTCGGAGGGATACTACAAGACCGAAGATCACATATTGGGGATCTGAAATCACAGAGATACATCAGATTAAATATCGTGCTCCTAGAAGGCGAGAAAAACTAGATCAAGTGTTGTCAAGGGGTGCAAAGGACCAAACTTTCTAGGGCAGCAAAGAGCAAGGTGCAGCAAAATGATGCAGTAGAGGTAAGCTACAGGTAAGTATCTTCTGTATATGCATGTTCATTTCTTAATTGCATTAATTTCTTTGTATTCTAATTTGTTGTTTTTGTTTAGCACTAACATATGCTCTGCATGATGAGGTAAGTTTTGCTATTATCATGTCATGGGTATTTCCTTGAAGACTTTTTGCAGGTATTATATATTCATCAAGAGAAGACTCAATGCATAATCTAATGTTCTGAAGAATGAGAAAGGGTAGCTTGAAAAGATCAACAATCAAGGTGCAGAGCAACAACGAGAAGTTCACCATATGAAGTCTTCAAGTGGGAAGCACTACATACAATCATTGTAAAAGTATCATTGTACAGAGTCATTGTAAAAGCATCATTATAAAATTTGTGCAAGTGTTTATCTGTCAAGAGTTGAAGAGGCAGCGTTAGGAGGTCTAGGATCATCATTAGGTGGTTGTGTCATAATTGGGGTTATGGTCTAGTGTGTCTTCTTCTTCTACATCATTCTATATCATTGTAAAGTGGACCATTTTCCCTAGTACAGGAGTCCATTCTTCTTTCTTTCTTCTATAGGATGGTAGGGTGGTGCTAGGCTGGTGCATGAAGTCACCAACAGGTTCAAGCCTATGAAAACTTCAGGGTGGTATGGTGGTTCTAGGGTGAGTTGTAGCTCATTGGTTGTTGGGGCATCCATTCAGTTGACTACTGAAAAATCTCAGGCATTGGAGCGTCCATCTAATGGGAGCTGGAGAAGAATGTTTTTCTAGAATTCTAGGAGGTTGTTGTTTTCATTGCAATTGGGGATGAAGATTAAATAATTTATTAGAAAAGCATTTAGTGGTTTTTGTCCCGGAGGGGGTTTTCCACCTAAAATATTTGTGCCTCCTGGGTTCTTTTATTTACTGTTACTACTACATAAACGTTAATAATAATTGAAGATTAACTAATGCTCCGAAAATATTTAAAATTGCTAATTGCTAAAAATATTGATTTACCCCCCCCCCACTTCCTCAGTGTTTTCCAACAAGAAATTCCTGTTTATTTTCCAGTTATGAGTTTGTAGAAAATGGCCTCAGCGGGGCTTAGAGATTAAGATAGATTGTATAGTGCATCCAACTACATTATTTGGAAGGCTAGGATGTTCTTTCTACTAGATGAGCATGGTTTGAAGATGTATGCAAAAAGAGTTGTAGCAAAACATATAGATCAACAATAGCTAGAGAATTTCATAAAGGAAATGGCCAAGGCGAAGTGATTTATATTTGATGGAGTTCGAGATCATATAATCTCACACTTAGTGGCCAAGAATATGGCTAAAGAGATGTGGGATGCTCTCGCACCACTATACCAGAGTCCTTCCCAGAATTAGAAGATGTCCCTAAAGGAGAAGTTGAGGACCACCAAGATGCATAAAGGAGGAGCTACCCCCTATCTCACTAGAATTCAAGATATCTGAGATGAGCTAGCCGTCGTAGGTGAGAAACCATAAGACAGTGAGCTTGTGCATGTTGCTTCAATGGTTTCACTGAGGAGTAGACTACTTTTGTCCAAGTCATTTCTGGACAAGATACACTACCTGGATGGGATCGGTTGTGGGTAGACTTCACACAGGAGGAAATGCGACTTGCTCTAGTCAGGAGAAATCTCGATGACAGTAGAAGCAAAGGATCGAAGGGTGTGAAGGAGGAGGCACGAAGGAGGAAAACTTAGTCGTTGCATCAAAAGGGAAATCAAAGAAAGGTCCCAGTTGGTTACAACGCTCGCAGGGAGGAGACAAGAAGAAAAAGGATTTGTTGAAGATTAAGTGCTTCGGGTGTAGTGAGTTCGACCACTACAGTACTCAGTTTCCTCAGAGGAAGAAGGACAAGAAGGAGAAGTAGGAGAAAGAAATAGCTTCGTCAGAGATTGATCAGTTATCCTCTAGGTTGGAGGAATATTTCGCTTTGTATGCAGTTATACCTCCAAGAGAGAGGTGGGGAGACATTAAGTTCTAGAATCCAGAGTTGTGCAGAGCTGGACATGGTCCATTGAGGTGAGCATCAGATGGTGTTTCCTCTTGGATCATTACCCTTGCTACAAGGGCCCACAATATTCAGTAGAAGTTGGATCAGAGTCAGATTGATGCAGTCAATTATTGAGGGACAATTCTAGTACTAGTGACAATCAGGTACTAAGGAGCGTAGCGCAATTGCAGCGCAAACCGACTCAATAGGTAGCATAAAGGCTAGTAATAGTCATAGACTCGAAAGATAATTGCGGCATGAGGTCACAATTGGTTCAAAATTTTGGATTTCAGTTGTAGTAGTTGCAGCAACAACATCAACATGAGATCAAATGTAGTGTAGTGGCAAAGTTGGCAGCAGCACAGTTGTACAGTGTAGTGTCAGCATGAGATTAAACGAGTTGCACACTAGTTGGTGGAAAGTGGCAGGTTGTCACAGATGTCAGACATCAGCAGTGTGTATGGGAGGAGATGTTGTAGAGACAAAATGTATGGGAGAACACCTTCCTCGCTATGAGGGAGTGTTATTTTTTTGTAGCATCAGATGGTGTTCTAGTCTCAAACTTTGTGGAGAGGCTAAAATACATGAGATCTCCAAAACCCAAAAATAGTTTCTAGAAATTCCACCAAGAGATAGCTCAATTAAATTAAATGATCGATAATTAAGAAATGCCTAAGTCTAACTTAGGGAAATCGATCAACTAATGGGAATTAATTGAGAAAGGTCAGAATTCTCTAGAAATTCACACAAATCAACTCAGAAATGATCTCATCCATCGACAAGGAATTAATCGTGGTCATTCGTGATCCTACTAGAGATTATAAGAGGAGGTCAATGGGGTTGAGGAGAAACACATAGGAAGAGTGAGTTTCCTTAGCAGATTTATTTTCAGGAGAGTAGTATTCAGCCAGAAGAATTCGAGCCAAAAGGAAAAAATATTGATAGGGAGATCAACAATAGATTTTCGGAGAAGATTTCCAGTTCCGGAAGAGTCAACTGAGAAAGGGACGAGTTTTCCTCAATGAGTTGCACAAGGTCTCCGCAAGGGCTTATGGGGAGAGTTCGATTCAGCTAGAGGAGGATTTGATTCGGTTGTTGGAGGCCAGATTCTAGGAGGCCAATTGAGTCACTTCCCAAGGCAAATACAGGGAGAGCTACAGGATTCAGTGACTTCCAGAGGTAGAGCAGGTAAATCCTTCACAAGCACTACAAAGAGGTTCATGTAGGGGAAATTTACATAGCCTAGTTTGGCCAGATTTCGAAGCAGGATCAATTGTGGTGTTGACGTATTTGCCTTAGTTATTTTTCCACTATTTCTCTCAGATTGCATTGCCATTTGGGCATCCATAGATTGTACCCATAATTTCTATTGTTGCATAATAATAAAACCTTTATCTATTGCACCGGTTTTACACATTGGGTTTTTCCAGGGACATTTGTCCAAAAATAACTGTCATATTTTTGTGTGTGTGCTCTATATTTCTCAATTTCTAACATTTTATTTTCCGCAACATTTTTATGGTGAAAATTGCAGTTGTGATTTTATTTGTTGTTTGTCATAGCAAATAAATTGTGTAATAAATCAATCAATTAAAAGAATAATTTCCAGTAGTTGTAATGGACTTGAAATTTTCACATTTGGTTCTTGATATGGTTGGTGGAGATCCTTTAATCAAAAAATATGGACTTTTCCTTTTAATTCAATAAATCAAAACTAATATGGTTGTTGTTATTGTGATGGTAGGGACTCCTCCTGGCTCCAACAATCCCACCTCTATCATCAATTGTGGAGTTATGCATTTGTCTTTCATGATGGCATGATTATGCCTGGAATCAATATCTCCAAAGAAATGGGTTGGAATTTCTAAGTGGACACTCAAGACATGCATTTGACCTCCATGTTGTTGCAGGGAACTTGTAGGTTAGCACTAGGTTTCTTCTTGGAGTTGAACGGCACTTGAGGATTCCTGTCGCGTTGAGCACTTACGATAAGAATATTAAAACACATCATTACTTCAAAGGTTCCTATGATCATGAACATGGAAAAATCAACAATGATCTCACAAACTCTCAATAAGAATCATAATTTTACATTTACACAACTCCCAATGGCATGCATTGATCTCATGTGGCTAGTGTCATTGCTTAATCATGGTACACCTTAAATTGTAGGGCACCACTATTGAAGGTGATATTAGGAGACATTTATAAGCTTGAGGACTTGTTTTGGGTCTCTTTGCCATCATTAGATGTACAAGAGAGGTCTTTGAACAACACCTTTCTTTATTTGTATCTATTTACACCTTCTTTATGGATTTTTTGCTTTAAATTTTGAAGGACCATGTGTTTTTCTCCGATAATGATATTTATTTGGGGTAGAGGAACACAGTAATGGTGCTCCATATAATAAATATATGCATGTTAAATCAAATGTTGCATTGAGAGCATTGATACATGGATTGTAATTGGGTCATATCTACCTCTAATCTATTGTTACGCATGAATAAACCTCTAGTATTTTCTAGGAAGTAGAAATTCTTGTTCATAGAGTTAACATGGCACATTCTACATGATGCTCCATGAACCTTGAACCTCTACAACCTGCAAGGATCAAAGAAACAACTAGATCCAAAAATGCTTGGCTTGGTGGTATTATCCATGGTTTTCTTTGAAAGGTCAACATCAAGTGGAGGTTTGAATACCTTATGTATTAAGATTATGTTGCAGGAAACAACCTCCATCTGGGCATTTTGGTACTAGAAACTTGACCAAAATGTCAGTGTCTATACCATACAGTGTTTCATGAGTTGAAAACATTGTATAATATTACTGACAATGTTTCAACCCAATTCTGCCATGTTTCACCACAAATTCATGGGTAGTTTCTTTTGTGGGCCCTGTTGGCATTATGATTCAAGTGTTGTCCTTGATGGCAACTCACTCAGAGGTTGGTACAAGTGGTCAGAGGTTGGTACAGGTGATGGCAACTTAATCAGAGGACAGATCTTAGTACAGCATGCCAAGAAAGTTCATACACGCAGGTTCATTAAGCCCAAGTCGCGTGTACACGCAGGTTGGCTTCAGTAAAAGAGCGTGTATGTGAAAAAGTACCTTTGGTCCGTGGAGGTTAGTCCTTGGAAGTTGTGCCTATGGTTTCAGACCATGGTGTCTCGACGGGCGTGTCGATCCCTAGTTTTGAGGATGATGGTATTGGGTTACTATGGTTTTGGCTCTTGGTATTGAACAAGGCCTAAGGCTACATAAGGAGAAGATCATTAGGCAAGTGGGAGTAAGCAAGGTGTGTCTGACGAAGTGAGAAGATCTGGTATTACTGTTTATCTGTTCGGGACGCTTGGCAAGGGTCGAATCTAACAGCGAAGGCATAAGAAACTATTTCTAGATCTGCACGCGGGTTGCCTTTGGTGAAAGCGCGTATACACGCAGTTTTGGTACAGTGAAGTAGCGTATGCATAATAAGATTTGATATTTCAGGTTGTTGTTGATTCTGGTGGTTGTTGCAGAGTTCTGGGCTCTGGTTTGGGTTCTGTGTTCTTGATGACAGGGTTTCAGTGATTCAGTATTGGGTTGTTTAATGAATTATGATGCAAGTATAAGTTGATGATTGTATTGCGGTAATGATTGTTTTGTACTCTTAGATCCAGTCTGAAAATTGATGAAACATGGTCCCTGAAGGAAAGAAGGTTGTAGGGTCAGCACCTACGTACTAGTAAATGGATCAGCTAGTACAAGAGCTGAGGGGGTTGTAGCTCCCTTTCAAAAGTAGTTGGAAAACGAGAGAGGGTTGTAGCCCTCTGCAGGTTGTAGCCTGCGTACTGGTAAAGGACTGCACCAGTACATTGTAAAAGAAGTTCTTATTAAAGAAGAAAGAGACAAATTGCAGCAGGTGGTTTTCACCCACATTGGGTTTCCACCTTATATCATGGTGTTCATATGTGTGGCTCTTGTGTGATGTTCTGTTCTGTTATTCTGCACCTGTTTACTGTTAATATGCTTAATAATGTCCTGATGCATTTACTGAAGATTAAGCTAACTGAATTATAAGATCTCTGAATATACGCGAGTTTCATTAGACACAGTAGCGTGTACACGCGGGTTCACTTAATTGAAGTAGCGTATATGTTTCTGAGTATGAAATTGGAAAGTTTTTACTGATCTGATAATACTGATTCACCCCCCCCTCTCAGTATTATTTCCAACAATTGGTATCAGAGCAGGTCCTTCAGAGGAAGCTTGATCGCTTGAAGGAAAAGATCCATCAGAATGGCTAATCCAGAAAGAGAGGCACACATCAGGCCACCAGTCTTTGACGGGAACAAATTTACTCACTGGAAGATAAGAACCACTGCATATCTACAATCACTTGGAGCAGAAGTTTGGGGAATCATAGAAGGAGGATACAAATTCCCATCAGCAACCCCTACAGATCCAGCAGAGAAAAAGCAATATGAGCTCAATGCCAAAGCTGTTACTGTCCTATTGAGTAGTTTGACTCAATCAGAATTTATGAAGATCATGCATTTCAAATCAGCTAAGGAAATATGGGACAAAATCGTTACAAGCTACGAAGGAGATGATCAGGTAAAAAGAGCAAAGCTTCAAACTCTCAGAATCCGGTATGAAACTCTTAAGATGCGTAGTAATGAAAGCATAGCTAATTATTTCCTGCGTATGGATGAGATTGTGAATTGTATGAGGGATCTGGGTGAAGAAATTGAGGAAGTTGTCTTAGTAGAAAAGGTTTTGAGATCTCTGTCTACTAAATTTGATTCTAAAGTATCTGCCATAGAAGAAAAGGAGAATGTGAAGAAAATCACCATGTCACAGCTTCACGGGATCTTAACTGCTTTTGAAATGCGACAAGAGGTACCACCAGAGGCCGCATTCGAAGTGTCAGAGGAAGAAGATGAGGTAAATTTTGTCAAGAATTTTGAACGGGGAACTGGACGGTTCAAAGGTAAGCTACCTTTCAAATGTTTTCTATGTGGTAGAGTTGGTCACTATGCTGCTAGATGTCCTCATAACAAAGGAAAGATATCTGAAGAAGATGGTAGAAGCTATTATACCCATATTAAAAGTTCATTCAATGATAGTGAAGATATTAGAAGTCTCATGGCACATAAGAAGAAGAATGCTTCATCCAATAATAGCGAAGATATTAAAAGTCTCATAGCACATGAAGAAAAGAATGCAGAAACTGAAGAAGTTGCCAAATTAAAAGAACAATTGGAGACAGAAATCAGGGTAAGGGAGCAATTGCAGGATATAGTAAAGGATCAGAGTACAGCTATACAGAGACTTGAATCAAAGATCCTCTCTCTAAAAGAAGATCTTAAAAAATCAAGAGAACATAACAGAGAAGATCTTGAAGATCAAGAACATGAAGTGACCAAACTAAAGCGACAAGTGGAAGAAGGAAGAAAAGCTGAAGAAGACCTAAGGAATCAATATCTGAAAAAGGAAGAACAACATCAAGTTGAGGTAAATATCTTGAAAGGTAAAATAGAAGAAAAGGATAAGCTTTTACGATTTCAAGATAGTACTAAAGTCTTGGATGATATTCTTAATAGTCAAAGGTCTCCTGCTATCAAGACTGGTCTTGGTTTTCATGAATATGTTGAAGGTGAATCTAGTGCACAAGGTGAGGCAAGAAACTCTAATGAGAAATCTGAAATGCTCAACAAGGAACAACCAAGGAAAGAAATTCCTCAAGGAAGATCCTTTACTCCTAACTATGGACGTGATAGACGATTATTTCCTCCACTGAATAATGTTGAATGTTATGTATGTCATAATCTTGGACATGTTGCAGCCAGATGTAGAGGTAGAATGGTTCAAGAAAGATCATCGCATCCCAGGTATTTCAGAGGATATTGCTTTGCCTGCAATGCATATGGACACAAAGCAATTGATTGTGATAGAAGGAACATGAAAAATGTAAGGTGTTATACATGCAACAACTATGGGCATAAAGCAAGGGAATGCAGGAGCAGATTTCAAAATTCAAGACAAGAGGACCATACATCATCACAGTTGCAGGAATTGAAGAAGACAGAGACAGAAAGGTGTGGCATAATTCAGACAGCTGACATAACAGACACAGGGGAATCTGAAAGTGATGAAATTCAGTATTCCATCCTGCATACGCTGATATAATGAAGACAAGTCGCGTATATACGCGAGTTACAGGCTGCAAAGTCGCGTATATGAAGAGAGGGCAGCAGAACAGACCCAGGTTCAGTCATGGTTGGCTCAGGCTCAGGGGGAGCAGAACAGACTCAGGAAATGGTTCAGTCATGGTTGGCTCACACTCAGGGGGAGCATATACTTCAAATAATTCATTGTTGGCATTATGGTTAGAAGTTGATGATGAAACTAAATGATACATCTTATTGTTTAAGGAATGGTTTTGCAGGCTTATGATAAATAGTTATTGCTGGTCTTAGAACCTGCATCTGCTCAGGGGGAGCATGGATGGATTGATACAACTTGGCATATACAAAGGGGGAGCCAAATCAAAAACTTCAGCATGTACTCAGGGGGAGTATGGACAGCAGTATGGACAGCAGGAGGTATACCAAAGAAGAGAACATCTTGGTCCGCCCTTTGCCCTTGATGTCAAAGGGGGAGAGTGACTTGGTGTGGTGGTTGCCATCAAGTCCAAAGGGGGAGATTGTTGGCATTATGATTCAAGTGTTGTCCTTGATGGCAACTCACTCAGAGGTTGGTACAGGTGCTCAGAGGTTGGTACAGGTGATGGCAACTTAATCAGAGGACAGATCTTAGTACAGCATGCCAAGAAAGTTCATACACGCAGGTTCATTAAGCCCAAGTCGCGTGTACACGCAGGTTGGCTTCAGTAAAAGAGCGTGTATGTGAAAAAGTACCTTTGGTCCGTGGCGGTTAGTCCTTGGAAGTTGTGCCTATGGTTTCGGACCATGGTGTCTCGACGGGCGTGTCGATCCCTAGTTTTGAGGCTGATGGTATTGGGTTACTATGGTTTTGGCTCTTGGTATTGAACAAGGCCTAAGGCTATATAAGGAGAAGATCATTAGGCAAGTGGGAGTAAGTAAGGTGTGTCTGACGAAGTGAGAAGATCTGGTATTACTGTTTATCTGTTCGGGACGCTTGGCAAGGGTCGGATCTGACAGCGAAGGCATAAGAAACTATTTCTAGATCTGCACGCAGGTTGCCTTTGGTGAAAGCGCGTATACACACGGTTTTGGTACAGTGAAGTAGCGTATGCATAATAAGATTTGATATTTCAGGTTGCTGTTGATTCTGGTGGTTGTTGCAGAGTTCTGGGCTCTGGTTTGGGTTCTGTGTTCTTGATGACAGGGTTTCAGTGATTCAGTATTGAGTTGTTTAATGAATTATGATGCAAGTATAAGTTGATGATTGTATTGCGGTAATGATTGTTTTGTACTCTTGGATCCAGTCTGAAAATTGATGAAACGTTGTCCCTGAAGGAAAGAAGGTTGTAGGGTCAGCACCTACGTACTAGTAAATGGATCAGCTAGTAAAAGAGCTGAGGGGGTTGTAGCTCCCTTTCAAAAGTAGTTGGAAAACGAGAGAGGGTTGTAGTCCTCTGCAGGTTGTAGCCTGTGTACTGGTAAAGGACTGCACCAGTACATTGTAAAAGAAGTTCTTATTAAAGAAGAAAGAGACAAATTGCAGCAGGTGGTTTTCACCCACATTGGGTTTCCACCTTATATCATGGTGTTCATATGTGTGGCTCTTGTGTGATGTTCTGTTCTGTTATTCTGCACCTGTTTATTGTTAATATGCTTAATAATGTCCTGATGCATTTACTGAAGATTAAGCTAACTGAATTATAAGATCTCTGAATATACGCGAGTTTCATTAGACACAGTAGCGTGTACATGCGGGTTCACTTAATTGAAGTAGCGTATATGTTTCTGAGTATGAAATTGGAAAGTTTTTACTGATCTGATAATACTGATTCACCCCCCCTCTCAGTATTATTTCCAACAGGCCCACTCAAGCACAGTCTTGCTATGCAACCAACTAAAAAAATAAAAGAAGAGATAGATCAACGACTTCAAAATTAGCCTCTTCAAGGTGGCAACCTCCTTTACATTACACAAATGAATAATTCTTGGATGATTCAAATGAAAAAAACTCCTTTATATATATAGGAGTCTAAGGGGTCATAATATAATCAGAGTCGACATAAAAATAATAATGTAAGAGTACAACATTAACAATAGTGGACTTCTATGGGGGACAATAATAAAAATATGGGGACTACATGAGCACAAAAATAACAATAAGGGGGTTACACTAATAACAATGAGGGAATACACTAGTATTATAGGGACCTAAAATGCCCATATCCTAAAAAAAATTTGTGTCCTCAATGCTTGAGTAGTTTTGGATGCTTTTATATAAAATTCTCATCCTCCCATGTGGAATATTTTGCACATAAGTTGATGAGATACTCTAAAATTGATCAATTTCGTAGTTGTCGAGTTCTTGTTTCAGTGACTGCTTCAAGTTCCAATGTGATTTTTCCTTCCTCATCAAGTTCTGGCAATATTGTTTGAACTGGGAGCTTGTCACCTATATCCTTTTTTAAGCGTGAAACATGGAAAACTGGGTGCACTCGGGAAGATGTAGGAAGCTCCAATTTGTATGCCATACTACCAATATTTTGCAACGCCTTGTAAGGACCATAATACTTTGGCAATAATTTATTATCTTTCTTGGCTTACTTGAGGGACATTTGTTTGTATGGTTGTAGCCATAAAAATACCTAGTCGCCTACATCAAAGCTTCTTTCGTTGCAATGTTGATATGTATGTTGTTTCATTCTATTATGCGCCAAAGTGGGTTTATCCTTTAAGAGTTGGAAAACTTGTTGTTGATGCTCGATGTGATCTTCCACTGCTTGAACCTTAGAATTTTATCTTAAAGATGATGTGATGGACGGCGGATGATATCGATAATGTGCCATAAATGGGGTCATTTTCTCTACAGTCTGGAAGAAGTGTTATACCACCATTCAGCCATAGGCAACCACTTGACCCATTGTGTATGTTTATCAAATACAAAGTAATGAAGATATCCTTCCAAACATTTGTTCACTATCTCAGTTTTCCCATCCGATTGAGGATGATAAGATGAGCTATGAACTAATTGAGTACCCAAACAAGAAATAATTTCGTCCAAATATTTCCAGTGAAAATAGGATCTTTGTCACTTACAATAATCTTTGGGTTTCCATGTAGCTTTTGAATCTTTTCCATAAATGCAGTAGCAACTATATTGGCTTTAAATGGATGAGATGATGCGCAAAAGTGTGCATACTTGGTAAGTCTATCAAGTACCACCATGATGACACTCTTTCCTTCGTACTTGGTAAACCTGTGATAAAATCATTTGAAACCTCCTCCCAACATTGACTTGGAATCAATAAAGGTTGTAATAGACCCAGGGTCTTAATTTTCTCAACTTTATTTTGTTAGGAAACCAAACATTCCACCACAAACTTTTGAATATCATATTTAAAGCCATCCCAAAAAAAATTCTTCTTAACTTTGTGGTAAGTTTTTAAAAATCCTGAGTGCCCTCCTAAGGGAGAGGTGTGCAATTCTAGAAGAATTTTTAGTTTGAGTTGGGAATTATTACAAAGGTATAAGAAATCTTTGTACCATAATGAATCATTATTCCAGCTAAATGTATTAGATGTACTAAGATCTAGCTACAACTTTTGAATGAGTGCCCACACTTCTTCATCATTCTTCCATTTATCCCTTATTTCAGTTATTCAATATAGTTAGATAATAGAAATGGTACAAAACAATGTTTCCACATCCTCATCCTTCCTTGAGAGTGCATCTACAACAACATTTTGCTTCCCTTTTTTGTAGATGATTTCAAAGTCATAACCCAACATCTTTGTGACCCATTTTTGCTACTCTTCTGAAGATAATATTTGTTCTAAAAAGTATTGAAGACTATCATGATCTATTTTTACCTTGAAGTGCCTTTGCATTAGGTAAGGTCGTCATTTCTTAAGTGCATGTAGTATTTCCAACATTTCCTTCTCATAAATAGACTTGTGTTAATTACTTTCCTTTGATTGGACGACTTTCAAAAGAAATGGGTCTTCATTCTTGCATTGAAACAGCACCAAATCCATTTCCTGAGGCATCACATTCCACAACAAAGGTTTTTGTGAAGTCTGACGTAGCTAAGACCGGTGCTTGGAAAATTGCCTCTTTAAGATGTTCAAAGGCCTTAGTTGCTTCTGGACTCCAAGAAAATGCATCTTTCTTCAGTAATCTTGTTAGAGGTGTTGTTATTCTCCCATAATTCTTAATAAACTTGCGATAATACCCCGTCAACTCGAGAAATCCTTGCAGATGCTTTATGGATGTGGGGATTTTCCATTCCTTAATGGCTTTAATTTTGTTAGGGTTTACCTTAACACCCTGATGAGATACAATATGGCCCAGATATTCCACCTCATGTACTCCAAAGAAACATTTAGAGGTTTTTGCATATAATTGTTTTTCCTCCAATAGTTTGAGCACCCTGTCAACATGTTGAACATGATCCTTCTAAGACTTGTTGTAGATTATTATATCATCAAAAAATACTAACAAAAATTTTCTAAGGAAGGCTTTGAAAATGAAATTCATCAAACCTTGAAATGTAGAAGGTGCATTGATAAGTCCAAAATGCATGAACAAAACTTCATAATGACCCTCATGAGTTCTAAGTGTTGTTTTCGGAACGTCTTCAATCTTCATTCTTATTTGATGATATCCTAAACGAATATCCAACTTGGTGAAGTAAATTGCTCCATGTAATTCATCTAATAATTCATCAATGATAGGGATGAGAAATTTATCTTTAATAGTGAGCTTGTCGAGCCCCCTATAATCCGGAAAAATGCGCTATGATCCATCCTTCTTGTGCACCAATACTACTAGAGCAGAGAAAGAACTTTGACTAAGTTGAATTATACAGCCTCTAGCATTTCTACAACCATACGTTCAATTTCACTCTTTTGGGCATAAGGATGTTTGTAAGGCCTGATGTTTGGAGGAATACTTCCTGGAATCAAATGAATAGCATGATCATGATCATGAATAGGTGGGAGGCCTTTGGGAGCCTCAAATACCTTGGAATGATTGTTCGAGACTTTTTGGAGGTCTGGAGAAATAGATGATTCATGTGTTTGAACCTCTAGTGAACATCATTGTGAAATTATGTCTCGTTGTTCTTTATTTAGAAGCTTTGTCATGCCATTAGAGTTGATTATATTTCCTGGTTTCCCCGTGATACCCCTTAATTCAATTTCATTTCATTCCCAAAAAAAATTCAAGAAAAGTTCTTGAAAATTAAAATCTATCATACCCAAAGATTGTAACCATTGGACTCCTAGTACAACATCAACACCACCCATTGGAATGGAAAACATTGGACTATTAAATACATATTCTCCCATGGATAGCTTGATATTATGGCACTTTCCAGATCAATTTATGGTTCATCCATTTGAAACCATCATTTGACACGCTAGTGCTGGATATAGGAAGCAATTTAATTCCTTTTCTATCTTACAATGAATAAAATTATGGGTACTACCCGAATCAATTAACACTATTACATTTTTCTTCTTGATATGTCCTTCTATATTGAGAGTTTGAGGAGTGGTAATTCCTGCCAATGCATTACAAGATATGGTTGGATTCATTTCTTCTTTCTATAAGGTTGATTCCTGGTGTATATCCTCTTCTTTTGATGTTTCTTGTTCATTTTCTTCCTCCTCTTCACAATCGATGTAAAATAATTTATTCTCGGCACACTTATGACCTTTAGTGTATTTTCTATCACGACCGTAACAAAGCCCTTTTGCTATTTTTTCTTCCATTCTTTGTGGTGTCAACCTTGTAGGTTGTGGAAGTCTAGGAGAAACCACACTTCCATCTTTATAGTTGTGAGTAGTAGGCTTCCTTATTGCCATAATTTTTCTTTCAATTTTTCTTGCCAACCTGAATGCCTTCTCCAATGAATCAGGTTCCCAAAGGAGAGCCTCATGTTGGATGGTATCCTTTAAAGTCTCCATGAAGACATCAACCCTATGCTCCTCTGGAATATCATTTACCCTTATATTCAATTTTTGGAAGTCTTCAATGTGCTCCACTATTGAACCATTTTGTTTGAGATTTATCAATTGGTTAAAGAAGGTGTTGCTCTTTGTATCCTCATAACGTGTTATCATTTCCTCCGTAAAAATTGACCAAGTGACAATTTTTTTACGAGAGCAAAGCCATCGATACCATACAAACTAATTGGGTTCTAAATATAAAGTTGCAATGCATACATTTTGTGTGTTTTTCATATTTTGGAGATCAAATATTGTTCCATCTGTAGTATCCATGTTACGAAATCCTTTCCATTAAACTTCTTCATATCGATATTTGGAATATGGTGGGTCTTCAATCCAACGTTAGAGTCTATGAAATCATGATTAACATTTCTTTTGTTCTCATCATGAGTTTCCTCTAGTAACTACCTTTTCACCACTATGAAGCATTTCTTGTAGCAACTTTGCCAAACCTCCCTTCAAACCTTCCATGTCTTTCTTCAAATCTTCAATGTTGCCTTTCAGTTTTGTTTTTATACCATTGATGTCATTCTTCAAACCATCCATCTTAGCTTCCATGTCATTTTTCAAACCATCCATCTTAGCTCCCGTTACTTTTTGTGAGAGTGAAATTTGTTGCACTTGGTCTCGTAAGTTTGATATATCATGTTGCATTTCTTCCTCTTCTGCATGAGTCATAGTAGAGCTTTCGAGTTGCTTACTAGGTGTTTCCATTTTCTTTCTTTGGGGCATCAATTAATGATAATTATGCTTCATATTCCCTTTTAATTACTTCAAACTAATTTTTCAAACAAAACTTATGCAATTTTTTAAAAATACTACACATATTTGTTTTGCTTTGTAGGATCTCGATATTGAATCTGTTGTATCTTTGTAATTTCGGATCTCCAAGGTCTGAAATTTCAACTTGTGGTATCCCTCTGAGTCTTCTTTCCAACCCCACAAATCAAACCAATATTGGAGCCTTCAAGAAACATTTATGCCTGATCTCCCACAATGACCTAATTACATAATAGTTAAGTAGAGTGAACTTGTACAGAGTGCCATGTGTCATTGTTTCAACCTTCGGCCTTGAAACTGCTACACGACAAACTAAGGTCTGTTCACTTTCAGTAAATTTTTACAGAATTCAAATTCGATCCCTGAAATGAAAGTTATGATGATTTTCCCTAGGTCACATGTTTGAGACTGAATTTTGGAGCCTACAAAAACCCTAACTTCCCCATATCATATATTTGAAAATATAACGAACCAAGATTTAAAATTTTTATACGAATTCAGCTTCTAAAGCATCGTATAAAAAAATATAGCGAAAATGCCAAGATGACCTATTTCAAGAAGCGAAACCCTAGAATCCCAAGCTCTAATTCCAAATTTTATGCAACAAGCTCACAAAATAGAAGAAGAGATAGATCAACGACTTCAAAATTAGTTTCTTCAAGGGGACAACCTCCTTTACATTACACAAATGAACAATTATTGGATGATTCAAATGACAAAACCTCATTTCTATATATAGGAGTTTAAGGGGTCACAATATAATCAGAGCTGACATAACAATAATAATGTAAGGGCACAACAATAACAATAGTGGGCTTCTATGGGGCACAATAATAACAATATGGGGACTACATGCGCACAACAATAACAATAGGGGGGCTACACTAATAACAATAAGGGAATACACTAGTATTATAGGGACCTAACATGCCCAAGAAGGACATGGGGTCCTTCTATGGCCAAAAACAGCTAAATTCATCATTAAACTTTATTTAATTCATTCCACAAATTAATTAACCCAATTTTACATTCATTTAAAAAATAATAGAATTATCTAGAAACTCTAACAACCTTTTCCTTTTTAATACAAAAAGCACTCCATTCACTCCTTTCTCACACATTCTTTGGCAAGAGAAGCTTCCTATAACAACAACGAGCATTTTACTTGTGTTTTGGAGCATTGGGGAATTGGTACATATTCGACAAAAGGATAGTTGTGGGCAACATATTTGTTTTTGTGAGTGGATTTTATTTACTATTTTTGCAACATTCATGGCCTCTCAAAATTGTATTTCTAGTACTTATAGAGCTTCTCAACCAAACAAGCAGCAAAAATGTTATCCTCGTCAAAAGCATGTGACCAAACTCAAGCCAATAGGAACTTGGGGTTCATAGGAATGGAGGTGAAATTTATGTAAAATAAATAAGACCTTCAAGGGCTCTTACACGAGTTAAGGCTGACATTTTGCATGAAAAGGTAAAGGGTATTGAAGTTTGTCCACATATAAGAAATTCAAAGGTGACGGCTACATTTAAGAGAGAGTAAGATGATGCTTAATGGTAGAAGGATCAAAGAAGCAAATTTGGTAAGGGTGGAACCAACAATCATCACTTGGGTGCCAATAATGAGCCAAGGGTTGTTCAATAAGTAAGGAGGGTGATTACAATTGAAGAATAGATATCCAAACCATCAAATCCAACTAAAGATAGTAGATTGTTATAAATGCTCAACAGTGAAGGGAAATAATAACTAAGTCAAGAGTGGCAAGGGTTATCTTTACTTGCAGCATTCCTTTTAATGTGGTTCGGTCCTCATATTAGCAAAGATTTGGTGAGATAAATTAATATATCCCCTCAAGTTTTCAAGGGGCTAAACTATGAAAAACTCAAGATTTTCTTGGAAAAGGGAGAAACTTCGTAAGGATGTTTTAAGACAAATCCATAGCTCATGGGATAGCATGAGGGTTTTCATTATCTTAGATGGTTGGACTAATACAAAGCATAGTCCATTGACTAATGTCATTGCATCATCACCAAAAGAATCCATGCTCATAAAAGAAGAAGATTGTTCAGGTGAGGTAAGCGATAATAATTTCATTGATGAAATCATTAGGGGAATTTTGAGGACAAAAATGGGCCTAAAAACAAAAAATGTATAATGAAAAAAATATTCCTCTTTTTTTATTTAAAAATCCATCTCTTATTTTATTATTTTAAATATTATTATATTTTTCTTTAGGAGGCTCATTTTAGACCTCAAAAATCCTCTCATGTTTAATTGTTGCTATTGAACAAGTAGGGCCCAAAAATGTGGTACAAATTATCACAAATAATGCCCTTGTTTTTAAAGACATATTATTGATTGTTGAGAGTAGATACAGTATATATTTTGGACTCCTTCCATTGTCCATAATCTAAATATGTTTTTAAAAGAGATTGAGGCTCAAACAACATGGATTAAGAGGTCATAGGGCATGTTAGGCAGATTATAAAATTCATCAATCAACAACCACCAATCTCAAGTAGTATATAGAGAATACTCCATGTTGGAGTTGCTCAAAGTTATTGAGACAAGATATGCATCAAACTATCAAGTTGCACTGCCTTGTTGAAGTCAAATTTGTATTAATGATTATAGTCATGGTTGCAACCTGGGCTAAGTGGAGATAGTCAAATTCAAAGAAGGGAAGTATGGTGCAGAGGGTGCTGATTAATAAAGATTAGTGAAGCAAAATTGATTTCTTGCTCAAGTTCATGTTACCTTCACTTAATCTTCTCTAAGATACATACATAGATAAACATTTCTTGGGGTACGTTTATGATGGCATGGATACCATGGTTGAGAAACTCGTGGCAATTATTACATGGGAGGCTCCCACTCTTCTCTTTGTTGATTTGATTTCACAAAGTATGTGAGAACCAACATTTCTACAAGGTGGAATGGCTTGAACATTCCATTGCCCAATTTGGCGCATGCTCTAAGTCCAAAATTTTACCAAAAATATTTCATTGTTCAAAGCATTGGGAAGAGGAAGGCCCTACATAATGACAAGGAGGTGGCCAATGGCTTGAAGAAAGTATTTTAGAGGTTGTTTCCAATTTCTTTACAAATTGATGTAATGGAGGAATTGTTTGTTTTGCTACTAGAGGATTTTGCAAACATGATAGCTTTGGATGAGAAAAGGACCATAAGCCCGATTAAATGGTGGACTTGTCATGGGTAAAATAGTATTTATTTGCAAAGCCTTTCCACTTGTATCCTATCACAAATGGAAGGCTCTTGATCAATGAAACAAAATTGGAGCACCTATCGTTTCATTCACTTTGTGAAGTACAACAAGTTGGGATTGCAAAAGGTTTAGGATCTTATATATATGCATTCAAACCTACACCTTGTGTCTCGTAGGGGTGAGGAATATATAAATGGACCTCATAAAGTGTTGGAAATAATACTGAGAGGGGGGGTGAATCAGTATTATCAAATTCTTTTCAATATATCTTCCTTATTTATACTTTGAATAATTCTTCAAATATTGATCATTACTTTGTATGTCAGAATCATAAAATAATGAGCAGGAAGAAGAAAAGCAAATAGTCACACAAAAGAACACCAAATATAAGGTGGAAACCCAATGTGGATGAAAACCACCTGCTGCAATATGTCTCTATCTTCTTTTAATAAGAAACTCCTTTTACAATGATTTTGTACTGGTGCAGTCCTTTACCAGTACGCAGGCTACAACCTGCAGAGAGCTACAACTCTCTCTTTCGTTTTCCAGTCTCTCCTGGAAGGGAGCTACAACCCCCTACTTCTTTTCTTTCAAGGACCACTTTTCATTAATTTTCAGACTGGATCCAAGAACATCAAAAACCCATCAACTACACTTGCATCATCAATCTCTGATTTCACCAAAGCCAACCCTCATACAGATCTGCAAATATTTCCTTATAACTTTGCAGTTGTTACATCAGACATACCCATATCATAACATGTGTAAAATAAAACATGCATCAATAATTCAGACCCAGATTATTAGATTTATAGATCAAACGTATGCCACATATCACAGATCAAAATCATATAGAGATACCACTATTCCAGCCTTAAGATTTTGACCCATCAATAGAACTTATCCTTATCCTTACGCTCAGGTTCCTTCTTCATTCAGATCCAGATCTGCACCATAACCCAATCACAATATTCCAGATCTAGCACTTTATTAGATATTCGATAATTCAGAAGATGCCTTGCCAAATAATCTCCTTCCTCTTTTATAGCCTTAGTCCTTTCTCAATACCACAGTCCAAAACCATAGGATCAAAAAACTGTTGGACTAATACCATGAACCAACCATGAAAGTGCGTGAGATCAACACTTTTGGATGCAATACCACGGGCCAAAACCATAGGATCAAAAACTGTCGGACTAATACCATGAACCAACCATGAAAGTGCGTGAGATCAACACTTTTGACGAGGTACCATGGTCCAAAACCATAGGTTCAAATACCAAGGACTAACTACCATGGACCAAAGGTATTTCTCCAACATATGCGCGCTTTTCCTTGCATGAAAGTGCGTACCATGGTCCAAAACAATAGGTTAAAATACCAAAGACTAACAACCATGGACCAAAGGTAAGTTCTCCAACATATACGCGCTTTTCCTTGCATGAAAGTACGTGAACTTTTTTTTTTACATGAAATAAACTTTTTTCTGCATAAAAGTGCGTGAACTTTTCTCTGAATGAAATAAACTTTTCTCTGCATAAAAGTGCGTGAACTTTTCTCTACATGAAATAAACTTTTCTCTGCATTAAAGTGCGTGAACTTTTCTCTACATGAAATAAACTTTTCTCTGCATATAAGTGCGTGAACTTTTCTCTACACTATAATTTATTATCTGAGATGAGTGGGTTGCCATCAAATACAACATATGTATCATAATGCCAACAATCTCCCCCTTTGGACTTGATGGCAACAACAACCAATCACTCTCCCCCTTTGACATCAAGGGCAAAGGGTTATGCTCCCCCTAAGAACATGCTCCCCCTGACTATAAACCAGATGTGCAAAGAAGAACCATAATCCATGACCATGAAAGAGATAGAGACGTATTGCAGCAATATTCAGACCAGCATCCATGATCTCCTTTTGTACTTCCTCCATAATGCCAACAATGCATGATATGCTCCCCCTGAACCTGTGCCATTCGATCTTTGACCAATCCGCAACCCAGCACATGTACGCATATACTTCAGATGAACCTTGCGTACAACCAACAATCAGAAGAGATTCAACAACAAGATGATGCATCAACAACCCCCAGCTTTTTCCTGAGGTATTCAAAGGTCTCCCTAGGCAATGGTTTGGTGAGTATATCAGCAACCTGTTCCTTAGAAGGAACATACTCCAACTTGACCTTTTGTTCAAGCACTTGTTCCCGGAGAAAGTGATACTTGATTGGTATGTGCTTGGTTTTTGAATGCATGACTCGGTTCTTTGAAATGTTGATTGCACTTGTATTATCACATAAAATGGAGATGGGTGGTGTACAAGTGATTTGAAAATCCTGCAAGGTCTGCATCATCCAAAAGAGTTGAGTGCAGCAAGATGCAGCAGCAACATATTTTGCTTCAGCTGTAGACAAGGCAATCGAACTCTGTTTCTTGCTGAACAAAGATACTAATCTGGAACCCATAAAGAATGCACCACCACTTGTGCTTTTCCTGTCATCCATGCCTCCGACCCAATCTGCATCTGTATAAGCATGAAGTGTGAGATCTGTATCTCTAGGATACCATAAGCCATAGTTTTGAGTCCCTTGAAGATATTTGAAGATTCTCTTTACTGCCTGAAGATGAGTTTCCTTTGGATTTGCCTGAAATCTTCCAACTATTCCCACTGCATGCATGATGTCTGGTCGGGTACCTGTCAAATAAAGTAGACTTCCAATCATAGATCTGTAAGTTGGTTGATGCACTGCTGCTGATTCATCATTTGCACTGAGGTTACATCCTGTGACCATGGGTGTACATACTGGTTTTGCTTCTTCCATACCATATTTCTTCAAAATCTGCTTGAGATACTTGGTTTGAGACAAGAAGATCCCTCCTTCATTTTGTTGGATTTGCAAACCAAGAAAATATGTCAATTCTCCAAGCAAGGACATTTCGAATTCTTTCTGCATCACCAAGGCAAAGCTTTGACTCATAGATTCTTCATTGCTGCCAAAGATAATGTCATCTACATACACAACAAGTATTAGCAATTTGTCATTTTCAATTTTTATATAAAGATTGCTATCTGCTGATCCTTTTGAAAAACCTTGTTGATGAAGATATTTGTCCAAACGATAGTACCAAGCCCTTGGAGCTTCTTTAAGACCATAGAGAGCCTTTTTCAATCTGCATACAAGATTTGGATCATTTCCAAGAATGAAACCATCTGGCTGCTCAATGTATACTTCTTCTTCTAAGTCTCCATTCAGAAAGGTTGATTTCACGTCCATTTGAAATACTTTAAACTTTTGAAAGCTTGAGAGAGCAAGGAACATTCGGATGGCCTCAAGTCTTGCAACGGGAGCAAAAGTTTCCTCAAAATATATTCCTTCTTGCTGCGCATACCCTTTACAGACAAGTCTTGCCTTGTTTCTAATTACTTCCCCATTTTCATTCAACTTATTTTTGAAGACCCATTTTGTCCCTATAACATTCTTATCCTTTGGTCTAGGAACCAACTCCCAAGTGTTGTTCTTTTCAATCTTCTCAAGTTCTTCATCATTGCTTTGACCCAACATTCATCTTTGCATGCCTCTTTTACATTTTGTGGTTCAGTGGAGGAGAGTAATGCCAAATAGCTTGAAGCTTCTGCAATTGTTCTTCTTGTTTGTACACCTGCTTCTTTCTACCCCAAAATCTGAGATTCTGGATGATTCTTCTGAACGTACCGGGATGGAGTCTTCTCTTCTATTCTTATTTGTTCCTCTGGTGCTCCTTGAGGTTCTTCTTCTTCATCATTCTGTCTTTGAGGGTAGTCTTCATCTTCTTCGATATTTTCATGATTTACTTGCCTAGGAATGTATCCCTTTTCATCAACCACTACATCAATGTTGTCAACAATTCTTCCAAGTCTTTTATTGTAGCACTTATATGCTTTGTTGTGTGGAGAATAGCCAAGAAGAATGCCTTCATCTGCTCTAGGTTCAAGTTTGCCAAGTTGCTCATCAGTATTCTTAATATAGCATTTGCTCCCAAAGATTTTGAAGTGCTTTACCGAAGGAGTCTCACCATACTAGAGCTCATGAGGAGTTTGAGTGTTGTTCACTCGGACATTTGTTTTGTTGAGAATAACAACTGCAGCATATGTGGCTTCACCCCAGAAAGTTGCGGGAGTTCCAAACTCATCTAGCATAGCACGAGCCATTTGTTGGACTGTTCTGTTCATCCTTTCCACCACTCCATTTTGCTGAGGAGTTCTAGCTATAGAGAATTCTCTTCTTATCCCATGTTCTTCACAGAAATCGAAAAATTCATTTGAGGTAAACTCCCCACCTATGTCAGACCTGAGGCACTTAATTTTGTAACCTGATTCATTTTCAACCAAGGCTTTGAAGGATTTGAATTTCTCGAATGCTTCGTCTTTGTGCTTCATAAGTCCTAACCAAACAAACCTGGAGAAATCGTCAATGAATAATATCAAGTATTCTTCTCCTCGAGGTGTCCTTTTCCTAAATGGACCACATACATCTGTATGGACTAGGTCAAGAGGCATGCTAGCTGACCCTTCCTTCTCTGGAAAGTTAGTTCTGGTTTGCTTTCCAAACTGACATGATTTGCATATGGTGTTGTCTGGAATTTTGATATCTGGAAGACCACGAACTGCCTGATATTTGCATGCTTTCCTTATTTGTGAAAAGCTTAGATGCCCCAACCTCCGGTGCCATAACCAGTGCTCATCATCCTTGCTCAAATAGCATTGTTGTTGTCCTTCTTCAAATATGTATAGATTATTTGGAGTTCTTCTACCTTTGATCACTGTTTTCCCTGTATCAAGATCACGAACGCTACATCCATTTGATCGAAATATTACCTCGGTTCCTTGATCGCACATCTGACTGACACTCAGAAGATTATGCTTCAAGCCATCAACATACAAAACATTTCCAGCTTTGACCTTTTCTTTTAACTGAGTTGTGCCTTTTCTCTTATAGCTGCTGGAGTATCATTTCCAAAAAAAACTTTCTTTCCCTTTTCATAAAGCAGAATATGATTCAAGTTTTTCTTTATCACCTATCATATTCGAACATCCACTGTCGATGTACCATAGATTTTCTTGTCCCTCTGCATAAAAGGCTATCCCACATCTTTCTGTTTGTGGTTCCTTTATTCTCCATGTTCTGGTGCTTGAGGCTTGTTCCTTTGTCTGCTGAAACCTGCTCCTGCATTCAGAATCTTCATGACCAATGTTATTGCAAATAGAACATTCAACTTCATTTTCAAGAGCCGAAAAGTTGTTATAGGTCCTTTTTGTAATCCCGATCATACTTCTTTGTTTTTGAGCTTCTCTAGTCATGATTGTTTTATATGCAACACATTGAGCTGCTTTGTGGCCAAAGTTATGGCAAGAGAAACATTGCCCATTGAAGAAACTTCTACGATTATCAAATCTACCGGCCAAATGATTGTAATTTCTATTGTCATCCATTCTTGAAGCAAATTGAGAAGATTTTACCTGTGGCTGGTTGTAGCTTTTGTTCATCCTTAAGACAGATTGCCCCTGGTTTACCTGATAGTCTTTGTTCGTTCTTGATGTAATTCGTCCCTGCTTTACCTGGTGATCTCCATTGTGCTTTTGCTCATTCCTTCTTGCTGCATCAAGATAACTCTTTGAGGTGGATGCTTGAGATGTTTCTCCATTATACCCCAGACCTGTCTTGTTTAGCGGAGAACGTTGTACATTGATGATCTCATCCAGAGTTTCAGATCCTTTGACAAACTTAAGATTAATAGCCTTTGTTTTCTCAATTTCTTTTCTAAGGCCAACAATTTCACCTTCTAACTTTTCAAGATATTTTTCTTTTTCATCAATTTGAAATTGTAGAGTATCAATGATCATATTCTTTTCTTCTATACATGTCTTAAGTCTAGAAATCTCTTCATGAAAACTATCCACATCTATAGCATCCATGTAATCATCATCTTCAAAGGCCATTAAAAGTTTATAGTCATTACCTCGTTCATCTTCATCACTATTTGATAGACCATCACTGTCTTCATGAGTGTAGTAGCTTTTCTTATTTGCATTATGTTTCTTGTTCCATCTAATAGGTTCCTTTCCCTTGTCGATCTTATCCTTATGAGGACATTTGGCAGCATAGTGACCTACTCTTCCACAAGAAAAGCATTTGAAGGGTAATTTACCTCTGAACCGTCCAGCACCCTGTTGAAGATTTCTGACAAAATTTGATTCTTCTTCTTCTTCTGACCCATGTCCTGATTCATAGTACTCTCCTTTACCTGAAGCCTTGAAGGTAGCTTCTTTCCTGTCAGATGGACCTCCTTTTCTCATTTCATAAGCAGTTAGAATTCCATGTAGTTGTGACATTTTAAGATGTTGTAGATTCTCCTTTTCTTCTATAGCAGAAACTTTAGATTCAAACCTAGGTGACAAAGATCTTAGAACTTTTTCAACCACAACAGCCTCTTTTATTTCTTCACCCAAATTTTTCATAAAATTAACAATCTCATCCACACGAAGAAAATAGTTAGCCACACTTTCATCATTATACATTCTGAGATTCTCATACTGAATCCTGAGGGTTTGAAGTTTTGCACGTTTTACCTGTTCATCTCCTTCGTAGCTCAAAACAATCTTGTCCCATATTTTTTTTGCGGATTTATATTGCATAACCTTCACGAATTCAGATTGAGATAGACATCCTAGAAGAGTATTAACCACCTTTGCATTTGTTTCATACTTCTTCTCAGTTGAATCTGTAGGAGTAGCTGATGGAAAAGTATACCATGTTTCTATAATGTCCCATACTTCTGTACCCAAAGATTGAAGATAGACAGTAACTCTTACCTTCCAATATACGAAGTTTGTCCCATCAAAAATCGGTGGCATGATTGATGCTTCCCTCTCGTAGTTGCTCATGATGTTAGATCTTCCTTCAAGCGATCAAGCTTCTTCAGAAGAACCTGGCTCTGATACCAATCGTTGGAAATAATACTGAGAAGGGGGGTGAATCAGTATTATCAAATTCTTTTCAATATATCTTCCTTATTTATACTTTGAATAATTCTTAAAATATTGATCATTACTTTGTATGTCAGAATCATAAAATAATGGGCAGGAACAAGAAAAGCAAATAGTCACACAAAAGAACACCATATATAAGGTGGAAACCCAATGTGGGTGAAAACCACCTGCTGCAATATGTCTCTGTCTTCTTTTAATAAGAAACTCCTTTTACAATGATTTTGTACTGGTGCAGTCCTTTACTAGTACGCAGGCTACAACCTGCAGAGAGCTACAACTCTCTCTTTCGTTTTCCAGTCTCTCCTGGAAGGGAGCTACAACCCCCTACTTCTTTTCTTTCAAGGACCACTTTTCATTAATTTTCAGACTGGATCCAAGAACATCAAAAACCCATCAACTACACTTGCATCATCAATCTCTGATTTCACCAAAGCCAACCCACATACAGATCTGCAAATATTTCCTTATAACTTTGCAGTTGTTACATCAGACATACCCAGATCATAACATGTGTAAAATAAAACATGCATCAATAATTCAGACCCAGATTATTAGATTTATAGATCAAGCATATGCCACATATCACAGATCAAAATCATATAGAGATACCACTATTCCAGCCTTAAGATTTTGACCCATCAATAGAACTTATCCTTCTCCTTACGCTCAGGTTCCTTCTTCATTCAGATCTAGATCTGCACCATAACCCAATCACAATATTCCAGATCTAGCACTTTATCAGATATTCGATAATTCAGAAGATGCCTTGCCAAATGATCTCCTTCCTCTTTTATAGCCTTAGTCCTTTCTCAATACCACGGTCCAAAACCATAGGATCAAAAAAATGTTGGACTAATACCATGAACCAACCATGAAAGTGCGTGAGATCAACACTTTTTGATGCAATACCACAGGCCAAAACCATAGGATCAAAAACTGTCAGGCTAATACCATGAACCAACCATGAAAGTGCGTGAGATCAACACTTTTGACGAGGTATCATGGTCCAAAACCATAGGTTCAAATACCAAGGACTAACTACCATGGACCAAAGGTAAGTTCTCCAACATATACGCGCTTTTCCTTGCATGAAAGTGCGTACCATGGTCCAAAACCATAGGTTCAAATACCAAAGACTAACAACCATGGACCAAAGGTAAGTTCTCCAACATATACGCGCTTTTCCTTGCATGAAAGTGTGTGAACTATTTTTTTTACATGAAATAAACTTTTCTCTGCATAAAAGTGTGTGAACTTTTCTCTACATGAAATAAACTTTTCTCTGCATAAAAGTGCGTGAACTTTTCTCTACATGAAATAAAATTTTCTCTGCATAAAAGTGCGTGAACTTTTCTCTACATGAAATAAACTTTTCTCTGCATATAAGTGTGTGAACTTTTCTCTACACTATAATTTATTATCTGAGATGAGTGGGTTGCCATCAAGTACAACATATGTATCATAATGCCAACATAAAGTTTGGGATGTGGAAGCAGAATGCTTAGACTTGGAACTCTCTCTTGTTGTGTTTGATATTGGTGGCAATGCCATTGAGAGTAGAGTTGCCTCTTCTTCCAATCCACTCTAGTTCTGCAAAAGAAGCATCTTGTTCTATTTTTGTTGACGAGGATGAAGGTTTTTATTACACGTAATTGTACTTGTCTTTAGCTTTTGTTTTATTTCATTTTTAGCACATATAGCCTCATGTATAAAGGTTGATTTTGGAATTTTAAATGTATAGCTTCATCTATAAAGGCTAATTTTGGATTTTGCGTTATATAATCATCTATGAGAGTTAATATAGATTTGGTTTTCCTTCTGAAATGTCATTAATGTGTCTCATTCTTTCTCTTTTTCTTGCAAGGTAATGTAGCAAATGTAATATTTGTAAAAAAAGATATGTGTGTGTGTGTGGAAACATCGAGGGAAACGTTGAACATCAAAAGAACATTTCCCTTTGATGTTTTCATTTTCTTTTCTTCTTTTTTGTGGGGGTTTCACATTTCCAGCCCTGCCCATTTCAAAAACTTCCAAACATTTTCATGTTGCATGGAACTTAGGTATTTAGGGAACTCTAGCATTCAATGAGATGCTTTCTTCTTCTTCACAATTCCTAAAATAAATTCTATAGCTAAATCCAATTATTCCTTAGGTTTTTTCATGCTTGATTATCTTTGTGCTATGCTCTCTTGAGCAAATTATAATATATCAGCTGTTTATTATGTCAAACCAGCCACAAAAGCAATTAGCTCCTAGAAAGCACTTGGGTTCAGATAGGAGCTGACTTCAATCAAAATCCTCAAACAGAAAGTGCACCCTGATTGAACATGGAATATTTCTTTCCAAGATGCATTTTCCATGTGATAACACCACAGTGACCAGTGATGGGAATATAACACTAGTCAACATTTGTTTGCCACTCATCCCTCTACATCGGCTCATTTATAATCTCTGATAGCTTTGCAAAGTTTTTCATATGAGATATTTCTTCCTTTGGCACATGCATTAGAAATGGGCTAACCCTTTCCCAGAAACAAGGTTGATCCCAAATATACACTTCCAAGTCACAACCCACTTCCTCATCCATATCGGGACAAGTTTAGTTGTAAGTGCCCTTTCATACGTTCTCTGATGAAAGTGCAATTGTTGGAATAGGAAATTTGATTTTTCCCATCCTGTCTTCATCATTTTGCCTAGCTTGTGTAGTAGAAGATATATTCACCCTAGCAAGGACTAGTGATTATTGCTAACTTAAAAATAATAGTTTTCTGAAATTTTTTAATCAAGGTAGTTGCAACAATAGCTAAATATCAACCAAGTGATAAGTTTACTGTAGGATTTTAGCCTGTGCTCTAAAGCCCGTTAATCTTCTATTACCCTTTGTCATTATAGTTGCCATGGCCAATGCATTCTTTTGAGCTTACTAGTTCAATGTCATTTATTTAAGAGACTTATTAAGCAATTTCATGTGTTTAACTTCTTAGGTTACGACACATGAATTTCAAGATATTTTACTGCTTTAACATTTTATTGATGTTCGGAATCCAGTCAAGGAGCAGCCATTTTGCCAAAGGACAGAAGTTATTATAAGCAGCATTTCAAAAAAATACGTGAATATTTTCTTGATATTTAAAATGCTCTTGTGATGTTACATAGTGGTTCCCATTTGGAAACCACCTTAATCTGTGTTATACCAAACCTCGTTGCCCTGAGAATAGTCAGGTGCATCTACGTGCTTCATTAATTATTAAATTGAAACAAAATTGAAATCCATAAAAATAATAATTTTTTTAAAAACCAAAGGGAAAAAAAGCCAAAAAACTAATAAAAGAACCAAGATAAATATAGAACTCTATTTGAAGAGATATATTCATAGTCTGTATAAAAGATAATGATAACGTTTGGTTGTTTGGCAATGAGGCCAATGAACTGGAGGACTTGCACGTACATTGTACAGCTTACATGATGAGAACGCTTGTGAAGGCTTGTATCAGAACATTACTATGAGTCTTGAGATTGCATTCGTAAAGGGATCACTTTGTTTGACCCAAGCCTCATAAAAACGAAAGTAGTTGCACCTCCAGCAAGACTCTGTTTTGGCACCTTTCAGTAAATTGTGATCTATAAAATCCAAACATGAATAATCATGACCATCAACTATGCATAAGAATCACCTTTAAAGTATAAAGCTTGAATTTTTTTAGCAATTGATATCGCGGGGCTCCTTGGAGATTCTAGTTGTAAAGGGTAGCTTACAAATTATCTCACTTCTAGTTATAGGGATATTTTTTTATACATGCTGCTTCAGTCATCTTGATCACAAACGTCCCCAGAGGTACTGCTCTAAGGTTGACATGTGCCATTAGTTAGTTTATTCTCTGAGAATGCTGAAAAGCAGGTTAATATCTAGTTAAGAATGTGAAGTAGACCAGGTTCCTATCAGTGATGTTGAGATTTTCAGTTTTAATTAAATTGGCAAAAATCTCATGTATGTGACAACAATAGAATCTGTTGCTATATTAGCTCCATGATTCCTGAAGTGGAGTTAATGCATCCTATATTTGTTGTGACCAGATTTATGAATCAGTTTGAATACTCCAGCTATATAATAATGTAATCCGTTGAGGATTGGGTGTGTAAGGAATTGAGTGTAGAGAAAATAGGGAGAGCTGAGAGTATGTGAGAAATTAAATTTGTTGTAATTCCCTATTGAGCAATAAAATAGCCAATGCCTCTGTTCTGGTGGATGTAGCTCAGATTGGTTGGGTGAACCACGTTAAATCGTTGTGTTGTGGTTTGTAATTTTATTTTGTGTTGTGTATGATTTTTTATATTATTTTGTTGCGCTTTGTTAAGTCTAACAAGTGGTATCAGAGCGGTGCAGCGAAGGCGTGGAGGGCCCATAACCTTCCGTTCCCTGGTCGTGGAGCTGGTGCGTGAGCCGGAGACGCGGAAAAGGGAAATTTTTCTTGGTTGGCGCGGTTTTGGCTGAAACAGAAGCGCCAATTTTCAGCGTAAAGAAGAGCTGGCGCGGATTATTAAAGAACAGTCGCGCCAATTGGCGCGGGAAGTTCAGGGTTAATTGCGCCAGCGCGCCAGAAAAGTACATTGGCGCGGAAACGACGGGTTTAGTCGCGCCAATACGCGGGTCTTCCACTGGCAAGGAGCGCCAGGCACCGAATAGTGTTTTAGGCGCAGATTTTTCGCGTTAAAAAGCGGCAGGCAATTTTTTCTCTCTGGTAAAATCTGCAATTTTATTTTTTCTTTTATTGTGGATACACGGTACGCTTGAGGCATTTTTTAATTGGTTTTGGAGATTGGTTACAACATGGCAAAAACTCAAACTGCTCGTTTTGAGATCGAGAAGTTTAATGGCAAGAACAATTTCGAAATCTAAAAAGTGAAGATGCATGATCTGCTTGTGCAACAAGGTGTGGCGAAGGCGTTGTTGGGGAAAAACAAACAGCCTTACACCATGATAGATGATGAATGGAATGAGTTGGATGGAAGAGCTCTGAGCGGTATTCGACTGTGTTTGGCAGATGATGTTCTATTTAACATCATGTCAGAGAAAACCGCTACTGGTTTGTGGTCAAAGCTTGAGAAGCTGTACATGACAAAATCGTTGACCAATCAAATTCTTCTGAAGCGACAATTGTACAGTCTGCGCATGAAGGAAGGTACAGCTATAACTGGTTATTTGAATGTCTTTAATACTCTACTAGTGCAATTAGAAAGTATAGAAGTAAAATTTGAATCAGAGGATAAAGCTATAACTTTATTGTGCTCGTTGCCCGAATCATGGGATCATTTTGTTACTTCTATAAGCCTTAGTATATTAGAAACCCTTGAATTTGATGATGTTGTTGGAGCTTTGTTGTCTGAGGAGACAAGGAAGAGGTCGAATTCAGAAACCTCTACATCAGAAGCAATGATGGCCAGAGGTCGTTCTAGAGAGAGACGCTCTGGTAATCACAGCGACTCGCGTTCAAAGTTGAAAGGGAAAAAGAGTAAGGTGAAGTGCTGGTATTGTGGCAAATTGGGACATTTGAAGAAGCACTGTTGGAAGAGACAGCAAGCAGCAAAAGAAGACTCTCCAACAGAGAAGAACGAAGAAAACGCGACAAATACAGGTTCGGAATCTGTTAACACCCAGGTTGTTCCCTTTGACTCCTGAGGGAATACGGCCGGGGTAACCACTAACCAAGCTTTGGATCACAGGTTCTAACCAACCTGTAATCAGAGAGGGCTCTCTCTATGACTGTTTAACTTTGTTCTTAAGAATCTTAGGCTAGATATGAGGTGAGGGTTTGGTTTGAAATTTTGGTTGAATGATGTCTTTCAGTACCTAAGGTGATATCTTCAGACAGTTTTAGACCATTGGGCCATGGAGTCTGTAGTTACAGGTTGTTTGAAGTGTTGAGTGGGATTGTTGAAACAGCAGGGCCATTTAAATATTTCATGAGACAAACTTGAAATTATCATGATGAAGTATGTTTAACCAGTGGAAGGCAATTAATAAATTTCCACTAAGTTGGTGATGTGAGAAAGAGATGTATTGACCAGGAGCAGGTTTGAATTCCTGAACGATAATCACTGTGAAAGGTATAGTTTGGAAGTGCAGCAATTAAGAATCACACTCTTATAACTATAACTGAGGAAAACATACATAATAGCGTAGATTGGGTTCAGGGTATTCTATGAATAAATCATGAATTTATTCTTTTTCTTTGCCATTAAACTGTGAAACACAGAACATGAATGGATTATGAAGGAAATAACAAACATAACGAACAGGTTAAAGAAACTTATTGTTCCATGAAATACGCAGGAATCCTGTAGCATTCAGCAAGCACACCAAAACGCATCAGACAACACAGAACTTTGGAAATTCCATCAGCTTGGTTGTATTAAAACTCTGAATATTTACAGCATAGTATCTCCTGAAGAGAAAATCAACAACCCCCTGCAAGCTTATGCGAGGGGGAATATATACAATCGGTTATACAAAAATATCTGAACCGCTGAGTCACTTGATAAATAAATACGCTCACCAACTTTACAGAATAGCAGATAAGGAAGTTATTGCTGCTCTAAATACAAAATGAATACTCTTTAATTCTGTCAGAAGTCTTTTTGACCTTTGGAGGCCACTGAGTCGGTTGAGCGTTTTGCATTAATGCTGAATGATGTGTCTTTATGGCTTTATCATGCTTGTAGCTTTCTCGGCCCTGTCATCTGTAGCTGTCAGTGTTGCTTTAGTGGCCGAATTGGTTTGCTGAGCTGGCTCAGTCCATTCTTCTCCAGACATACTGAATGCATCAAATTTTTCTGAACATGATGACTTATATTTTTTGATGAAAAAACTTGATGAAAGCCTCTTGTTTACAGTAACAACTGTATCATTCTGGTCCACCATTCCTGTGTAGGCAATTGATGTCTCAAAATTGCATCTAAGGTTTCATCTGCCTCTGTATATTTGTAGAAGTTTGGAGGCACTTCAAACAAATGTTTGATCTCATTCATAATAAAAAATAAATTCTCTACTCTGTCATAGAGACTTTGCCCAGATGTTGGCCCTGTTTCCTCTGATGTACTTGATCTTACAGTGATCTGATTGGTGGAAAATGTATTGACCCTTTTTGCATAGTTCTCATGTGATAGTAGCCTCCCTGCGTTGTTCAGTAAGCCAGGAAGGCCTCTGCTTTGTAATCCTGCAAACTTATCCATGAATTTGTTTACTTCTGTTTGCATGTCCTGGCTTCTTCTATCCAATGTTTGTACCAGGCTTCTCAATGTGAGGACCCTCTTTATCAGCAGGATGGTTTCAGTCCTATTGGGAATCCCTATTGCTGCCAGCTGAGGACCTGTGCGGTTATTGAGAACGTTGATCATTCTATTGGCTATCTCAGGCATATTGCCTAAAGATGCTCTTGCTCTTTGGACTTCCTTGTGTGCTTTTCCTATGAGCTCCATTTGCTCATGAATAGTCTCTATATACTGTCATTGATCTGTTATTGATTCGCCAATGTTGGCCCATAAAATTGTCTTGACCTCAGCCACCACTTTGTCAAGGGTGAGCTCTTTCTCTAGCTCCTTTATCTTCTCCTTGAGAGCCTTCACTTCTCTTCCTTTTTCAGCTACACTTTGTTTAGATTTGTCATATTTTTCATTCAGCTTAGCTAAATTCTCCTTGGCTTCATTTAGCTCTGCCATCTGGGCTTCCAGGGCTTGAATCTCATTCATCAGCTTCTGCATGTCAAGGCTTGGAGCCTGCTCTGATGTTGGTGCTGGTGCTGATGTTGATGGAGCTGTCTCAACTGTCTGCACTGTAGGAGGAGTGACAATTTGAGGGGGTTCCTCAAGGTTGATTACTTGTGGAGGGGGCTGAAATGTTTGGCCTCCTTCTTTCTGCTGTAGGGCTGCCTGCAATGCAGCCTCTGTTTCTACCAATTTTTCCTCTGTCTGGACAAGTTGTTTATGCAGTGTTACCAGCAATGTTGATACATCCTGGTCCTTTCTTTGCTGGGAAACCTCCTCTATTTGAGGGTGAAGAGTTACTGGGATCTTTATCATCTTTCTTAGAGCTGCAATGTCTGAATCTCTTATCTTTAGCAGCTCCTTTATAGCTTTAGGTTCCTTTGGGTCATGCCCAAGCTCTATGATTATATCCTCCAAAGACCTTATCATGTTGTCTTTGGCCTGAGAGGATGCCTTCTCCAACTCAAGTTGGGCGGTTGTATTGTTCAGGCTATTTTCCAACCTATGTGCCAAGAAGGTCTTATTTGCAAGTGTCGAATACACCATCTCACCCATTTGCTTGTGAAGTTCTATTTGATCCATAGGGTGGATGTCTTTTGCAAGAACCTCAAGGTTGGTCCTTATATAGTATGCAGCTGACTGTGGCTGCAGCATGGTTGGCATGAAATGACTCATGGTCATTTTCCCCTCATTTATGTCATAAGCTGACATAAGCCTCTGCTGATTTGTAGGGGCCATTTTAAGCAATTGATTATAGATCTGGAGCCTGAGTGGTTCATTTCTCTTTTTTATGTCAATGAATTTTTGCTTGATGCCTGTTTCGGCTCTCCTTTGCTGACTTGAGGAGCTGATCTCTCCTCCGATTATTCTTTCTTGTTCCTGCTGAAAGGAACTGGCAGATGCCTCCATGCTTGGTGGGCCCATGCCCAATGATTGTCCGATGGGCATCTCTTCTTCAGAAAGGGGATTTATCCTTTGCCTTTTCTCCCCTTGAGTTGTGGATGTGGTGAAGGGAGTCTCCTGCTCTCTATCCCTCTTTCGGTTTCTGTCTTCATTCTGAGGAGTTTGGAGCACCGAGGCCTCCACTGTCATTTCCTGCCTAGGAGGCACAGTTTCTTGAGCCTGTTGCCCAGTGGATATTGGGGCCTCAACTGTTTGTTCTTGCTGCATTGGCTGCTCTTCTTTTTGCTGTTCTTTTTGTTGTTCTTCTGTAGGAGGTGGTTGTTCCTGCTCCATCTGCTTTTCTTTACCCTTGCTTGACACCTGATGAACAGTTCTAGCTGCTTGCTGCTAGGCTGTAGAAGATGAGGCAGCTGCTCCAAGTTTCCTTTGATAGGAAGAGGAAACCTGCCCACAAGTTTCCAAGTCAGCCTCTTTCTCAATGTTCTTTGCCTCTCTTTGTAGCATTTTCTCTCTAGTGATTGCCTCTTCTAGAGTGCCCTCTTTCCAACTTAGTAAATTGGCATATTTTTCAATATGAGGCAATCTGATGTGAGCATAGCCACCCAGTTTATGTTTTACCCTCCTGAGAGAAATGAAATGATTAGGGTCATAAGGTACCCAGCGGAAACTGGTTTCTAATTGGAGGGTCTCTAGGATCATATCTTCTTCCTTCCATCCCTCCTCCCTTTTTTTGTAAAGAAATGGGCCTAGCTGGTTCCTGACCTTTAGTTGCACCTTCTTGTTTTTACTATGGAAATGGACCTGGTCTGCATTTCCAAATTGCCTGAAATACTCCAAGGCAAAGAGTCTCATAGGGACAAATCTTGGCAGCCTATAAGGGTCCAACTCACAGCCATATATTCTGATTACTGTATGGTGTTGGTAAAAGTACCAATCAACAATGTTGTAGGCCTTTGAGAGCTGGAGTATTCTTTGCATCTCATCAGTCAACCTGGGAGGAGGGACACCAAATAACAAGGTCATAGCTGGATGGATGAAAAGGTCTATGAATTCACAGTACGTGTATGGTGAATAGGAGGTGTGATGAAAAACTGAAGTCCAAAATACTACAGACCTTGGGTTTCCCTGGGCATCAAGTTTCTTGAGAGGAATAAGGAAACTGTCAGGTTGATAAAATAAGAACAAATGATAGATGTATGAGGTGTATCTGAACACCTTTTCCCTCTCTAGATTCATCAGTTGCTCATGAATCTTATTGGCAATGTATGTAGCATAATCATAGTGGACAGTAGGAGGCTTTCCAGGGGAAAATATGGACAGCATGGCCATAATAGTGTCATCAACATCCTCAACTCCCCTGTACCCCAGGACATAACTGATCAAGTCCACAAGCATTTTGCCCAAGTCATTGAGATATGGATTTCCAATAGGAGGTGTTCTCACAGCTTCAAAGCTTGGCTGAATAAATAACTGATTAATCTTGATGACCTAGGCACTGGACAGCTTGCCCCCCTTCTTTAATAAGTCCATCATAGAGAGAGGAGTTAGTGGCTTTGCAGTGTGAAAGTGCAGCATCTCATTTATGGCCTCAGGGATGATATGGAACAAGACTGAACCTGTGGGACTGAGAACAGCTCTTTGACATGGATCATAGTTTTAACAGCATCTATGGATCAAGTCTGGAAGGACATTGACTTGAGGAAGGTTAAAAATGGGCAAATTGGAGTCCCAAATCCCTAAAATATCAGCTCCACTGAGGTGTTGAGCCTTTAACTCATTTAGCATATGAATGTTAAATTTGGAATTCATTGAGAATGTCTCTGTCATCTGATAATATTTATCACCCAGGGTCTTCCACTCTAACTCTCTATGTGGGGCATTCAGAGGTGGGACATTTAATGCTACTGGTGTTTCCATGGCTAATTAGGACTCTGAATTGTATAAGGATTTGCTCTACTGGACAAAGCAACACAGAGGGGTATTTTGCAAGAGTGAGGCAATTTGCAAGGAAAGAACTGGGTAAATTGTGGCGAGAACAATCGAAATGCTCCAAAGAGAGACAAATGAGCAACTGTTGGGACTAGTACCACTGTTTTCCCGGTGAATTAGTGCAGCTCAGGTTTCAAGTCCACGAATGCGCGGACTGACTGTAAGTTTATGAAAACTTGGCTAAGTGCGGACTTTGCAGGTGAATTTCGACCCTACAACTGAAATGAATGCTGGTCGCCGGGGATTTGCTGGCAAACACACTGTTTTTCACTCTTTCTAAGCTAGCTTTGGTGAATTATGCACGAAACCAGGTGCGGAGGGGAAACTTGGATAAATACCTAGTAAAGCTTTGGCAATGGTGACCAATGCAGGTGAATTTGCAGGCGCCCACAGTCTCCAAGTCGAATTTTGTAGGCTGGCGGCGAAATGGTCGTAATATGCATGCAAAACGGAGCAATAGTTCTTTTGCCAAAAGTGAAAAAAACCGCGATTTTTGGCGAAAATATGGACTTTTTGGGTTACTGGCGCTTTTTTGGATGACTTCAACATGACATCATCGGGGTGGGGTCGGGTACGGAAGGGTGACGTGGCGGCCTGTGAGTGGTCCACGGGGACTGGTGAGGTGGCGGACAGGTCGGAGCAGTGGCGGGCCGGGCGCTGATGCGGCGCTGAGTGGCATGACGTGGGCACGCCGTAGCGGTGACGAGGACATGACGGGATAAGCGGTAAACAATAAGTGGTAAGTGGTTTGCTCGGACTGCTCTGGATACGGTCGCGGTATTGTCAGAGGGTGGCCCGATAAGATTTGGGAGCGACGTGTGGCAAAGGCCTGACGTCACCCTCTGACAATTTCTCGGGAGGTAACGTTCGGTCGTCGGCGCCGACCCGATATGGATGGGGGTCGTCGGATGGGAAAGCCCAGATCCGACGATCAACGGGTCAATAAGGTGGCAGGACAATACGGCAACGGGCGGGGCATATTTTATTGTTTTTCTGGAAATGTGCGCCCAGACGGAACCTTTAGACTTTGGCAGATTTTATGGGTTTTTCAATTCTTTTTTGTAAAAGTGCACATTTGCAAATAAACTTTGGATAAAACGGAAAAATGGGTTTATTTGGTGTTTTTTGTGTTGAAATGCGCATTACAGCAAACTCAAGATAAGGGGTAAAGGTGGGTTTTTACAAGGCTTTTTTGCACGTAGAGTGGGTAAATGATTTCAAAGGTTTGTAAAGGGAAAAGGGGTATAGCTTAGGTTATCAAACTGACCAGAGGTCAATTTAATCCCTGACTTCATACAACCACATGCAAGCAGACTTTATTCCTGCATGATTTTCCAATATTCAAGCATATGGCTATAATGCCAAGGGGGAGGGAATATGTACATATTTGGGATTTGTTCTATAGGATTATCCTAATAATAGGGGAAAGGGAGTATAGGGAGTTAAATAAATAGGAAATTAGGAGTTAATATGAGTGGAAGAGGTGGATGAAGGGGGAAAAACACTAAGTTTTATATGGAATCAACTTAGTTTAGGAAGTAGATCAAAATGAAAAGAATTTTACACAAGAAATGTGGCTTTTAAAGAAACAAGAATCAACAAAAGAGTTTGACTTCTTTCATGAACATAGGTAGTATTGGGATGTTAGCAATGAATGTGATGGGGGATAATCTGGAAGTTAGACATGCTTCATTGAGTTGCTGCAAAAACTGCTGAATAAGAGACCTGCACTGGCACCATGTTTTTCCTTTGGTTGGGCCAGTGACATAAAGGAAATCATGCTTCTGCAACCCCATCTACCTACCCACTCTATTGTCTAGCATTTTTTGTTACTCCAAAGAGGGTGCACTTAGACTTGCAAACCCTTATGTGCCTTTTCTTTTCCTTTGGATTTTCTTTTGATTTTCTATCTAAAGCTAGCCTTATTGCTTCCAGGGCCCCAGATTAAACAGTTGGGAACCTTCATTCTCTACCTAACTACTTTATCTGCCAAGATTGAACTGTTTGGACAAATTTCTTTCTCTAATCTATAACACAAAATTGAAACATGGCATGACCCAGCTTAGACCGTTGGATCACCCATTCAGAAGTAGGACCACATCAACCAACTGTAGATATGTGTCTTTCACCAAAATATGAGATCTTTGCATCACCAAAGTAGATCATATTGGCACTTCCCCTGCCAATCATGAAACATGAAACCTATTGGTATAGGTAGCTAACAGAATCCAAAACAGGTATGAGTGATGAAGTGTTATCAATTGATTTGTCTAGTCATGATCAACATTGGTTGTTAGATTCAGGTCCATCAAATCACATGTGTGTTCATAGGGAATGGTTTAAAACTTATAAACCAATCAATGATGGAGTATTTTACATGGGAAATGATGTCACATGTAACATTGTGGGAATTGGGAGTATTCAGCTTAAAATGTTTGATGGGACAAATAAAATTTTAACTGATGTAAGACATGTACCTGAACTCAGAAAAAATATCATTTCATTAGGAGTTCTAGACACTGATGGATATAAAACCTTGATTCAAGGTGGAGTTATGAAAATTTATAAAGGAATATTACTAGTAATGAAAGGAAAGAAGATTGGAAATCTATTTCAGTTAGAAGGAAGAACTGAATCAGATCATGTCTATGCAATGTCTGTAACTGACAGTAATTCTATTCGTTTATGGCATCAAAGGTTGGGCCATATGAGCGAAAAAGATTAAATATTTTATGTGATCGTAAGTTACTTCCTAATCTAAATTCTGTTAAGTTAGATTTCTGCAAACATTGTCTGTTTGGGAAACAAAGCAAGCATAACTTTAAAACAAGAAAACATACTAGTAAGGGAATTCTTGATTATATCCATTCTGATGTTTGGGGTCCATCTCCTATAACCTCATATGGCGATTCGTCATATTTTGTATCTTTTATTGATGATTTCTCTAGAAAAGTATGGGTCTACATGTTAAAGAAGAAGTCTGATGTGTTTACAGTTTTCAAACAGTTTAGAGCATTAGTTGAAAACATCACTGGAAGAACCATTAAGTGTTTAAGAACTTACAATGGTGGTGAGTTTACTTCAAAGGAATTTGATAATTATTGCAAGGAAGCTGGGATCGAAAGACATAAAACTACTGTGTATACGCCTCAGCAAAATGGAGTTGCTGAACGCATGAACAGGACTCTTTTAGAGAGAGCAAGGAGTATGCTGAGTAACGCCAATTTGCAGAAGGAACTGTGGACAGAAGCAGTTTCTACAGCCTACTATTTGGTAAATCGATCACCATCAACTGCAATAGGCTGAAAAATTCCTCAAGAGGTATGGAAAGGTCATCCTTGTGATTATTCTAAACTGAAATTTTTTTGTTGTGATCCATATGCTCTAGTTCCAAAACATCAGCGTTCTAAATTAGATCTTAAGTCGAAAAGATATATCTTTGTTGAATATGGTGATGGGACAAAGGGATACAGATTATGGGATCCTACTACTCACAAGATCATCATTAACAGAGATGTTAAGTTTAATGAATCCTCACTAGAAAGTTCAGATGTAGATGGTAAAGTGAAACACGAAAATGTATCTAAGTTTCAACACATTCAGTTTGAAACTAGTCCAAATACTGATGATTATCTAGATGAACATGGTTTAGATGCAATTCATGAACAAGTTTTAGATATTGATCATGAACAAGTTTCAGATGTAGATCATGAACATGATTCAGATGCAGATCATGAAGAAGTTCCTACAGATAATAATCAGCAAATTGTGGAAGTACCAGAAACGTCTTTAAGGAGGTCCACGAGAATTAAACGTCCTCCTAGAAGGTATGATGATTATGTTACTTCAGTTGCTTTAATCGCTAACGATGATAAACCTTTGTGCTATCAAGAAGCTGTAGAAGGTTCTAAAAGTGAAAAGTGGAAAGCTGCTATGAAGGACGAGATGATGGCATTAGTGTTGTTGGGAAAAGTATCCAATACGGAATGACCCTATCCCACTCTAAGGGTGATAGTACCTCAGCAACAATCAAAGCAAAGCTATTCGAGATTACTTCTTTATGAAGTGTAAGAGAGGGGAGAAAGAGATCCACTAACCGTTATCTTCCGCTAATGATTGATCCAATCTTCTCTCTTTGCTGCTTGCTCCCAGCTCTTTGCTCTTTCACTGACCCAGCTACACCAAGATCCTGCAAAATGACAAGAGAGGGAAACTACAAGAAGCATACATTCATAATTGATTCAAGGATTAGAATAAATCAAATATACAAGTATCAATACGACATTGAGACACATGCATATAGAAGAACTCAAATGCTTTATTAATGGAAGAAGTAAAGTTCTGAGAGTGTTACAACCATAAGAGGCCCAATCCAGCAACACCTCCCAACAGAAAGAAATCTCCTCTTCACCTCCTTCAAGCAAATCACCCAATAGTTCTATACTCAAGCCAACAGCACTTCCTTACATTCACAAGATTCCAGCCTCCCTTAGACCTCATGAGAGAGCTCTATATATAGGAGTTTTGGAGAAAGGATGAGTCAGCTTGAGGCTGGCATGAAGCTGACTAGTGTCCTCTCCCACTTCAGTTATTCTTCAGTTCTTGAGTCCACTTGGAGGTTCTTGCTTCCACTTGGAGATCTAGATCCTCTTACTCATCACAAGGCAAATTCCTTGATCCAAGTGTCATTTTGGAAGCTTCCTGGGCATTGACACCTTGAGGAATGACTGTGCCACTTGGCCAAACTCGCCCAGCGCAGGTAGCCTTCATTACAGTTGACATTCAGTGTAGGTACAGAGTGGAGCAGTTGACATTCAGCGCAGATGCTCAGTGGATCAGTTGACATGATCCAGAATTAGCTTGTTTTTGAGTGTTTTCAGGTGGAGAACTGATATTTAGTGCTGTGGTTTGCTGACCTTGTTCCTCTAGGGGTAGGAACAACATGTTTAGGGACTTTGGATCCCTTAGATTATTGACATTTCATGCTTCATGCTGTAAGGCACAAAAATGTCTATAACAGTTGCCCCCTAAAGTATGAGGTCGTTTATCGGGTGAAATGCTTTATCAGGAGGATCCGAAGTTCATTCAATTGCTGAGAGGTGACCTGTAATAAAATACAATACAATACATTATTTTTCATTCTGCTTTCATGATCTAGCTGAGGCGGGCATTCCCGTGCTCAGCTTTATAAATTCATTTTGGTACATATAACAGACGATTGTCTGATGGTAGACTGATAATTCTCTGCTGAAATTATCATCCTTTGAGTAGGATGATCATCTACTGCAATGATGTACATATCAAATGTCTTTATATTTCCTGAATATATATCGCAACCCGGATGGATGAAACTAGATCCGAGGTCTTCAAACTCGTTCGATCTTGACTCTAAGTACAAGTCGATCCATGTGAGAATTACGCTGAAGTCGAACATGGAAAGACATCGCTTGATTACCGGTCAATAATGTAAACCGTTAACAAGCGCGAGAGGAATCACCGATAGTGATAATGACCCTCAAGGTACTGCAGTACAATTCACGTGGTGTGAATAAAGGACTTGGCGTCGAACACCACGCAAAATCTTCTGGTCGAAGGTCATTGATGTATACCTGTCGCCGGAAGTGAGAAACTTGCCATTGAGGCATGCAAGCTTCAAAGTACTGAGGGGGTTGTTCCTAGATCAACTTCTTGGATAATGAGCTGAAGTCGACAAGAAGCGATCCATCAAAGGAGGGCCTTAATGGATTCCACATCAGTGACACGGAACGGAGCTAATGATTTTAGTGGAGTCGAAAACAATCTGTGAAATATGATTCAGGGTGGCGATCATGGGTGGATGAAGGATAATGTATGGCAGTGGATGGGACACGGTTGACTCTTTCTGAACAACATCTCTTGAACATGTAACGACACTGATGCGATGGATCGGTAGCATTACCCCAAATGTGGATGGTTTGGCGAGGACCATGGTGATGAGACCGGTGAATGAAACAACCCAACCCGATGTGATACGGAGGAAAAGTGTCATGTTCAAGAGCGACTTGCTACCATTAAAGCTTTGAGGTTCTCCCAATTTTTCCCCAGTCATAACTGACCAGTACCTCTTTATTTTTGTCAAGCTTGAGGAGGATAACATATGCTTGTTCTATAACCTGCCCTTCGGGCAAGCCCATCGCTATGTTTTAACGAGCCTAGCGATAGGGAAACTCGTTCTCGTCTAAAGACAAGTTTGTCGCTATTTAATCATTTTAACGAGTCTAACGACAAAGAAAACTCGGTCCTTTTCATTTTTAGAGAGTCTGAAAAGGTACAGAAAGTTAACTCCAAAATTCCTTTTTCGTCATCTAATCCCTTAAGTCCGAAAAAGTATAAAACAATACAGAAGGGATGAGTTTTCGATAACTTTAACGAGCCGAATAAAACAAGCGCTCGACCTTTTTGTGTAATAATCCCTCAGGTCCAAAAAGATTAAAATTTAGAGAAGGGATAGCTCTTCCAATCCTTTTAACGAGCTGAAAGGCCAAAACTCGGAAAACTTTTCATATTTTACGAGTCAGATGAAAAGAGCTCAAAGAAGACTCGACTTTTGAGGAACGAGTGATAAACAGGGATAGCAGCGGATTCCAGGTACAGGTTGGAATTTTCCAATCACGGCAGTGTCACAAGGATGGCTAGGTGAAATCACTCTTCGCAGCTGTTCCTCAAAATGGGTAAACAATCATATGGGGGTGAACGATCGGCCAAATGGAATGGAGGTGGCAGGTGCAAACACGACCAAGGCTTTTTATGGCTAATAAATTTACGATCACAATGGTTATTTACCGGGATAGGTTCATTTTTTAATGAGCTTGAACTCTGGAGGAAACTCTTGCTCACGCTTTTCTATTTTTTAACGAGCATAAATTCCACGGTAAAACTGCTCGAATCTCGCTTTTCTATTTTTTAACGAGCATAAATTCCGCGGTAAAACTGCTCGATTTTATGGTCAAATTTTGATTTTTTACCATTACTAGCTTTTCTCTTTTCAAGTATAGTACTGCATTTTCAATTGCTGCAACAAACTTTGTTAGAAATGAATAATATTTGCATGAAAATGAGATTATAACCCTAATATTTCACTTTGAACTACGTAAAAAGCCATTAAAAGGTGTTTTTACCTCTCATTTACCATTTCATTTGCATTTGGTTTGTTGGAGCTCTGGAGGTGCCTCTTCTTCCTTGATTTTCACCTGCTGATTCCGGGAGATTCTGTGGACGATTTTCGGCGCCGTCTGGACCAGGTAGGAGCTAAACCTTAGCTCTTTCTTTTCATGGTTTCATTTTCCAGTTTTAGGCCTGCTTTTCAGTGTTTCTGAGCCCCAGGGGTTTGGCAAAATCGCCCTAACTCCAGCGCAAGTTCCCCTTTCGAAACCTGCGTTGAATGTCAAGCTGCCTTAAGGCAGCCTGACCTTCAGCGCAGGAGGGACACTCTCTGCCTGCGCTAGGCTCAGAAAACTGAGTTTTCAGGTCATTTTTTGATGATTTTTCGCCAGTTTTTCATCAAAATCAGGAACTTACTCCTTCTTTGTTTGCTTTGCAGGGAACTTTGAACAAAATGTCCCTTACATGGCGAGAACGAGAACATGAAGAGGAGAACATGATTGCCCTCCATGACCCGGTCACGGTGAACGCGCTGCGGAACTGTGGCCTACTGAAGTTCTTCCGTATCTCTAGCATGAGAGCACAGATTTCTTTGTTGCAGTATATGCTTGATGCTTGGGATCCTGTTAACCAAGTATTCCAGATTAGGGGAAAGTCCATCCCCTTGACCATAGAGGACATGTACTTCTTGACTGGGTTGTCAAGACGAGGTGCCCCCATTTCCTTGTCAGGTACGGCCCGGGGGACTGATTCCACCAGAGATTATGTCCGCCAGTATTGCAGGGAAGGTTCTCAGCCGAGCAGAGACGGCAAGATTGTTATCCGTGAGATTACTGATCGGGCTCTCAGATCCATTCTGTATACCATTGAGTGTCTCCAACCGAAAGTATTCAACTGGTGTGATGCAGTACTTGTTCAGATGAAAAGTCAATTGACCAAGGTAAAGGACGGGAAGCTGAAGAACTTTGGATTTGGTTCTATTCTGACTGCCTTCGCCTTGGAGAAAATCCCACTGATGCAGCCTCAGTACATCATACTCGACTTGCCTTCTGCGACCGAGCAACACATGCAGAGGTGGGTTGATCACATGTCTAGGCATGCTGGTCAACCTCAGATTACTTTTACTAAGGCCTTCTTCAGGTGGTTCGAGCGCCAGGAGATGGCGTTTTCCGAGTATCCATATGTGGGTATGGATTTCCGAGGTGATCCGGATTTGGTGCTACCGGATGGCGAACAGTGGGGCGCTATTTGTAAACTCTTTGACCACATTACTGTTTACTGTTCTTATTTATAATGTTGTTGTGCTTTATTCTATCAAGACTTTTAATTGTACTCTTGGGTGCATGCAGATATTGGTCCTGTTCGTCCAGCAGTTCGTCCGAGACCGCCAGTTGCTGCCCCGGCAGTGGAGCCTGCTAGGAGAGCTGTTATTCGCGACCTTGACGATACTAAGACCCTTACAGCTGTGCAGGAGCAGGTTGAGAGCCTTACTCTCGGCATTCCCGATGTGAGGATTGATGAGTTACCTTTACAGCTGCAGCGACACACCACTGGTGTACCTAGACGATGGACTCGTCTCTTGCGCATGATTGCACAGGCCGTGACGTGCTATCATGAGCACCACTAGGCTAGGGTGCCCCCTAGCATCTTTTTGAGTTTTAGGTCATATGACCAATTTTGTCTTGGTTACAGAACATTATGTATGAACTTATATAAACAGCTTATATATTTTGATTTTCGAGTTTTATTCTGTTTGATTTATATGATCCATATGTACAATCTTTGATGATGTGTCCTTTTTATAAATGTTGCAAATGTCTATCTAACACATAGTTTGCTAATGAGTCAGTTAATGTGTTTAAGTTTCTTGAAATATGTTGATATTGAATTGAATCAAATCGTCTTTCCAAGATCTTAACCCTTAGGAACATGCGATAAATAGTTGGATTGCGAACAGAATATATACCATTGAGTTGTAGTATTACGAGCTGTGAGTCTAGCCTGACAATTAGTCGGCGTATGCCACGTGTGATGGCATCAGAGAGTAGTTCTATCAACGCGCTATACTCAGCAATGTTATTCGTTGATTGCCCAATACATACACCTCTGAAACTTACTAACTCGCCGCTTGGATCAAAAATGGCCCAGGCTGCGGAAGACAGGTTCCGCGAACTACGACTCGCTCCGTCGGCATATCCAACACATGTCTCCAGAAGGTTCGACATCTGCAACAAATGAAAAAGGTGGATCACTCAACCAGAACAAATACTTTAGCGAAAACAAAATACAACAAAAGCATGCAGGTTACTATTTAAGCATAGTAACGCTTTAGGTACAGCCCGTTGCGGGGCTGCACCAGTGGAATTCTGTCGTAATCCATTAACTCGTAGGCTCCTTTTGCTAACACCCTTTTAACAATATAGGGGCCCATCCATAAGGACTTGAATTTACCTGCTCCCAATTTATCGGATTCTTGGTCATAAAGCAAGACCAAATCACCTTCTGAGAAGACACGGGGTTTGACACTTTTGTCAAACTGAGCCTTGACTCGTTTCTTATGGGCTTCGTTAGCCAAAGCGGCGTCACGACGGGTTTCATCCAACTGGATTAATTCCAAGAAACGAGCCTCTTATTCTGAAGTTCCGGGGAGGAGATCAATTACGAGTTTAAGCGACGAAATTTCGCACTGGATTGGCAAGACCGCTTCCAGGCCATACACCAGTTGAAAAGGTGTGAACCCGGTTGCGTTCTTTACCGACGTTCGGTAAGCCCACAAGGATGAGTACAGGATTAGGTGCCATCTTCTTTTATGAACCCCGATAATCCTTTGCAACATACGCTTCAGGACCTTGTTGATTGCCTCAACTTGTCCGTTGGCTTGCGGATAATATGGCGTAGAGTTGTCGTGAGATAGCCCTAGCTTGGCAACTAATTCGACCATCATGTGATTGCGGAAATGCGACCCATGATCTGTAACTATAGCCTGTGGTACGCTGAACCTGGCGACTACATGATTGAAAAAGAAAAGGGCAGTTGTTTCACCAGTGTTATCCAATGTAGGCATCGCCTTGGCCCATTTGGTAAAATAGTCAACAGCGACTATAATATACCCATGCCCCCCGGTCGAGGTGGGGTTACATTGCATGAAATCGATGCCCCACTTGGCGAAGGGCCCAACAGCAACTATCAGCTGTAAAGGTGCGGGTGGTCGTCTGGTTTTTCTATCAAAAATTTGACAAGCATGGCAACTTCTGACTGCGGTTATGCAATCTTTGAACATGGTTGGCCAGAAGTATCCTGCTCGTAAGATTTTTTGTGTTGTTGCATATCCAGACTGATGCCCCCCACACGCGCCTGAATGACACTCATTCAGGGCTTTTTCGGCCTCCTCATGGGTAAGGCACCTCCTCAGAACTGTATCGACACCACGACGGTAAAGTGTATCACCGACGATCATGTAGTCTTTTGCTTGGTATCGTATACGTTTTTGTTCGGAGCGAGAGGTGTTAGGCCTGAACTTTTGGGTTTGGAGATAAACTATGATATCTCCATACCACTCATCGCTTACAGATATCATAAACAAACTTTCGTCCACGATTGACTCTTCCGATGTTTCATCGTTGGATGACGATGGGAGATCACACAATAATTCTGCGAAAACTAGAGCTTTCTTTGATTTGGATTTCACAAATTCCAGATCAAACTCTTGAAGGATCGCTATCCATTTTGAATATTTGCCCCCCAGCAACTGTCGCGACAGTATATAAGTCATGGGGTTGCAATCTGACAAGATGGTAGTTTTCCGAAAGAGGACATAATGTCGAAACCTTTGAATCGCTTGAACAGCAGCAAGCGCTAGTTTTTCAACATAAGAATATTTACTTTTTGTATCATTTAAGTTTTTACTTAAATAATAGATAGGATGTTCAATTCCATCGACTTCTTGAACTAAAACCATTGCAATGGTCGTATCCGCTGCAGCCAGATACAGGTTAAAATCTCTTTGATAGTCCGGGGCGTACATTAATGATGCTTTTACTAGACAATCTTTCAGAGCATCAAAGGAAGCTTGCGCCACCTGGTCCCAGACAAAAGGTACATCCTTTTTCAAAAGACGAGTATAACACTTAGCAAGTTCTGCGTAATTTGGAATGAACCTCCTCAGAAAGTTTGCTTTCCCTTGGAGTTTCTGAATCTGAAGCAAATTTGAAGGTGGAGGCAAATTAATGATTGCCTGAACCTTGCAGGGGTCGAGACGAATCCCATCCTTAGAGACTACAAAGCCAAGTAAACGACCAGAACCGACGCAAAACACACATTTGTGTGGATTGAGTCTTATCTTGTAGTGTCGGCAACGTAGAAATATCGCTCTTAAATGCTGCGGATGATCAGTCCGCTTTCGCGAATGAGCCGGAAGATCGTCGAGATAAGGTTGAACAATGTTCTTGATGTCATGGAAGGCATAATTCATCGCCCTCTGAAACGTCGCCCCTGCGTTCTTTAAACCAAAGGGTAATTTTCGATAAGCGAATGTGCCCCACGGACAAATAAATGCAGTCTTTGACTGGTCCTGTGGGCGGATATTTATTTGATTATACCCGGAAAATCCATCCATAAATGAAAAGATTTCACATCCGGCGCATTCATCAATTATCTGGTCGATGAAGGGTGTAGGGTAGTTGTCCTTCGGACAAGCTTGGTTTACATCCCTATAATCGACACACACTCTAATCGTCCCTTGTTTCTTCATAACAGGGACAATATTCGATACCCAATCGGTTAGAGGAACCGGGTAGATGAATCCAGCATGGAGAAGTTTTTCAACTTCCGCCTTAATGGCAGCGGCTTTCTTGGGGTGCACCTGCCGAAGTCGTTGTCTTACTGGTTTGACATCAGGATACATTTTAATTTCATGTTCAACGATACTCGAGTCAATGCCTGGCATTTCATCATATGACCAAGCAAAGACATCTCTAAATTCGCGAAAAAGAGCGTTATATATTTCCAGTTCTGAAGGGGAACAACCTTTGCCGACATAAATATTCTCTACAACATCTGTTTTAGTCGAGATATTTATGGCTATAGTCTCTTCAATATTGGATAGGTTTCGCTCGGAATCCACCGTGTTTACAGTATTTGTTAGGAATTCAAAAACTGAAGGGTGATAAAGGTCACTTTGAGTATCTTCTTCATATTCCGGAAGAAGGGAACGATGGTGGTGATCATTCCATGGTGCCCCCTCAATCATCATTGATTGTAAGATTCCTTCGTCAGTCCCATGTACTTTCGACCAAGGATCTAATGGGAATCCATATTCTCTAGACCTATCTACCCAAACGCTTGACGAGCGTTGATTTGGGTTCGCCTCCCATGCTTGAAACATTGATTGCTACAATATTTCTAAAGGGCTTGGGGGCAAAACCATTGAACGATCCATGTCGACCTTCGTGGAAGATATCATGTTGCAGGTTGCTACAAACGGTACATTTCCTATATAAATAGGAGGTGGTAGCGCGAAATTTCCCATCAATGTGGGGTCTTTCAATAATCCTACTCCGATATCTTGAATTGAATGGTTGCTCTCATGGATCATGGGAATGCTTCCTGTAACTTGTGAACCATTAGGGAGGAAATTTTGTTGGTCGACGATCGTAATCCCTCCTTCAAATGGGAATGCGATCTTCCTAAAATAAGTCGACACAACAGCTGCCATGGCATAAATCCATGGTCTACCCAGTAGGATGTTATAGTCAAGATTTCCATCAATGACCTCAACATCAATTTCTACTGTTTTTCCTCCTAGTTCAACTTTCAAGTTATTAAGGATACCGTATGGGGTATAAGTCCTTCCGTCGAAAGCTTTTAGTGTTGTCGATGATCGCGACAAGGTTGGAGATCCTAAAGTTTTCCAGCAACTCATCGACATAATACATGTCGATGCTCCCTCATCAATTATTGTTCTGTGAACAGTTTTGTTGAGGGCTTTCACTTGAATAAGGAAAGCTAATTGAGCTGGTAACTGAGGATCGTATCCTTTGTGATCAAAGGATACAAGATTGGAATCCTTAGGATCAACCCCACCAATTGCTGATAACAACGCCTGCCTTTGGGTTGGACAATTTTGTAGCACCTCAAGAGTCGACATAGCGGATGGCGATTGGGCCAAATCTTCCACTATGTTATAATGCTGCGCCGCTCTGGCGCGAGGATTAAATGTCGACTTGTGTACTACACCCTTTGGCGGTTTTATTGTTAATTCAGGGATGATGGGTGGTACAACTTCTGTCGAAGTTGTTGTCGAACTACTTGGTTGATCTTTACCTTTTTCGTTCGACAGCTGAGGATTCCCATAATCTTTGTTCCTTGTCGAAATCAAAGCATCATTCTGCTGTTTTGAAACCGACAACATAAGGACTTGCGACGGGGAAGCATTTCCACTATCAACCAAATTTTGACCTGGGTTGGGAAATGGATCAGTTAACACAGCTGAGGTTTGGGAACTTTTAAAGAACCTCTTTAACTCAGCTTTGAATGGGCAATTCTTTGTGCCATGATCCTTATCATCACATATTAGACATGGATAATTTTGTTTCCCTTTCCCAGGAGGGTTTGAAGAATTTTTCCCAGGGGATGACTCACCCTGTTTCTTCTTCTTCCCTTTGTTTTTATTTTTCTTGCTTCCTGGTTGATTGGTTTCTTTGCCCTTATCTTCTGATATGGCATTTACTTCCGAAGCAAGAATTTCTTCTTTTTCATTTTGATCTGAATTCTTACGGGCTTTCTTGGACGAAGCCTTTATCGATTTCGCGTTTGCCGTGCCAATCACGCCATCACCGGCATGAGAGTCACTATTTGATTTAGGAGGAGGAGGAATTGAAAACTCTGGTCTAGGGGCGTCAGGTATTTTGTCGTAGAGTGTGCCGGACTGAGTATAAACTAAGTCCAAATACTGTGCACGAGCAATAACTTGCTCCTCTGTTACGACTCCCCCCTTGGCCACATCTTCCGTAATAGCCGGAAGTAACGACTTTATAAACCATTCAGCTAATAGCTGATCGGGAACATATGTTTTCACCATCCTACGACGACGACGCCACTCATGTATATGATCAGATATATGGGTGGCAGTTGTCTGCTTGAAGTTGGTTAATATTTCTGTTCCCGTTTCATACCTTATCGGTAATTGAAAATGGGTTAAGAAAGTCGTGGCTAGGGAACTAAAATTTTCGAAAGAGGCTCTTGGCAATTCAATATACCATTTAGCCGCTGGACCTGTCAATGTCCTCTAAAAAAGGCGAAGCCTTATCGAATCGTCGTTTAGGGTGTTCGACGAACACCACAGATGAAAAGTCATCACGTGATTCGACGGGTCTTCACCTGGATTTCCATTGAATTTAGGAATGTCAGATGGAAGTTTATGAGGAATCGCTGGCCACCAAGGGGCATAAGCAATCGGATCGTTGGTTAACCGGTGTAAATCCGGTAACTCTAAAGTTGCCACGAATGGTAACTGTTGATTCAGGTTAGGCGAAGCGTAACCAGGGTACGATGGAATCGCTTGAGCAGTGGGCCTTTGCATACCAGCATAATGTAATTGATGTTGGTATGACTGATACGGTTGGTGGACTTGACCACTGTAAAGTGGTTGGTTTTGACCGTTTTGGATATACGGTTGTCCACTATTCGCAAAGATCTGCTGCTCAGAACCCTGGTACACCTGTTGGAATTGCGGTTGTTGGTATTGCACAAGCCATGGTTGTGACGCCATGTTTTGTTGTGCTATGCTAACCGTTGGACCAAGGTGTGGGGTAATTGTACCCATTTGGACCTGTGTCGCCCCACCAGTTGGCGATTGTGGTTGTGACCCATGATCAAGTGGCTGTTGCATTACAACCTGAGAAATCTGAGGTTGGCATGCAACAGGTATCGCTTGAACTTGTGACACTGTTACAATAGCCGGTGTGGTTGGGATGTTCGTCATAGGTACACACTGTTGCATAGAATATACAACCCTTGGTTGTTGAGGTAGCATAGGTACCCAACTACTTGATGCAATTCCAGTATAACCTGAATATTGTTGTGAACTCACGTATGGGTACCCTCCCGGAGGGGGTAATGAAAGGGCATATTGCCCCCCATACGGTATCAATCCCGAACTCAAGGGGATTGATTGCCCAGATTGACCTCCAAATGGATCAATTTGGCGAGTTTCAACATAAGAGTTGTCGGGTATTACTCCGGATGAACAAACTGGAACAGACCATACTGTCGAAATAGTCCCTTGGTGGACTCCTTCTAGCTGTTGTGAGCTAGTTGGGACAGTTGGTATGCCGGCAAACATCGTCGGAGTGACGGCAGGGACTTCTGCTGTCGCTATGTCATTTGACACAGTCCTAGATGATGACGGTTGTTCAGACATTTTAAGTCTATCCAATAGATTGCCTAGTGATTCTACAGGAACTTCCACTTGTGGTGGATTAACCTCTGATGAAGGAAAGAGAGTGACCCCGACTCCAAAATGAGTTGGAGTACTTGCTTGCGGATCCTCTGCAATTTCCTCTATCGCAATCAAACCCGGTGGAAGAGGAAGACCGTCAGGTCCGTAAAATATTTCTGGTGCCGAAGAAGTGGTTGCTTCGACAACGACAGTTGTTTGAGGAACAAAACTCTCTGGACCGGTTACAGATGGAACTGGTTCAGTTATACAAGTATTTGCCCCCAGACTAGGATCAGTATTACTGTCCTTCTGTGGCTGTTGAACTTCTTCTATAGAGGCAGGGTTTCCAGAAATGTTAGGAGTAACCGGAACCTCAGATGCAGTTGGAACACTTGTTCTAACTTTTAAAGGAGATTTTGAACCGGTTAAACGAGTTCGCTTTGTCCGTACTGTTTTCGATTCCGGAGACAAAGATGGTTGACTCGTAAGCCTCCGCGAATGACGGGGTTTCAATTGACTTTCTTCCACAATTGCGGATTACTCGATCAACCAAAATATTAAAAGGGGAAATTTGTGTTTCCGAATTGAACGAATTTTATTAGACGCTTTTAGACACAACTTGCTTTTTCACTTTTTAAGAGTCGAGAAAAAGCTAAAGATGACTCTAGTCTCCTTCGATGTATTAACGAGCCCGAAGTGACAAATGCTCGGTTGGACTTTTTCAGTTATAGAGTTTGAAAAAGGCCAAAAGAAACTGCTCTGGAGATCTAGGCAGAGGGTGTGCCAAACCTTTCGCAAAACCACAGAATACGTTTTACGGTACGGGTGGTCGATCTTCGTGAATGCTGTGTTCACTGCATTGCGATCAGTAGGGCGGCCGACATGGCTTCCTATGGATAAAATATATATGCCTATAGGGGTCTCCCAATATATACGCGACGATACGTGGGAGCACAAGTCCGTATTAGTGCCACCGACTCTCAGGAGGAATCACCCACCTTCGTCGAGATCGACAGTCACTACGTTTAACGACGCCGGAACACGTCTCTAGCTTAGACCTCTATGTGTTTGCGTTATGTTTCAAAGCGTTGTTAGGTTCATTCAATATATTTTAAGTTGATCTTTTTAAAGTTTGCCTTCCAAGGTTCACCACGAGATGTTCGATACAAATTCCTAAATGCAGTCTAAGATGAGAAGCAAGCTTTTTCAATCTTTTCGACTTATGAAAATCTTAACTACTGAGGGAAAAGAAAGACAACATCTTTTCACACAGATCAAAGAGCATACACTAATGCACTTTTTCCCTAAATCAACATACAAACTTATCAAATGCAAAATGCAAAATGCAGGTATTTCTTTTCTCTTTCTTAATGTTGGTGCGATACAAAAAGAAAGTTGTTGTATAACTTTGAATTCAATTTCAAGTGAAAGCAAACAAGCTTGTCCAAAATCAAAAGACACCTTAAGATTTACTTGTTTCGACACTAGAAATATATAAATTCAAACCATATGACGAAAGAAAAAGCTCAATCAGCTATGAACAGCAAATAAACTAACTCTTAAGATCAAAATGACACTTTATCACAGGTCTAGATCTAAGAGGCCACAGCAAGACTAGTTCACTTTCGTTATGGGAAACTGTAAATGATACAAGAAATACACAAAGAACAAACACAGTTTCTTTATACAACTGAGGCGGAATAGTGGCAAGGAAAGTTGGTTTCAGATAGGTACATTGACTGGTAACAGGCTGCAAAAACAAGAGTGAAAACAGGGCAATAAACAGGAGGGAACCCCAGTAGCACTAGGCAAAACTGGTTCAGCGCAGGTAGTACACTGGCAGTTTGACCTTCAGCGCAGGTAGCCCCTTCGGGAACTGCGCTGAAATGCAGACTGCCTTCACAGCACCTGCACTGAAGAGAGAAACTTTCGTTTTTCTCAGTTTCCGGGTCACAGATTGCTCAAAAATTCAAAGTTTTTGGCCAAATCAGAAGCTATCAGTCAAGTACACACTAAGGGATGAAAAGGAGGATGAAAAGCTATCACTAAGAGCTATTTAGAGTCCTTGTGGATCAGCTCTTCAAATCATAAACATGCCCAGAAACTGAGCTAGAGTAGCTGCCCTCTACTTTGCATTTGAAAGATCCAAATGCAATTCGATTCGGTACTCCCTGTGTTTATGAAATGAATAGCAAAAACACAAACAACCAACAAGATACGATCCCCAGCAGAGTCGCCAATTTGTTTTTGGGAAAAGTATCCAATACGGAATGACCCTATCCCACTCTAAGGGTGATAGTACCTCAGCAACAATCAAAGCAAAGCTATTCGAGATTACTTCTTTATGAGATGTAAGAGAGGGGAGAAAGAGATCACCTAACCGTTATCTTCCGCTAATGATTGATCCAATCTTCTCTCTTTGCTGCTTTCTCCCAGCTCTTTGCTCTTTCACTGACCCAGCTACACCAAGATCCTACAAAATGACAAGAGAGGGAAACTACAAGAAGCATACATTCATAATTGATTCAAGGATTAGAATAAATCAAATATACAAGTATCAATACGCCATTGAGACACATGCATATAGAAGAACCTCAAATTCTTTATTAATGGAAGAAGTAAAGTTTTGAGAGTGTTACAACCATAAGAGGCCCAATCCAGCAACACCTCCCAGCAGAAAGAAATCTCCTCTTCACCTCCTTCAAGCAAATCACCCAATAGTTCTATACTCAAACCAACAGCACTTCCTTACATTCACAAGATTCCAGCCTCCCTTAGACCTCATGAGAGAGCTCTATATATAGGAGTTTTGGAGAAAGGATGAGTCAGCTTGAGGCTGGCATGAAGCTGACTAGTGTCCTCTCCCACTTCAGTTATTCTTCAGTTCTTGAGTCCACTTGGAGGTTCTTGCTTCCACTTGGAGATCTAGATCCTCTTACTCATCACAAGGCGAATTCCTTGATCCAAGTGTCATTTTGGAAGCTTCCTGGGCATTGACACCTTGAGGAATGACTGTGCCACTTGGCCAAACTCGCCCAGCGCAGGTAGCCTTCATTACAGTTGACATTCAGCGCAGGTACAGAGTGGAGCAGTTGACATTCAGCGCAGGTACAGAGTGGAGCAGTTGACATTCAGCGCAGATGCTCAGTGGAGCAGTTGACATGATCCAGAATTAGCTTTTTTTTTAGTGTTTTCAGGTGGAGAACTGATATTTAATGCTGTGGTTTGCTGACCTTGTTCCTCTAGGGGTAGGAACAACATGTTTAGGGACTTTGGATCCCTTAGATTATTGACATTTCATGCTTCATGCTGTAAGGCACAAAAATGTCTATAACAATTAGAGAAGAATGACACATGGGATCTGGTAGAACTTCCAAAAGACAGGAAAACTGTGGGATGTAAATGGGTGTGCAAATTGAAGAAGGGTGTTGATGGCATAAAGGACAGGTACAAAGCACGGCTAGTCACAAAATGTTTTTCTCAGAAAGTAGGCATTGACTTTCATGAGATATTTTCACCAGTTGTAAAAATTGTTTCAATTCGAACTGTATTAGCATTAGTTGCTTTGCTTGATTTAGAATTACAGCAGCTAGATGTTAAAACTGCATTCTTACATGGGGATTTAGATGAGGAAATTTACATGGAACAACCAGAAGGGTTTGTTCAAAATCGTAACAAGAAATTTGTCTGCAGGCTCAAGAAATCATTGTATGGTCTGAAGCAGTCGCCTCGGCAATGGTACAAGAAATTTGATTCTTTCATGTTGAGTCAAAATTATATAAGAAGTGAATATGATCATTGTGTTTACTTTAAGAAATTGAGTAATGACATGTTCATTATATTAGTGTTGTATGTTGATGATATGCTTTTAGCAAGCAAAAGCATAGTAGAGATCAACAGGTTAAAGGCTCAGATGGCAAGGACATTTGGTATGAAAGATCTAGGAGCAGCAAGACAAATTTTAGGCATGGAAATTTTCAGAGACAGGAGCAATGGTAAGCTATGGCTATCACAACAGAAGTATATTGAGAAAATACTCTTGAGGTTTGGTATCAACAATGTGAAGCCTGTTTCAGTCCCTTTTGCTTCCCATTTTAAGTTGTCTTTGAGTTTATGTCCTAATACAAATGAAGAAAAGGAATATATGTCTTGAATTCCATATGCCAATGTAGTAGGTTGTTTGATGTATGTGATGGTTTGTACTCAACCAAATATTTCACATGCAGTTGGGGTTGTCAGCAGGTATATGGAAAATCCAGGAAAAGAACACTAGTCAGCAGTGAAATGGGTGCTTCGGTATTTGAGAGGCACAAGTGATTATTGTATTACTTATAATGAAAAGTAGTGAATATGTTTGCGGATATGTTGATTCAGATTTTGCAGGTGATTTGGATAATAGAAGGTCAACTTCAAGGTATGTGTTTACTCTTGCAGGTGGAGCTATTAGCTGGATGTCAAAGCTACAGAATATTGTTTCTTTATCCAATACGGAAGCAGAATACATAGCTACTTCGCATGCTTGTAAAGAAGCTATTTGGTTGAAAGGTATGATTAGTGAGTTTGGTAGGTTACAGGACAACATCAAGTTATTTTTTGATAGTCAAAGTGCAATTCATTTGGCTAAGAATCCGGCCTAACATAGCAAATCAAAGCATATACCAATCAAGTACCATTTTGTAAGACCTGTTATTTCTGAAAGGGGTGTTTCTCTTGAAAAGGTGCATACAAAGGAGAACTATGCAGACATGTTCACGAAACCAGTTTTGTTAGAGAATCTGCGTTGGTGTTTGGCTTCTCTTGGCTTGCAGAAATGATAAAAATAATAAATGAACAGGGTATTAGGCTATTTGTTGTCAAGGTGGAGATTGTTGAGATTTTCAGTTTTAATTAAATTGGCAAAAATCTCATGTATGTGAGAACAATAGGATCTGTTGCTATATTAGCTCCATGATTCCTGAGGTGGAGTTAATGCATCCTATATTTGTTGTGAGAAGATTTATGAATCAGTTTGAATACTCCAGCTATATAGTAATGTAATCCGTTGAGGATTGGGTGTGTAAGGAATTGAGTGTAGAGAAAATAGGGAGAGCTGAGAGTATGTGAGAAATTAAATTTGTTGTAATTTCCTGTTGAGCAATAAGATAGCCAATGCCTCTGTTCTGGTGGACGTAGCCCAGATTGGTTGGGTGAACCACGTTAAATCATTGTGTTGTGGTTTTGTAATTTTATTTTGCGCTGTGTATGATTGTTTATATTATTTCGCTGTGCTTTGTTAAGTCTAACAAGTGACATATACAGCTTCACTAGATCTTCATGTTTGGCACTATTTATTCTCACAAAAAACATTAAAGTGACAAGGGCTCATACTCAGCTTGAGGAGGCATTTAATAGTGATCTAAGTCATTAGACATGTCCTCCCACTCCTCCCCCCCACGTGTCACAAATTCTATGTGTATGACACGATTCGAGCTTGAAACGTGTCCAACACAAGTTTGGCTCGTGCCCTATTTGTAGGACACGAGTTTGACTCGTGTCGGACATGAGCCCTACTAGTGTCCCAAAATTTGGACACGTCCTATGAAAAAAAATCCTAAAACCGATCTATTGCCTCATTCTCACGCAATTCAGTCGCAATTTTGGAGCTCCCAAAGGTTTTGAAGTGCAGCTAAGGGAAATTAAGCAATGTTAGAAGGGATTCCAAGAGTTGGGAAGTGGATTTGTCCAGGCCCTACTAATGCTATTAATGGTAACGTTAAATTCCTAAAGTAAAAGTGGAATTCTCATTTATATTTCATTCATTACCATGAAATGACTCGGGATGTTTGAGAGTGGTTTCAACTTCATTAGATTTCATATGGAGAAAGTAGAATTTTAAATCCCACTCAAAATCCAACAAACTTAACAGTTTTCAGGATTCAAGATAGGGGGATTACAATGTTTCCATTACAGTTTGTCATGTACGAGGATATGGAACTATCATTTAATTAAGAGCATCAAGCCCTGTATGTGCCTTGATGTTGGTGGTGTGAAATTTTCCTTAAATGCACCAACTAGAGTTTATTCTTTTAAAAGTTAGTAGTTTATTTTTTCACGGAAAATAATGAATAAATCATCGATAAATTCTTCACAATAAGAATATGTTGTGGAAATATAAATCAAGAACTGAAAAGTAGATGCACACACATAAAATTCACACCAATATTTTTGGACTAAAAGTCCCCAGAAAAAACCTTGAAGGTAAAACCGGTGCAGCAAATGAGGCTTTATTTTATTATGCACAATTTGGAAATTATTACAACTGGATGCCCAATTGGCAATCCTCTGGCAAATATACTAGCAAAATAATTTGGAGATCGAAGATCTCCTGTACTATTCAACTCGACCTCCTCTAGATTGCTCTAACCCCACACTGACTAGTAGTATTATAGTCTAGAACGCGCACTATTGGATTTGAATAACTTGCACTTCCTAGAAACTGGCTCAGAAAGAATCGTTCAGCCTCCCTCTGTCATTGGAAATCACTTGCTTTGCCTTCCAGAAAATAGATCTAGCCTCTAGTTTCTAATTTGTGGCTCTTCTGGAAACTCGCTCTAGGGTTTCTGGCAATTCGCACTACTTGTACAACCTCTCTACAAATGAATTCCAGCCTCCCTTTTCCTTCCACTCCGGCATTGGAAAATCGCTACGAGTTTCTCTAAAATTTTGCTCTAAAATTATTTGTTGCTCCCTCTCTCTAATACTCTCCCTCTAGCTTGAATTGAAACCTCACTGAATCTATGAACTGGGTAGCTCAATTTGCCTTGCTCACCTACAACTCAACGTGTCCTCTCCAAGCCCCTTTGAATTGCTCTCATAATCTCTCACTAGAGGATCAATGACCAAGATCTATTCACGATCGATGGCTTAAATCATCTTAGACTCCATCAAATCAATTTTTTTGGAAGTCTCTAGAGCAAAATCGATTTCCTCAATTAATACCCTTTAATTAATCAATTTTCAAAAGTTAGACTTAGGGACCTTTTAATTATTGGCCAATTAATTTAATTGAGAGGTTTCTACTGGGTTTTGGAGTCCTTGTGTTCCTTAGCCTCTCTGATACCTTAGAGACTAGAACATTTGTCTGATGCTACTATAAACTAACACTCCCTCTTAGAAAGGAACATGTTCTCTAGTACACCCATATGTTCTTTGAAGTGGATGAACTTGGCTCGCCATAGAGACTTCGTGAGTATATTTGCAACCTATTTCTCTGTGGGAACATGGTGTAGTTGGACTCATGTTGTTGGCCTCTGACATCACTACCTACCATGCTACTGCGCATACCCTAATTCACCTATCACTAATTGTAGCTAAACCAATCTTTGATCTCACACTATTGATGCGACTACTTTGTTGCAATCACTGTGCTATTGTTGCAACTACTGCAATGGCGAGTCTAGACCTCACTCTGAATAAGATTAGGAAATCTCTTGGTTGGAAACCCTCTCATGGAGTCTCTCTTTGGCTGGAACTACACCTTCTACTTGCAACTAGCCAATTCACACCACCTCCTCCCAATCACACGGATTTCCTACGACTGCAACTGGTAACTCAATCTACTATGTCAGTACAATTGCCTTTGCAATTGTCCCCTGAGTCTCTAAATGCAACTAGCTTTGCACTATCTACTAAGCATCTGATTGTGCTCAACTAGCTTCACTATTGTCTCTCATGTACTGACTGTAATTAGCTCTGCATCGTCCCTCAAGGTCATTGAAAAATGTGTAACTAGGTTCGGTCTTCATAATTATGAAATGTATTTTTGATTCTTGTAAATTATAAAATGAAAGAAAATTATTATTATTATTTGGAGCATGAATTTCATGCTCAAGGTCTATTTGTTCTAGGTTTGCATAAGAACTTACTTTCAATTTCAAGTCTAGAATATAAGGACGATAGAGTAGCTTTCATTGACGGAAAAGTTGTTGTATGGAGTAAAAACTCAAGCATAGAGAATGCTAGAGTAATTGATATTCGATAAAGGAAGACTTTACAAGTTGATATCTCCTCTAGCTCAAGCTTTGGTTCACATTGAAATTATCCCATGTGAACGCTAGCATAGAAGATTTCATCATCTTCATTTCAAAATATTTCCAACCCTAGGTTCCATAGTAGATGGAATACCCAAATTGAAAGAAGACCATGGAGGAGTATGTAAGGGATGTGCATTGGGTAAGAATGCTAAGAGACCATTTGGAAGTAGTGCTTCATGGTCAAAAGAAATCTTGAATCTCATTCACTATGATGGATGTGGTCCTATGACTCCTAAATCACTTGAAATTCATCTATATTATGTCACATTTATAGATTATCATTCAAGAAAGACCTGGGTTTACTTAATGAAAACCAAGGATAAAATATTTACAAAATTTCAATAATTCTATTAGTGTCCCACCCTAACCCCCTTATTTATGTAATAGGATCGAGTCATAGTTATAGTTAAGTAAAGAGTCAATAAAGCCCATATTAATAATCGTAAGTGGTTAACCCACATTTAATGACGGGACCACAGTTAGTTGCAAATGGGCCATGGCATTAGATAGATGGTATTAATAAGAACCATGGTATTGCCCCATGGTATTGCATGTATGAATCATATATAAAGGATAGAGACTCCCTGCGAGGAGCATCGTGTCTTATTTTTTAATCAAGCTCTGCTCTATTGGAGGTTGACCCCTCGAAGAGGCAAATGAACATTGCTTTCTAAATAATAAAATACTTGTTGTAATTTCTCACTATTCTATGTTCTCGGTATATTTCTCGCATATTTGGTGTTTTGGTATCATCTTGTAGGTTAAGAGCATAAAAAGTGGTATCAGAGTGCTTTCCAGGGCCAGTGGGATCTCCATTTTTTAGCAAAAATTTTTTGGCTAGAGACGTGTTCCGACGTCTTTAAACCATAGGATGTGTCATTGAGCATATAAAAATGCAGATTTGGGGAGGTGTGCACGCATGAAATATAAGAGGTGGTCACACTTTTTGGACTCCCTTGTAACCCCTGTGGGTACCCATTCCAGTAGTAGCGCATTAGACAGAACCACGCACGGACTGTCTTCCAAGTACCCTTTGGGTATATCGGAAACCCCCTAGGTCCCTTGAAACCTTGCCATAAATAAACCGTCGGCCGTCTTGCTGCTATAGTACACCAAGAACAGCACTCAGAGAGATTACTCGCCCGTACGATAGGGTAGTTGGGTTGTACGGCTAAGGGTATGGTTGATCCTCTTTGGTTAGTGCCTTTAAAAATTGGGCCGAGTACTACTATCAGACCCTTATGTATATTGCGATATGTAGCACCTGACACTCCTCGAGACCATAGTTCCCTTCTCTATCTCTGGATCACGTATAATCTTTGCCATATCAGATCTCACAAGTGGGGTTTTGTAGCAGCAGCAGCAATCAGTCCCGCAGTTCAGATTTATCAAAACAACCATTCAGATCTATTAGATCCATCAGATTCACAGCAACAATTTGTTCCGCCATTCAAATCTATCCGATCAACCATTCAAATCTCTCAGATCCATCCGATCCGCCATCCAGATCTGAGTAGTTGGGTGGGTTCCTATACATGGGCGTGATTTTCGCAGGACTTTTGGCAGCATTGACATTTTGGGGATTCAGTTACCGCAGTATTCCTAAGCAAGGAGTAAAACTCTGTTAGGAGTTTTCAAAAAAAAGAGTCTGAGACCCCCCAGGGTGCTTATTGGTGACTTAGCCCATCAGAATCAAGACGACGAGCTGAGCAAGGTGGTACCATTCAATTGTTAGAGCCAAAAAATTCGAGTGGTCCCAAAATTTCCAGTACATCGGATCGGTGCATGGTAGAAACTATAGCTCAAGCTGTGGTGAATGAGAAGATCGACAAACTTGAAGCATCCTTGAAAGACATCCAAGACTAGCTGATGAAAATAACTACAATACTCTCTATGGGCAAGGCGGAAGCCCGCAAGGAGGCATATATTGGCAATGAACATAATGAGGGTGAGTCTAGCCACTCTATTCATCTCTGGGGCACCCATCAACGATCCCATCTGCGACCACCCAAGTTGGACATGCATAAATTTGATGGCTCTCACCCGGCAGCATGGATAGAACAAATGGAGCAATATTTCAATCTGGATTACATCCTGGATAATGCCACTCAGCTTAGTGTGGGGAGCATGTACTTGGACAATGAAAGATGGTAATGGTGGCAATGGCATCAATGTTGCCATGGAAGGCCCTTGACTTGGGACACATTCAAAAAAGCTCTCATGGATCGCTTTGACCATGACTCTACTTTTTTGGGTCATCTCACTAAGCTCCGACAGACTGGAACAGTGGATGAATATATTACAGCCTTTGAAGCCTTAGATTTCCACACTTTAGGTCTACAAGATGATTTCTACACGGAATGTTTTATCAGTGGTCTTAAAGAGGCCATACAAGCTCACGTCTGATTACACCCCCCTCCCTCATGGCTGGAGGCTTGCAAGATAGCTTGTGAAGTAGAACATGCATTAGCGGCCTAGTTCAATCGGCCAAATTTCACCACCAAGGGTCGCCCCCCACAAGCTCACAGCACTACCCAAACACTTAAGGTTCAAAAGGTGTCACCTGCAGAAATGGCGGAAAGAAGAAAGCAAGGATTATGTTACTACTGTGATGAAAAATACTCCCCCGGGCATAAATGCAAGGAGCCCAAATTTTTTCAAATTGATGCTACTGATCACAGCTCATCGGAGGAAGCCCCACCACTTGAGGAACCAGAGGAGGAAGAAGAGGACAACCAGAAGGACAATGTACCTGAAGAACTAGTTATTTCGCTGCATGCTTTGGCAGGGATTTCTTCGCCTCAAACTCTCAAAATCAGAGGTTTTATTAAGCATCGCCTAGTATTCTTGATTGATAGTGTAAGTACACATAATTTTATCCATCAAAAATTCGTGAAAGTAGTGCATTGTTTTGTACTAGCGGTTTCTAACTTCCAAGTCCAAATTGTTGATGGGGGAACAATGAAATTTGAAGGCCGCTATGAAAATGTCAAACTTCAAATGGGAGATTATCAGTTAAAGACCCACATGTTTTCCATACACATGGGAGGGTGCGACATTGTCCTAGGTGTTGAATGGCTTCGCACATTTGGCCCAATCACAATGGATTTCCAGGAGTTATATATGAGCTTTAAGCAGAATAACCACACACATACCCTCCGCGAACTCCAGGTGGGAGCTCCCTCTATCGTCAGCTCATATCGAATGGAAAAATTGTTAAAAAAGGGCCATCATGGAGTTATAGCTCAATTTAATGCCATCCAGGCCTTCAAACCCAATTCTCTTCTGATTCACCCTAATATGCAACAGATCTTAAATAACCATCTGCCAGTCTTTGACAAACCTCATGAGCTTCCACCCTCGAGAGGGGAACATGATCATAGCATCAGTTTGGTCCCAGGGGCCCAACCACCAAATGTGCGCCCATATAGATATCTGTTCGCCCAAAAGAATAAAATAGAAAAAATAATCAAGGAACTTTTGGAAGCAAGCGTCATTCGTCCCAGCATTAATCCTTATTCATCACTAATGGTCATGGTGCTCAATAAATATGGGGAATGGCATATGTGTCCAGACTTCAGAGCCTTAAATAAGTTGACAGTCAAAGATAAATTTACCATCCTGGTTGTTGATGATTTGTTGGATGAACTAAATGGGGCTCAATTCTTCATTAAGCTTAATCTTCACTGAGGCTACCACCAAATTCGCATGAAAGAAGTCGACATTGCAAAGACTGCTTTCAGAACTCATGAAGGCCATTATGAGTTCCTGGTCATGCCATTCAGTCTTTGTAATGCCCCATCTACTTTTCAGAGCCTTATGAACCACCTGCTCAAACCATATCTCAGAAAATTTGTCCTTGTTTTCTTCAATGACATCCTCATCTACAGTCGCACTTGGGCCGCACATCTTCAGCATGTAGATCTGCTCTTGCAACTGCTCCACGAGCATAAATTATTTGTTAAGATGTCCAAGTGTTATTTTGGCATGGAAGAATTTGAGTATTTGGGCCACATTGTGGGGCGTGAAGGTGTCAAGGTGGACCCCAAAAAGATCCAGGCAATGCAGGATTGGCCTCAACCTAAGACCTTGAAGAGCCTGAGAGGATTTTTGGGTCTCACGGGCTACTATCGCAAATTTGTCCGCAATTATGGTCGCATTGCAAAGCCCCTCACTCAACTCCTCAAGAAAAATTCATTCCTCTGGAATGATGAAGCACAACAGGCCTTTACAGCTCTCAAAAATGCCATGTGTTTCACTCCAGTCTTAGCACTACCCGACTTCACCAAATCTTTTGTCATTGAATGTGATGGTTCGTGTACGAGTATTGGGGCGGTCTTAATACAAGAAGGTTGACCCTTAGCCTTCACAAGCCAACAACTAAGTGGGAAGAACCTGGGACAATCTACCTATGAGAAGGCGATGATGGCCATATTACATGCAATAGAAACCTGGCGACCTTACTTATTGGGGCGACGCTTCCAAATCCGCACAAACCATCACAGCCTTAAATATTTTTTGGAGCAACACCTATCCTCACCACAACAAAATAAATGGCTAGCCAAAATGCTGGGATATGATTATGAGATCATTTACAAGAAAGGGCGTGAAAATATTGTAGCAGATGCATTAGCTCGACAATTTGAGGAGGAAAGTACCCTACTCGCAATTTCCCTTCCCATTCCAGAATGGATTGAAGAGGCTTGCAGGGAATGGTTTTCACATCCCTGGCTCTCCCAACTCATTACTCAATTGTAGGCGGATCCAAATTCCACCAAGGGCTACTCATGGCAGGATGAGATTCTTCGCTACAAGGACAGAGTCGTAATATCACCAACATCCACCCTCAAAAACCGCATTTTGGCAGAGTTGCACTCATCCCTCACTGCAGGACATTCAGGCTTTCAGAAGACATATGCTCCCACTCAAAGATCATTTTTTTGGACGGGCATGAAAATGGATATTCTTACTTTTGTATTGGAATGTGACATCTGTCAGTGCCACAAAGAGAGACAGTCAAAGCACCAGGCACATTACAACCATTGCCCATCCCAGCATCAATATGGACGGAGGTTTCTAGGGATTTAATTACAGGTCTTCCAAAGTGAGGAAATAAGTCAGTCATCATGGTGGTTGTGGATAGACTTTCTAAGCATGCTCATTTTTGCGCCCTACCCCACCCTTTTACACCGACTTTGGTCGCTCAATCTTTCATGGATCAGATCTTCAAATTGCATGGCATGCCCACTTCCATGTGTCTGATCATGACCCTGTCTTCACTGGTAATTTTTGGCAAGAACTCTTCAGGCTACAAGGTACCCAACTAAAACTCAATACTTCCTATCATCCACAAACTGATGGTCAAACTGAAGCAGTCAACAAATGTCTAGAAACCTACCTTAGGTGTTTCACTTCAGAAAAGCAACATCTCTGGGTACAGTGGTTACCTCTAGCTGAATGGTGGTATAACACCAACTATCATGCCACCAAAATGACTCCATATGAAGCAGTTTATGGTCAACTCCCTCCTTCCCCTACTTCTTATATCAAGGGGTGCTCAAAGGTACAAGCAGTGGATCAACTCCTACAGAACCGCACAACCATGCTCACCCATCTTAGAGAGAATCTTCATCAAGCTCAAAACCGCATGAAGCAACAGGTAAATCAGCATCGCTCAGAACGCCAATTTCAACAAGGGGATTAGGTATTTTTGAGGTTGCAACCATATAAGCAAACATCACTCAAAGACAAGGGTTGTCAGAAACTATCTCCAAAATTCTACAGACCGTATCAAGTATTTCAGCGCATTGGAGAAGTGGCCTACAAGCTAGATTTTCCACCCACTACAAAAATCCATCCAGTTTTCCATGTCTCATGCCTCAAGAAAGTGATTGGGAACAATTGCAGAATTCAAACCAGTCTACCTGAACTGGATGAAGAAGGGTAAATCTAGCTCCAAACTAAACAGGTCCTGGACACACAAGAATGGCACCTGCGTGGCCAAATGATCAAGGAAGTTCTCGTCAAGTGGAAAGACACCTCTCCGGAAGATGCAACCTGGGAACCAGCCACTATTCTTCAGTAGTTTCCACAACTTCAGCCTTGAGGACAAGGCTATTCTTATGGGGGAGGGTATGTTAGGGTCCCACCCTAACGCCCTTATTTATGTAATAGTATCGAGTCATAGTTATAGTAAAGTAAAGAGTCAATAAAGCCCATATTAATAATTGTAACTAGTTAACCTGCATTTAATGACGGGACCATAGTTAGTTGCAAATGGGCCATGGTATTAGATAGATGGTATTAATAAGAACCATGGTATTGCCCCATGGTATTGCATGTATGAATCATATATAAAGGATAGAGACTCCCTGCGAGGAGCATTGTGTCTTATTTTGTAATCAAGCTCTGCTCTATTGGAGGTTGCCCCCTCGAAGAGGAAAGTAAACATTGCTTTCTGAATAACAAAATACTTGCTGTTATTTCTCACTATTCTATGTTCTGGGTATATTTCTTCGCATATTTGGTATTCGGGTATAGTCTTGCAGGTTAAGAGCATAACAAATTCAAAGTTGGAGTGGAGAACCTTACAGAAAGAAAAATCAAGATACTAAGATCTGATAATGGAGGAGAGTATACATACAAGGAGATTATAGCATTTTATAGGGAGTATGGGATTAAGAGGGATTTGATAGTCTCATATAATCCTGAACAAAATGGAGTTGCCGAAAACGAAAGAACCGATCCATTGAAAAAAGTGTAAAAGCAATGTTACATGATCAAGATCTACTAAATTTTTTGTGGGGAGAAGCCACAAAGACAGTAGTATATATTCAAAATCGAAGTCCCCATAGGTCGCTAGACAACAAGACTCCCAAAGAAGTATTCACTAAGAAGAAACCTACTGTAGAACATCTTTGTATCTTTGGGTGTCCCGTATATATTCATATACCAAATGAGAAAAGAGAGAAGTTGAATCCATCAAGCATGAGAGGAACATTTGTTGGCTACATCAACTCCTCTAAGGCTTATATAAAGGAAAGACACCATATAGAAGTAAGTCGAGATGTCATATTTGACGAGAGTATCACATTCAAGAAATCTAACTTCACATGGACTCGAATGATGAAGAACTTCCAGTATTTTAAGAAGAAGAATCTCTTCATGAAGATGAGGGTCCCAGTTAACCCATTCAACCTATGGTCCTCAATGAATCAAGAAAGAGATCAAACTGGTTGAAATCTACACTACTTGTTGTATAAGGTCATGGGCATCGAAAGGCATTGAAAGAAAGGAAGAAACCTAATAGATATTTTGGGTATGTTGCATACATGACAAAACTAATAAAAGTAAAACCATTCACCTTTAAAGAGTTTGTTAATCATCAGGAATGGAAGGATGCCATGAATTAAGAATATCAATCTATAATAAAGAATGGAGTTTGGGAGATTGTGCCTAGGCCCGAAGACAAATCTGCGGTGACTTCCAAATGGATCTACAAGATCAAACATGTAGCAGATGGAAGTATCGATAAGTATAAGCCAAAATTTGTGTCTAGGGGCCTCTCTCAACAAGAAGGCATTGACTATGAAAAGATATTTGCTCCGACAGCAAGGTATACAATGATTCGTTCGTTGGTCTCTCAGGCAGCATCGATCAGATGGAACTTCCATCAAATGGATGTCAAGACTGTGTTTTTGAATGGCACAATTGATGAGGAAGTCTATATATAGCAACCCTTGGGATTTGAAGTTAAAGACGGGAAAGCATATGTTTTCAAAATGAAGAAATAATTATATGGCCTCAAGCAAGCACCAAGGGCATGGTATGCTAGAATGGATGCATGCCTACAAAGAATAGGCTTCACAAAAAGTTATATTGATTTGAATCTTTATATCAAGGTTATAGAAGGAGAACCTGTAATCATTCTTTTGTATGTAGATGATCTTTTCCTGACAGGTGTGTTGATTTCTAATAGCATTGGATGTGCTCTTAGCCTCAAAATTTGCAGAGAGGCTAGTACACATGTATTCCACAATGCCCATAAATGGTTTTGGGAAATTCCACATGGAGACAGTTTTATTAAAATAATTAATTATTTTTAATGGGTTCCTAAGTCTAAATTTAGGAAATTAAAATAATTAAAGGGTATTAATCTAACTGTGGGTGAAACTTCTAGAAGAAGACGGAGATTGAGTCCAAATGATCTAAGCCATTGATTAGAATATAATCTAGGTCGTTGGTTCTCAACTAGAGGATTATAAAAAGGACATCGATGGGCGTTTGGAAGACACATAGGAGAGAGATCAAGAAATCAAATTTTTCAAAGAAGGCAACATAGCAGTTGCTAGAGAATCAATCGAGGATATTTCTTACAGTGAAGGGCGAGGATAGTTTCGGTTGGATATTTCTCCTGATTTGGGAATACTCAGCAGAGGAGGCAGAGAGAGATCTAAGAGAGGCAATGCAGAGGCTGCGGTGGGTAGTGTAGGCTGACACAGAGGCAGCGCAGAGCCTTGAGGAGATCTTTATTTTTGCTGGAGAGGTCGATTTCTTAAACCAGAAGCCAAGGTGTGAGACCAGGAGGACAGAATCGAAGTCTCAGAGGCAAATCGATCAGCAAAAGGAGTGACGTTGTGCCTAGAAGTTGTGACATTGGGAATATGCAATGACTACGCATAGGCAGCAAGGGACTAGTCATTCTATGGTTGGATCAGTCAGGATAGCTAGTGATAGTGTGAGGTATTTCTCACTAATATTTTATCAGTCATATTCTTTGTACTGGATAGCCAGCAAGGCATCCAAAGATTATATTCAGAAAACTACTGCTTAATAATACAAACCCTCAGCTGTTGCACCGATTTTCTCACACTAGGTTTTTCTGGGGACATTTGTCCAAAAATAATAGTGTAATGTCTTATATATTTATTTCTTGCTCAGTTTCTTGTTTACGCATATAATTTAAATGGTGAATACTGCAGTGTATGAGTTTTCGTGTTTACTGTAGGAAATAGTAAATAATTTGTTCAGTAATTAACAAATAGAAGGAACTTAATCAGTTGTTGTGGTAGTGATTCGAAATTCTGAATCTTCACATGGTATCAGAGCTGCAGGTGAAGCAAGAGAGCAAAGCTTGAAGAGCCCAGTGCTGAAGAGAAGAAGGGAAGTCGAAGTGCTACATAGGCAACAAATCGAATCCCCAAAGGGATTGCACAGTCCAGGCGAGGAGGGAAAATATTTTTGAGGAAGGTCTCTCTCTAAGTGAGTCGATAGAAAGGTAAGACTTCCAAATCGAAGTTTGCCTGTGTCAGAGGGAGCAGCGCAAAAGATTTAGCGAAGAGGAGGTTTCTGGTGTGACACAATTTTCTACAGCAGTTGCTGGGGAAAAAAACATTAAAAGGAAGAAGAGAGACATTGTTGAGGGAATCCTTCCTCAGAGGACTTCCAGCCAAGAAGTCCAATTTCCCTATTGCTGAGCAGCAACAGAAAGGCATTGATCTAGTAACTCCAGTAGGGAGTGCGTAGGCCAACGTAGTGTTGCACAGAGGAGTGAGGAGGCAGTTCGAATTTTTTGTTGGAGAAAATGGCAACTAGTGGGTTACGAGATCAGGATCCATTGAATGGTGCATCCAACTATGTGAACTGGAAGGCGAGGATCACATTCCTTCTAGATGAGCACGATCTTAAGACCTACGTCGATGGTACACTAGTTGTCTCTGCGATCCAGATCCGCTCAAGAAGTACAAGGCTGAGATGGAAAAGGCCAAACGATTGATCCTCGATGGAGTGAGAGATCATGTCGTGTGTCACATTATCGGCAAGGATACTGCCCAGCAGATGTGATAAGCATTGACCACGTTGTACGAAGGATCTTTCGAGCAGCGGAAGATGTACTTCGAGCAGAAGATGAGATCCACACATATGTAGAAGGGAGAGCGCATTGATCTGTTCCTGACTAGGATTTAGGAAACCCAAGATTCATTGGCAGCCATGGCATCAACACCTCAGTCTTCTGAGATGGTAATACTGACCCTAAATTCAGTTTCAGAGGAGTAGCAAGTATTTGTTCAGAGCATCCTGGGTAGGGAGAGATTGCTAGACTAGGAAGGGATGTGGGCCGCTCTTCAACAAGAAAAGATGAGGAGAGACTTGGTCAAGTGTAAACTTGATGGCAGCAACAGCAGTGGAACGAAGCCCAAGGAGGAGGAAGAGAATGCAGCCCTCGCATCTAAGGGGCAGCAAAATCAGTGGAGGCAGAAAGACTTCACGAATATCAAGTGCTTTCGGTGTGGTTAATTTGGTCACTATGCTACACAGTGTCCTCTCAAGAAGAAGGACAAGGACGAGAAGCATGATCGGAAGGCTGCATCTGCAAAGATCAAGGAGGAGGAGTTTCCCATACATCCCAGATACCTCCAAGAGGGAGGTGGGGTGATCTAGAACCGTAGTTTGAAAGAACTGCAGATGGGCAGGATCCTTGAGGATTCCACCTCTCGAATCAATACCTTGCTATGGGAGCCCAGATTAGTAGTAGCAAGATGGACCAGTGTCAGTGGGTGCAGAGGAGTACCGGAGTGATAGATGCAGTGTCTAGGAGCGCCAGAGACTAAGCAGCATAGAGCAGAGTTGGCAGCAGTGCAGTTGGCATAGATCATAAGTCAGCAGCAGTGCTGAGGCTTTATAGGGTCAGCGTAGAGACTAGCAGTAGTCAGAACTCTAGTAGCAAATGCAGCGTACTGAACACCTCTTCAGTAATTATGGATGATTTTCCGTTGTTCATGCAATAGCAATAATTGTTTGAGAAGGTTGCAATGGAGATGTAGTGTTGGCAGTGGCAGGGCCAACAACAGCACGAATACAGAATTTGAGAGGGAGTTGCAGTACGGATGTAGTGTTGACAATGGCAAGGTCAGCAGCAGTACAGATGCAAAATTTTTATAGTAGTTGGTGGGCAGTGATGTCAAACATCAACAACGCAAAGGAATATGTTACGGAACAGGGTGATGCTTCAGCAAGGTGCATTGCCATAGCACATTTCTCGCTAAGAGGGAGTGTTGATTTCTAGTAGCAATAGATGTACTCTTAGCCTCAACATTTGTAGGGAGGCTAGGACACATGTATTCCACAATCGCCAGAAATAATTTTGGGAAATTGCACCTGGAGACAGTTTTATTAAAATAATTAATTATTTTTAATGGGTGCCTAAGTCTAACCTTAGGAAATTAAAATAATTAAAGGGTATTAATCTAACTATGGGTGAAACTTATAGAAGAATACAGAGATCGAGTCCAAATGATCTGACCCGTTGATTAAAAATTAATCTGGGTCGTTGGTTCTCAACTCCAGGATTATAAGAAGGACATCGATGGGCATTTGGAAGACACATAGGCGAGAGATCAAGAGATCAAATTTCTCAGAGAGGGCAATGCGACAATTGCTAGAGAATCGATCAAGGAGATTTCTTACAGTGAGGGGCAAGGATAATTCCAGTTGGATATTTCTCTTGATCCGGGAATACTCAAGAGAGGAGGCAGAGACAGATTCAGGAGAGGCAACACAAAGGCTACACTAGGCAAAGTAAGCTAACGCAGAGGCAGCACAGAGCCTTGAGGAGATCCGTATTTTTGGTGGAGAGGTTGATTTTTGAAGCTAGAAGCCGAGGTGTGGGATCGGGAGGAAAAGATCGAAATCTTAGAGGCAAATCGATTAGCAGAAGGAGTGACATTGTCCCTAGAAGTTGTGACGTTGGGCCTACGTAGTGATTGCGCAAAGGTAGTAAGGGACTATGCATTCTGTGGCTAGATCAGTTAGGATCACCAGTGATAGTGTGAGGTACTTCTCACTAATATTTTGTCAGTCATATTCTCTGTACTGGATAGCTAGTAAGGCATCCAAAGATTGTATTCAGAAAACTATTGCTTAATAATGCAAACCCTCAATTTTTGCACCGGTTTTCCCACACTGGGTTTTTCCAAGGACATTTGTCCAAAAATAATGGTGTAATGTGTTGTGTATTTATTTCTTGCTCAGTTTCTTGTTTCCACATATCATTTAAATGGTGAAGACTGCAGTGTATGAGTTTCGATGTTTACTGTAGTAAACAATAAATAGTTTGTTCGGTAATTAACAAATAGAAGGAACTTAATCAGTTGTTGTGGTAGTGATTTGGGATTCCAAATTTTCACAAGGTGTATAAGGTCAAATTGAATAATATAGGAAGCAACTAGCAGAAGAATTTGACATGAAGGATCTATGATTGATGCATTACTATTTGGGACTAGAAGCCTGGCAAGGACCTAATGGAGTTTATTTGGGTCAAGGAAAGTATGTGATAAAGATGTTGAAGAGGATTGACATAATGGATTACAAACCAATGACCACTCTGATGATCACGAACTTGAAGAGACTAAGGAGTTCCAAATTGAGCCTTATGGATCCTTCCACGTATAGACCACTGATTGGCTCACTGATGTACATGGCGAATACTCGATCAGATATATGTTTTGCAATAAAAAATCTTAGTCAATTCCAAGTGGAGCCAAATCATGATCATTGGATAGCAACAAAACATATGTTGAGATATCTGCGAGGAACTATCCACTGCTACTTGAAATATGATAGAAGGAATGATGTCCACCTAATTGGATATAGAAATTTTCACTGGGGAGGCAGCGAACAGGATGGAAGAATCACTACGAGAGGATGTTTCAATTTGGGATCCTCCATGATCTCATGGATGAGAAAAAAGCAAGACAGTTGCTTTGAGTGGTGTTGAGGCTGAATATGTTGCAACCTATGAACTAAGTAGAGAAGCGGTGTAGTTAAGGAAGTTGTTATCCAACCTATTCGAAGGACCACTGGTCCTTACAGTGATACATTGTGACAACACTAGTTGTATACGATTGTCTGAAGACCGAATATTTCATGGAAAGACAAAGCATATAAACAACAAGTTTCAATATATTTGAGAGCTAACACAAAATGGTGTGTTGCATCTACAGTATATCTCCACCGATGAGCAGGTAGCTAACATATTAACGAAATCTCTTCCTAACAAGAAGCTTGTGTACTTGAGAGACATGCTTGGCTTGGTTGATATATCGTCCCTAATTGAGAGGGAGAGATAGGCACATCATTCTTGTCTTCACTTAGGAAGACAGAATGGAGGACTATCTAACCATCTGGCATCCAATACTCTTTGAGGATGAGGTAGGGCATCCAAGATAAGAGTAGTCGTGGACTGATATTCTTTGAGGACTAGCTATCGAAGACAAGAATAGTCCAAAGAAGGTCATACTCGGTGAACACCCAGGTGGAGTATGTACCTTGAGAGACAATAATGATGGAGTCTATAAATCATTGGTCTTGCCAGCATTGTACTCTGATCTGGTGGAGAGATAGAGTTGTTAGTCAAGGCCTTGCTATGTGACAATGTTGGTTGATATGATGCTAGATAGATGGGTTATCAATCTGACTCTTTTTATGAGATCTCTTCAAATTGAGAATGTCCATGTACCTCTTATGAATACCACCCTAGTTAAGAGGGAGTGTTGAAAATTGTGAAACTAGGTTCGGTCTTCATAAGTATGAAATGTATTTTTTATTCTTCTAAATTATAAATTGAAAGAAAAAAATTATTATTATTTGGAGCATGGGTTTCATGCTCAAGGTCTTTTGTTTTATAGGCTAAGCACCCATTGGGTGCTTCTAGGGTTTGTCCTAGGTCAATAAGTCAAAAGAATCATTATCATAAGTTGAATACCCTACTAGGTACATTGTAACTAGTAAAAAAAATTATTTTTGTCTTTAAAAGTGTCGGAATACCATCCAAAACCAAGTCGGCCTGGCAATTGGCAAGTCAGCCTCAAGGAAGAGCCACGTCCACCCTTGAGTAGCCTATAAATAGAAGAGAACTCATCCTACTTGAAGCACATTCACTCACCACTCATTTATAGCAAAGAAATAAGAAGGAAAAGGCAGCAAAGAAGGAATAGGACGAAGAAGATCTTTGTTTGGGTTAATTTCTCTCGCACGTGCTAAAGGAAGACTAGGGTTTTTGCAAGGAACCTAGCGTTTCTATCTTCAAGTTCAATCTTGGGGAAAATAAGATAAAGATGTCAAGCAAAGTCACCAAGGGTCATCCTCAAGCTCCAGAAGTCAAGGAAAGGAAAAAGAAGTTCAAGGGAAGGCTCTACAAGAAGATCGAAGTTCACACAAGGGAAACTGCAACTACAAGGAGGCCGAAATTTTAGATCTACAATAGGAGGTTGAAAATCTTGTAGCAGGACGTCAAATAAGTGCTAGTGGAAGAGATTTTGACTGGGTTTGACTAGATCGAAGATAGCACATCATCCGAAGAGGTTGGTCTTGGTATTGGAGGGTATTGGTCTCAGTCCTAAGGTCATGGCATTTGTCAATTGAAGAATCTACAAGGAAGAGGAGATTTATGGGTTTTCCTCTCAAGAGGGGAGGTTTTGGCCCTGGTTTGCAGCGTATATTCTATGTTCTTGTTCTTCTTTTTTTGGTAATTGTTTGATGATACACACACATAATAATAAGAAACAAACTAATAAGTAAAAGGACATCACAAGCAGTTATCAAGTAAAAGAGAATTAATCATAATCATTGCCCTATAAAATTCTCAATAAGAATCTGATTGTGTCCTGCTGACACTTCAATCCTCCTATTACTTTGTACTGTGGGCCCCCATAGTGAAGGTAATGATCCATGTGAACTACAACTAGATCTAATCTATAATTCTTATTGCTTTCTTATGGAACCTACCCATAATGATCAATTTAAGCATCATGTTCCTCCTCCATCTGGAGGTATCACTACTATCAAAGAAAATTCCTCCAATCTAGAGGCCAACTCATTAATCTTTGCCAAAGTTGTTGTTTGTTGTTGCCCCTTCTTGTCCTTCTTCCTCTTTGGACACCGGGTGACGTAGTGATAAAATTCACCACATTCCAACCACTTTACCTTTGACAGGTACTTCTTTTGCTTCTCTCCTCCTTTTGAGTTATGTACCTAACTAGGACCATTATTCGCCTTCCCTTTACCTGCAAGGGCTACACTATCCTCCTCTTTCTCCTCCTTCAATCCCTTGCAACTATTGTTGGTAGGACCATCAATGAGACTTAGCCTTAGCTCCTCTTGAGTGAAATCACTCGATAGGTGCTCCCAACTAGGAAGTGTGTCTCATCTAGAAATTACCTCAATGAATGTACACCACTCCTTGGTGAAATAGCTAAGTGTCATGCACACTAGCTCACTATCTGATGGTTTTTCTCCAACAGTCGCAAGTTCATCTATGACCGTCTATATCCTAGTGAGTTAGGAAGTAACATTCTCACCCTTCTACATCTTAGTGGTCTGCAGCTTCTTCTTGAGAATCATTTTGTGATTCTCATATTTATTCTCATATAGATTTACGGTGGCATCCCACATGTTCTTTGTTGTAATCTTATCTGCAAAATGCGGGATGATATGATCCTGAACCCCATCTAGGACTATCATCTTGGCTTTGGCCATCTCTTTCCTGAAGTTTTCTAACTATTGTTGATATCTTGGTTGAGCCATGATATTTTTCATGAACTCCTTCAGGCCATGCCCATCTAATAGGAATTACATCCGGGCCTTCCAGACACCAAAGTTTGAGGCTCTGTCAAGTCTGTCCTAACCCTTGAGTCTTGTTGTGTCCATCTCTGGGAAACTCAAATAAATGGAGAACTAAATGCTCAAAATATATTTCTCTTCTAGGAAACTCACTTGGCCCTTCTTTCGACTACTCACACTCCCTCTGGAAATGCACAGATCTGCTTCTACACTTGACTTCGATGTCCTTCCTAGAATTCACACTACTTGTTGTTTTTACTAGGTAACTCGCTCTACCTCACGGAAGTCCTTCTTAGGAATCCGGCACACGCATTATTCACCCCAAAACTCACGCTAGCTAGACTGAAAACTCTGCTAGGACCTTCTGATGCTCAAAATCACAACCTCCTTTCCTATAACTGGAAACTTTGAAACCCTCTGAGAATTTCTAGAAATTCCCTATGTGTTTTTCTCTTCCTTCCCTGTGCATATATGCACCTGCAAACCTTCGCTGTAAATTTTTACACCTAGATCTACTCTATGAATTTACTGATATGCTCTCAAAAACTTCTTTCTGAAAACCACACTACCTACAAATTTTGCTTTGAGGCAATTCCCACTTTTCCTCCAAACTGGTTCTGGAAATTGAATTTCATGCCTCTGCAATTCACACCCCTAGCTTGGCCTGTGCAGATCTAGAATTATTGTGCTCAGATCTCCCTCTGAAACTGTACAATATTTCTCCCTTCGCTTTTGAACCTCTGATATGATCAACTTTGCTCTGATACCATGTGAAATTTTCCTTAAATGCACCAAGTAGAGTTTATTTTTCTAACTATTAGTAGTTTATTTGTTTATGGCAAATAATGAATAAATCATTGATGCATTCTTCACAATAAAAATATGTTGTGGAAATATAAATAAAGAACTGAGAAATAGATGCACACACATCAAAATTGACACCAATATTTTTGGACTAAAAGTCCCTTAGAAAACCCCCAAGTAAAAATTGGTGTAGCAGATGAGGGTTTATTCTATTATTCAGCGATTTGGAAACTATTACAACTAGATGCCCAACTAGCAATCCTCCAGTAAATATATTGGCAAAATAATATTGAGATTGAAGGCCTCCCTTGCAAATCAACTCGGCCTCCTCTAGCCTTCTCGAACCCTGCACTGACTGTGAAAATTCCACAAGAGGAACCCATACTGCAGCGAATTGATGTTACTTCTCCTACTTGTTAATCCATACAAGTTATTTATTGTGTTATATGGTAAATATTGAAGTATAAGTTGATTTGAGGTAGCATCAGATGTTTTTTAGCCATGAAACTTGGTGGAAAGGCTAAGGCACATGAGATCTCCAATACCCAGAAAGGGTTTGGGCAAATTCTAAACAGTTTGGGAGATATTAAAATAATTAATATTTTTTATGGAGTCCCTAAGTCTAAACTTAGGGAAAATAAAATATTAATGTGAATTAATATAAAACTATGTTAGAATGGTCCAAAAGTCATGGATCAATCTAGATCTAATCTGAGCCGTTTATTAGGGATTTAATCTCGACCGTTGATTGTCAACAAGAAAAGTATAAGAGGAGGCTTGAGGGTCACTTGGAGAATATATTGAGGGAGACCAAGAGTTCAATTTCTGGAGCGAAGTTAGCTGAGAAATTGAACCAGTGCTCTGGTGATCAGTCAGGACGCAGCAAGTACGGAACAAAGAGACAGGATCAGCCACTGGAGATCAGCGCTGAGCAGGAGAGGCAGACGCAGGGCACTTCAGGCAAACGCAAAGGTAGCAGGAGACTACACAGTAACTAACTGGGCCTGCATGGGTGATGTAGAGAGGCCCAGGGCTGACACAGTCAAGCAGAGGCTGACGCAGAAGGTCTGAGATCCACGCAGAGGTCAGGTGGGCTAACGCTGGGATTGGGAGAAGTCCTGGAGAATTTTTCTCTCGGTGGGTAAGCCAGTTTTGGCACCCTATTGTACTGAAGAATTGTTGAATAATAAAATCCTCCCTTGCTACACCGGTTTTCCCACATTGGATTTTTTTGGGGACTATTGTCCAAAATATCTGTGTCAATGTGTTGATTCTTGTGCATATGTTTGTTTTTGTATTACGGTGTGATATCTACAGCAGTATTTATTTTAATGTTTATTGAAGTGATTTCTTAAATGACTTATTGTGGAATAAGTACGAAAAGTAAATTAGTTGCTGCAGCGATAGAATTTTCACATGGTATTAGAGGAAGTAAATAGAGACAAGAAGGGAAAATCAATTTTGGGTCGAGACCACGATGCAGAGGCATCCACATCAGGGGACTCACACAGATTTTTAGAAGATTGCACAAGAGAAAGAGATTTCGATTTCTCTATGTTGGCTTTTAGGCTGGAAGAAGAAGTGGCGTGTATGACTAGTGCTACATCATCAAAAGTATGGTATATAAACAATGGAGCCTTATGGCATATGACGAGAATCAAGGAGTGTTTCTCAGAATATCGAGGAGAGAAGATGAATTTTCAGATCACTATGGCGAACAAGGCAAAGTGTACTCCAGTAGGGAAGGGTACCATAGTTTTTCAGACAGAATCGGGAGAACGGTTTCGTGCTACAAATGTGTTGCATGTACCAGGATTGGGGATGAACTTAATTTCCGTGTTGAAACTACAAGGCAAGGGCTATGACGTCTACTTCATCAAGGAAAAGGTATACGTCAAACACCCGAGCTGGAAAGATCGGGATAAAAAATAATCGGTTGTATAGATTACAACTAGAATCACCAATGGCACTAATAGGCAGTCATGGAGACAAGGACTTGAACGAACTATGGCACAGAAGAATGGGTCACTTGCACTATGGAGCTCTGAGAATTCTCAGGAGCACTATAACAGGAGTTCTGGATCTGAGTACGTAACAAGATGATGTACGCAGGGGATGTGCTCTAGGAAAGTATGCCAAGGCAGCATTTCCTAGGAGCAAACACAGGGCCAAGAGTGTACTAGGATTGATACACTCATATATCTACGGACTTATGTTCGTCAAAGCTCTCAGTGGTGTCAAGTATTTCGTTACCTTCATTGATGACCACTCAAGGAAAACTTGGATTTATTTTCTGAAAACCAAGGATGAGGTTTTCTATCGATTCAAGGAGTTCAAGGCTCTGGTGTAGAATCTGAATGGGAAGAAAATAAAAGTTTTTCGCACAGATAATGGTGGAGAATATGTCGATAAGGACTTCACTGATTTTTGTGCTAAGGAGGGAATTAGAAGAGAGTGGACAACTCCCTACAATCTGGAGTAGAATGGGGTAGCAGAAAGAAAGAATGGGACCATTGTAGAAGCAGCTAGGGCCATGATGTATGATTAGGATATGTCAAAATTCCTGTGGGCGGAAGCATGCAACATAGCAAACTATGTTCAAAACAGGACTCCTCATCGAGCATTGGGCAAGATTACTCCAGAGAAAGTCTTCACAGGGAAAACACCTGAAGTTAGTCATTTTAGGATATTTGGGAGTTTAGCATATTGCCACATACCAGAAGAAAAGAGGGAGTTGGATCACACTATGGAAGAGGGATATCTGGTGGGATATAGTGAGAATGCTAAGGCATACAGAATCTATCTTCCAGGGAGCATGAAGGTAGTAGTACGACGAGATGTAAATTTCATAGAGGACAAAGCTTTCAGAAGACCTTGTGAGATGCCTTCCGAGGAGCAGTCGAAAGAGGAGTCGTAGGTTATGCATCTTCAACCAACAGTTAGAAGTGAAGAATTCTTCCTCAAGTCGGGAAGATTCTCAGGATGATGAGGAGGAGCAAATAGAAGCACCTGCTGACAGAGGAAGAACTAGGAGGGAACTTCATCAGATTCTGCGAGATGCAAAGGACTTCATCGGTGCGCCAAGAAAAAGTAAGAGGGAGCGAAAATAGCCAAATAGATATCAATCGTTAGTAGCTCAGGATGGATAACCTGCCAGTTTCAAGGAGGCAGCTCAACATCAGGTTTGGCTAGATGCAATGGTAGAGGAGTATAACTCCATAATGGTGAACGATGTCTGGGAGGTGGTGTCAAGGTCTGAAGACAGATCAGTGGTAGGCTCAAGATGGATCTACAAGATCAAATATGTTGCAGATGGCAGTGTTGAGCAATACAAGGTCAGGTTCGTGGCTAAGGGGTATGCTCAAAAGGAAGGGATTGACTATGAGGAGACCTTCGCCCCAGTAGCCAAGTATACATCTATTAGGACTGTGATATCTCTTGCAGCCCAGATGGGATGGGAGATCCATCAGATGGATGTCAAAACGACATTTTTGAATGGGTAATAGAAGAAGAGGTATACATTGAACAACTAGAGGGCTTTGAAACTCGTGAGAAGAAGTCTCATGTACGCAGATTGAAGAAAGCCTTGTATGGGCTAAAGCAGGCACCGAGAGCATGGTACAGTCGAATAGATGGCTAGATGGGATTTGTCAAGAGTGACGCAGATCCAATCTCTACTATCTAGTCGTAGAGAACGAGTCGCTAATCTTAGTACTATATGTGGATGATCTCTTTCTAACAGGATCATCCAGACTCATTAGGGACTGCAAGAAGAATCTAGCCACAGAATTCGATATGAAGGATTTGGGACGAATGCACTACATCCTAGGGTTGGAAGTTTAGCAGCAGAGAGGAGAAATCTTCCTTGGGCAAGGGAGGTATGCTATAGAAATATTGAAAAGTTTGGGGATGGAGGATTGTAGACCTATGGCTACGCCAATGATTACCAACTGGAAGAAAATTGATGCATCAAAAGACAAGGATGTAAATCCCACCCTATACAAGCAGCTCATAGGGTCCCCGATGTATCTGGTCCATACCAGGTCAGACATTTTATACGCTGTCAACACCCTCAGTCAGTTCATGGTGGAACCAAAGAGGGCACATTGGACAGCAACCAAACACGTTCTCAGGTATTTATAGGGAACAATTGAATTTGGACTCTTGTACACAAAGAGTAAGGATATCAGGTTGAGTGGATTGACTGATGCAAGTTGGGCAGGAAGTTCAGTGGATCGGAAAAGTACCTCTGGGTATTGTTTCAACATTGGATCAGGAATGACCTCCTCGGGCAGTAGGAAACATAAGTCCGTGGCTCTGAGCTCATCTAAGGCAGAATATATGGCAACAAGCACAGCTTCGTGTGAGGCCATATGGCTTAGAAAACTGTTGGTGAACCTATTTAGAAGGAATATGGAGGCGACCAGGATCATGTGCGATATTCAGAGTTGCATCAAGCACTCTGAGAATCTAGTGTTTCATGATAGGTAGAAGCATATTGATATCTGGTGTCACTTTGTCAGAGACTGTGTCCAACGAGGAGTTGTACAGTTGAGCTACGCTCCTACAGGAGAACAGGTGGTGGATATCCTCACCAAGGCCCTTGGAAAGACAAAGTTTGACTACTTCAGGGAAAATATGGGGATGGTGAAGAACCCATTTCAGAAGTAGAAATGGCAGTGATAGCAGCACGGATGAAGAGGGAGTTGCAATGTGGATGAAATGTTGGGACAAAGGACCAACAGCAGCACAAATGCAGAGGGAGTTGTCGTACAGATGCAGCAGTGGCAGAGCCGTTGGAAGCAATAAAGGATACAACAGTGCAGAGGATATTGGCCAGGGAGGCTTAGCATCAGGATAGGGACCGATGCCAGATGATCAGGGTAATACTCAGTGAGGAGTATTACTAGAGCACAGTCCTTGCTAAGAGGAAGTGTTGATTTGAGGTAGCATCATATGTGCTCTAGCCATGAAACTTGGTGGAGAGGCTAAGGCACATGAGATCTCCAATACCCAGAAAGGGTTTGGGTAGATTCTAAACAGTTTGGGAGATATTAAAATAATTAATATTTTTAATGGAGTCCCTAAGTCTAAACTTAGGGAAAATAAAATATTAATGTGAATTAATATAAAACTGTGTTAAAATGGTCCAACAGTCATGGATCAAGCCAAATCTAATCTTAGCTGTTGGTTAGGGACTTAATCTCAATTGTTGATTTGTCAACAAGAAAAGTATAACATGAGGCTTGACAGTCACATGGAGAATATACTAAGGGAGACCACTCAGTTCAATTTCTGGAGTGGGGTTAGCTGGGAAATTGAACCAGTGGTCTGGTGAGAAGTCAGGAGGCAGCGAGTGCACGACAGAGAGACGGGATCAACCATTGGAGATCAGCGTTGAGGCAGGAGAGGCAGACGCAGGGCACTTCAAGCAGACGCAGAGGCAGCAGGAGACTACGCAGTAAATAACTGGGCCAGCGTGAGTGATGCAGAGAGGACTAGGGCTGACACAGACAAGAAGAGGCTGATGCAAAGGGTCTGAGAGCCACGCAGAGGTCAGTCGGGCTAACACTAGGATTGGGAGAAGTGCTGGAGAATTTTTCTCTTTATGGGTAAGCTAGTTTTGGCACCCTGTTGTACTAAAGAATTGTTGAATAATAAAATCCTCCCTTGTTGCACTGGTTTTCCCACATTGGGGTTTTCCGGGGACTATTGTCCAAAATATCTGTGTCAATGTGTTGATTCCTGTGCATATGTTTGTTTTTGCATCACGGTGTGATGTCTGCAACAGTGTTTATTGTAATGTTTATTGAAGTGATTTCTTAAATAACTTATTGTGGAATAAGTAGGAAAAGTAAATCAGCTGCTGCAGTGATATAATTCTCACAATTAATTCAGCCTTCACTTAATTAAATTATAATCGGAAACAAGAGACTGAGCAAGAAATAAAATACAACACAAATGACATTGTTATTTTTGGACAAATGTCCTAGAAAAAACCCAATGTGGGAAAATCGGTGCAGCGGTTCTGAGGGTTTATTCTTATTAAGTAGTAGTTCTGAATATAACTCTAGATGCTCGTCTGACAATCCAATTACAGAGAAAAAGGAACTGGTAGAAAACTTAGTGAGATTACCTCACTTCACCAGGCAAATCCCTCTGATCTTGCAGCTGAACTGACTTTCTCCAGCTACAACTGCGTTACCCCTTTGCAATAATTGTGTGGGCTTGCGTGGAGCTCTCTGAGGCTCTGCGTCAACTCTGCGCTGGGTCTCCTTGCCTCCTAAAGCTCTGATCTCAACCCTTCCCAGTTGATCCGGTAGCTCCCTGGTAATTTCGGACTTTTGCTGGAAGACGGCTCTTCCTCTACGTTGGCCCTTTTGGCTCTGCGTCAAGCAATGTGTTGGCCCCCCTTGCAAAGCGTCAGTCCTTCCTGGGTCTGTGCTGCTTCCACTGGTGCTTCTCTGCCTCTCTGCTGAGTATTCAGGGTTTCGGAAAAGATTCTCTAACCCAACTATCCCTGCCCCTCAACTACAAGAAATCTCTTCAATCGAATTTCCTCCTAAGAACTTCTCACCTCAAAAATTTGATCTCTTGATCTCTCTCGATGTGTTTTCCAAATGACCCTCAATCTCCCTTAAATAATATTCTCGTTGACATTCAACCACCCAGATCAAAAGTTAATCAATCGTTAAAATCATTTTAGCTTTATCCTCATCTTCTTCTATAAGTTAATACACCAACAATTAGATTAATATTTTTAATTTCCTAAGTTTAAACTTAGGGTCCCATTAAAATATATTAATTATTTTTAATAAAATCGTCTCTGTGTGTAATTTCCCAAAACGTTTTATGGGTTCTTTGGAATACATGTGCCCAAGCCTCCCTGCAAAATTTGAGGCCTAGAGCACATCCGATGCTACCCCAAATCAACACTGGCTACTCGCCCTCTTGGCTCTGAATAACTCGCACTGCCTAGAGACTGGATTAGAGTGAGTCGTCATGCCTCCCTTTCTCACCGAAAACCACTCACTATGCCTTTTGGAAATATATTTGACCTCTAGCTACTTATCTGTGGCTCTTCCAACAACTCACTATAGGGGTTCTAGCAATTCGCACTACTTGTACGACCTCCCTACAAATGAATTTCAACCTCCCTTTTCCTGCCACTCCAGCACTATAAAATCACTAGGAATCTCTCGGGAATTTTTCTCCCAAATTATCTGTTTCTCCCTCTCTTATGCTCTTCCTCTGGCTCGAATTGCACCCTCATTGAATCTATGAACTGGGTAGCTCAATCCGCCTTGCCCACCTGCAGCTCGATGTGTCCTCTCCAAGCCCCTTTGACTTGTTGTTATAATCTCTCGATGGCGCATCAATGGCCAATATAATCATGATCGATGGCTTAGATCATCTTAGACTTCATCAAATCACTCCGGAAGTCTCTAGAGCAAAATCAATTTCCTCAATTAATACACATTAATTAATCAATTTTCCTAAGTTAAACTTAGGAACCTTTTAATTATTGACCAATTAATTTAATTGAGGGTTTCTAAGTGTTTTCTTTCAAAACCTTTTCTAGGTTTTGGAGTCCTTGTGTTCCTTAGCTTCTCTGACACCTTAGAGACTAGAAAACCTGTCTGATGCTACCATAAACTAACAGGTGGAACTAATTGTTGAACTCCTCTATCATAACGACACTCATCACTCAAACAAAAAATTGATTTGACATGTTAAGCTTTTTCTATCTTATTTTAATTCTCAGAACGTGATGTTGATGATGAAGATCCCAATATAAGCAACGATTTTGATGATATACAATACTACTTATTCGTTGTAGCATGATTTTTTATGGCCTATATAGGCCATTTAGGGCCTCTTTGTAGATGTACTTTTGGTTTAGAGATGGATTGCATTTGCAAACAATGCTATTTTGGTTATATGCATTAGTTGTGTATTGAATTTGTACCATCATCATCTAAATGTTTTATATATTTCATATTTTATGTGTAATTCACAATTTTTTTTAGTTTCAATATATATTACATTTTTTAATATAATATATATATATATATATATATATATATATATATATATATATATATATATATAATGCGTCCTTCATGTCTTGTTTTGCGGGGGTGTCATGTCACATGTTAGATACTCGTATTTTTGTGTCCTATGCGTCTCGTGTCTTCGTATCAAGTGACTTGTGTTGAAAAATGTGTAACTAGGTTCGGTCTTCATAAGTATGAAATGTATTTTTTATTCTTGTAAATTATAAACTGAAAAGAAAAATTATTATTATTATTTTTGAGCATGGGTTTCATGCTCAAGTTATTTTATTTTATAGGTCAAGCACCCATTGAGTGCTTCTAGGGTTTCTGCTAGGTCAAGAAGTCAAAAGAGTCATTGTCATAAGTTGAAGACCCCACTGGGCACATTGTAACTTGTAAAGAAAAATATTTTTGTCTTTAAAAGTGTTGGAATACCCTCCAAGACCAAGTTGCTCTGGCAACTGGCAAGTCGGCCTAAAAGAAGTGCCATGTCCACCCTTGAAGAAGCCTATATATAGAGGAGAACACATCCTCCATTTGACACTCACACTCATCACTCATTCTAGCGAAGAAGAGGAAGAAGAAGACAGTGAAGAAGAGGAAGGACGAAGAAGATTTGTTTTGCGCTAATTATCTCCCTCAAATGTTAAAGAGGACTAGGGTTTTTGCGCAAACCTAGGGCATCCATCTACAAGTTCGATCTTGGAGAAAAGGAGGCAAAGAGGTCAAGTGAAGGTCACCAAGGGTCTCTCTCAAGCTCCAGGAGTCAGGGAAAGACAAGCGAAGGTCAGAGAAGGGTTCTGGAAGAAGATCAAAGTTCCCATGTGTGGCAGCAGCAGTTTCAGGGAGGCCAAAATTTCAGATATGCAGTAGGAGGTCGAGAATCTTGCAACAAGAGGCCAAGGGAGTTTTATTGGAAGCAATTTGACTGGGTTTGGCTAGATCGAAGTTGGAACATCACCTCAAGAGGTTGGTCTTGGTCTTGGAGGGTATTGGTCTTAGTCGTAAGGTCATGGAATTCATCAATTGAAGAATCTATAACGAAGAGAAAAGATTTAAGGGTTCTCCTCTCAAGAGGAGAGGTTTTGGCCCTAGATTGCAGCCTATATACTGTGTCATTGTTATTGTTTTGGTAGTTGTTTGATGCTTTACACATATAATAATAAGGAACAAAGCTAATAAGTAGAAAGGAAACACAAGAAGTAATCAAGTAAAAGAGAACTAAACATAATCATTGCCCTATTGAATTCTCAACATGGTTTCAGAGCTAAGGTTGGCTAAGGGTATCATAAAGATCTCCTCTACATTGAAGAAGTTCATCAAGAAGTGTTCAAAGGTATCAAGTTATATCAGGAAGTATGGAATCAGGAAGGCATGAAGGAAGTATGGAATCTCTTATTCTCTTCAAATAAGGAAGTAATAAAGGAAAAGGATGAAGGTCTCTTCTCGGCACTCACTGGCACTTTCCATGATGAAAGCATTTGGGTAATTGATAGTGGTGCATCTAGGCACATGACAAGTCATCACAAACAATTGAAGACCTTATCAAAGGGAAAAGAGCTATCCCATGAAAGGCATTGGATCAACTTCTATAGTTGGAGAATGGAAGCAACATTCACCTCAACAAAATTCTATTTGTTCCAGGTTTGCATAAGAACTTACTTTCCATTTCAAGTCCAGAAGATAAGGGTGATAGAGTAGCCTTCACTGATGGAAAGATTGTTGGATGGAGTAAAGACTCAAGTATAGAGAATGCTAGAGTTATTGGTATTCGAGAAGGAAAACTTTACAGGTTGGTATCTCCTCTAGCTCAATCCTTGGTTCGCATTGAAATTAGCCCATGTGAACTATGGCATAGAAGATTTGGTCATCTTCATTTCAAGATCCTCCCATCTCTAAACACCATAGTAGATGGAATACCTACGCTGAAAGAAGATCATGAAGGAATATGCAAGGGATATGCATTGGGTAAGAATACCAAGAGACCATTTGGAAGCAATGTTTCGCGGTCAAAAGAAATCTTGGATCTCATTCACTTTGATGTATCTGGCCCTATGACTCCTAAATCATTTGGAGGTCATCTATATTATGGCACATTCATAGATGACCATTCCAGAAATACATGGGTTTACTTAATGAAAACAAAGGACAAAATATTTACAAAATTTCAATAATTCAAAGCCAAAGTATAGAACCTTACAGAAAGGAGAATCAAGATATTAAGATCCAATAATGGAGGAGAGTATACATCCAAGGAGATTATAGAATTTTGTAAGGAATCTGGGATTAAGAGGGAGTTGATAGTCCCATATAATCCCAAGCAAAATGGAGTTGCAGAATGAAAGAACCAAGCCATTGAAGCAAGTGTAAAGGCAATGTTACATGATCAAGATCTATTGAAATTCCTGTGGGGAGAAGTTACAAAGACAACAATATATATTCAAAATAGAAGTCCCCACAGGACACTAGATAACAAGACTCCAGAAGAATAGTCACTGGGAAGAAACCAACTGTAGACCATCTTTGTATATTTCGGTGTCCTGTATATATTCATATACCAAAAGACAAAATGAAGAAGCTAGATCCATCCATCAGGCATGAGAGGAACATTTGTTGGTTACAACAATTCCTCTAAGGCCTATAGAATATACATAAAGGAAGGACCCCATATAGAAGTAACTCGAGATGTGATATTTGACAAAAGTATTGTATTCAAGAAAACTAAGGAACTTCCCATGGACTCTGATGACGAAGAACTTCCAGTATTTGAAGAGGAAGTTAACAGGGAAGAAGAAGAATCTCATCATGAAGATAAGGGTCCCAATTAACCTATTCAACCCGTGGTCCTCCCCGAATCCAGAAAGAGACCAAACTAGTTGAAATCTACACTACTTGATGTAGAAGGTCATGGGGCAACGCAAGGCTCATTTAGAGAAAGTAAGAAACCCGAGAGATATTTTGGGTATGTTGCATACATGACAAAACTAATAGAAGTTGAGCCATCCACTTTTGAATAGGCTATCAATCATAAGGAATGGAACGATGCCATGAATGAAGAGTATCAATCTATAATCAAGAATGGAGTTTGGGAGAACGTACAAAGGCTCGAAGACAAATCTGTTGTAACTTCCAAATGGATCTACAAAATCAAACATGCGGCTAATGGAAGTATCGATAAATATAAGGCAAGATTTGTGGCTAGGGGTTTCTCTCAACAAGAAGGCATAAATTATGAAGAGACATTTGCTCCAACAGCAAGGTATACAACAATTCGATCATTGGTCTCTCTGGCAGCATCAATGGGATGGAAGATCCATCAAATGGATGTCAAGACTGTGTTTCTAAATGACACGATTGATGAGGAATTCTATATAGAGCAACCCTTGGGATTTGAAGTTAAAGACAAGAAGGCATATGTTTGCAAATTGAAGAACGAATTATATGGCCTCAAGCAAACACCACAGGCATGATATGCTAGAATGGATGCATACCTACAAAGAATAGGCTTCACAAAAAGTTATGTTGATCCGAACCTATACAACAAGGTTGTAAAGGGAGAGTCTGTAATCATTATTTTGTATGTGGATAATCTTCTCTTGATAGGTCTGGAAGGTCGAATTGTGCTCTAGCCTTGAAAATTGGAGGAGAGGCTAAAGCACATGAGATCTCCAAGACCCAAAAATGGTTTGGGCAGAATCTAACCGGTTTGGGAGATATTAAAATAATTAATATTTTTAATGGATTTCCTAAGTTTAAACTTAGGAAAAATAAAATATTAATGGGTATTAATATAAAATTGGGTTAGAAGGGTCCAAAAGTCATGGATCAAGCCAAATCTAATATCAGGCGTTGATTAGAGATTTAATCTCGGTTGTTGATGGACCAACAAGAAAAGTATAAGAGGAGGCTTGAGGGTCAGTTGAAGAACACACCAAGAGAGATCAAGAACTCGATTTAATGGGGCAGGGTTTTTTGAGAAAATTGAGTGAGTGATCTAAGTTGCAGCTGAGGGGCAGTGAATCCATATCAAAGAGGCAGAGTTAGTACTGGGAGGATCAGCGCAGCCGCCGGGAGAAGTTGACGCAGAGCCAGCCAGAGGCCATGCAAAGGCATCCAAGAGCTGCGCAAAGCCAGAGAGGGCCAGCGTGTGAGATGCAGAGGTTCTAGAGGCTGACACGGAGCCCAGAGAGGCTGACACTGGGCCAGAAACGCTGATGTTGGGCCATAGATGTTGACGCAGGGCCTAGAAGCAACACTGGGAGATTTTTCATGGGACAGACTGGGAGCTAAAGAGCCAGATAGGGTGACGTAGTCCCTATCAGAGTGACGTAGAGCAACAGAAGTTGCATTATTGCTGTGGGATCATTCATCCAGATATTTAGCCAAAATATTTGTCTTTGAATGTGAGATACTATTTCCGAGGGAATTCTCTATTGGGTGAGCCATTTCTGGCACCCAGGTTGTATTCTGAAAACTGCACAATAATAAAACCCTCTGAATAGCTACATCGGTTTTCCTGCATTGGGTTTTTCCAGGGACATTAGTCCAAAAACAATAGTGTCACTTGTGTGCTTGCCTCTTTCAGTTGATGATTTGTATGTGTTGATACTGTACTTGTATTTATTTTTAGTATTTACATGGTAAATAACTTATTAAGTAACTAAACAAGTAGGAAGAAATAAATCAAATAATACCGGAAGAATTTCTAACGGATAGACTTAGAAATTCCAACATGGTATTAGAGCGTGTTGCAGATCACACGATAACTGAAGGAATCAACCGAGCAAAACAACAGCAACAGAAACAGTTGTCCCGAGTGACAGAAGTTGTTCCTAGCAGAAAGCAGCAAGGAAGGGATGACGCAGAGAGCCTGCATCATTAGTTCGAGCCAGGAGGAGGATCAGCTTTGAGGCAGAGAAGAGCAGACCTAACCTACGCAGTGGCCGGTCATCTTTCTCAGTCATGAAGAATCAACGTTGTGGCCAGGAGTTGCAAATTGTGCCAGTGTCGGAATTGCGCAGAGCCTAGAGGCTCTAACCTTCAGATTGTTGGGGCATAGGAGGTTGTGGGTAAGTTGTGGAGCGAAGCTAGTGGGGTACTGTGGTCAGAACAGTACCTAACAGGGCAAGACCAAGGAGGAGGGAGTTGTTGCCGAGGATTTCTAGCCAAGAAATCTGGATCAGTGGTGCAGCTGCACAAATGATCGGAGTGGGGCATCTCGACATTGGCAGAGGGATTTCCAAAAGGGAAATCGAGGCTCAAAGGGAGTCAAACCGAGAACTTCCAGACGGGAAGTTGAAAGACTCAGCAGGAGTCGATCAGTGGACTTCCAGGAAGGAAGTAGAGAGACTCGAAGGAGTCGAAAGAGAATCAGCAAAATGGCAATGAATGGGCTAAGAGATCAGGATACACTGGATGGAGCTTCGAACTTCGTAGTTTGGAAGGCCAAGATCTTGTCCATTCTAGACAGGTATCGCATCAAGCACTTCGCCTCGAAAACGATCGCAATCCCAGTTGACCAAGTTGAAAATGAGAAGTATGAGGAGGCAATGGCCAGGGCAAAGTGCATCATCCTTGATGGGGTCAAGGATAATGTGGTGTCGCATCTTGTCGAGAAGGGCACGCCAAATGAGATGTGGGATGCCATGAAGAAGTTGTATCAGCCTAATTTCATGTAGAGGAAGATGCTTCTAGAAAATCAACTGTAATCATACCAGATACAGAGGGGAGAGCAGATAGATATCTTCCTCTGGCGATTGACAGAGATCTGGGGCCAGCTGACTTCCATAGGGACCACGCCAGATGAGGAGATGTTGGTGAGGACCACACTGAACGCAGTCTCAGAGGACTAGGAGGTATTTTTCCAGAGCTTACTAGGTAGGTCAAACCTTTCAGATTGGGATGAACTGTGAGCGGCTCTTTGTCAAGAAGAGATCAACTGACCAAGGCAGAGAGTAGCGGTAAGGGGGTCAGAATCAAGAGGGAGGGCAAGGAGGATGTTTCTCTAGCATCTGCGGGAAAGCAAGAAAAACTAAAGAAGAAGGACCTCTCCAAGGTCAAATGATTCCATTGTGGGGAACTGGGTCACTACGCAAACCACTATTGTAGGAAGAAGAGCAAGGGAGAGGCTTTTGAGACCAAGGCAGTGCCAGCGAGGGCCGAGAAAGAAGTGGAGGCAGATGACGATTGTGCCATGAGTGCTCATGCGCCACTTGAGAGGAAATGGGGAGACATCGCGCTGTAGTCAGACAGACTATAGACGATGAGGGGCAGGATCGTTGAGGTACCCAACCCCTTGGATTATACCTTGCTATGAGAGCCCCGAAGAGAAGCAGCAAGACTGGCAGATGTCGGTAGAGATGGATGCAGATGGAGTGACAGAGAGTGCTACAGTGCAGGAGTCCCGGGACAACGTGAGGTAACAGTGCAAGATGCATGGAGTTGTTGCAGCAGCGCAGAGATGAGTAGAGGGAGCACTTGTTAGCGGCAGAGGGAGCTTCTGCATCGAGAGAGTCTCTAGCCTGACAGGGATGTCAGAGTTGGGTGGATCAGATACTTACTTCTCGGTAACTGAGTTGCAGTGCAACAGTTAGCAGTGGCAGTGCTATGGGTAGCATGATACAGCATGAGGAGAAGGGAATGCAGTGCAGATGCAGCAGTAGCAGTGGCAGAGCCATGGGCAGCAACATGAATGTAGAGGGAGTTGTTGTACGGATGCAATAGTGGTAGTGGCAGGGCCATGGGTAGCAGTACAAGATGCAATAGTGCAGAGGATGTTGGACTAGGAGGCCTAGCATCAGCACAAGGACCGAAGTTGGATGATTAGGGTGATACTCAGTGAGGAGTATTACTAGAGCATAGTCCTCGCTAAGAGGGAGTGTTGATTTGGAGTAGCATCGGATGTGCTCTAGCCTTGAAAATTGGTGGAGAGGCTAAAGCACATGAGATCTCCAAGACCCAGAAATGGTTTGGGCATAATCTAACTGGTTCGGGAGATATTAAAATAATTAACATTTTTAATGGAATTCCTAAGTCTAAACTTAGGAAACATAAAATATTAATGGGTATTAATATAAAATTGGGTTAGAAGCCATGAAACCGGATTCGTTGGAAATGGCCTGCGTGTCCAAATCCCACGAATCAGACACGATTCGTTGCGGATTCAAATCCCATACGTGTCCTGTTAGGACACAACGTGTCCCGATTGATCTTACTATCTTGTATGTTATCTTTCATTTATGAATCATGATTTATCATTCTATGTGACATGTATTTGAATTTTGTATGTATTATGCATGCTAATTGTTATAATGTTACTATTATTGATTTACTTTGTAAATAGTAAAACTAACATCTAGATGATCTATGTTTGAAATCAATGAATTTGTATCATTAATGAGAATTTGTGTAAGAAATATCTAATTTTTAATATATATATATATATATATAGATATATAACGAATCCTACGTGTCTTGTTCCGGGGGGTCAACGTGTCTGAATCCGACTCTCCAATCCCAAATCCCCGTGTCAGGTGACTTAAGGTTAGAAGGGTCCAAAAGTCATGGATCAAGCCAACTCTAATCTTAGCCTATTGATTAGAGATTTAATCTCGGTCGTTGATGGACCAACGAGAAAAATATAAGAGGAGACTTGAGGGTCAGTTGAAGAACACACCAAGAGAGATCAAGAACTCAATTTTCTGGGGCAGAGTTTTTTGAGGAAATTGAGTGAGTGATCTGAGTTGCAGCTGAGGGGCAGTGAATACATATCAAAGAGGCCAAGTTAGTACAGGGAGGATCAACGCAGAAGTCGAGGGAGATTGACGCATAGGCAGCCAAAGGCCACGCAGAGGCTTCCAGGAGCCACAGAGAGCCAGAGAGGGCCAGCGTGTGAGAAGCAGAGGCTCCAGAGGCTGATGCAAAGCCTAGAGAGGCTGATGTTGGGCCAGAGAAGCTGACACTGGGCCAGAGAGGTTGACGCAGGGCCTAGATGCAACGCTGGGAGATTTTTCGTGGGACAGACTGGGAGCTAGAGAGTCGGATAGGGTGATGCAGTCCCTATCAGAGTGACGCAGAGTAGCAGAAGTTGCATTATTGATGTGGGATCGTTCATCTGAAGATTTAGCCGGAATATCTGTCTCTGACTGAAAGATACTATGGTCAAGGGCATTCTTTGTTGGGTGAGCCATTTCTGGCACCCATGTTGTATTCTGAAAACTGCATAATAATGAAACCCTTTGAATAGCTGCACCAATTTTCCCACATTGGGTTTTTCCGAGGACATTAGTTCAAAAACAACGGTGTCACTTGTGTGCTTGTTTCTTTCAATTGATGATCTGTATGTGTTGATATTGTACTTTTATTTATTTTCAATATTTACATGGTAAATAACTTGTTAAGTAACTAAACAAGTAGGAAGAAATAAATCAAATAGTACAGAAAGAATTTCTAACGGATAGACTTAGAAATTCCAACATGGTATCAGAGCGTGGTTGCAGATCATAGGATAACTGAAGGCATCAGTCGAGCAAAGCAGCAGTAGCAGAAACAGTTGTCACGAGTGACAGAAGTTGTTCCTAGTAGAAAGCAACAAGGAAGGGGTGACGCAGAGAGCCTACATCATCAGTTCGAGCCAGGAGGAGGATCAGCGCTGAGGTAGAGAGGAGCAAACCTGACCTACGCAGTGCCCGATCATCTTTCTCAGTCATGAAGGATTGACGTTGTGGCCAGGAGGTGCAGATTGTGCCGGTGTCGGGAATGCGCAGAACCTAGAGGCCCTAACCTTCAGATTGTTGGGGCATAGGAGGTTGTGGTTAAGTTGCGGAGCAAAAATGATGGGGTACTGTGGTCAGAACAGTACCTAACAAGGCAAGACCAAGGAGAAGGGAGTTGCTACAAGGGTTTCTAGCCAAGAAATCTGGATCAGTGGTGCAGCTGCACAAACGATCGAAGTGGGGCATCTTGACATTGGCAGAGGGATTTCCAAAGGAAAATTGAGGCTCAGAGGGAGTCAAATAGAGAACTTCCAGACGAGAAGTTGAGAGACTCAAGAGTCAATCAAAGGACTTCTAGGAGGGAAGTAGAGAGACTCGAAAGAGTCGAAAGGCAACCAGCGAAATGGCAGTGAATGAGCTTAGAGATCAAGATAGACTGGATGGAGCTTCAAACTTCGTAGTCTGGAAGGCCAAGGTCTTGTCCATTCTAGACAGGTATCGCATCCAACACTTTGCCTTGAAAACAATCGCGGTCACAGTTGACCCAACTAAAAATGAGAAGTATGAGGAGGCAATGGCCAGGGAAAAATGCATCATTCTTAATGGGGTCAAGGATCATGTGGTGTTGCATATTGTCGATAAGGTCACGGCAAATGAGATGTGGTATGCCCTGAAGAAGTTGTATCAGCATGCTTCCGTGCAGAGGAAGATGCTTCTAGAAAATCAGTAGTCATACCAGATGCAAAGGGGAGAGCAGATAGATATCTTCCTTGGGCAATTGACGGAGATCCGGGACCAGTTGACTTCCATAGGGGCCACGCCGGATGAGGAGATGTTGGTGAGGACCGCACTAATTGCAGTCTCAGAGGACTAGGAGGTATTTGTTCAGAGCTTACTAGGTAGGTCGAACCTTTCAAATTGGGAGGAACTGTGAGCGGCTCTTCGTCAAGAAGAGATCAACTGACCAAGGTAGGTAGTAGCGATAAGGGGGCCAGAATCAAGAGGGAGGAAGAGGATGTTGCTCTAGCATCTACGGGAAAGCAGGAGAAACAAAAGAAGGACCTCTCCAAGGTCAAATGCTTCCATTGTGGGGAACTGGGTCACTACGCGAACCAATGTCCTAGGAAGAAGAGCAAGGGAGAGGCTTATGAGACTAAGGCAGTGCCAGCGAGGGCTGAGAAAGAAGTGGAGGCAGATGACGACTGTGCTATGAGTGCTCATGCATCACTTGAGAGGAAATGGGGAGACATCGAGCTGTAGTCAGACAGACTACAGACGATGAGGGGCAGGATCTTTGAGGTACCCAACCTTTTGGATTATACCTTACTATGGGAGCCCCGAAGATTAGCAGGACTAGCGGATGTCGGTAGAGACGGATGCAGACGGAGTGGCAGAGGGCGCTACAGTGCAGGAGTCCCGGGACAACGTGAGGCAACAATGTGAGATGAATGGAGTTGTTGCAGCAGCGCAGAGGTCAATAGAGGGAGCACTTGTTAGCGACAGAGAGAGCTTCAGCATCGGGAGAGTCTCTACCCTAACAAGGATGTCAAAGTTGGGTGGATCAGTTACTTCCTTCTCGGTAATTGAGTTGCAATGCAGCATTTAGCAGTGGCAGTGCTATGGGCAGCACAATGCAGCATGAGGAGAAGGGGATGTAGTGCAGATGCAGAAGTGGCAGTGGCAGAGCCATGGGCAGTAGCACGGATACAGAGGGAGTTGTCGTACGGATGCAGCAGTGGCAGTGGCAGGGCTATGGGTAGGAGTACATGATGCAGCAGTGCAGAGAATGTTGGGCGGGGAGGCCCAGCATCAACACAGGGACCGATGCTAGATGATCAGGGTGATACTCAGTGAGGAGTATTACTAGAGCACAGTCCTCGCTAAGAGGGAGTGTTGATTCGAATGTGCTCTAGCCTTGAAACTTGGTGGAGAGGCTAAAGCACGTGAGATCTCCAAGACCAAAAAATGGTTTAGGCAGAATCTAACCGGTTTGGGAGATATTAAAATAATTAATATTTTTAATGGAGTTCCTAAGTCTAAACTTAGGAAAAATAAAATATTAATGGGTATTAATATAAAACTGGGTTAGAAGGGTCCTAAAGTCATGGATCAAGCCAAATCTAATATTAGTCGTTGATTAGATATTTAATCTCGGTCGTTGATGGACCAACGAGAAAAGTATGAGAGGCTTGAGGGTCAATTGGAGAACACACCAAGAGATCAAGAAATCAATTTTTTGGGGCAAGGTTTGCTGAGGAAATTGAGTGAGTGATCTAAGTTGCAACCAAGGGGCAGTGAATACATAGCAGAGAGGTAGAGTTAGTACCAGGAGGATCAGCGCAGAAGTCGGAAGAGGTTGACGCAGAGTTAGCCAGAGGCCATGCAGAGACGACCAGAGGCCACACAGAGGTAGCCAGAGGCCATGCAGAGATGGCCAGAGGCCACACAGAGGCAGCCAGGAGCTGCGCAGAGCCAGAGAAAGCTAGCATGTGAGACGCAGAGGCTGACGCGGAGCCCAAAGAGTCTGACGCTTGGCCAAAGAGGTTGACATTGGGCTAGAGAGGCTGACGCGGGGCATAGGGCAGTGTTGGGAAATTTTTCATGGGACGGATTGGGAGCTGGAGAGTCGGATAGGATGATGCAGTCCCTATCAGAGTGACGCAGAACAGCAGAAATTTCATTGTTGTTGTGGGATCGTTCATCTGGAGATTTAGCCAGAATAGTTATCTCCCACTAATAGCTATCTCCCACTAAGAGATACTACTGTCGAGGGCATTCTCTGTTGGGGGAGCTATTTCTGGCACCCAGGTTGTATTCTGAAAACTGCATAATAATAAAACCCTCTAAATAGTTGAATCGGTTTTCCCGCATTGGGTTTTTCCAGGGACATTAGTCCAAAAACAACGGTGTCACTTGTGTGCTTGTTTCTTTCAGTTGATGATCTGTATGTGTTGATATTGTGCTTGTATTTATTTTCAGTATTTACATGGTAAATAACTTGTTAAGTAACTAAAAAAGTAGGAAGAAATAAATCAGATAGTACAGGAAGAATTTCTAACAGATAAACTTAGAAATTCCAACAAAATGTAAGAGGCAACTAGCAACTGAATTCGACATAAGGGATCTAGGGTTGATGCACTACTATTTGGGACTGGAAGTCTGGCAAGGACCTTATGAAATTTATCTAGGTCAAGGGAAGTACATGATCAAATGATGAAGAGGTTTGACATGATGGATTGCAAACCTATGACCACTCTGATAATCAAAAACTTGAAGAGACTAAGGAATTCTGAATTGAGCCCTATGGATCCTTCCAAATGTAGACAATTGATTGGCTCACCGATGTACTTGGTGAATACTCAACCAGACATGTTTTGCAGTAAACGCTCTCAGTCAATTACAAGTGGAGCCAAAGCATGATCATTGGATAATAGTGAAACATATACTGAGATATCTACGAGGAACTATCCACTACTACCTAAAATATAATAGGAGGAATGATGTCCACTTGGTTGGATATACAGATTCCAACTGGGGAGGCAGTGAGCAGGATGGAAGAAGCACTATATGAGGATGTTTCCGTTTGGGATCCTCCATGATCCTATGGATGAGTAGAAAGCAAGACACAGTTGCTTTGAGTAGCGTTGACGTTGAATATGTTGCGGCCTACAAAGTAAGCAGAGAAGCGGTCTAGTTAAGGAAGTTGTTATCCGACCTATTTAAAGGACCAATGGACCCCAAAGTGATACATTGTTACAACACCAGTTGTATATGTTTGTCTGAAGACCCATTATTTCATGGAAAGACAAAGCATATAAACAACAAGTATCACTACATTTGGGAGCTAGTTCAAAATGGTGTGCTACAGCTACAGTATATTTGCATTGATGAACAGGTCGCTGACATATTGACGAAATCCCTTCCTAACAAGAAGCTTGTGTACTTGAGAGACAAGCTTGGCTTGATTAATAGACCCTCCCTAGTTGAGAGGGAGAGATAGACACATCATTCTTTTGTTCACTTGGGAAGACAGAATGGAGGATTGGGTAACCATCTAGCATTTGATACTCTTTGAGGATGTGGTAGGGCATCCAAGACAAGAGTAGTTGTGTACCAATATTCTTTGAGGACTAGTTATCCAAGACAAGAATAGTCCAAAAAATTTCATACTCTGTGAACACTCGAGTGGAGTATGTACCTTGAGAGACAATGATGATGGTGTCTATAAATCATTGGTCTCGCCAACATTGTGCTCTGATCTTGTGGAAAGATAGAGTTTTTAGTCAAGGCCTTGCTATGTGAGAATGTTGGTTGATATGATGTTAGATAGATGGCTTACCAATCTAACTCTTCTTATGAGATCTCTTCAGATTGAGAATATCCATGGACCTCTTATGAATATCTCCCTAGTTAAGGGGGAGTGTTGAAAAATGTGTAATTAGTTTCAGTCTTCATAAGTTTGAAATGTATTTTTTATTCTTGTAAATTATAAAATGAAAAGAAACATTATTATTATTATTTTGGAGCATGGGTTTCATGCTCAAGTTCTTTTATTTTATAATTCAAGCACCCATTGACTGCTTCTAGGGTTTGTCCTAGGTCAAGAAATCAAAAGAGTCAGTATCATAAGTTGAAGACCCCACTAGGCACATCGTAACTTGTAAAGAAAGCTATTTGTCTTTAAAAGTGTCAGAATACCCTCCAAGACTAAGTCGGCCTGGTAGCCAGAAAGTCGGCCTAAAAGAGGAGCCACGTCCACCCTTGAAGAAGCCTAAATATAGAGGAGAACTTGTCCTCCATTTGGCACTCACACTCATCACTCATTCTAGCGAAGAAAAGGAAGAAGATGGTAGCAAAGAGGAAGGATGAAGGAGATTTGTTTTGGGCTAATTCTCTCTCTCACGTTCTAAAGAGGACTAGGGTTTCTACGCAGACCTAGGGCATCCATCTACAAGTTCGATCTTGGAGAAAAGAAGGCAAAGAAGCAAGCAAAAGTCACCAAGGGTCTCTCTCAAGCTCCAAGAGTCAAGGAAAGGCAAGTGAAGGTCAGAGAAGGGCTCTGGAAGAAGATAGAAGTTCCCACGTGTGGCAATAGCAGTTGCAGGGAGGCCGAAATTTCAGATCTGCAGTAGGAGGCCAAGAATCTTGCAGCAAGAAGACAAGGGAGTACTACTGGAAGAGATTTGACTGGGTTTGGCTAGATAGAAGTTGGCACATCATCTCAAGAGGTTGTTCTTGGTCTTGGAGGGTACTGGTCTCAGTGGTAAGGTCATGGAATTAATCGATTGAAGAATCTATAAGGAAGAAGAGATTTAAGGGTTTTCCTCTGAAGAGGAGAGGTTTTGGCACTGGCTTGCAGCCTATATATTGTGTCATTGTTCTTATTGTTTTGGTAGTTGTTTGATGCTTCACACATATAATGATAAGGAACAAAGCTAATAAGTAAAAAGGAAACACAAGCTGTAATCAAGTAAAAGAGAATTAAACATAATCATTGCCCTATTGAATTCTCAACAACTTGGATATTGATGAACTTGAGGATGAACTTGGCAACAGAATGAAAGACACCACATATGTGAAGGTTCTTGACAATCCATATAGGTGTCCTAAGAGATTATTAAAGCAGCCCAAATGCAATAGTTAGCTTCTCACTATGGTGGCAAAGATGGTATCCCTTTACTCCTAAACATTTACAGAATAAAGTTTGTATCTGAAACATAGCTAGTATCTTTCATTGGCACAGGCATTTCTCCAAAAATAAATAAATTTCATTAAATTTGGGTTTTATCTGTTGCCCATGAGGAAATATAGACATTGTCATTGACCTCAAACCAGCTGCCGCATTGGCTTCTTTCACCCAATTACTTCAATAGCTTTTTGCACCTTTTCTAGATCATCCCACCTGCACATTGCTGCATAAATATTTTGACAGATGCACATAATGGGCAGCAATTTTAGTGTTTGAACCTAAAAAATGGTCTGTAATACATTCTCCCAGCATTATGTTATAAATCCTACAGGCAATGAGCAAAGATACTTAGATAACAGCATCTCATTTTACTGACATTTTGTTTAATTTAGTTTTGGGCATCATTCAGCCACCAAACTCAACCGAAAGGGTCAACCATGCAGAAACAGTGCTGTTACTCAGGTGCGATGTCAAAATATTATCATGATACCAAAGCTGTTTAAGCTCTCATCTAGAAGGCCTGCATGGTAGCATGCGGACAGAACTCCAGCCAATATGACATTGTTGGGCCTCGCACCAGAGTTTTGAGTCTCTTTGTTATGCATGTGCATTGCATATCCTAAACTTATTGTAGTACAAGGGACCATATCTTGTATCGTGCTTTTGTCAAACACATTGCATGCATCTTTTATGCTCCCACACTCGACACACGTGTACAAGGTACATCCCACGAGCAAAATTCACTTCTATTTATGTTTTCATGGATTGCCTTACCCTCTTACAGATCTGCCATGTCCGCAAATGCTGGGAATAGGGTAGCAAAGGTGGCTGAATTTGGCTTCACCACCCCATTCACATTTGCTCAGAAAGCTTCAAGGCCTTATTGCCATGCCCATTCTGTGCATATCCTGAAATTATTGAATTCCATGAGATGACATCAAGTTCAGGCATTTTCTGGAAGAGATCCAAAGCTTCATCAACTAACCCATTTTGTGCATATCCTGCATTTGTTGAATTCCATGAGACAATGTCTCGTTGAGGTATTTGGTGGAAAAACTCCAGGGATTAATCAAATTGGACTTCTAAGTTTTTACACATATCCTGCAATAATGGAGTTCCATGACACAACATCCCTCTGGGGCATTTTCTGAAAGAGATGCAGGGCCTCATAAATACGTCCGCTGTTTGTATATTCAAAAATCACTGCATTCCACAATACCACATTTTGCTCAGTCATTTCATTATACACTCTGATTGCATCCTCTATAACCCCATATTTGATTTAAATGTCTACAAGGGTAGTTCCCACAAAACATCACACAGGAATGTGTATCTTATTATGTCCAGGTCAACCTCCTTGCTATGATACAGGGCTTCCAAATCAGTACAAACTGGATGTAAGTTCACGTTTCCACCTGTGCATTGAAAGTGTATGGTGTTCTGTTATCAATGGGAATCCACTTAGATTATCTTTGTGAATATTAAGTACTTCCTGTCATGCCCAAACGTTTCTCTGTTGACAAAACGTGTTTCTTATTGTTAATTTACTACACATACATCCAACATGCTTCAGCATAGAAGAATTGCAAAACTGTCTGATTTTTGCTGCTAACTGATCAGTTTCTTTGTTTTTAACTTTTAAGTTTCAACTGGCAGAATAATTATCCTTTTCACTTAGCATGTTTCCAGTGTGCTAACCTTTTTATGATTCTCTTCTTGACTTGAACTTTGTTGACGAGGTGAATGTGATTCTTATTTTGGCAAGGGTTTATGTAGGTGCTCTATAATGGAGCATCTCAGTGAACAAAGCAAGACAAGCTCAAGATTGTTTAGTTTATAGGCTTGACCTGCAAAGTGAAACATTCTTCGCTCATATGACATGGTCTATATATATATATATTGAAAATTTGAAATTAGCATTTATCTTTGTTACAAAACAGTGAAAGAAATGAGATGAATTTGATCCATCCCCTGTATCTTACAGAAACTAAGTATGAACTAACTCTGATATTGCAGGCATTTTATTATCAACACATTGAACTTGCATGCTGTTAAATTCATATCAGCTACTCTAGTGATAATCACATATAAAAAGATGTACTAAGCAAAGGTAATGCTAGATATGATCTGTCAAGTATTTGAGAAAATAATAGATTGATTTGGATCCACTGGTGAATACTGATCAACAAGTTCCTGAGGATACAAAAGTTGAGATAGGAGTATCCAGCTCTGAATCAAAGTCTTCGCTTCTGAAATCGGTGGAGATCAGTGTATCAGAAAGGTTGGGATGACTGGATGTGTGAGAAAAATATTTTTCTTTAAAATTCAGCAGTGCCCCATTCTCCCAGTCCTGCAAGTCCTTGGATGCCATCTCAATAAGATCGCTGACATAATCTACAAACTAAGACCTAGGATGAACATACCCAAGAATCATAGGAGGAGGAGCCTATCTCCTTCAAGGGTTTGAATAGCATTATGGTTCTGCTCTCTGGGAGGTGGGTGAAAATAAAAACAGCCCTGAGGGTGTATCCATCACCAAACAGACTCAGGAAAGAGTCGAAGACTAAACCAAGCATAAGTCTGCTTGTTACCACAAAATCTTGCAGCCTAATTCAAAGCCTCACTAGGCGACCTATGCCTTATGGCAACAAAGAGATGATCCACTGTTGTCACCTTAGCGGCCTCTCTCCTATTTTGTGATCAAATGTTAACCCGACAAGGGAACTCCTCTCTAACAACAGCGCCAAAAATGTTACCGCAAAATCTAGCAGCCTAGAGCAAAGCCACACCAGGTGACCTAGGTCTTATGGCAACAAAGAGATCAGCCACCACTATCACCTTAGTGGCCTCTCTCCTGTTGTTTTGTGGTTGGATGTTATTCCCCACAAGGTAGGCTTCCCTAGAAAGGCTTAGAGGATAAATGACCTAGGGCTTCTAAGACAAATGATTCTTTAAGGATCTTGCAAACAATATCACCTAGAAAGATCTTCAATAAAGGAAGGCCTAAAGGTGATGAGAGCTTAAGGTACCAGAAAATCCTTGGAGGCCAAGATAAGATTTACAAATATTCAAGTACACTTTCCACCAACCCTAATAAACTAAGAAAAGGCTATTATAAGTGAGGGTTTCAACGATGGGAAGATTTACAGCATGCAAAACAATATAACAGCCGAGAAATAGCCTATAAAGGATAAGATCAACAAAGTCTTGAAGGCTATTGAAGAGGTGAGCAAGGGATAGGTCAACAAGAGGTTTTTAATAGTTGAAAATGCACAAAACAACAACATAAACCTAAACGTCAACCCTAAATTTGATGGTAAAACGTGCAATAAATGATAGATTTTGCTTTTCAAACATTAATAAAAGCAATTCCTACCTAGAGGACAATAACATATAGGTATAAAAATGTTGTTAAATGCATATTTTTAGACCCAGCCCTAACCCTAGCTACCATGAAAAGGAGACATGAAGAAAATTTAGGTTGATCTATACAACAAGGCTAGTGCCTCCTTTATTCAATTGGGTAATGAAGTCAATTACAGTGATGTCAAGATAGGAAGGGCGGAAGACAATTTGCCTATCTTAGAAAGCCTAGCGACCTCTTTCCTAGCAGATTTAAGGTCAAATTATGCATGAAAACAAGTTCCTTTGATGGATTTTTGAATGACAAATTTTGCATAAACACATAGAAACAAGAGTTTATGAAAGATATTGAACTTTTTAATATAGCACAAGATAAACCCTAATTTCAGAAATTACATGCAAAATGGAACCAAATAGCATTAAACATAAACCATTCAAGCAAAAACCAATTCATTAATCCATAAGATAGCCTCTCCATGTAATAAATATCCTCCCTAAGACAATTTGCACTCTACTTAACCATTGCGTCCAAAAGTAAAGAAGAAAACACCTATGCACACTCTCTCAAGAGAAGAGAAATGCGTGTGTGATGATGATCCAAAGGAAAATGAATTCCCTCTATTTATATGAGGGAAACCAAGTCATTTTTCCTTAAGTTCTGAATTACCGGATCCGACACTCCTTGGTCTAGGATCCACGAATCTGATCCGAATCTAGATTTGGATCCACCAAGATCCGTCCAAGAACCAGCACATGGCGTTTTTGTGTTGGCTGGAAACATATCTTTCAAACTGGAAACAGGTCCTGCACATCTGAAACGGATCCCGCATTCATTTTTTGGATTTCAAGTTATATGCATTGCAGTTTAAATTTTCCGGACGGCAGATTTCAAGTTATATGCAAAGCGGGTTAAATTTTCGGACGACGAATTTCAAGTTAGATTTATGTTTTCTTTGGTTTTCTTTTTGGCTTACCCTCATTGTCTTAATCTGACTGTCAGCGGCACAGAGAGAAGAATACAACAATCATAGCAAGGAAGAGCTGAGAAGAGTATGACAACAGGGAAGAAGTTAGAACAGAGAGAAGAATATAACAACAGGGAAGAATAGCGACAAGAGAGAAGAATACAACTCGGCCACATGAGATAGCATTGAGCAACAATTCACACTGCATCAGTTTGGAAATTTTTAATTTGTTGAATTTTTTATTTTTATGCTCACAGTCAGTGTTGCACGAAGCCCCCCCCCCCCCGGTTCCAAGCCCCGAAGCACGTCCCGTACGGAAGCGCCTAGGAAGCTTCGCCGGAAGCGGCGCTTCCGAATTCGGAAGCATCGCTTCGGCTTTTTTAGCCGCTTCCTGGAATTTTTTAAGCGTTGTACGGAAGCGTCGCTTCCATGCCTCCGAAGCGCGCTTCTAGCCTCAGAAGCGCGATGCTTTGGAGGAGGAAGCGTACGCTTCACGCACGCTTCCGTACACTTCGGGCAAGAAGGCCACACGCAAGGGAAAAAGACATTTTTTTTTAAGTTATGTTAACTTAGCATAAAGGGGGTGGGTTAGGGTGAGGTTAAAGTGAGGTTAAGGTGAGGAATGAAAAGAATAAAGCCCCCATTCATTCCTCATTTTCTCACTTTGAGTTTATGAGAGTTGGAGAAGAGAAGAGAGGAGAGGAGAAGAGAAGAGAGGAGCGCTTGGAGGAGTGAAGAAGGAGGAGCTAGGAGAAGGAGGAGGAGCTTGGAGCAAGAGCTTGGAGGACTTCAGCTACAAGAGCTAAAGAGGTAAGTTCAAACCCCAAACTCCCTTATTTTTTTGACAATTTTTTTGTATTTTTCTCCTCCCTCTCTTACTCTTTTCCATTGTTTCTACTTGCTCCTTTATTTACAGGTTGTCCACCACCTATATCCATATTCCAAAATGGTTTTCTTTTGGCTTCTATGTATCATTCCACTCTTGATTTTAATGATGGGAAAGGTGAATAGGAATAGAAGGGAAGAAACAGAAGAGGACAGTGGTGATGGTCCCAATATGAGTGACCCAATGTATGATGAGGAGGAAGGTTTTGAAGAGGAAGGGGATGAACCTGATGGGGACACTGAAACACAAGATGGGAAAGCTACATCAACACCCTTGTGGAACTATGTGACCAAACTTGATGGGGGAAAGGGTAGTGGATCTTACAAATTTGTGTGCCCTCATGGTTGTCATGGAGGAAAACCATATTGTGGTTCATATACCCGTCTAAGGAGGCATCTTTGTGGGGTGTTGGACAGTGATGAAAAAAAGGGTCCTGTGGGGGTACAAATTTGCCCAAACATTTCAACTGAAGAAAGAAGAAAATACATCCAAATAGAGATGGTTGCACAACAAAAAAACAAGAAACAAAAAAACTCATTTTGAATCAAGTGCAACCTCTAAATTTGGTAGTTGCTCATCTCCTCATGGCACTTCTGCAAGCTCTGGAGGTAGAAGAACATTTGGGGATTTCCTTAATGTTGCTGGGAGGGATGATGCGGATGGAAAGATAGTCCGTTTTCTTTGTGCTTGCGGTGTACCATTCAATGTGCTTCACTCTCCCTATAGGCATGAAATGGTAAAGGCCATCAATGAAGCCCCAAAAGGATACAAGGCCCCCAACTATGAGAAAGCTAGAACAGTGTTATTAGAAAGAGAAAAAGCTAAGGTTCAAAGAGCTTTGACACGTTTTACAAATGAGTGGGTAGATTCTGGGGTATCCATTGTATCAGATGGGTGGACAAATATTAGAAACCAACATTTGATAAATGTTCTTAGTGTTTCTTCTAGTGGTGCAGTATTTATTGCATGTCATGACTCCTCCTCCATCACTGCATCTGCACAAAACATTGCAGATCTCCTATTGAAATCAACCAAAGATGTTGGTCCGAATAATGTGGTTCAAGTGATCACAGATAATGCAGCAAATTGTAAGGCAGCAGGAAAAATTATTGAGCGTACTCATCCACACATCTTTTGGTCTGGGTGCCTGGTTCACACATTGAACCTTTTGATGCATGATATTGTGAAACACAAAGAATGTGGGTGGATTGCTGAGGTTTACAGAAGAGGGAAGCAGCTCATTAAATTCATCACAGGGCATACAAGGGTAAACTACTTCTATGGCACTTACTCCAAGTTGCAGTTGCTTAAAATTGCAAAGACAAGATTTGCTAGTTATTACCTCACCTTTAGGCAGCTAGTGAAGGTGAGACAAGCTTTAACTAATCTGGTGTGTGCTGATTCATGGGATGAAATTAACACTGACATAGATGGTGCTAATGCAGTCAAGGACACTGTTCTTGACAGTTACTTTTGGGGACAGGTTAAATATGTTTTGCAATTCACCAAACCAATTTATTACATGATCAAGTTTGCAGATTCAGATCGACCAGTAATTGGGGAGGTGTATGAGCAAATGGATAGCATGTTGGGGCAGATTAAAGACATTGTTGAGCCTAGAGATACCACCTTGTACAATTATATTCGTGTAGAGGTGGAAAACCGATGGGAAATGCTAAATGTTCCATTCCATGCATTGGAATATGTTTTGACACCTAAATACTATCATCCATCATGGCTTTCAACACCAGCACCTGGGGGGGGAAGCAGGTGAAAACCACACCAAGATCAAGAGGTTCACAAAAAATATATGGCTGCATTGAGTAAATTAATCCCTGATGAGGAGGAGGTTGCATTGGTACGGAGACAGGTGAGCAACTATATGCTCAACGCTGATCCATTTGGGAGCATGCATGCAATTAAAGATCGAGAGACTTTTTCTGCTCTTGAGTGGTGGAACATGCATGGAGGGGGTACTCCACTTCTACAGAGTTTGGCATTGCGGGTGCTATCACAGGTGGTAAACACTTCTTCTGCAGAGAGGTGTTGGAGCTCTTATTCTTTCATCCACAGTGTTAAAAGGAACAGGTTGAATTTAGACCAGGCAGAGAGCTTGGTTTATGTTCATTACAACTTGCGATTGTTGTCCCATTACTGTGAAGATGCAAAGTCTAATAAAGACTTGTTGATTTGGGACAAGAATCCAGAGGAGCCCAATTTGGAGGATGGAGTGTTGCGATTAGAGCAATTAGAGGATGCTCTTATCCAGGTATGTCCATTGTGGTATGAATTTTCCAGTTTTCCCTTATAAAGCATTTCTCTAATTCATGTTTTTAATTTTTTTGTTAACTAGTGTTTTTTTTTTGCATGAATTTTTTGAGCGATTCCAGGATGATGATGATCGTGTTGATATGCCACCCCCACCCCCATCTGGTCCCTTGGTTCCTACTCCTAGGTTCCATGGTTCAACACCAACAGCAGGGGGTTCTTCTTCATCAGTTTCAGTGCCACGACTTCCACAGGCACCATCTTCTTCATTGCCACCACGTGGAGGCCCGCCGCCATGTTCTATTCGTGGTGGAAGGAGGAGAGATTAGTAGATATATTCACAATCTACTACTTTTTGTCATAGATTACTCATTAGACTTGTAGACTTGTGAATTTGAATTTTGAACCTTTTTGGCTTGGCGATGACCAAGTGACATATTCTGTAAACATTATTATTTGAATTTTGGACATGACAAATGTTGACAGTTGCTCACTTGCTAGATAAATCATAATATGCTCTATGTTTTATGTTTTATAATATGCTTAAATGTTTTATGTTTTATAATATGCTTAAAAACTTGATGTATGTTTGTAATAGCTAGAATATAGATGATTGTTGTACATACTAGTAACTACAATGGAATCATGGATGCCATATCTATCTTGATTTATGCAAAAATATGCATGTTTTCATGTCTTCTACAATTAATTTGGTATTTGGGATGTTTGTTTTGAGTATAAATGCAAAAAAAATATATATATATATAGCAAACACTTCCGCGGACGCTTCGCTTCCTAGATTTTTGGAAAATGACGCTTCGGCGTCCCCGCTTCCAAAAAACGCTTCCGCTTCGCTCCCGCTTCGTGCAACATTGCTTACAGTGAAACCAATAGTCTTCATGCTTCTTAAGTTCTTCCTATCACGCTTCTATTAACCCAACGAGCTCCTTTCACATGCTGATTAACTTTCAGTTGTGAAAGGACACCAAAGGCCAAACTCATTGGCTAATTTCATCCATATCATAAACTAACCACCAGTCCGCCAGACCACTGTGTCCATTGTCATCTTGATTTGATTTTTGAACTCTAAAAGTGTTTTTTTTATTTTAAAAATATTATTATATTTTAATTTTTTTATATTTCATGTATCCTTGCCATATCTAGATCCTAGATTTTCAAAAAACTAGCGAATTTGGATCTGGATCTGTATCTGTATCCGAATCCTGGTAACTTAGCTTAATTTACAATGAAAAAGCCCTAAAAGTTTGCTTAAAGAGCTCAACAAGGCCAATAGGTCACATGTCGATCTAAAAATAGCTTTACAAAATGATAAATCATAATAAAATGCCTTAAATCCTCCACATGTGTGGGAGGAAGAGCTCTCCAGTATGACATAATCCTCCATAAATGAGCATCTCCATCATGCAATGTGACAAAGTTGGTCCAAGAATGCTCTTCACTCTTGGGACATCATCAAAGTGAATGGGTGCATTTCCAAGTAACACCTCTTCATCCAAGATGTCACCATCAAGAAGCCATGTGTCACCCTTGTAGGGCATCATGGGTGACATGGCAGCTTTAGGGCACAATGTTAACCTCAAAAGGGAGTGTACCAACCCTCCCAAACTGTCTCAATTGATCTCCATCCTCATTTGGGATGTAGAACAAGGCAGCACACATCAAACAGGTATAAGACCAACCTAGGGGCATCCTAGATCCTCTATGGCACATCATCAATCAGGTTAATGCCTTGGCTTCTTGGCTCAACATTTTAGAATCTAGGGGTGCAAATGGGGGTCATACATCCATGTGGGGCCCCTCAAGGCTCAACAATGATCTCTAGAGGGGCAACGTTGGTGTTACAAGGATGCAAGTGTTCTCATAGCTGGGTTAGACATCTCTTCAATGTGCTGGAAAGGGGTCAAACCATCCCTCAAGGGACATCCAATGTATATGCATGAGACCACCTAAAACATACCCTTAAGATCAAATGAGAACAGCATCATCATGTAAAGAAACCATTAAAGTATCATAGTGGATCATATTCAATGTTATGGGCACAAAAATACTTCACCCAAACCTTGCCTTCAAATCTCTATCTAGTTGGTGATTTGTATGCAAGTTACCATACATGTTTGGGATCATTAGGCAGTTGGCCCTATTAAGTGCTTATAGCCTCCAAGGGGAGAGCCAGCTCCTAATTAGGCTCATCAATCCATAGATGCATATAATAAATGTGGTTATGGAATGGAAAAGACTTAAGAGAAGATGTCACAGACATGGTAACAATTGAAGAAGGTCCCACATTTTGAGTATAATGTGTTGGAAAATATAACTAGGTTCGGTCTTCATTAAATGTGTTTGAGTCATCATGTAATATACTTGTCAAAAGAATAAAGAAAATAGTTATTATTATTATTATTATTAAAACATGGGTTTCATGCTTGGGTCATCATGTTTTAAGCAAAGTCCCCATTGAGGACTTCTAGGATTTATTCTGAGTTAATAGAGTCATTGTACTTTTAAAGAGGCCCTTCTTGGGCTTTTGAATCATGTAAACAGGTTTAGTATTGAGTCAAATATAATTTATGTATCCTCCACATCAAATCGGCCTAGAAGAGATCAAGTCGGCCTAAGGACATCAATTTGACCTCCCTTGAAGCTTATAAATAGAAGCAAGTCGAATTCATTTGGAGCACACTCTCTCACAAGGAAGTTTGATATCTCTTGAAGCCGGAAGAAGTGTGAAGTAGAAGAAGAAGGGGAAGGAAGTGCAAGTTGGGTGGAGTCTAAGGAGAAGAAGAAAACGAAATTTTGGTGCCTCTCTCTCTCTCTCTGTTTCGTGCCCTAGTTTGGGAGATCGAAGTCTTCCAAGTTTCGCTGATGCCGGAAGCTGCTACCGAGTCGAAGTTGCTGGAAAGGAGGTCAAAAATCTGGGAGGCTGACTGGTGTGGATGGAAGGTTTGGTCTTTGTCTAGGGTGAAGACTCTCAAAGAATATTATTGAAAGGAAGAGAATTTTGACTGGGTTTTCCTCTTGAGGGGGGGTTTTCCCTAGCATAGTACCTACATTTGGTGTCCACTGTGTTATTGCTTTGGTAATTGCTTGATGAACTAAAAGAAATAAGATATAAAGAAAACCTAATAAGAAGTCAAGAACAACACAAGTAATTATCAAGTATAAGAAAATATTTCTGCCTTTCTGATTTTCTAACATGGTTTGAGAGCTTTGGTGAAGAAAGAAGAAAAAGGCAGTCTCAAGCACTTAATCAAGGAATCATTCAAAAAGGTTATTCAAGGAAATAAGTGTACCATCTTCAAAGACAATGTCTAACACAATCAAGGGAGGGAACAAACTTGAAGGAGCCTCAAATTACGGGTCTTAGAAGAAGATGATTGACCTCATCCTTGAAAAGAACAAGGTTCTAGACTTGGCCAAAGGAAAAGTAAAGAAGCCTACAGAAAACTCCAATGGTGCTGACAAAGTAAAGTTCGGGGAATTAGAATTGGTGGCTATGACTCTAATGGTAGAAGGAATAAAGGACAACCTTGTCCCATTCATAGCCAACATCAATCATGCTCACAAAATGTATGAAGTCTTGTCAAATTTATTCACTATTAAGAACATTGGTCAAGTGGCAAGCTTGAAGAATGAACTAAGGACCACAAAGATGACTAAAGAAGATACAGTGTCCTCCTTCTTTGTGAAGATAGCAAGAATCAGAGATGACCTTTTGGCCATTGATGAAATTGTTCCAGACAAAGAACTCGTGATCATTGCTCTATTAGGATTTCCACCTACTTGGGGTGTATTTGTTGTAGGTCTTAACAGTTGGAAGAAAGCTCCCACTTTTGAAGAACTATGGACTGCCTACAATCAAAAAGAATTGAGGATCTCATTAGTTGTCAATTATGAAGATATTTCAAATGCCTACATTGCTCAACATAAAGGAAAGAAATCAAAAGGACCAAGGAAGAAAGTTGACATGTCCAAGGTTGAATGTTATCAATGTCATAAGAAGGGTCAATATAGGAGTGATTGTCCCGACAATCCAAGAAACAAGAAGAGAGAAAGAGATCAAGCCAATGTTGTTGAAGAGGAAGCCCTAAAGAAAGCCAAACCTGAAGAATCTAACACAAGTGACTTACAGTACTAAGTCCTTTGCTTGTAGCCTTAGATATCTTATTTTATATTTTTTATGTTTAGAATTTATAGGTTTTTAACATGTTTTTGGAAAAAGACATTTTTTGTTTTATAAGTTTATAGGTGTCCCTCAAGCTTTGGAGGGAGCCCCCAACAACTCCCAAAGATAAGTATCTCATTTCCTTTCAATTTTTGGTTTCATGTACTCATTTAGTTTTGATTATATTAATACTAATCACCATTCTCCCTCTATTGTCTTGATTATGAAGACATATGCCATGATCTCAAGGAGTATGGAAGAGGACCTCCCAAGACAAAGTTTGTCAAAGAAAAAAGGTATGCTTTAAAACATTGATTTCTTTACAATAAATGTTTATTCATTTGACAATCTATTATTAACACTGTTGTGACTAGCCACAATGAATCATATTGATTCTTATCTTGGGAGATTCATCACTTGATAAATCTACCCCTCTTATTCTTAACTGATTTTATAGAACCCAAGACAGGTTGTTAAATTATGGTATGTTCTATGCTTAGAGCAGTTTAATATTTTTCTTCTTATTAGCCACAGATTAGCAATCACATATATATTAAGTAAAGTGCAGATAGAACATTAAACGATCAACAGAAAACAAGCCAAGACAAGAGACACAAGATGTGGCACCTAGCCAGGGATAAACCCCAATGCGAGGAAACCCTTTGATCAAATCTTCTTTTATCTTCAATAGTTCAACAAAGAGAAATAGTACAAAATCAGAATTCTGTAATTTTATATCAGCAACGGCAAACCCTAGATCAGCAAAGTCAAACTTGGTCAAACGAGTTGAAATTGACCTCCAATATGCTTGGTCAATTTCCGGTCAACTAGCCCTCGAACAACCTAAAGAAACAACCCCAAAAATACTGTCAAACTATTGTTGACTGAAGTCAACTTGCTGCCCAAAACTAGGGCAGTCAACACTGGTCAAACCTGTGGACGGATTGCCTCGATTTTTGTGCCAAAATCTACGGCCTGCCTAGGAGAGGCAGCCACACCAAAACTGCACCCTTGATGAGTCAACGTTTGGTCAACGCAGGTCAAAAATACCTTCAGATGCCTCAGTCAAACTCGGTCAACGCAATCAACAATTTATGCGTCCTCTTTCAGCCTGCGTCTTCTTGCTTCCCACGTGTGAGAGATCCTCTTCCTTGTGTATACCCAATCATACAAGGAGAGAGTGAAGAATGAGAGATGATGAGATGATTTGAAATGAATCAATCTCACTTGTATTTATATTGTTTGTGCCACACATTTAGTCGTTGGCCGACCTTGACAATTTGTCAAGTAATTACAAATAAATTCATATCTCCATAAATACTTGTTGGAATCGGATGATCTTTAGATCAATCCTACACCTCTCGACAAGAGGAATCTAGGAAAAATATCAATTGTCATAAATGAGGTGACCACATGGAGTTTGGCCCTAGTTGCCAATTATAACACTCCCTCTCAACTAGGGAGAACTCCATATGCAATCCGTTTGACCGTCGCTACTATCCCAGCGATCAAATGCATTGTTTTGCTCTACTCTGCTCGAACTATGAAGAAGAAGAAATGATCGAGGATGTATCATACCATCCTCCACTGACCCAAAGTCAGTCTTAGAGTGTGTCATACCACTCTCATTGATCCCAGATCAATGGAGGTCATCCTAGCATAGGGAGTATGGTAGATACAACGACGCGTCCATCGATAGTACTACTAATGGTCCCTAACCCTATTTCCCTACTCATTGATCAGATGAGAGGTACTTCCCATGAATCCCAGACTGCATGTGTAGGATGCCTCGACAGGAGAACTAATCATCTTGTCCACAGGAGAACAAATCATCCTGTCCAACAGTCGACACGGAGAACTAATCATCCTAGCCCACAGGAGAACTAATCATCCTATTCCATAGTCGCCATGGAGAACTAATCATCTTGGCCCACAGGAGAACTAATCATCCTGTCCTAAAGTCGCCATAGAGAACTAATCATCCTAGCCCACAGGATAACTAATCATCATGTCCTATAGTTGCCACGGAGAACTAATCATCCTATCCTACAATCGCCACGGAGTGTCACGGGGGAAGGTTGAACCTTTCACCCTATACATAGTGCACCACCAGGGGATGGTGAGTCGCCCTGTGGTCGCATGTCACTCCAAGAAGTACCCTGTGCCCCCCCTGGAGCTCCCAGAGCTCAATACATCATACTCGACCCTCATAAGAGGGTCTCTCAACGACACCAAGTCGTTCTCGGAAAGTCAAGAATTTGACCTTTCCTAGGGGCTTCGTCAAAATGTCGACGACCTGTTCATTTGTATTGATATGTTGGAGCCTTATTGCTCCCTGCTGTACCATATCCCGAATATAGTGGTACCTGATATCGATATGCTTGGAGCGATCATGAAATACGGGATTCTCCGATAAACGAATCCCGCTCTGGTTGTCACACAGGATCATGGTGGTATCCAATGTAAATCTAAACAGCTCACTGAAGAGCTTTCGCAACCAGACTGCCTCACAAGAGGCCATACTAGCAGCAATATTTTCTGCCTTGGTGGTGTTTAAAGCCACCGACTTCTGCTTCCTGCTCATCCAAGATATCGAGGCAAATCCCAAAGACAAACAACCCCCGGAAGTGCTCTTTCGGTCCACCACACTGCTTGCCCAATCAGCGTCGATATATCCATGTAGTCTCACATCTCCGACAATGTATCTCAACCCATGAGTGATTGTGCCATGAAGATATCTCAACAGATATTTGGCACCAATCCAATGTGAGTGGTGAGGCTCAACCATATGTTAACTCAATGTGTTGACTACAAAACATATATCCTAACGAGAGTTCACCAAGAACATCAATGCTCTGATGAGTTGACGATACTTGGTAGCATTTCGTAAAACGGGTCCGGCAGCACTACCGCTTAACTTCTTGAAGTCAAGCTCCATTGGGGTAGTCACGGGCTTGCAGTCCACCATACCGAATCTCTCCAATATCTTCACTACATATTTTCCTTGAGATAGGAAAATCTCCCCTGGCTTCTGCCAGACTTCTAGTCCTAGGAAATAGTGCATCAATCTTAGATCCTTCATCTCAAATTCAGAAGCCAACTCCCTCTTACATTTGTGAATGAGAGGGTCTGCACCTGTTAGAAAGAGGTCGTCAACGTACAACACCAGTATGAGAGGATTGTCATCTTCAACCTTAAAGTAAAGGTTAGGGTCGACTTCACTCCTAGTGAACCTTAGCTTCATCAAGTAGCTATCGATCCTCTCATACCATTCTCGGGGTTCTTGCTTCAGCCCATAGAGGGCCTTCTTCAACCTGCACACATGAGATTCTCGATCATGAATCTCAAATCCTTCGGGTTGCTCCACATAGACCTCTTCTTTGATCGAACCATGCAAGAACGCAGTCTTGACATCCATCTGATGTAGGTTCCATCCTTGCGAAGTAGCAAGGGCTATGATCAAGCGGATGGTGGTATATCGGGCAACAAGTGCAAATATCTCGTCATAGTCTATACCTTACTTCTGAGAGAAGCCACGAGCGACAAAACAAGCCTTATACTTTTCCGTACTTCCATCAACTGCATGCTTTATCTTGTAAAGCCATTTCGAAGTGACAATTGCTTTGTCCTGGGGTCTGGGGACCACATCCCAGACATCGTTTTTCATGATGGACTGATATTCCTCAATCATAGCATCCTTTCATACTTGATGCTTGACAGCTTCTGCGAATGACGAAGGCTCATTTTGGATGATCGTGCTCATGATGATCAAGTATCCCTGATACCTGGTCGGCTTCTTACTTTCCCGGAAGGTTCCCTTGGGTGCTATGTGCCCTTCAGCATCATCAAGTGTCCCCCTAAGCCATGAAGGCCTCTTCCTAGAAGAGGAAGGCTCTTGCAGAGGGGGATCAATAAGATCCATAGGTTCTTCCACATCGAGCATTGTCTCCTCTTCCTTTTCCTTTGGTTCCCTGGTGTCAGCTTCTTTAGATCCCCTTTGAGTAGGAAGATTGTCAACTTTGCTAAGAGTCGTATCTTCGTCAAAGGTGACATCATTACTAATCTTGATTTCCCTTTGACCAACCACATAGATTCTATAGCCCTTAGAGTGTTCTCGCTATAGCCCATGAAGATTCCTTTCTTTCCAGATGCACCCAATTTATTCCTCTTCTCCTTCGGCACATGAAGATATATCGGGCTTCCAAAAATTTTAAAATGAGATACGTTAGGTTTCTTACCAGTGAACATCTCTTCAGGAGTCTTAGAACCCAATGCTTGATGAGGGCATCGGTTTTGCACATATACGGCAGTATTCGTAGCTTCGGACCATAGAAACTTTGGAAGTCTTTGATCATGAAGCATAGCACAGACGGCTTCCACAATCGTACGATTCTTCCTTTCTGCCACACCATTCTGCTCAGGAGTATATGGTGTTGTAGTCTCCGTCTTAATGCCAGCCTCTTTGCAAAATTCATGGAACTCATTGGATTCATACTCAGTCCCATTATCGGTCCTTAAGATCTTGATCTTCTTTTCGGTTTGATTCTTGGTCAAGGCTTTGAAGCGACAAAACGAAGTGACCTTCTTTTTCAAGAAGTATATCCAAGTCTTGCAAGAATAATCATCTGTAAAAGTGAGGTAATATAAATATCCTCCCAAAGAGTTCACAAGCATCATACCAGAAATGTCTGAGTGAACCAACTGCAATATATCGGAGGTCTTACTTTGGCTTGAGGGGAATGGTCCCCTTTTGAGCTTTCCTTTGGCACATCCAGGACATACACCTTCTTGCTCTACTCAGAACTTGGGCATCCCTATCACCATTTGTCTTGCAATGGGTAGAGCTTTATAATGAAGGTGAGCAAACCTTCGATGCCATAGTTCGGACTGAAGTGATGTGTAACAAGACAGGACACCCAGCAGACTTTCTCCGACATGATATAATAAATCGACTCGAAACCCAAGAGTGAAAGCTTCCTTAAAATTCTTTTTCCATACACGTACCTTGCCATCGATGAAGGTTACCTTGTAGCCTTTGTCATCCATTGTCGAAACGGACATCAGGTTCTTTTTGAGATCAGGTACATATAGGACTTCTTGCAAATGAATTGTATTACCCTGATTCAATTGAAGAGTGACATTCCCTACGCCTTTCACGGGATATTTTGAGTTGTCCCCAAGAACAATTTCCAGGTTGATCTCCTTTTCTATCAGATTGGAGAGAGCTTCTTTGTAACTAGTGAAGTGCCTTGAGGCACCACTATCAATAAGCCAATTTCCCAGTGAGTCTGGGGGAGCAATAGTAAAGATGGCCACTGGTAGACAATATTCATCTTGCTTATTGTTAACAACATTAGATTCATACCTAGAGTTTCTTGCCTTCTTGAAGGGTTGTCCTCTTCCTTGATTTTCGGCATTTCTTTTACCTCTGCCATTGGTCCTGCCATTCCTTTAATTGCCTTGAGAGTGATTTTGGTCATCATCATGGTGAGTCCCTTTTATCAGGGCACTCCCTCGCATAGTGGCCCATTTTGTTGGAATTGTAACACCGACCTTTTCTTCCAGCCTTTCCTTTGGATTTAGCCCCAGAATTGTTTCTTCTTTGAGCATAAGAAGAAAAGGCAAAGGGATGGCCTTTAAGTGCGGGCATTTCTTGCTCTTCCATGCTTGTCTCTTCTAGAATACATCTAGCCATCAATTCCTCGAATCCTGGGATGGCATTATCATTGAGAAGAGTAGTCCAGTTTATCGTAGATTTCCTTGGAGGTTGTCAGCTCGGAAACATAGGCCACTAGGTGCTTGTCGATAGACTCCCAGATGATCTTCCTTGCTTTGACTTCTCCCTTGGACCACTTTCTTTTGGCAGCAGCGGATGCATTTGATGGAGGCGCAACAATATTGCCTCTCACATGGTCCAACACTTCTTGATCTTCTAAAGTCAGATCGAGAGACATCTTCCATCTGTGATAGTCAGACTTCTCACAGAGCTTGTCTTCGACGGGGAAGAGTGTTGAGGACCCCATGAAGTTTTTAGGATAGCCTTGCCAACCTTCTCTTCGATGATTGCTCTTGCTCTTGCTCTTGTTTGGGCTTTGTCTTCACCTCAGCTCTGATACCATGTTAAATTATGGTATGTTCTATGCTTAGAGCAGTTTACTACTTTTCTTCTTATTAGCCACAGATTAGCAATCACATATATATTAAGTAAAATGCAGATAGAACATTAAACGATCAATAGAAAACAAGCCAAGACAAGAGACACAAGATGTGGTGGCTAGCTAAGGACAAACCCCAATGCAGGGAAACCCTTTGATCAAATCTTCTTTTATCTTCAATAGTTCAGCAAAGAGAAATAGTAAAAAATCAAAATTCTGTAATTTTATATCAGCAGTAGCAAACCCTAGATCAGCGAAGTCAAACTTGGTCAAACGAGTTGAAATTGACCTCCAATATGCTTGGTCAATTTCCAATCAACTAACCCTTGAACAGTCTGAAGAAACAGCCCTTGAACAACCTGAAGAAACAGCCCTTGAACAGCCCCAAAAACAAAGTCAACTTGCTGCCCAAAACTAGGGCAGTCAGCGCTAGTCAAACGTATGAACGAATTGCCTCGATTTTTGTGCCAATATCTGCGGCCTGCCTAGGAGAGGCAGCCACACCAAAACCGCACCCTTGATGAGTCAACGCTTGGTCAACACAGGTCAAAGATGCCTTCAGCTGCCTCAATCAAACTCGGTCAATGCAATCAACAATTTCTTCATTCTCTTTCAACCTTCGTCTTCTTACTTCCCACGTGTGAGAGATCCTCTTCCTTGTGTATACCCAATCGTACAAGGAGAGAGAGAAGAATGAGAGATGATGAGATGATTTGAAATGAATCAATCTCACTTGTATTTATATGATTTGTGCCACACATTTAGTTGTTGGCCGACCTTGACAATTTGTCAAGTAATTATAAATAAATTCATATCTCCATAAATACTTGTCGGAATCGGATGATCTTTAGATCAATCCTACACCTCTCGACAAGAGGAATCTAGGTAAAATATCAGTTGTCATAAATGAGGTGACCCACATGGATTTTGGGCCTAGTTGCCAATTATAACATAGGTTCTCTGGAAAACCCTAACCTAAGGGTATGTTAATGTGAATGTCTGAAACCCTAAACTACTTAGGGATATTGTGAAATGCTATTTGAAGTTCTTGTTGATTTGAATTTCGGTGTGATCATGAAATCTTAACTTGTTAGGATTTAATGATGTTTGTCTGAGATCTCGAACCTTTGAAATTTTTGGAATAGTAGGGTTTGTTGTGCTATGTTATGAAACCCTAGATTTTTAGGATTTGGTTGGGCCTATAAGAAAAACCTTTGTTATGAAGGCAAGATCCTAGGAATGAAACCCTAGGTGTATATATATGAGTACATTTAGTCGAAACTCTAGCTTGGGCTAGGTCAGTATATGTCTAATATATGATAAGCTTATGCATGATAATGAATTCCTAGATATGTGTGTTGACCTAGTTATTGATGGCATAAGTCTTAGGATTTAACACAAGTCCTTGTCTGAGATTCTAGGATGACAATATTTGGAAATCTAGGGTTTTGCAGCTAAACCCTAGTTGTATTTAAATCCTCTAGTCTGTGTGCTATAACAATCTGAGATCTACTTATATATTGATTGTTGAGATTGTGAAAATGAAATTCTAGGATTTTGGAGTTAAACCTTAGTAGAAGTGAAAATCTATGATGAATGATGACAATATGATAATTTGAGACTTGTGTAAGAATTGTTGAAATATGAGTTTTAGTTGGGATTAATGGTTGATTGAAAAACTAGGGTTTGCAACTAACCCTAATGGAAGTTGGTCATGTTAATGACTAAGTTGTGATTGGTTTTGATTGATTCTCTTGTATGAAATCTAGGATCTGTATGAAACCCTAGTGGAAAATCTAACATATGAATTCTAAAGTTGTTAGATGCCTTGTAGATCTATATTTGTTTGAATTCTTTCTAGGGTTTGCTAAATGTTGTAGTAAGGTATGTCACACCTTTGAAAGAAACATTGAAACCATAGATGGAATGAAAGTTGTTATGAAGTAGTCTAGGGTTTATAACAAAGTCCCTAGCAAGATGTTGAAGAGTATGTATCTCTTGTTTGGGTATCTGATATATGTAAGATTGAAATGCTTTCGTAATTCTAATATGTCTAACTTCATGCTTCTATAGATTTGGTTGTACTAGCTATCTAAGTTGTGCAGGTACACAATCTTCAATATGGTGAAGATGTTCGTTGATGTGATAAGCATGATGAGGACGATGATAATTTTGATGAAATGGTTGGAAGCCACGAAAGATTCTTCGATGACGAAAAGAAGAAGTTGATCTCCCTTAGGAACCCTGAATAGAAGAGATCTCCCTAAGATTAAGATGGAGTCTAGATAAAAAATGCTCCCTGGTTGAGAGGGAGGGCATAGGTTTGTTTTGATTGCAGAATGAATTTTGGAGGATATGTCGATGCATGAGAAGTAGGAAAGGAAAGTGTATGATTGAGTAATCTTTTGTCAAAGATTCAGTTGATAGTCCTACTATGAAAAGTTGAGGAGCAATATCAAGTTGTCTGAAAAGCCCCGAAGATTTGTATTTGATTATGTACATATGAAAGTATATTATTGATTGGGGTTGTGTTTGTACAAGTGAATCTCTCGAAGGTTTTTGTTAATTTATGGTATGTTCTATGCTTAGAGCATTTTACTTCAATTCTTCTTATTAGCCATTGTTTAGCAATCACATAAACATAAAGTAAAGAGCAAATAGAATATTAATAGATCGACAGAAAACAAGCCAAGACAAGGGGCACTAGATGTGGTGGCTAGCCAAGGACAAACCCCAATGCGGAGAAACCCTTTGATCAATTCTTCTTTAATCTTCAATAGTTCAGCAAAGAGAAATAGTACAAATTCATAAATCTGTAATTTTATGAGAGTAGCAGTAAACCCTAACCAGCGAAGTCAAATTTGGTCAAACAAGGTGAAATTGACCTTCAATATGTTTGGGCAATTTCACGGTCATCTAGTCTTCCAACAGCAAGAAGAAGCAGCCCATAAACAGCGCTAAAAACATAGTCAAACTACTATCAACTGAAGTCAACCTGCTGCCCCAAACTAGGGCGGCCAACCCTGGTCAAACTGGAGGTCAAAATGCCTCAGTTTTTGTGCCAAATTTGCAGCCTGCCTAGGAGAGGCAGCCACACCAAAACTGCAGCGCTAAAATGCCCACACTGGTCAACGCTGGCCAAAGAGATGACCTGCAACTTCTGTGTCCTCCAAACTGCGTCTATCTGCATCCTCCTTCCTTGCCCTTCTACGTCCTCCTTCTTCCCACATGTGAGCTTCTCTTCCTTGTGTATAAACCCAATGCTAAGGAGAGAGAGAAGAATGAGTGAGTTGAGATGGTGAAATAATACCTCCACCTATCTTGTATTTATATGAGACGTTGAACATGTGTGCCACACATTTAGCTATTGGCCGACGTTGACAATTTGTTAAGTAATTACAAATAAATTCATATTTCCATAAATACTTGTCGGAATTGGATGATCGTTAGATCAATCCTACACCTCTCGACGAGAGGAATCCAATAAAAATATTAGCTGCCATAAATAAGATGACCCACATGGAGTTTGGCCCTAGTTGCCAATTTTAACACTCCCTCTCAACTAGGGAGAACTCCATCTGCTAATACGTCTGACCATCGGTACTATCTTTGCCATCAAATGCACTGCGCTGCACTGCTCGGCTCTGCTCTACTATGTTCTTCTCTACTCTGTTCTGCTGTGCTGAACTATGAAGAAGAAGAAATGATCGAGGATGTATCATACCATCCTCCACTGACCCGAAGTCAGTCTCAAAGAGTGTGTCATACCACTCTCACCGATCCCAGATCAGTATCATTTATCCCAGATCAATGGAGGTCATCGTAGCATAGGGAGTACGGTAGATTCAACGATGTGTCCATCGATAGTACTACTAATGGTCCCTAAATCCATTTCCCTACTCATTGATCAGATGAGAGGTACTTCCCATGACTCCCAGACTGCATGGGTAGGATGCCTCGACAAGAGAACTAATCATCCTGTCCCAAAATCGCCACGAGGTACCACAGGGGGAGGTTGAACCTTTCACCCTGTACATAGTGCACCACTAGGGGAGGGCAAGTCGCCCTGTGGTCGCATGTCACTCCAAGAAGTACCCCAGCCCCCCGGAGCTCCCAGAGCTCAATGTATGCATCATACACGACCCTCATAAGAGGGTCTCTCAACGACACCAAGTCATTCTCGGAAAGTCAAGAATTCAACCTTTCCCAAGGGCTTCGTCAAAATGTAGGCGACCTACTCATCTCGGATATAATGCTACTTGATATCGATATGCTTGGAGCGATCATGAAATACGAGATTCTCTAATAAACGAATCTCGCTCTGGTTGTCACACGGGATCACAGTGGTATCCAATGTAAATCCAAACAGCTCACTAAAGAGCTTCCACAACTAGACCGCCTCACATGAGGCCATACTCGCAGCAATGTACTCTGCCTCAGCGGTGCTCAAATCCACCAACTTTTGCTTCCTGCTCATCCAGGATATCGAGGCAGATCCCAAAGTGAAACAACACTCGGAAGTGTTCTTTCGGTCCACCACACTGCCTGCCCAGTCAGCATTGATATATCCATGTAGTCTCACATCTCCGGCAGTGTATCTCAACCCATGAGTGATTGTGCCACGAAGGTATCTCAACAGATTCTTGGCACCAATCCAATGTGTGTGGTGAGGCTCAACCATATGTTGACTCAACGTGTTGACTACAAAACATATATCCGGACGGGAGTTCACCAAGAACATCAATGCTTCGATGAGTTGACGATACTAAGTAGCATTTTGTAAAACAAGTATGGCAGCACTACCGCTTAACTTCTTGAAGTCAAGCTCCATCGGGGTAGTCATGGGCTTGCAGTCCACCATACCGAATCTCTCTAATATCTTCACCACATATTTTCCTTGAGATAGGAAAATCTCCCCTGGCTTCTGCCAGACTTCCAGTCCTAGGAAATAGTGCATCAGTCCTAGGTCCTTCATCTCAAACTCAAAAGCCAACTCCCTCTTACATTTGTGAATGAGAGGGTCTGCACCTGTCAGAAAGAGGTCGTCAACGTACAGCACCAGTATGAGAGGTTTGTCATCTTCAACCTTAAAGTAAAGGTTAGGATCGGCTTCACTCCTAGTGAATCCCAACTTCATCAAGTAGCTATCAATCCTCTCATACCACACTCGGGGTGCTTGCTTCAACCCATAGAGGGCTTTCTTCAACCTGCACACGTGAGATTCCTGATCATGAATCTCAAATCCTTTGGGTTGTTCCACATAGACTTCCTCTTTGATCGAACCATGCAAGAATGTGGTCTTGACATCCATCTAATGTAGGTTCCATCCTTGCAAAGCAGCAAGGGCTATGATCGAGTGGATGGTGGTGTATCGGGCAACAGGTGCAAACATCTCCTTATAGTCTATGCCCTCCTTCTGAGAGAATCCATGAGCGACAAAACAAGCCATATACTTTCCAGCACTTCCATCAGCTCCATGATCTATCCTGTAAAGCCATTTCGAAGTGACAACTGCTTTGTCCTGGGGTCTGGGGACACATCCCAAACATCGTTTTTCATGATGGACTCATATTCCTCAGTCATAGCATCCTTCCATACCTGATGCTTGACAGCTTCTGCAAATGATGAAGGCTCATTTTGGATGATCGTGCTCATGATGGCCAAGTATCCCTGATGCCTGGCCGGCTTCTTACTTTCCCCAAAAGTCCCCCTGGGTGCAACGTGTCCTTCAACATCATCAAGTGTCCCCCTCAGCCATGAAGGCCTCTTCCAAGAAGAAGAAGGCCCTTGCAGAGGGGGATCAATAGGATCCATAAGTTCTTCCACAACGGGCATCGTCTCATCTTCCTTTTCCTTTGGTTTCCTGGTGTCAGCTTCTACAAATTTCCCCAGTATAGGAAGATTTTCAATTTTGCTAAGAGCCATATCTTCATCAAAGGTGACATCATGGCTAATCTCGACTTCCCTTTGACCAACTATATAGATTCTATAGCCCTTAGTATTTTCGCTATAGCCCATGAAGATTCCTTTCTTTCCAGATGCACCAATTGATTCCTTTTCTCTTTTGGCACATGAAAATATACAGGACTTCCAAAAATTCTAAAATGAGATACATCAAGTTTCTTACCAGTGAACATCTCTTCGGGAGTCTTGGAACCCAATGCTTGATGAGGGCATCGGTTTTGAACATATACGACAGTATTCGCAGCTTCGGCCCATAGAAACTTCGGAAGCCTTTGATCATGGAGCATAGCACAGACAGCTTCCACAATTGTACGATTCTTCCTTTCCGCCACACCATTCTGCTCAGGAGTATATGGTGTTGTAGTCTCCCTCTTAATGTCAGCCTCTTTACAAAAGTCATGGAACTCATTGGATTCATACTTAGTCCCATTATCAGTCCTTAAGATCTTGATCTTCTTTTCGGTTTGATTCTCGATCAAGGCTTTGAAGTGACGAAACCAAGAGAACACTTCATCCTTCTTTTTCAAGAAGTATATCCAAGTCTTGCGAGAATAATCATCTGTAAAAGTGAGGTAATATAAATATCCTCCCAAGGAGTTCACAGGCATCATACCAGATATATCTAAGTGAATCAACTGCAATATATCGAAGGTCTTGCTATGGCTTGAGGGGAATGGTCCCCTTTTGAGCTTTCCTTCGGCACATCCCGGACATACACCTTCTTGCTCTACTTTGAACTCGGGCATCCCTATCACCATTTGTCTCACATCGGGTAGAGCTTTATAATGAAGGTGAGCAAACCTCCGATGCCATAGTTTGGACTAAAGAGATGTGTCACAAGACATGACACCCAGCAGACTTCCGCCAACCTGATATAATGAATCAACTCTAAACCCAAGAGTGAAAGCATATTTAAAATTATTTTTCCATAAACGTACCTTGCCATCAATGAAGGCCACCTTATATCCTTTGTCTTCCATTGCCAAAATGGACACCAGGTTCTTTTTTAGATCAGGTACATATAGGAATTCTTGCAAATGAGTTGTATTACCCTAATTCAATTGAAAAGTGACATTCCCTACGCCTTTCACAGGATATTTGGAGTTGTCCCCAAGAACAATTTCCAGGTTGGTCTCCTTCTCTATCAGATTAGAGAGAGCTTCTTTGTAACCAATGAAGTGCCTTGAGGCACCACTATCAATAAGCCAATTTCCCAGTGAGTCCAGGGGAGCAGTAGTAGAGAGGGCCACTAGTAGATAATATTCATCTTGCTTATTGTTAACAACGTTAGGTTCATACCTAGAGTTTCTTGCCTTCTTGGAGGGTTGACCACTTCCTTGACTTCCGACATTCCTCTTTCCTTTGCCATTGAACCTACCATTCCTTTGATTGCCTTGGGAGTGATTTTGATCGTCATCATGATGTGTGTCCTTTCTATCAGGGCACTCCCTCGCATAGTGGCCCATTTTGTTGCAACTGTAACATCTTCCTTTTCTTCCACCCTTCGATCCAGCCTTTCCTTTAGATTTAGACCCAGAATAGTTTCTCCTTTTAGCATGAGAGGAGAAAGCAGAGGGATTGCCTCTAAGTGCAGGCATTTCTTGCTCTTCCATCCTTGTCTCTTCTTGAATGCATCTCGCCATCAATTCCTCAAATCCAAGAATTACATTATTGTTGAGAAGAGTGGTTCTGAATATATACCATTCAGATGGGAGCCCTCTAAGAGTTGTGATGGTCAGTTCCCTGTCAGGGACGACTTCCCCAATTGATAGGAGATCATTCTTGATCTTGGTGATCCTTAAGAAGTATGCTTGCATACTCTCATCTTTTCTCTTCTTAATTTCCTTCAGCTTATTCTTAGGGAAAAAAACTTGATTTGCATCATTTACTTTAAATAAACTTACCAGTCTATCATCAATTTCCTTGGAGGTGGTCAGCTCAGAAACATAGGCCACCAGGCGCTTGTCGATCGAGTCCTGGATGATCTTCTTTGCTTTGACTTCTCCCCCAGTCCACTTATTCCTCACAGCAGCAGATGCATTTGATAGAGGCTCAACGATTCTGCCTCTCACATGGTCCAACACTTCCTGCTCTTCTAATGTTAGATCGAGAGACATCTTCCATCCGTGATAGTCGGACTTCTCACAGAGCTTGTCATCGGTGGGGAAGTGTGATGAGGACCCCATGAAGTCTTTAGGATTGCTTCAACAGCCTTCGGTGATTGCTCGTGCTCTTGCTCTTGCTTGGGCTTTGTCTTCACCTCAACTCTGATACCATGTTAATTTATGGTATGTTCTATGCTTAGAGCAATTTACTTCAATTCTTCTTATTAGCCATTGTTTAGCAATCACATAAACATAAAGTAAAGTGCAGATAGAACATTAATAGATCGACAGAAAACAAGCCAAGACAAGAGACACCAGATGTGGCGGCTAGCCAGGGACAAACCCCAATGCGGGGAAACCCTTTGATCAATTCTTCTTTAATCTTCAATAGTTCAGCAAAGAGAAATAGTACAAATTCATAAATCTGTAATTTTATGACAGCAGCAGTAAACCCTAACCAGCAAAGTCAAATCTGGTCAAACAAGGTGAAATTGACCTTCAATATGTTTGGTCAATTTCCTGGTCATCTAGTCCTCCAACAGCAAGAAGAAGCAACCCGTAAACAGCCGTAAAAACATAGTCAAACTACTATCAACTGAAGTCAACCTGCTGCCCCAAACTAGGGCAGTCAACCCTGGTCAAACCGGAGGTCAGAATGCCTTGGTTTTTGTGCCAGAATTTGCGGCCTGCCTAGGAGAGGCAACCACACCAAAACTGCAGCCCTGAATTGCCCACGCTAGTCAACATTGGTCAAAGAGATGACCTGCAGCTTTTGCATCCTCCAAACTACGTCTTTCTACGTCCTCCTTCCTTGCCCTTCTGCATCCTCCTTCTTCCCACATGTGAGCTTCTCTTCCTTGTGTATAAAACCAATGCTAAGGAGAGAGAGAGAAGAATGAGTGAGTTGAGATGGTGAAATAATGCCTCCACCTATCTTGTGCCACACGTTTAGCTATTGGCCGACCTTGACAATTTTTCAAGTAATTACAAATAAATTCATATCTCCATAAATACTTGTCAGAATCGGATGATCGTTAGATCAATCCTAGACCTCTTGACGAGAGGAATCCAAGAAAAATATCAACTGCCATAAATAAGATGACCCACATGGAGTTTGGCCCTAGTCGCCAATTTTAACAGTTTTTGATAGCATGTTGGTTACCAATCAGTTTGATTGGGAGAGATTGGTCATCCTTGATCAGTTGGATCAAGGGGTATTGAGGCTTGTGAGTGAAGCATTGCCTGGGAGGACATCTAGTCAACACTTTCTGTTGATGTCTAGGTCCCTAAGTTGGAAAAGGTGGTGTTGATTATAAAGCTCCGTTTTTGGATACGCACTTGGATTTTTGGATTGGTGGTTAGCAAGTAACTCTGATGGTACCTAGAGAGGCTAAAAGATTGAGCCCATCTTAGTCCCACCCGAATAGATTGCCCTGGTCAGGAATCTAGTCCATGGCATTGCAGTGCCTAAATTGTTGAGAGACCAAAGGATAAATTGCCCTGGTCAGGAATCTAGTCCATGGCATTGCAGTGCCTAAAGTTCTTCATGGTTCATATAGTTGAGATCTTCCTTGTACTTGTATATGATGAATAGATTGCCCTAGTCAAGAATCTAGTCCATGGCATTGCAGTGCCTAAAGTTCTTCATGGTTCATATAGTTGAGATCTTCCTTGTACTTGTATATGATGAATACCTCCCTAGTTAAGAGGAAATGTTGGAAAATGTAACTAGGCTCAGTCTTCATTAAATGTATTTGAGTCATCATGTAATATACTTGTCAAAGAATAAAGAAAAGAATTTTTATTATTATTATTATGACTTATTAAAGAATGGGTTTCATGCTTGGGTCATCATGTTTTAGGTCAAATTCCCCATTGAGGACTTCTAGGATTTATTCTGAGTTAATAGAGTCATTGTACCAGAGCCTTCTTGGGCTTTTGACTCACGTAAAAAGGTTTAGTATTGAGAGTCAAATATAATTTATGGATTCTCCACATCTAGTCGGCTTAGAAGAGATCAAGTCGACCTAAGGACATCAATTCGACATCCCTTGATGCCTATAAATAGAAGCAAGTCAAATTCATTTGGAGCACACTATCTCACAAGGAAGTTTGATATCTCTTGAAGCCGGAAGAAGTGCGAAGTAGAAGAAGGAGGGGAAGGAGGTGCAAGTTGGGTGGAGTCTAAGGAGAAGAAGAAAAACCAAATTCTGGTGTCTCTCTCTTTGTTTTGTGCCCTAGTTTGGGAGATCGAAGTCTTCTAAGTTTCGCAAATGCCAGACGCTGCTACCTAATTGAAATTGTTGGAAAGGAGGTCAAAGCTCTAGGAGGCTGACTTGGTGTGGAGGGAAGGTTTGGTCTTTGTCTAGGGTGAAGAATCTCAAAGAATACTATTGAAAGGAAGAGAATTTTGACTAGATTTTCCCCTCGAGAGGGGGTTTGGCCCTAGCATTATGCCTACATCTGGTGTCCATTGTGTTATTGCTTTGGTAATTGCTTGATGAACTAAAAGAAAGAAGATATAAGGAAAACCTAATAAGAAGTCAAGAACATCACAAGTAATTATCAAGTATAAGAAAATCTTTCTGCCTTTCTGATTTTCTAACATAATGATGATAAGAAGGAGCAATCATGGAGGCATGAGTTACCATTTTCCTTGGCCTGCTTTTTCCACCCCTTCAATGCATTGTTTACTTTAATGACTGTCTTTTCTTTCTTGCATAGCTTAGGTAACTGGCTTGCTTTATGCTTTTCCAATACCCCTTAAAGATGTAGCAGTTTATCGCTCATGGTGGGTTGGGACATTTATAAGTTCCTTTGTTTAGATAGAGAATGAAATGCTTAGGAATTGGGTCATGGTTAATGAGGGGGTAGAGCTCATGCTAGGCTTTTCCCACATGCTTATTTTCTCGTCCCAACCATCTTTTGCATTTTCATTTTCTTTCATTTGTGACTTCATATGCATCTTTCGTCCATCTACATCAATCTCTTAGGGAAAAGTTTTCTAGCTATGACTCAAAGTTGTGGATATAGGGTGTCAATCCCAATGACCAATGACAGTTTACCCAAATAATGAAATGAATATAAGGGGCAAATAGAAAGTGATAAGTAAGGATTACCTTGGGCATGCTATATCAATCAGTGCCTCTTATTTTTGCCCCTCTTAAATAGTGGCATAAAAGGCCTTAGGGGAGATCACACTGGACTAGGGTCAAAGGATAACCTCCCATGTAAAGTGTGGGAACAAGAATACAATCAAGAGCAGTCAATCATCCAGCTTGACCAATGATCCATATTTGTATGCCCTTAACATTAAATGAAAGCACCAAGAGCAGTCAGTCATCCAGCGTGACTGATGATCCATATTTGCATGTCCTTAACATTAAATGAAAGCACATGATTACAAAAATGGTTAGTGTACCTTTTGATATATGACCCACTTTTCTTCAAGAAGTATGCTAAATGGGAGAGAGCATTGATCGAAGTCTAGGTGAATAGCTCTGAAGTAAAGCTAGCTTTGGATCATCATAGGGTTGTTTGTTGGTTGGTTGTCACATGAAGAGAAAAAATTTCTCCTATGGTTTACCCACTTTTGGTGTGTAATGGTACCAAATAAGCAAAAGTTCCACCCCTGAAAGGAAAGAATGCATGAAATAGTTCGTGAAAAAGGAGGGCGCTCAATGTGAGAATTTCAAGCAAGCATTGAAATTTGAAAGGAGTGGCTGTATAGAAGACCTTAAAAGTAGGAAAAACCGGAATACCAGGTAATTGTAAAGGTAACTATATCCAAAGAGAAGAGAGACCAAGACTAACGAGAAAAGAAAAGAAGATTCCTTGCAGGACGTTAAGGAGAATTGCACTCCAAAAATATTGGCGATGATCCTTTAATGATTGTCAACCAAAAAAAAAAAGTTTTTTGGTTTATGAATACTTGAGTAGGATAAAAGGAAGAAAAGCTATTATGCCTCATTTAGAGAAAATGGGTAGAAACACAGGATGCCATATAACAATGTAAACAACTGAAAACATTAAACATAATCAACATCAAAGCAAGTTCAGGCATGAATGATCTACTTCCAATTTTATAAAGACAACTTAAAGCACAACAGGATGGACGAAACAAAAACATTCTTACAGGCTGTGAGGATGGGCCATGAGGATTGAGGAAATTGCTTGTTGAGAGACTGATCCCCTCCCAAGGATGGTGGTATCTACATGTCAAGCCAAATTTTCAGTCACCTGTCTTGATGTAGAACTAACATTCTGGTTGACCAGGCCTTTCAGAAAACCCTACTTTCAGATGCCCCATGCTTGGAGATCCCAGTGGAAATTGAGAAAAGGTTCCTTAAATACTAACATCCATGGCATCTGTTTGCGATGTGGACCTATACAGTAAAGCAGCCCCCATTGCTTGTTGCTTGACCATCTGAACTCTGAGAGATAATTGAACCCACCTGTCCTTGCTACAAATTAAATAACTTATGACTAAAAACATGTAATGGTCCCCTGTTGAAAGGCATATCCATGACAACTTGCAAATCAAGGTGATTGCTATAAGGTCAAAGTAGATGAACACCATGAATATAGTTAGCTCAGCTATTACAATTTGGGCAGTGGAGACTAGACATTCAAGTATTTGCAGATGTTTGATTTTGAAAATATATTGTAAGTTTGCAACCAATACGTGCTGTGACAATCATTACAACTCGTTGTATATCATAATAGGACCAGATACTCAATAAATCTGGAGTCTGGGCATTCAACAGATGCAACCAAATATTTCAAACAGCCTCAAGAGTTAAAAACATCGAACAAAAAGGAGTCATGCCAAAGCAACCTGCAACATTGGAAACAAACCTCGCTTCAAGAAATAAAAGTGGGTTAAAACTTAATATATTACATAGATGTACAAGCCATTATTGAAATTCAGAAAGTACATTATATCAATATCAATGACGAACCACTAACCATTTTATAAAACCAATCCAGATGATTAACGTGAACAATATAATTAATATTTACCATAGGCCTTCATCAATTACCAGTTGCAACTCATTAACTGCTGGGCTAGACCGATTTTAGATTGATTAATTGGTGCATTTAATCGGGATTTGCAGCCCACTAAACACTAAGCCAAATGCATTTTCACTCTTCAGATTACATGCCTTGTGCATTCTGAACGAAATTCCACTCAGATCATTTCATCAAACTAAGCCACCAATCATGTTGCAGATAGCTTGCATAGTGCATTATTACGAAAGCAATACCTGCACTTCATCAATTGCAATTCACTCACTCCTACTGAATCTTACGAAGTGCATTTAAGCAATACCTTTACAGGGTCTGTTTTTTGCTGTTAAATATGTCATAGTCGTGTCAAAGTTCCAAACCTTTTTTGGAATCTCGTGCAATAGTCTATTGGCTTCTTGGGATGTGCCTTCTTTGCATGGTCCATCCATGAGGATGGTATATGCAATCATATCAGGTAGATGACTACTAATCGTTCATCTGTTAAGATAACTTTAGCCCCTCCCTAAGATTACCCAATTTCCAGAGTCCATCCATCAATATGCAGCATGTAATGAAATCAGGGCTCACACACAAGATCTGTTAAGCTTCATCTAACTTTTGATGCTTACAAAGTCCATCTATTAATGTATTATAGTTGACTGGGTCAGGCCTGCACCCTTTTTCAGACATCTCTTGAAGGAGTTCCCTGGCCTTCTCCAGATCACCCACCTTGCAAAACCCATTTATAAGTATATTGTATGTGATTTCATTAGGCTGATGGCCAATTTGCACCATAACATCTAACAACCAAAGAGCTTCTTGAAGTTCGCCTTCTTTGCAAAGACCATCAATAATACTAGTAAATGTGATAATATTTGGACTGTGCCCCTTGTCCAGCATCTCATGAAGCATTTTCATGGCCTCCTGCCATTTCCCTTCCTTACAGAGATCATCGATAAATAAAATGTATGTGGCAATATTGAAGCACTTGTATTTGGGGGGCACTGCATAGAAGAGCTTCCTAGCCTCTTCAAACTTGCCTTCTTTGCAGAAACGATCAATAAGCACATTGTATGTGACAATATCAGGGCATATGTTTTTGTTTGGCATTTCATAGAAGAGCTCCATAGCCTTGTCCAACTTGCCTGCTTTAGAGAGACCATTGATAAGTGCATTGTATGTGATGACATTTGGGCTTATGTTTTTGCTGGGCATTTCATAGAAAAGCATCAAAGCCTCCTCCAGCTTTCCTTCCTTGCAGAAACCATCTATAAGCACACTATATGTGACAACATCATGACATATGTTTTTGTTGGGCATTTCATAGAAGAGCTTCCGAGCCTTGTCCAACTTGCCTTCTTTAGAGAAACCATCAATAAGTGCATTGTATGTGACAACATTCGGACATATGTTGCTGTTTAGCATTTCATGAAAGAACTTCATAGCCTCATCCAACTTGCCTTCTTTGCAGAGGCCATCAATAAGCACACTATATGTCACAACATCATGGCATATATTTTTGTTGGGCATTTCAAAGAAGAGTTTCCGAGCCTTGTCCAACTTGCCTTTTTTAGAGAAACCATCAATAAGCGCATTGTATGTGACAACATTTGGGCATATGTTGCTGTTTAGCATTTCATGAAAGAACTTCATAGCCTCGTCCAACTTGCCTTCTTTACAGAGGCCATTAATAAGTGCACTGTATGTCACAACGTTAGGGCATATGCTTTTGTTGGACATTTCGTGGAAAAGCTTTGTAGCCTCGTCCAACTTGCCTTCCTTACAGAAACCATTTATAAGTGCATTGTATGTGAAAACATTAGGATAGATATTTTTGTTAGACATTTCATAGACGAACTCCGTACCCTCAACTAACTTGCCTTCCTTGCAAAGACCATCAATCAGAGCAGTATATGTAATAACATCTGGGTTATGCCTTTCTTTTAACATCTGATACAGTAGTTCCTTGGCCTCTTGGAGCTTACCTTCTTTGCATAGCCCATCCATGAGGATGGTAAACGTGATTGTGTTAGGCACATGGCCCATTCGCAGCATAACAGCTAACAACCCCAAAGCCTCGTGGGTTTTCCCTCTCTTGCAGAACCCATCTATTAGGGTAGTATAGGTAATAAGATTAGGAGCCTGTCGTTTGCCCCTCATTTGATTGAACAGCTTGAAAGCGTCCTCCAACCTGTTCACCCTGCAAAGCCCTCTAATGAGGGTATTGAAGGTTATGACCTCTGGAATATACCCGTCTGCTTCCATTCCTTCAAACACTTCGAATGCATAATCCAATCTACCCGTTTGACAGTGACAATTGATGACAATGTTCAAAGATATCACATCTGGAGCAATGTCTGCTTCAATCATAAGTCCATAAACAGACAGCGCTGATTCATGCCGATTCCATCGGACTAGGCTACTCAATAAAATATTACAGGTGATGAGAGTAGGGACAGATTTATCTGAAAGCAGCTGCTTGAAGGTGTCCACTGCCTCCTGAAATCGTTTGTTCTGGCAGAGCGTTTTAATGCGCATGTCTGCAGTGGCATTTAAAGTGAAGGAGTGTTTAAGAATGGCATGGAAAAGGATACCAGGATACTTTTTCCATATGAAAAGCATGGTCTTCCTCCTCTTCAACATGGCTGCCATGGCCATATGTGTTTTCACAGATCTGGTGAGAGTGAAGTTTAAGTTGATAGCTGTAAAACCTAAAACCTGGAATCTGTTACGTAAATGGTGTGATTACAAATTAATTCATCTTTATACATTGTTACGCCACTTTCTTGCACTGGTCTTTCATGTTGTTTCCCATTGATATGACTTTCATGGCTTACAATGCTTTGATATGAAAGGGAAATGTAAGTTAATGAGAAGATAATTTAATTTCTACAGGGAAATAATTTTGAAAAGCAAAATTTAATATTGAATTTATTTCTTTGTTTAAAAATTTTTTAATTTGAAATTTTTTAATTGATTAAAATTTTACAAGGAAAAATATTATATAAAATAAGATTGGTTTAAATGGGGGTATAATTTCATTTAGAAAATAATGGAAAGTTTGTTTAGAAAATAGTGAAAAGTTTGGCAAGATTTTAATAAATTCGATAGAAATTTTGGTATTCTATTTTTATTATTAAAAAATGATTCAAACACTTTTATGTTCATATTTTAGATTTTTTTTAAGTAAAAAATGGTGAGATTCTGACACAAAATTGTGATAAAATTTTTAATTAAAAAAAAAAAAGAGTTAAAATTGTTCATTTATTAACTTAAGCTTTTATATCATGGGAGAGTAGATATGAAGGGGATTATATTTGATTGTGATAAATAAATGGAAATAAATTATGCAGGGGGTTTTTGTGAAGTAATCAATAACTAAGCTAATGCATTAGCTCTATATAAAAATCTTAGAATTTTCAAATTCAAATTGAATCAAGGAGTTTATAGTTATTGGTTCTAGTCATAATGTAGTATGTATGTAGTTTGACTTCTCCTTCACGTCTTAATAAGGCTCATCGCAAGAATTTACAAAGAGGCAAAAAGGTTTGAACTTGTTGTCTATTGCCATGTCTTTAGGGCTCAAAACCATCATACTAGCATGTTGGCACATGAAGCCTCGTGTTTTGAGATATGAAGAATAAGAATAAAAGATGGGATTACAATCTTTCCGAGCCCATAGCCTTTGTTTAATATCTTCCTCTCCTTAGTTAATTATTGAATTACAATTAAATGACAAATGGTGGCATGTGTTTATGAAGAAAGGAAGGACAACTAAATTTGATAACCTCTCAAAACATTTAAACACTAGAAGAATGAAGGTAAATGTTGGCTTGTTGGGCCCTGACCCAGGTTCAGCCTTAGTCAGCCAAACAAATCCCTACACTACTGGCCCTTTCAACATCAGTCCGCGGAGCGTGGACTGAAGTGTCACCCGAAGCAGTATGGGGAGATGCAGGAACCAAGTTTTTGCACCCTGAGATGGTCGTGATGTCGATTTATACTCCCTTATCCTACTTTCGTGCAAGTTGATAAGCCTTTAAGGCTTATCGATGTACCTTTTCTCCCGTCCTTCGGTACCTCTACGAAGGTATATGACTAACCTTCGCGCACCCCTAACCAGCATTTCAGGCACTTACATGCCGCTGTAGCTATGTATTGTATAAGTTCCCAAGTTATCTTAAGTGTTTACTTATTCCACCATGCCATTACAGTTATCTTCGCGTAAACCATTATTCTTGCATTTAGTTAACAGATATAATCACATACATTCATGCATCAAATAAGCATTATAAAGTAGAGCCATATTGTAACATGATAAAATCGGATGCATTAACATAGACAAGATACACAGCGATTGCAGAATACTTTCTGATGAGCCCCAAATTTTGGTAACAATTTGGGCTCATTTGGCCTACTTACCTTGCTCAACCCTTCATTTTTTATCACTTATGCATCATTTCTTAGTATATTCGTGTTATTTGTAGGAAGAAGGGCAGTCATTATGCCTATGTGGCTAATACATGATGATTTCAGGTTTTTTGACATTAAATGGAGCAAAGACCACGCAAATGAAGACAAGGAGACAACCAAGGTGGCATTGCGGGTTTATAGGGAAGTTGTCCACAGCCTTGAATGACCTTCCTCGTGATCTCCACCCCAACTCCGAGCTCCAACAGTTATCACCACCGAGTTAGAAGGCAGCCAACGGATTCTACAGGAACAGCAGTTTACTTTTAGTTGGACAGCCAAGCCCCACTAATTGAGGAGGCCAGCTTGGCCCTCAACATGTATAAATATTAAGGTTGTAGCCTTCGATGGGACTCTTGAACTTTTGTTGTAGATTTTGGATTACGAGCTGTAGCTCTGTTTTTGCTCTTTGTAAGCCAATTTTGGCATGTTGTTAGACTCATGATTATGATCTTTTAATAAAAGGCAGGCAGATTTGGATTCAATTCTGAGTTCTTAGGGGAGCTATATCTCTCAGGTTAGGGCCTAACCTGAGAGCAATAGACCTCCTTCTTTTTGTATTGTTACTTGTCTTTCCTTTATCATTGCATTTCTTTCCTTTACATGCACTTGAAAAATACAGTTTGCTGAGTTGACTGTTTCGGTTTGGTTATGTAGGTTAGTTTCATGAATGCAGTTGTTTTAGTAGTTCAGAATTAGCGTAGGGAGATTGAAGTTATGTTGAGTTCAAAAAAGGTTGAATGCATGCTCACTTTCACCTCTGTTTGGGGACCGGAAGTGTAGACCGTGCCAACTGCCAAAAACATTGTTTTAACATATGCATGCAAGTATTGATGTAATGTTTTCGATTGAAGGATTGTCCATGCGATTATATCTTGAGTAATGACTCCTTGGTTCAGCATCATGTACAAATTCCCTTCAACTTACATTGTTGTTCTTTGATTCCTAATAAAACAATTAGAATAGGTTGGTGAACTTTCGTTTACATGCAAGATAAGGGTGATTTGTTTCATTTACACTGCGCAGCACCACTTCATCGTGTTCTTATCCTTCTGAACCATGCCTAAGCCACCTACGCATCCTCTGTTCAGCTCATTTGCCTTCCAACCCTTCTACTGCCCACGTTGCTCAATCTTTTTGACCTACCATTGCCTCTACCCTTCTATCGACCAACCAGCTTTACACAAGCCTTCCCCATCTCATCTCTCTATCCATAGGCCATCTCAAGCTCCTCTTTCATCTTACCTATCCACCCACACAGCTCCTTCACTCCTCCATCACCCAAAGCTCCGACGGTAGAACGTCCTGTAGAAGTTAGCAGACTTCCTGTAGAAATCCCGAGTTTCCTGTAGGATCCCCTGCAGACATCTTGTAGAAGCCTGCAAACACGGTTGCCAAGCACCTGAACGTTGTGGACTTCTGTGGAATGATGTGAGGGATCCCCTGGAACCTCTCAGAGTCCTCCGGACCGTTCCCAAGCCTTCCTTCCCTTTGAACTACCCCTGCACAGTCAAGACCCAGTAAGAAGCACAATCATAATAACTCCACCCACTTGAGAAAAAATACAAAAACGTGTTCTCTTCAATGGAAGTAGTTTAAATTCATGCATCTCATCTCACTAGAAGTAATGGCATCATTTCTAGAAGTTGCATTCCCACCATTGCATCATAAAGATTAAGCTAGTCAGATTAGGGTTTACTAAGGTTTCCATGTTTGGTTGGCTTTCAGTTCATTATTGCAAAGTAGGTTAATTTCCTTTGAGATAGCCTTCGTTCATCATTTAGAAAGCTTCTTCTGAGAACATATAGAAGTTGGCTTGAGCCCTAGCGGACTTGTGCCAGCTGACCAAGTGACAGCTGCGACAAGAGCTAGTACTTGTGCATACAGCACCGTCGCTTCCAAGTTTGTTACGAACTACCGGGTTGATAAAATTAGAGAAGGAAGCTCCAGGAGTTGTAGCATTATTGCTACAATACTGGAGCCCACCATCTTTTTGGCGTCGTTGCCGGGGAAGCGTCAGAGTATTAGTAATTGTTGTTTTTCTTCTATTTTCTTACTCTTGCCTTCTGCCAAGTAGTTTATTTCATTTCCATTCTGCAAAAGTAGCATAGACATTTCCTGCTTTCATAGATTAGCATTTCAATTCCGCAATTTCAATTTTGCAAGCATAGATTAGCCTTTCAATTCTGCAAGCGTAGACTAGCATTTCCATTCCTGCAATTCCATTTGAGCAAAGTAGATTAGTCCTTTCCTGCTTTCATTTCAATTCTGCATTTTTATTTCAGCAAGATAGTTAGTTGTAGATCAATCTATTTCAGTTTTGCAGGTACCAAAGAAAAAACAAAAGTAGTCAAAAAAGTCTTTCCATTTCATGCCTCGTAGGAACCGAGATAAAACAGGCAAATTCCTACCCAACACCCCCACCACATCACTGAGTCACCCTTCTCTCTTCTTCGGTGACAGTGATCCAGAAGAACCTATAGGTGAACCTCCTGAGATATATGAAGATCCTATAGCAGAAGAAGAATTAGAGACCATCCCATCTGAAGCTATGGCTGACAATAGAGGAGAAGATGAGAGAATAGAAGGTGCCTTCCCCATCCGAGAAACCAATGGAGACATGAAAATGAAAAACATTAGCCCCTCTGCTCTGCCTCACTTCCATGGACTGACTACTGAAGACCCTGATACCTTCATGTTTGAGTTTGCTGTCCTTTGTAGAACCTATGACTATACTGAAGATGAGCAGAAGCTGAAACTCTTCCCTTCAACTCTTAAGGATGCAACATTACGCTGGTTCATGGGCTTACCTGGGAATAGTATCACCACTTGGGCTCAGATGCAGCAAGCTTTCAATACCAAGTACCGGGACTACTGTAGGTCAAAGGAAACCAAGGGAGAAATCTTTCGGATGACCATGGGAAATGATGAGTCCTTAGAGGATTATGAGGAGAGGTTCCAACTTAGCTATAAGCGGGCCAGGTGCACACTTGACCCTGAATCCCTCAAGTTGGTCCTGCTCCGAGGAGTCCCTGAAGACCTTTTAGATACCCTTCACATGTTAGCTGGGGGAGATATTTACCAGCTGCCTTATGAGGACATCAAGACTGTGTTCAGAAACCACTCTAGGGCAGCCCGGAAACGAGGTAGAGGAAACCTCCTCTCAGCTGGTATCCCTTTCTCCAAGCATGAGTTTGCAAATCAATTAGAAGATCTTAAGAGTGAGGTGAGACAGACCATTGCCATGCAACTGGACACATTCAGGATCCAGCAGAAGAAGGAAGAAGCTGAGAGGGCCTTGGCTATCTTCTGCCCTAGATGTACAAGGAGACACCCTAAGAACGAATGCCCATTGCATTCGGTTGAAGTGTGCTTCGTTTGTGAGGAGGACCATCCCACAAATCAATGCCCAACCTTACCTGGACTTAAAGCTATGTACCAAGGGACAGAAGCTCCCACTGAACCTCTCTATTTCCTCAACCAAAGGAGGCCACAAGGACCTAGACCTTACCAGCAAGGGATGCAAGGGGCACCCCAAGCTTATTACAGCCCCAACCAATCGACTCATATGCCTTCCTGGGGTCCCCCTGCTCATCCTTCCTGGTCTATGCCTCCTCCATGGTCTTATCCACCTCAGTACCCTACTCAACCCACTACTCATTCATATCATTCGCATGCCCAGCCACAGCCTCAGTGGAATGAACCTCAGTCGGGGTGGAGGCCCCAGTACAACACTCCTCCCGCCTTTTTGCCTCCACCACCAGTTCAACCTCAACCATTACCTCCTGCTCCTCCAAGGCAACCTCAAATGCCTGCTCAACCGAACCCGAACCCCAACAATAGACAGGCCCAGCAGGTATACATTGGGGAAACATCATGCCCTACCTATGCTGTGGAGATCCAGGAGATCAATCTTCGATCTGGAAAGACTCTTCCGGATCGCCAACCTCCTCCCCCAGAGGATGAGGAGGACTAACAGGAAAGTGAACCAAAGGCTATTCCACCCTTTCCTGAGAGACTAACAGCCACCACACAACCCAACCCAGAGGAGGATGAGCTTCTGGGAGAGCTCAAGCAGTTGTGTGTGAAAATACCACTTCTCCAAGCCATCAAGGATGTGCCAATATACAACAAACTGGTTAAGGAAAAGTGTTTTAAACACCCAGGCAGGCGAAAGAGAGATGCTTCGACCATCAATGTCTTAGGACAACTGTCTGACCTTATGTTAGGACAAGTCATCTACCCAAAGTACCTAGATCCTGGGAGTCCTGTAGTAGATGTCCACATCAATGGCACCATCATACCTCACACCTTGATTGATTTGGGGGCTACCATTAATGTGATGACCAGGGATACCATGCTCAAACTCAATCTTCAGGGTTCCTTGAGGAAGACCTCGACAGTACTGCAACTAGCAGATCGCTCCACTATGACTCCCAAAGGGATTGTGGAGGATGTCTTGGTCTCTGTCGACTCTTGGGAATACCCTGCAGATTTCTTGGTTCTGCAACCCAAGGCAAAGCTTACTGGATATCCTCTTATTTTGGGAAGGCCTTGGTTAGCCACTGCAGATGCTTACATAAGTTGTCGTGCAGGAAACATGACCATCAAAAACGGTCCTATGTCCAAGCAGCTAGTCCTATACCCTCCTGCCCAACCCTCCTTAGAGCATGACTTACCACTGTGGTTGGAGGAAGGAGAAGAGGATGAGGTGTACTCAGCACCTTTGTGCACCCTAGATACCACTAGAAGAGACCCCCCAACCGAGGATGACTTGATTGAGACTTTGATCCAGAATCCACCTTCTAGTGCACTATCCTTAGAGAAATTGGTGGAGGACGCCCAAGCCAGCACCTTAGTGGACCTTTGTGCCACCAACCCTGTCACTCCCAGAGTCAAGAATGTGGAGTTCGGCCCTGAGAGAACGTTAAAGATCAGCTCCTCCCTATCTCCTTCCCAGGAAAAGGAGCTGTGTAGCCTGTTGGCCAGCCATCTAGATGCTTTTGCTTGGAGCTATAAGGAGATGAAAGGAGTCCATCCCTCGGTTTGTACCCATCACATATACATCAAAGAGGGTTGTAAACCGGTTAGGCAACCTCAGAGGAGAATGAATCCAGCCCTTAAGGACATTGTCAAGGAAGAATTGCAAAAACTGTTGGATGTCGGATTCATTTACCCCATCTCAGATAGTGAATGGGTGTCCCCTCTGGTGTTGGTTCCCAAGAAAAATGGGAAGTGGAGAATCTGTGTGGACTACCGAGAACTGAACAAAGCTACCAAGAAAGACCATTTCCCTCTACCTTTCATAGATCAAGTGTTGGATGGACTGGCAGGAAAGAAATTCTTCTCTTTCCTGGATGGGTTTAGCGGGTACAACCAAATCCAAATCAGCCTGGAAGACCAAGATAAGACCACCTTCACTTGTCCTTGGGGTACCTTTGCCTACCGAGTTCTTCCCTTTGGGCTATGCAATGTTTCTGCTACCTTCCAGAGAGCTGTCTTGAGCATCTTCTCGGAGCTGGTCCATGATGCGGTGGAAATCTATATGGATGACTTCACTCCTTATGGGTCCAACTTCCAGGAAGCATTGTCCAATCTAGGAAAGGTCCTAACCAAATGCATTGAGATGAACCTGTCCCTTAGTCCTGAAAAATGTGAATTCCTGATGACTGAAGGGACCATGCTAGGCCATACCATTTCTTGCCAAGGGTTACAAGTGGATCCTAACAAAATTGCTCTCATCAAGAAGGTTCCACCTCCCCAAAAGGTAAGGGATGTCCGGAGTTTCTTAGGATTAGCAGGGTATTACCGGAGATTCATTAAAGACTTCAGCAAGTTAGCCTCGCCATTGTTTGGTCTGTTGGCAAAAGATGTGGAGTTTAAATGGACTGACGATTGTCAAAGGGCTATGAATGAATTAAAGGACAAGTTGGTGTCAGCCCCAATCTTGAGAGGTCCAAACTGGGCCCTACCTTTCCACATCCACACTGATGCCTCAAACAAAGCCATAGGGGTAGCTTTAGGACAAGTTGAACAAAAACTTCCTTATGCCATTTACTTTGTTAGCAAAAACTTGTCCAAAGCCGAACTGAATTACACTGTAACCGAGAAAGAATTCTTGGCTGTGGTCCATGCACTGAACAAGTTCCGACATTATATTACTGGCTATCAAACCTTTGTATATACAGATCATGCTGCAATTAGATATTTAATGAATAAACCAGATGTGAATGCCCGTATTATTAGATGGTTACTTTTGTTGCAGCAGTTTGATTTGACCATTGTTGACAAACCAGGTAAAGAAAATGGTGTTGCTGACTTTTTATTTAGATTGGATTTGTCTGCAGATGAGGATGGAACAGTGGATGACCAGATGCCCGATGAACATCTGTTTGCTATCTCAGTACTCTCTCCATGGTTTGCTGATATAGCAAACTACCTTGTTTCAGCACAGTTCCCTCCGCACCTATCTTCAAGAGAGAAGAGCAGAATCATCAGAAAAAGTGCCTCATTTACTTGGATCGGGGGCAATCTGTTCAAGCTTGGCCCTGATCAGATCTTAAGGCGTTGTGTAAGGGAGGAGGAAGTCTTTGATATCCTCCTCACCTGTCATGATGGGCCTTGTGGAGGACATTTTGCAGCAAAGAGGATTGCCTTCAAAATCCTGCAGGCAGGCTACTATTGGCCCACACTTCATCAAGATGTCAGAAGATATATCAACCAATGTGACCGATGCCAAAGAATGGGGAAACCGACTCCAAGGGATGAGATGCCTCTCCAACCTCAAGTGACTCTTGAGCCATTTGAGAAGTGGGGTATGGATTTTGTGGGTCCAATCAACCCTCCTTCGAGGCAAAGGTCTTACATCATTGTGTGCACTGACTACCTGACAAAGTGGGCAGAGACTAAAGCAATCAAGGCAGCAACAGAAGAGAAGGTGGCCGAGTTCTTAAGAGAAACATCTTCTACAAATTTGGCTACCCAAGAGAGCTGGTCACCGATCAAGGGAGCCAGTTCACATCCAACTTGATTGAATACCTGCTAGCTCACCACAAAATCAAGCATAGGACTTCCACCCCCTATCATCCACAGGCAAATGGGCAAGTGGAAGTCACCAACAAAGCATTGGAAGGGATTTTGACTAAGGTGGTGAGCAGCAGTAGGAAAGATTGGGCAGATTGCCTGGTTGATGCCACATGGGCTTACAACACCACCTGGAAGACCACCACCGGCTTCACACCTTATGATCTGGTCTATGGGAAGAAAGCTTTGCAGTCCATTGAGTTTGAATACAACACTTTCAGGATGGCAGCTCAGCTAGATCTAGATCTCAGCCATGCACAACAAGAAAGGTTATTACAGCTGAATGGACTGGACGAGCACCGGATGCAGGCCCTCCTTCACTCAGAAGTGGTTCAACTTCAGAGAAAGGTGTGGCATGACCAACATCTCCATGACAAGCAATTCCAGCTGGGAGATTGGGCCTTGTTGTATGACTCCAGGTACAAAGATTTCAAGGGGAAGCTGAGAACTAGATGGCTAGGACCATATGCAGTGGAAAAATGCCATGACAATGGATCTGTTCTTATTCGAACCATTGATGAGGAAGACATCCCCATGCTTGTCAATGGGCATCGCTTGAAGATCTACAGGAAGCCTCTCTCAAGACAATAGTTCATCAAAACTATGGATAAATCAGTGTTGGTCATAGAGAAGGGTTCTGCCTCTGCTTTGGGCATACCCTGAAAGATCTAAAATAAATAAATAATAATAATAAATAATAAAGATCCTTGGGTGAAAACCTTTCTAAGGCTCCCAAGGCAGGTGGTAGGGGTGAAAACCTCGTTGAGGCGCCCCTATTGTCTTTCAAAAAAAAAAAAAAAGAGATTTAAAAAAGATCCTTGAGTGAAAACCTCTCTGAGGCGCTTAAGGCAGATGGCAAGGGTGAAAACCTCATTGAGGCGCCCCTGTTATCTTTCAAAAAAAAAGAAAAAAGAGAAAAAAAACAATAAGCAAAAAGATAGGGACAACAAGTTTATAATGTGAAAATGCATGCAGGTTGCAGGTGTTCTATGAAGGAGAGGAGGTCTTTTAACGCAAAGCCAAAGATCCTTATCATGCTGCCAGGAGACCTCACCAGCACCTCCTCCAAGAATACTCATTTCCTCCAAGGTATGTGCACAATTTCATCATGGCTTGAGTCTTCTACAGGAAGATGCAGACTTTCTACAGGAAGGTGCAGACTTTCTACAGGAAACGCAACTTTTCTACAGGAAGTTCTGTATTTCTACAGGAAACTTCCTGTAGAAGTTCGGGACGGCCCAGAATTCATTTTATGAGGAGATCTAACGACCAAGGGTCGGTTTGGACGCATGCAAGCTACTGTTGGCACCCTTATACATTGTTGTCACCTCTTTCTACCATCCCTGTCGACATGCAATGAAGTTACCTGCACCATCAAAGCAGATCATTGAGTTATCAAGAGAAAAGCAATTTTTGAGATGAAAAAACGTTGAGATGTCATACCATATCCATCCCAGCCATCCATGAGCTCTGTGAGCGTGATCGTGGGGCCATTGCCTTCGTCGTGCAGCATGCACCCGAGGAGGAAGAAACTGTTACAGGACATCCTGCAGGAGTCCCGTAACAGTTAAGCCCGCTAGAGTGCACACCATATACAATGAAAACGCGGGCGCATGCAGCTGAAGCATCCAATCCATCGTCAACGACCTGTGAATATGAACCTCCGGGCCTGTGCAAATCCACCAGCAGCAAATAAATCCACTCATCGTCGTCCAAGAGCCTGAACAATCGTGTTGCGGCCGCACAGGTAAGTGCCTCGACCCTTTCTTCCGTCGAATTGCATGAATTTTACTTTGAAAATGTTTGCAAGTGTGAAATGGATGGGTTGAGCGGTTGTATGGTCAATCGATTGGCCATGTTGACCAGTCAGCTGGTCGAGCCGGATGTGTGAATGGTGGCCGTGGAAAAAACGGGCAGTGGACACGTGAGAACCGTCCACTCGGGGAGAAACGAGTTCTAACGAGAATGGCGGCGGCGGATCTGCGGGGAATGATGCGACAGTAAGGGAACTTGCAGAAGAATGATGGTGTGACGTCGCCCAACGGTCCGGCAGGGATAGCTCACCCCCGCGCCACGGATTCCGCCGATTCAAATCTAATCGGCTAGATTGCCACCCCATGCATTTATCATTCACCGTTTGAGACTCGAGTGATCATCCGGATCCCTCTGCAGTTCGATACTCCGAGTCTTTGGCCATCAGAACGCCTGTGAAGCAACACCAAGAGCGCAGACCCACTGCAGTATCCCCCGGAAATCGCGCGCTGCTCCTACAGGAAAGTTGTTTCTACAGGAAGTCGGGTTCCTCACGTCAAAAGGTGGCGGATTAAAAAGGTAAGCCTGAACTCTCCATGCAATTGGTTTTTGAAGGTGGCAGAATCGTCGTCTACAGTCTGGTCATAGAAAATTGTTGCAATTGTTGTCTGCCGTGCATGAACTGTCATCCTACAGGATGTCAGTCTAGTTGGTTGTGTTAAAGGTTCTCAGGGGATAAGCTTTGTGAATTATGTGCATGACAGAGGCGTAGTCCTACGCTCTATCCCAGTAGACCAAATTTCTCCCGCATTTGCCACCTCCAGCTAACGCAACAGTTTTTCACCATGCCGGGTGGGTTCATCAGAAGGGAGCCCATTGATTCAACGAAGTTAAGAGAAAATCCTGAGGTGGTGGAGCTCTTCACACGAGCACAATGGATATCCTTCTGTGACAAATTGCAGGGCTATGACGACGAAGTGGCAGAAGAGTTTTTGCAAGCTCTGAGCTTCGAGGCAAAGGTCTTACCTTCAGGGGTCTGAGCCTCAAACTCACCCCACAATTCATCAGCCAAGTTACGGAGCTCCCAATGGGATTACCATGGGATAAAGAAGAAAGGAAATTGAGCCAACAAGCTAAGAAATAATTCTTTCCACCAGAGGAGGAATTCTCAGAAGACAAAAATGGGGTTCGTAGAACCAGTTCACTGCCACCATGGAATGAAGTGAGCCTGCAAATTATGAAGTACATCACCTGCGAAGGCAGTTTTAGCATTGTATACGGGTACCACTTTCGGTTACTCACTGAATTGCGGCACCAGATGGATCTACCTGTAGAAAACAAGCTTAGTCTCCCTTACTTTCTACTACAGTCTCTGATTGAGTGTGCAACCAAGTTGAAAGAAGGCACACCAGACCAGGTAGCCCACCATGGGCTGATCAAACTCCTTGTGGAGGATGCGCTCCACACATACAAGGTTCCTCTCTCATGGGAAGCCTTCAGAAATTTGACAAAGGACGGGGACATAAATATGCTAACCGAAGAGCTCGGTTCTTCTAGTAGTGAGGAGAAAGAGTCAGTGGCCGCAGTAAAGAAAGAAAAAGGCCAAAAGACCTTGACCACAGAGCAGAAGAAAAAGCAAGAAAAGAAACAAGAGAAAAAGGGTGACAAGGAGAAAGATGACACACCCATCTTGACAGCAAGAGAGCAAAGGTTGCAAGTCAGAGTGGACAAGGCTGAGAAGGTCCACATCAACAAGAGTGCCTCGACAGCGACCGCAACCAAGTCAAAAAGCAAAACTCATGCAGCAAAGCAAACCAAGGCGGTGACACCTGTTTCTACAGGAAAGCCGAAACCGGCTTCTACAGGAAGCCTGAAAATTACTGAAAAAGGGTCTTCTACAGGAAGCCCGAAAATTACTGAAAAAGGGTCTTCTACAGGAAGCCCGAAATTGACTAAAACAGGGTCTTCTACAGGAAGCCCCGAAAAAGTGAAACCCAAGGAGAAGAAAGCTGACATTCGTGAAAGGGAGGCAGCAGCTGTGCTGGCCGCCCTCAGCACACCTCCTAAGCCAAAGGAGAAGAGAAAGAGGGAGACCCCTCTATACTTTAAAGCTCGAAGAAGTGTGAGAATAAAGACGGGCAAGCCACAACCTCCATCCAGCAGCCAAATCACTACAGGAGATGCCCCTACTTCACCCAGTGAGAGGTCCCCCTCGAAGATATCGGTCACCTACGAGAGGGGGAGCCCAAAAACAACTACTTGGAAAGGAAGGTTAGACCAATCGGCTTCAAAAGCCCGGCTCAAGGTCAAGGAAACAGAGAAGAGGGAAGGAGCGGCACCCTCATCACCACCAAGGGCAGAACAGGCAGAGCCACCAAGAGTAGGAAAGAAAGAGCATATTCCGGAGCCTAGTTCTCGGCCAAGGACAAGGAGCTGGAGCAAAGTTGCTCAAGGATGAGAAAATATTTTAGCTGGGGGGTGATGATGAGCCCCAAATTTTGGTAACAATTTGGGCTCATTTGGCCTACTTACCTTGCTCAACCCTTCATTTTTTATCACTTATGCATCATTTCTTAGTATATTCATGTTATTTGTATGAAGAAGGGCAGTCATTATGCCTATGTGGCTAATACATGATGATTTCAGGTTTTTTGACATTAAATGGAGCGAAGACCACGCAAATGAAGACAAGGAGACAGCCAAGGTGGCATTGCGGGTTTATAGGGAGGTTGTCCATAGCCTTGAATGACCTTCCTCGTGATCTCCACCCCAACTCCGAGCTCCAACAGCTATCACCACCGAGCTAGAAGGCAGCCAACGGATTCTACAGGAACAACAGTTTACTTTTAGTTGGACAGCCAAGCCCAACTAATTGAGGAGGCCAGCTTGGCCCTCATCATGTATAAATATTAAGGTTGTAGCCTTCGATGGGACTCTTGAACTTTTGTTGTAGATTTTGGATTACGAGCTGTAGCTCTGTTTTTGCTCTTTGTAAGCCAATTTTGGCATGTTGTTAGACTCATGATTATGATCTTTTAATAAAAGGCAGGCAGATTTGGATTCGATTCTGAGTTCTTAGGGGAGCTATAGCTCTCAGGTTAGGGCCCAACCTGAGAGCAATAGACCTCCTTCTTTTTGTATTGTTACTTGTCTTTCCTTTATCATTGCATTTCTTTCCTTTACATGCACTTGAAAAATACAGTTTGTTGAGTTGACTGTTTCGGTTTGGTTATGTAGGTTAGTTTCATGAATGCAGTTGTTTCAGTAGTTCAGAATTAGCGTAGGGAGATTGAAGTTATGTTGAGTTCAAAAAAGGTTGAATGCATGCTCACTTTCACCTCTGTTTGGGGACCGGAAGTGTAGACCGTGCCAACTGCCAAAAACATTGTTTTAACATATGCATGCAAGTATTGATGTAATGTTTTCGATTGAAGGATTGTCCATGCGATTATATCTTGAGTAATGACTCCTTGGTTCAGCATCATGCACGAATTCCCTTCAACTTACATTGTTGTTCTTTGATTCCTAATAAAACAGTTAGAATAGGTTGGTGAACTTTCGTTTACATGCAAAATAAGGGTGATTTGTTTCATTTACACTGCGCAGCACCATTTCATCGTGTTCTTATCCTTCTGAACCGTGCCTAAGCCACCTACGCATCCTCTGTTCAGCTCATTTTCCTTCCAACCCTTCTACTGCCCACGTTGCTCAATCTTTTTGACCTTCCATTGCCTCTACCCTTCTATCGACCAACCAGCTTTACACACGCCTTCCTCATCTCATCTCTCTATCCATAGGCCATCTCAAGCTCCTCTTTCATCTTACCTATCCACCCACACAGCTCCTTCACTCCTCCATCACCCAAAGCTCCGACGGTAGAACGTCTTGTAGAAGTTAGCAGACTTCCTGTAGAAATCCCGAGTTTCCTGTAGGATCCCCTGCAAACATCCTGCAGAAGCCTGCAAACACGGTTGCCAAGCACCTGAACGTTGTGGACTTCTGTGGAATGATGTGAGGGATCCCCTGGAACCTCTCAGAGTCCTCCTGACCGTTCCCAAGCCTTCCTTCCCTTTGAACTACCCCTGCACAGTCAAGACCCAGTAAGAAGCACAATCATAATAACTCCACCCACTTGAGAAAAAATACAAAAACGTGTTCTCTTCAATGGAAGTAGTTTAAATTCATGCATCTCATCTCACTAGAAGTAATGGCATCATTTCTAGAAGTTGCATTCCCACCATTGCATCATAAAGATTAAGCTAGTCAGATTAGGGTTTACTAGGGTTTCCATGTTTGGTTGGCTTTCAGTTCATTCTTGCAAAGTAGGTTAATTTCCTTTGAGATAGCCTTCGTTCATCATTTAGAAAGCTTCTTCTGAGAACATATAGAATTTGGCTTGAGCCCTAGCGGACTTGTGCCAGCTGACCAAGTGACAGCTGCGACAAGAGCTAGTACTTGTGCATACAACACCGTCGCTTCCAAGTTTGTTACGAACTACTGGGTTGATAAAATTAGAGAAGGAAGCTCCAGGAGTTGTAGCATTATTCCTACAATACTGGAGCCCACCACTTTCTTTATTGATATCTCTAGTTCAGTATAGACTCTATCTACCCTGCGCACACAACTGCAGGGGTCCGCGCACTCAGCTGCAGACTTCTACCCTAGGCCTTTGCGCACTCAGCTACAGAACCTCTTCCTACGTTAAAACCCGAGAACACTTAGAACTTCTTACTCATAACTCTTCTAAGACTTTTACCAAAACTAAGTGAACTACTTAGAACTTACTTCCTTAGCTCCTTTTTATACAATCCCATGGTCCGCGGACCATGGGTAGATCTTTACAGCTAACATGACACTTTACAAAATAAGGGCGGACAACCCTTTATAACTCTTGACATCTTCGTGCTCCGTGACCACAAAACGTGGAGACTTTACAACTTTACCACAAAATTGGGCTTTCTGCCCCAAAACTGACTCTTTGGGGAATCCGTTCCCAACAGGCCCCCAACACAAACATGGTGACTCGCCCTCGAGTCACTATGCAGGCGCGGAGATCTTGGCGCGAAAACCTCCCAACTCGACTTGTACGACTGCCACCTCGACGATGCATTGCGTGGCCGCCTGCTTGATTTCTTTGACCAACTGTTCGGTTGTTGGTCCTGCACTGTTAGCCTAAAGCGTCTGCTGAGTCTCCTGCAAACTAGCAAGCTTGCCTTCAATGGAGGTTGTGATCAAATAGGTCTTGTCCAACCAAGGCTTCAAGCGCGCCTTCCGCACTGCCTCTTTGTGTTGAGCTACATCTACCTATTCCTTCAATGCTTTGGCCTCCTGCAGCTTCGCAAGTCTATGTGTGAGGGCGACAGTGAGCATTGTCCCTTTTACCTCATCGTGGCACTGCTGCAATTCTTCCGCCTCTGTCCCCAGCCTCTGTACGTTGGGATCTTCTTGTAGGCTGGTTAGTACTTTGAACGACTGTCCGAATAGCCTTGTGTAGAAATTCTCACTATAGATTAAACTGATTATGCAATGTACTAAAGCAAAATACTTAATCTACTTCTACAATCAAACTTGCGGAAGCTTAATCGATTTAAGGAAGACCAAACAGAACACATATAACGGAGAAGAAGATTCAATCGCACGTGAAACACAGAAGAATATTCTGGGTAAAGCCTCAACGAAAAACCACATTATCTGTGTTATCATACAAGTGGAAATATCTCAAGATTACACAAAGCTTTAGCTCTCAATCTATCCAGCTCTTAGTACAATCCCTCACTGTTGCTTGTAGATAAAATAGACAACACATATGCCTTCCTTCAATCTTCCAAGCCTCCTATTTCCTTGCACAATTTCTCCTGGGTCCTCCAGCTGTAACCTGTGTGATAATCACCTCACACACTGCTCTAACCTATGTAGTAACTGCGCAATCCTCAAGGAATGAATTCCTTCTGCATGCAAGAGATATTCACATGGGAATATTCTAGCAACTGATAGTACATTGTCCCTGCCTTTAATCTCAACTGGGTCTTTGTCTAAACTGACATGCATGAGTTATCTATGAGAGAATATTCAGTTATCTGGAGTACACTAGTTTCATGGATGCATGCATTAACTAACTGAACTCACAATTAGTTCCACAGATTGTTTGGAACTAATTTAACTAGACTTAACTCAGTTAACTGAGCTAGGTAATTACAACTCAAATACAACTCATCCTTATCTCCCTAATTTAGGGATAACTTCCTCAATCAAGGGGATAATTGTTGCATGTCTTCACAAAGACTTCATGTTTGAATTTCTCCAACTAATTAACTCAAGATGAATTAATTAATTATTTTTCAAACAGCTAGTGAGACTAAATTCGAATTTTTATTCTCAATTTTTATTCAAGGACAAATCAAAATTGGAATATATCTTGAAATGCTATTTATAGCAATTCTATTTTTAGCATTTCTTGTTGCTATTTTCAACACTCCCTCTCAACAAGAAAGGGATTATCTGCCACCCCGGTCCTGTCTCTGTGGAACTTAAATTTACATTTTGACAATGCCTTAGTCAAAATGTCAGCATCTTTCTCCTCGGCCGAAATATAATGCAACAACATGATCCTCCTCCCCACACAATCTCTGAGATGATGATATTGAATGTCAATATGCTTGGACATGTCATGAAATACTGGATTCTCAGAGAGTTTGATACAACTCTAATTATCACAATAGATCACAGTTGGATCCATCCTCTAATCAAATAAACCAACTGGAATTTTCCGCATCCAAATGGCCTCACATGCTACCTGACTAGCAGCCATGTATTCAACCTCTGCTGAGCTGAGTGCAATTGACCTTTGTTTCCCACTGTACCAAGAAACTGCAGTTGAACCAAGGTTGAAAATTCCTCTTGATGTGCTCTTCTGATCTTATGGACTCCCTGCCCAATCTGCATATGTGAAGCCCTATAGCTTCACTCCCTCTGATCATCTGTACCATAATCCATACTGAGATGTGCCTCTGAGGTATCTCAAAACATGCTTCGTTTCCTTCCAAAACACCTTGGTAGGCTGAACCATAGCTTGACTCAGCTGGTTCACCTCATAGCACAAATATGGTCATGTGTTCACTAAATACGTCAATGAACCCACAAGTTGCCACCTCCTTCCTCCAGCTACCTGCTAGATGAGTCTGCATGGGCTTGCACTTCTCCATGTGGAATCTCCTGAGTATCTCATTGGCATACTTGCCTTGAGACGCAAACACTTCCCCATCCTTCTGCCACACTTCCATGCCTAGAAAGTAGTGCATGAGACCCATGTCTTTCATCTCAAACTCTCTTGCAAGGTCCTCCTTGCAAGACATGATCAACTGATCATCACCTGTCAATATCAGATCATCAACATAAAGGACAATGATCAATTGCTTACCTTCCACCATGATGTGGTATAAGTTTGTATCTGCTTCACTCTTTATGAAGCCCAACCCGGTGAAGTAGTTGTCGATCCTGGTGTACCAAGCACGAGGTGCTTGCTTCAGCCCGTACAAAGATCTCTTAAGTCGGCACACATGCGACTCACGATTGAAGGTCTCAAATCCTTCTGGTTGCTCTATGTACACCTCTTCCTCAATCTTGCCATTGAGGAATGCAGTCTTCACATCCATCTAATGGATCTTCCAACCCATCTGTGCTGATAGTGCCAACATCGATCTAATAGATGAGTACCTTGCTATAGGAGCAAAAGTCTCATCATAGTCGATCCCCTCGACCTGTGAGAAACCACAAGCAACAAACCTTGCCTTATGTTTCTCCACACTACCATCAGCAGCTTGCTTTACCTTGTAAAGCCAACGGGAACTCACAACTGACTTGTTCTCCGGTCTTGGAACAACATCCCAAACACTATTCCAAACTATGGAGTCATACTCCTCCACCATAGCATCAACCCAAACTGGCTGCTGCACTACTTCCTCAAAGGAAGATGGTTCGGTCTCTACACATTCCCCAACAAGGGCCATGTAACCAGTGTACCACTCAGGTGACCTCCTTTGTCTGCACTGAGAAGATGGCTCTCCCACATTCTCTCTCGCATCCATCAACAATCTGTCAGCTTCCCTTGAGTGTTTCCGCCCATCTCTGGAAGACTCTGCATGAGTGGATGTCTCCACTCCTGGAACCTCTACATGTGGCTGCTCCACATCAATCTAAGGCTCCTCCTCCTTAGGAACCAAAAGTTCCTCCTTTGCTTGCAACTTGAGCTCCCTCTCAATGGAAACTCGCATGGCCTTCAACCCATCGAACTTAAGAGCTCTGCGAACCACTGTCCTCTGACTGGTAGGAAAATACACCCGATAGTTGTGGGGAGTATCAGTGTACCCCACAAGTATCCCCAACTCTGTTGTTGCCTCTAGCTTCTTCTGGGTATCCTTGGTCACATGGAAATAAATCGATGAGCCAAAGATCCTGAAGTGACCCACATCTGGTCTCTTCCCAAAGAAAGCCTCCTCTGGTGTCTTCATCCCAAGTACGTGATATGGGCTTCTATTATGTAAGTAAACTGATGTGTTGCATGCCTCAGCCCACAAATGAAGTGGTAGGCCTTGGTCATGCAGCATCGCCCGAGCTGCCCCCACAATCGTTCAGTTCTTCCTCTCGGCCACCCCATTCTGTTGTGGGTTATGAGGTGCCGTCAACTTCCTTTTAATTCCTTCTATTGCACAGAAGTTCTTAAACTCTTGAGAGACATACTCTCCACCATTGACGCTTCACAAGGCCCTGATCTTCTTTCCAGATTCTTTCTCAACCAAGGCTTTGAACTCACAAAACTTTGAGAAGGTTTGATCCTTCTTTTGAATGAAATAGATCCAGCATCTACGAGAAAAATCATCAATAAAAATCACATAATACCTTTGTTTAGCAGTGGAGGTTGTTGAGAATGCTCCATACACATCTGTATGAACTCGCTCCAAGATTGCTTCAGCTCGACTGTCTCGATCATGAAAGGAAGATTTTGCATACTTACCCAAGGTACAACCTTTGCATGTGTCCACTTGCTCAAGCTTACCTTTGGAAGTCTGGTATAAATCCATTGCATTATCTTCAAGGCCCCATGGTGCAAGTGGCCCAACCTTCTATGCCATAACTCGCAAATATGTTGACTTTGCACCAATTCTACTTTGGAACTCAATGTAGCACAGTCATCTACCTCCAGCTTGTAGAGATTCTTCACTTGAATCCGAATCCTCTTGGCCTGACCCATGGCTATGTGTCTGAGGAACACCTTTCCTTTACTAAAGACTGCATCATAGCCTTTGTCTTCCAACATCATGACTGATACCGAGTTTTTCTTCAGTCCAGGCACATACTTTACATTAGTCAGGGTGAGAGGAGCTCCATGCTCCCTCTAAAACACAACCATACCTTCACCTAAAACATAGTACTCTCCATCAACACCCATCTCTATGTGTATATGGATGTCTTTCTCCTCCACCACCCATCTCGAAGGTATTGAATAAACTCTTATCATCGGTAATGTGGAATGAGGTTCCACTGTCCAGGTACCAAACAGAACCCACCATCGATGAAACCATGCATGCGATGAGGGTAAAATCCAATTCGAACTGTGGGGCCAGTGCCTCACCATCTGATCCTTTCGAGGATCCCTTAGATTTATTCAATGGACAATTAGTTGCATAATGGCCCACCTCATGGAAATTAAAGCATCTCACTTTAGATTTGTCAATCTTCTTCCCACCATGGGAAGAACTTGATTTGGAATGAGAAGCCTTCCCTTTCCCTTTCCATGCCCTTCTTGCTAAGTCTAGATTTTCTTCATCATCATGCTTAGATGAAGAACCATCTTTGGTGCTTCTCCTGATCTCCTCCTGCATTAGATCCAACCACAGTCGTTCCCAATCTGGCAGTTTCTCTCTTCCATTCACTGAGTCCTAGTAGCTATGCCAGCTCTTAGGAAGACTGAGGAAAGCATGACTCACCATATCATCATCAGCTGTCATGATTCCTACACTTCCAAACTCATCTTTGCAGGTGGTGAGCTTGTTCAGATATGTAGAGATTGTGTCGCCCTTTTCACACTTTATTTTCCGAAGCTTGTCCTTTAGCGCCATCTTCCTCTGGTCGTTGTTGTTCTGATATAGATCCTTCAATTTCTTCCACATTGAAAATGGAGTCTCCTTCCCATGGAGACTCAAGACAATATGGTCTCGAACTCCCTCCAGAAGAATCCTCCTCGCTCTCACCACACATTTATTCCATTCTGCCAATTCTTGGGCATTAGCTGTTGCTGGCTTGGGGACTTCTTGATCAATGAATCCTTCAAACCATTGTCCTCTAATACTTCTTCCATGTGATCCTTCCATGCTATGTAATTTGAGCTGCCATCCAGGGCATACTCAAGCCTCAAGCCATTGAACACCATTGGTGAACTTTGGGATGTGATAAGAAATCGATTTTGTACCTACAATCAAGAACTTCAAACTTCTCCCTTCTCCCTTCTTTGTATACTGTTCTCCGCTTTGATCACCTTTGATCCGATACCATGTAGAAATTCTCACTGTAGATTAAATTGATTATGCAATGTACTAAAGCAAAATACTTAATCTACTTCTATAATCAAACTTGCGAAAGCTTAATCGATTTGAGCAAGATCAAACAAAACACATATAACAAAGAAGAAGATTCAATCACACATGAAACATAAAAGAATAGTCTGGGGAAAGCCTCAACTAAAACCACGCTATCTGTATTATCATACAAGTGGAAATATCTCAGGATTACACAAAGCATTAGCTCTCAGTACAATCCCTCACTGCTACTCATAGACATAATAGGCAACACATATGCCTTCCTTTAGTCCTCCAAGCCTCCTGTTTCCTTGCGAAGTTTCTCTTGGGTCCTCCAGCTGTAACCTGTGTGATAATCACCTCACACACTGCTCTAACCTATGTAGTAACTGCGCAATCCTCAAGGAATGAATTCCTTCTGCATGAAAGAGATATTCACATGGGAATATTCTAGCCACTGATATTACACTGTCCCTGCCTTTAATCTCAACTGGGTCTTTGTCTGAACTGACATGCATGAGTTATTTATCAGAGAATATTCAGTTATTTGGAGTAAACTAGTTTCATGCATGCATGCATTAACTGACTAAACTCACAATTAGTTCCACAAATTGTTTGGAACTAATTTAACTGGACTTAACTCAGTTAACTGAGCTAACTAATTACAACTCAAATACAACTCATCCTTATCTCCTTAATTAAGGGATAACTTCCTCAATCAAAGGGATAACGGTTGCATATCTTCACAGAGACTTCATGTTTGAATTTCTCCAACTAATTAACTCAAGATGAATTAATTAATTATTTTTCAAACAACTGGTGAGACTAAATTCGAATTTTAATTCTCAATTTTGATTCAAGGACAAATCAAAATTGGAATATATCTTGAAACGTTATCTATAGCAATGCTATTGCTAGCATTTCTTGTTGCTATTTTAAACACCTTGTGTAGTCCGCTACTGCACGGTCTACTGCCGCTATCGCCACTGTGACAATGGTCACGCGCTATTCCTTTACTTCTGGTGGAGTCGAAGGCTGGGTCTTCAACTGCAACTCTGTAATCTGGAGGTTCAGCTCTAGTTGAACCTTGGCCAACTCTGTACGGGAGTCGTGCACCCCCATAGCAAGTTTGTGGACTTGTTCATCTGCCTCCACATCCTTAGGAATGGCCAATTTTGGGACTATTTGGCATGCTTCCTTCACGGACTTAATCATGCCCTGATTTGTGTTAATAAGTTCCATCATGGAAGTGAGGGCGGTGTCTCACTACACACCTATCTAGTCAATGTTGGTCTTTTGCTCATTGATCCCCTGTAAAGTGCGTTGTTCGCGAGCCCTCAGTTCTGCGATCACCCCATCCTGTAGCAGGTGAAGTGCCTCACTAGGAAGCGTTGTCAAGTTCAGCCCTACTCCCTTGAGGGTGCTGACAGCGGGCCTGTCAGCTTCTATCTTTGTGGTTAGTGCTCCATCTAGTAACACTATCGCTTGGGACTCCTTCTTGTGTAGCATCTCGGCTACTTCTGAAGTACCAATGGCCAAGCTGGTGGACACTGCACCGGTCTATGATGCACAGATTATTTGCAACTCTCGCAGACCCATTTGGATGGCCCCCAATGCTTGTTGCTGCTCGAACTGTTGTAGCACTTCTGCGGTGGCATCCTGCAATGTATCTCCAATGTCCTTCAAATCTTCCTATGTTAGGGTGATTAGGTCCACTGACGTCTTACCAGCCTTGGATTTCTTCCGCGGCCCTACTTTTTCCTGTCCCTTTGGATGCTTGATATGGAGCGGTGCCGTCTACGGGTCCACTCTGCCCTGCTCTGTATGATCATCCTCTTTGTCCTCTAGCAATGGAAACTTCTGACCTTTGTCAGAGCCACGCTCTTCTCCTCTTGTCTGTCCACCCTCCTATTGCACGACAATGCGCTCTGCCTGGACCTTGTCATCGGCCTCCTTCCTCCTTTTCTCAGCCAGCTACTCCATCCTGAGCTTGGCCTCCTCCTTTTTGCATTGTGCAACAGACTTGCTCGATCCTACTGCCAAATCGAGGCAGTGCGCCACTTTGCCGCCTAGTGATCAAGAACTGCATCGATCGTGTCATCCATTGCCAAGTAAGGCAAGTCATGACACTTCTGCTCAAGGTCCTTCTACGCCCTAATTGGTATGTGGGGAAATTTGCCTTGAACTCCACGTACTCCTGCAGTTTGTCAAAGATAGTAGGCGACAACCGCGGCTTGTGGTTGATAGCCATGTGCACATTCATCTCCATCAAGATCCAAAAGATCTTGTTATCCTTGATCCGATGAGCATCCTTAGTCACCCACAGCGAAGCGTACTTCACCTCCTATTGCAGGTCTGGCACGACCGAGGGGAATTGACTGTCTTCCAGTAGCTCCCAAGCTTCCAACACAATGGACGACAAAAGCCATGCATAGTGGAAGGGTTTGCTAAGATCTCGCGCCTCGCAACAGTTTGCGAGGAACTCACCACAGAGGTAGCGCGCCCAATTAAACTGAACTCCTTCCATGCATTGGGCCACTAGAGCTATGATGGGTGCCGACACTTCATTTGCATGACACTTCCGCATAATTTTTCTTTCCAAAATCTGCGTGGCCACTTTGACCACAGGGTCACAGATACTCGAGATGGCATAGCCTCACGACTTCTTTGCGAGTTTGAATTTCTCCTTCAAGGCCTTCACAAGGGCATGCTCGCCACATTTTATGCCAAACATCATGGCCGAATTTTCCCCTGTATATGGAAGCTGCGTGATCCTATGGTTCAACATATCCGTGATGGGTATCAACTCCTCCGACCATAGACACCCATCATGCACCAAGCATAGCGGCTACTTGATTACCACCAAGGTAATGGGGGTGCAGTTGTAGTGTGGCACCCATAGCAGATTGAGCCACTCTCGTGGTTCCAATGCGGTCATCTTGGTGTTGGCTTATATGGGCCTTACCCAGGTTCACAAGAATTATTTAGCCAAACAAATCCCACAGCTACCAGTCCTTTCGGCAACAATCCGCGGAGCGCGAACTGAGGTCTCACTCGAGGTAGTAGGGGAGGGTGCTAGAACCAGGTTTTCGTACCCTAGGGATGTCTGGATGTGATCTGGAGGTTTCGTGCACCGTTCCGTAATGTCGCGCTGCCCTGTTTCGTGCAAATCCAAACCCATATTAATATTTACTAGTTATTAGCGCGCTGTTCACAAATCTAATCTATTTGATGAAGTGTTACTTAGAAGGGTCTTTAAGCAAACATTTATCAGATTTATCCAGTTCGTGCACTTAGATTAAATGCATATTCACGTGTATTCAAATTGTAAGCATATGTGCATAGATCAAACAGTGATATTAACCATACAAAAGCTAGATCCGCGATACTTCAGATTTAACACAGAATTACCAAAGCAACTTATCTTTATTTACTTTCTTCACCAATACATCCAGATCCGCCCTGCGCACTTAGCTGTAGGGGTCCGCGCACACAGCTGCAAACTCTTCCAGGCTTCTGCGCACATAGTTGCAGAGCCTCTATCCACTACCCACACCCTCGACTCGGACTTATAGATGCTTACAGATTGTTCTCCTCAAAAACCCATTACATTACGGATCCAAGATCATACCTAAAAGAACTGCCTCTCCCTCATAGAGTTGCACTCTATTTATACCTTCATATGGTCTACGGACCAACTTACTTCCTATTATTCTATATTATTGCTTGGGCGAACAACCTTTTGACTCGACCTTTTACCTTTCGCGCTCCACATATTTCGAAGGTTTACAATATTGTTATCCTACTTTCTAGGCTATCAGACCCAAAACTGTTATGCGGTACCTCCACTACCCAACACCTGGTGGTCTTATGAACAACACGGTGCATTAGTTGATCTGTCGCCAAGTGAGGGAATCGCTTGGTGTCAGCTAAGTCCCAGTCCTCTAGTTTCAATTGTGGAATCCGCCCCAAGCGTGGTCCTTCAAAAACAATTTGGTCCGACAATAAAGGTGTGTGCAAGATGACCTTGCTCTCGTTAATGTCCTTTGGCACTTTGGTCTTGCCCCTACATGAAGAGATGTACTCTGGCAATTTAGTAATAGGGTCAGACTCCTCAACTTCGACGTCCTTTGTTTCCACCCCAACATCCTCATCATCCATTGGGATGTCCTCAATTTCTTCCTCCTCTGGTTCTAAGTTAATAGTTTTACCCTTTTCTTGTGTGGTGGGCTTGTCCTTCTGTGGGTTTCTCCTAGGCGATGTGCGCACCGGTGTCACAGCCTACTTGCCCTTCTTGCTCTTCACACTCTCCTTGGTCGGGGTAGATCTTGGTCTAGGCGACTGTGGCGACTTGGGGATTTCGGCTGGGATCTTTGTAACCTCCGGAGTAGCTCCCTCTGCCTCCATAGCAACTTCTAACATAGCCCCCTCGGCTGTCACTGCTTCCCCAATATCTATGGTTTATGCCTGTGTCGACATGACATTATTAAACAGCTCTTGTGTCTCCTTTGGCAATTGCTCAAATGCCGAACTCGCTATCAAAGCTTCAAAGAACTCACGGTTCATAAGCGCTTGAGAGCTCAACAACTAAATGCTCAAAATGCCAAGCATTTTTCGTTGGGCAGCCACATGTAATTTATAGGCCATTTTGAATTCAAATCTGACCGTTATCCCCAAAATCGGTTCATTAATGCTAGCTTGGTGGTAGATTTTCAAGGATATTACCCATAAATTTCGTCTTAAATGTCATCCCCCCGCTTCATTTGGCCGTTTTTTCGTCGTCAAATCATGAACAATTTTTTTAACGGTCACCTTCCAGTCGACCTACGTGGTTTTTCCCTGGGTAGCACAACTCTCTACACGTTGTTGCGAACTATGTGACATCTCCTCATTTCGCGCAGTTCCCTTATTGTTTCCCCAACCCAGGCAATGTAGTTTATAGTCCCACGCCTCCTTTCAGCTACCTAGAGCGCTAAGACAATGATACCTTCATAAGTCACCTAGCTAGATCACCAGTGTATGGCTTCAATCAGCTGCCATTCACCTTTATTGGGAAGGGATCTCCATTCAATTTAACCAACTGAATTGCTCCACTGTCAATAATCTCCTTAATGACATAGGGCCCTAGCCAGTGCATCCTAAATTTTCCTAGAGATTTATCAAACTTGCTATCATATAACAAAACCAAATCATTTACCTTAAAGGTGTGCAGTTTAATGTGCCGATCATGCCATGCCTTTTTGCATTCCTTTTGTACCTGTGTTATCGGGAAATCTAGTGTCCACTCGGAGCTACTAGTCCCACTAAGACTGGTAGCTATCTTAGAAACAAACAAACTAAAACTACTTCCGTTTTCCTTTATGAGAAGTAAATAAGAGGGGAATGAAGGACACCAACCTCAGTCTTGTGCTTGGTTCCTTGCTCGGTTCCTCTCCCTTCTTCTGACAGATCCTTGCCACTCCTCTCTCGTCAACACAGAGTCAAAGATCACCCATGGAATGAAAACAACATAATACTATCGAAGAACAGAGATCTACAATCATAAACAATATAGGACTAGATATATATTGACCACACAAAAGCATATATCATCAAACATATAAGAATGTGGAGGAAAACTTGAATAGCTTTATTAATATCAAGAATAAGCAAAGAGGATTACAACCAATTGTTCTGACCCAGCATCATCCTCTCAGCAAGAAGCCCTTCTTCACCTCATGAAAAGCTTAGATCACCCAACATTATGATGTTACAACAAGAAACCAACAACACTTCTTTACAAGATACAAAATTCCAGCCTCTGGATCTCTGGGATGAGGGATCCATATATAGATGTTTGCAAAGGGGGTGAGTCAGCTTCTGGGATCTGATTAGTGTCCTCTCTCTGATAGTTCTTGATTCCACTTGGGGAATGATGATCTCTTACTCATTCCTAGGCGAATTGAGAGAGGCAAGTGTCACAGGAGAAGTTTCTGGAAGATTCCATGATCATCCACCTCTCAAAATGCCTCTGCCATTTGTCCACTCTCGCCCATCACACCCCATAGAAGGGATTTTCAGTATGCATCGCACCTCCCGTGTGCATTAGGTGGGATGCATTGCACTTTGACCATGGAGAAGGTGAGATGGTCCAGTTTTGACCAGTTCTGAGTAGTTTTTCATGGAGAACTTCTGGGAGATGATGTAATCAGCTGACCTTGTTCTTTTAGGAGATGGGACAACACTTTTAGGGACTTAGGAGCCCTTGGTTTATGGACATATATGATTGGGTTTGCAGTCCCAAAAAATGTCTATAACAGTTGCCCCCTAAAGCATGAGGTCGTTAATCTTTTGATGTCAGGTGAAATGCTTTATCATGAGGATCCGAAGTTTTTTGAGTTGGAAGGCGACCTATAATAAAATACAATACAATACATTATCTTCATAATATTCTCATGATCTGGCTGAGTCGGGCATTCCCATGCTCAGCTTTATAAATTCATTTTCATGTACATAGGACAGACAATCGTCTGTGTGCAGACTGATGATTCTGGTAGAGCCATCATCCCTTAGTTTGGATGATTATCTGTGCACCAATGATGTACATTTGATGTCTTTATTTTCCTGAGTATATATCGTAGCCCGGATGGATGAAACTAGATCTGGGGTCTTCAATCTCCTTCGATCTTCACTCAAAGTACAAGTTGATCCATGTGAGAGATGTTCTAGAGTCGAACATGGAAAGACATCGCCTGATTACCAGCCAATGATGTAATCTATTAACAGGCATGAGAGAAATCACCGATAATGATGATGAACCTCAAGGTACTATAGTACAATTCACGTGGTGTGAAAAAGGGGTTTGGCGTCGAACACCACGCAAAATCTTTCGGTCGAAGGCCATTGATGTAAACCTGTCATCGGAAGTGAGAAACTTGCCATTGAGGCATGCAAGATTCAAAGTACTGAAAGGGTTGTTCCTAGATCGACTTCCTGGATAATGAGCTGATGTCGACAATAAGTGATCCATCGTAGGAGGGCCTTAATGAATCCCACATCTACGACACGGAACAGAGAAAATGATTTTAATGGAGGTGAAACGATCTGATGATATAAGGTTCAGGGTGGCGGTCATGAAAGAATGGAGCGTGAATGTATTGCAGCGGATAAGACAGAGGTGAATTCTCTGAGCAATTTCTCTTGAACATACCAGCGACACTGACATGATGGATTGGTAGCGTTAACCCCAAATGTGGATGGTGTGATGCACCAATGGTGATATGACCAGTGAATGGAACAACCCAACCTGACTCGGATGCGGAGTGAAAGTGTCATGTTCAAGAGCGACTTGTTACCAATGAAGTTTCTTCAAGTTTTCTTCCCAAATTTTCCCCAGTCATTGCTAACCAGTACCTCTTTATTTTTGTCAAGCTTGAGGAGGATAACATATGCTTGTTCTATAATTTTCCCTTCGGGAAAACCCATCACTATGTTTTAACGAGCCTAGCGATAGTGAAACTCGTTCTTGTCTGTATAGACAAGTTTGTCGCTATTAGGTTTTAACAAGTTTAACGACAAAGACAACTCGGTCCTTTTCAATTTTAGAGAGTCTGAAAGGGACGTAAAGGAAATTCCAATAATCCTTTTTCGTCATATAATCCCTTAAGTCCAAAAAAGTATAAAATAATGCGAAAGGGATGAATTTTCGGTAATTTCAACGAGCCGAACAAAACAAGTGCTCAATCTTTTTGTGTAATAATCCCTAAGGTCCAAAAAGATTAAAATCTAGAGGAGGGATAGCACTTCCGGTCACTTTAACGAGCTGGAGAGGCCAATCGCTCGGAAATCTTTTCATATTTTACGAGTCAGATGAAAAGAGCTTAAAGGAGATTTGTTTTTGGAGGAACGAGTGATAAATTCGGGTAGCAGCTGATTCCAGGTAAGGTTTGGAATTTTCCAATCACGGCAGCGTTAAAAGGATGGCTAACAGGATCACTCTTCGCAGCTGTTCCTAAAAAAGGGTAAACAATCAAATGGAGGTGAATGATCGGCCAAAACAGAGTGGAGGTGATGATGAGAACATGACCATGGCTCAAAAGCTGATGATAATGCATTCACAATGGTTATTTACCGGAAATTGGTTCATTTTTTAATGAATGAGCTTAAACTCTGGGGGAAACATTTGCTCACTGCTTATGTTTAATTTTTAACAAGCTTGTGTTTGCTCACTGCTTATGTTGAGCATTAAGGAGGCATGAAAGAAAGCCTTATAACAGAGAATCAATATAGTATGGAATATATTAGTGACATATTTCCTCCTATGAAGAAACTTAGAGAATCATGCATACAAAAATATTAGAAATAGTTGTCAAACCAAAGAGACAATTTGAAACACTAGATGAAGAATGTAGCATGCTTCTTTGGTGTTTATAGGACTAGCAAGGAGCTCTCATTTTCAATTTCACATTAAATAATTTTAATTGGATATGTCCCTAAAGCAACTCATAGGAAGAATTAGTGCAACAAGCTCTTGGGAACATCAAGTCATCTTCAAAAGAACCATAGGAAGCTCACAACAAGTATGATTTCGCTTAATTTCATTTTTTTTAATATTTTTCAAGTGAATTTTGATCCTAGTGCAGATTTAGAGGATATATAGTAGCGGAAATATGAAAAAATCCTCTGTGGTGAAGGAGAAAATCATATTGAAGAAATTTTATTTACTTATTTATTTTGAACTTTTGGGCTTTAGTCAACTTCTCTCTTTATATTATCACATTCAACAATATAGTTACAACAGTTTTTTCAATACAAACTCATAAACCATTTTGGTTTAAAAAAACAACTTACTCCATACATAAATATATGCAATTTAAATTAAAAAAAAATTTAGGATGAAGTATTAATATATATGTTATTTTTTTTTAATATTTTGCAAGTGAATTTTGATCTTAGTGCAGATTTAGAGGATATATAGTAGTAGAAATATGAAAAACTCCTCTGTGGTGAAGGAGAAAATCTTATTGAAGAAATTTTATTTACTTATTTATTTTGAACTTTTGGGCTTCAGTCAACTTCTCTCTTTATATTATCACATTCAACAATATAGTTACAACAATTTTTTCAATACAAACTCATAAACCATTTTGGTTTAAAAAAACAACTTACTCCATACATAAAATATGCAATTTAAATTACAAAAAACATTAGGATGAAGTATTAATATATATGTTAAAGATATAATAATCTCATATAATTATACTTAATGTTCAAAAATATTCAAGGTGTAATTATGTATAATACTTATCTCATATCAAAATCATGGAGCCTCAAAGAGTCACTCAAAGCATGTCAATTGAGGGGAAATCTATATTTAAAAAGCTCCAATCAAAACTAAGGAATGAAGAGGAAATATCAAGGCAAAAGTCAAGAAGGATATGGATAAAATTAGGAGGTGAAAATACAATTGTTTTTCATAAGAAAGCCAAGCAAAAAATATGGAGAAATAATGTCAACAAAATTTCCACCAATGAGGGAGAAACCTTGACCAATTATTCCCAAATAAAAGAGGCGGTAGGTAATCACTTTGCCAATTTATACTAAGAAAAAATTCCATGGGCTGAAGAGGCAAGAGATATCATGTTGAAGCACTTTCCCATTTAGTAATTCAAGAAGAAAATGTACAATTGAATAAATCAATCACTAAGAATGATGTATGGGAGGCTTTGAATTCTTTTGATTTGGAAAAATCCTTTGGGCTAGACGAATTCTTGGCAAAATTCTAAAAGTTTTGTCGGTAAGTCATCAAGAAAGGATTTGATCAGAATGATAGGATATGTTCAAAAGTAGTGAATAATTGGAGGTGGAATAAACTCAACATTCTTGGCGTTGATTCAAAAGAAAGTAAATCCCTCTACTTTTGATAGATTTGACCCCATTTCCTTATGCAACATCTCCTACAAGATCATCTCAAAAATTATTGCGAACAGGAGAAAACCCCTATCTCCCCATGTTGATCTCAAAGAACCAAGGAGGATCCATCCACAAAAGACAAATCATAGACATAATCATTTTGTTACAAGAGGAAATCCTATCAAGTATAGAGGGGAAAAAGGAATGATAATCGAACTAGACATGGCCAATGCATTTGATACAGTTAGAAACTATTTTCTCTTTGATGTTCTCCATAAGTTCAACTTTAATTTTGAGTTTGTAGCCTGGATCTCATCCTACATTATCTCCCCTTGGATCCCACCATTAGTGAATGGTCTCTTGACATATTTCTTCAAATCTTCTTGGGGCCTTTGCTAAGGGTGTTTACTATCCCCACGCCTCTACATATTGACCACAAACTCTTTAAGCATGTACCTTGAAAATGAAAGAAGAAATGACTTCCTCCCTGGGATCAAAATTGTCAAAGGTGTCAAGGAGGTAAATCATACCCATTTTGTTGATGACACCCTTCTTCTTGGAGGAGCATCAATAATAATAGCAAATAGATTCAATGTCATCCTAGAGCAATGTGTTTAAGTTTTTGGGGATCTAATAAACAAGAGGAAAAGTAAACTTCTCACCTGGAACACCTCTACCTCCAGAAAAGAAACACTATAAAGAAAATTGTAAATTCATATACAAGAGGAATGGACATCATTTAAATTCCTGAGAATTTCAGTTAGTGTAAAGCCCATCCCCCATAGTTGGCATCCCATCATAGACCAAATAAAATAAAAAAATCCTTGATTGGGGATCCCATTACTAAACCTATAAAGGAGATTAGTCCTATTAAAATATGTTTTATATTCTTTGTTAATATTTCAATTTTCGCCATCACTTGCCCCCAAAGGAGTAAAGAACACAACAACTCGGTAATTGAGAAATATTTTTATAGAAAGGAGGAAGAAAAACAATAAAATATTTCACCTTATCAATTAGACAACTATCAAAGCCTCTTTGAAACATGGTGGCCTAGGTGTGAAGGATCTCATCTTATGAACTTCGTAATGGGAAAGAAATTGTTATGGAGGCTGATATATAAGGACTATTGTTGGCGGACGAAAACAATTCATCATAAATATTTTTAAAGGACAACAAAAGATTACTGGATCAGGTAATCCATTCTAAAGGAGGCTCACAAATATGGAAATTTGTGTTGACAACAACCCCAATGGTTTGGGATAAGATCACTTGGATACAGAGAAATGAGAAGAAAAACAAAGTTTGGAAAGACAACATAATGGGAAACCGCCCATTGGAATCTCTCCCATCTCTCCTCCCTTTTAAATATTTGTTGAGGAAGATAGAAGGGCTTTCTCTTCATGATATTTCTATTGAACTCTGTAGCTATGGTCATTCTTCATAATTAATATTTTAGCCCTTGATGTATTTGTAATAAATATAAAACATGTTATTCATGCTATTGTCAAGAGAGAAAATATATGACATGTTCTTCATGTCCATTTTAAAAGAGAAAATTTTTGAATTTTAAAAATTATTTTTTTGGCTACAAAATAAGCTAAGTCGGCCCTCCTCCTAATCAGGCCAGTCCCAGTGAAGAGGCACCCATTTGATATCACAAGATGACTATATATATAGCCATTTTGTCCTCCTCCCAAGCAAGTAAATCTAACTTTTTAAGGAAAACAAGAAGGTGGATCTAAGACAAAGAAGTAGGGTATATAAAGACACTCATCCTCCAATATTACACATACAATTTAGATCTCTTCTGCTAAATTAAGTTGGACCTTATGAAGTATAGACCAAGTTGAATATGAGAAAGGTCCGAGGCAAAATGTTGGACAAATATGAGGCAGAATATTGGACTAATATGAGGCAGAGAAAGGAAAAATAGAAGGTCAAATTTCTAAAGTATATTAAAACAATGGGACCAAATTTCTTAGGTGCAAAAGTAGGACAAATTTTTGCACTATTAGACCTAACTAGACCAAGTTCAATGAATAAACTTATGACTTGACTAGGAGGCAATTGGACTAGATTTGATCAAGACTACTTTTTTGGTTATTTTAACCTTGTGAATGACTAGTGTTGGGTAATTTAATGGGTGTTAAATTACTTCATTAATTGTCAACCAAGGTTCGTGTATTTATGAAGTGCATGTGCACACTATATGATAGGAGTTCAATTTGTGGTTTAAAAAGGTGATATAGATATTTCTTATGCACATGTATTTCCAACAGATTTTTGGTTTAAAGTTAAATTAACTCAAAGTATTCCTATGCACATGTTCTTTCCATTAAAATTACTCTTTTCAAAGAAAATTAAACTTCAAGGCAAGATGAAATCAAAATTCTAATTACTGAGTTGAACTGAAACTTTAATCTATTGCAACATGAATTCAATATTATTCTATTTGAACTATTTTATAAACAATCACACATATTCTAGTTGCAAAATGGAAATTGTAGTTCAAAATGCTGAAAGTAAATCCCAGTTCTAATTACAGAATGGAAATCCTAGTTCTAATTATAGAATGGAAATTCTAGTCCTAATTTTAGAATTGAAATTCTAGTTACTTTTGCAAATTCAAAATTCTACTCTACTTGACAGAAAGAAATAAATTGAAACCAAACTTCTTCAACAAAATATCAAATCGAATTGTAACTTCAAAGGATTACTAGTGTGCACAAGTATACTTCAAAATCTCTTTATTCATCTATTCATGAAATCACAGGAAAAATTAACTGAATTATGAAATGAAAGTGTTGAATGAAATGAACTATCAAAAACAACTATTTTTGTATTTTTATGGGTGTTCTGTCTATTAAAAGCAATGAAATGCATCATCAAACTACGATGAAGAAAATTTATTTATCAAATGAATTGTAATGAGCATAATCAAAAACTATTATACTCTTACAACTCTCCAAGGGGGCCTCCTGTTGAGTCTAAGTACGCAATGAACTATGAGATCACTTAGCCACACATTGTTCACAACAGAATATTTATATTAATTGTTGCAGTCTTCAACACAAAAATGATTGTATAAATTAACAACAATAATGGATATCTATTGCCTTGCCTCAGGGATTTTAATACTCTTTTATTACACAAATGTTTAATATTCTTAAGTTGAGAGTTAACTATATTAATTCAACAACTGAGAAGTGAAATCAAAATAAAATACTTTATTCTCGTGATTTGCTACTGAAAGAGGAAATCACGCGGGATTCACTGGAAGACATCAACTTCAAACTATGCTCGATTACTTCCATGCTCTCTTGATCTTGCTATGAACCACCTTCAAACTTTGCTTATTGTTGGAGAGTCATAACCATGGTTGAATTCTGGTTTGACTTCCAGATATCTCGAGCCATGTAACTTTTCAGATCACCAAGACAAGTGGATATTCATGTAGTAACCATTTTCCATCTGTTGGAAATAATACTGAGAGGGGGGGTGAATCAGTATTATCAAGTTCTTTTAAATAAATCTTCCTTATTTACACTTTGAATTATTCTTGTATGTCAGTACCATAAAATAATGAGCATGAACAAGAAAAACAGATAGTCACACCAAAGAACACCAGATATAAGGTGGAAACCCAATGTGGGTGAAAACCACCTGCTGCAATATGTCTCTATCTTCTTTCAATTAGAAACTCCTTTTACAATGATTTTGTACTGGTGCAGTCCTTTACCAGTACGCAGGCTGCAACTTGCAGAGAGCTACAACTCTCTCTCATTTTCAGTCTCTCCTGGAAGGGAGCTACAACCCCATACTTTTTTCTTTCAAGAACCACTTTTCATAAATTTTCAAACTGGATCCAAGAATATCAAATAATCATCAAGTACATGCAAATTACCCAAACTCCTTATATAATCAACCAAGAATCACCCAACTTCTCAGAATGCTGTAAACAGAAAGATAGTACCAGAAATATAAACCCAGAACTCTGCAGCAAGAGATAAAAGATAACCAACAAATGTTTTTAAGACAGATCCACAGTTTTTCCTTATTTGGACTGCGTGACTCCGCACCCCGCCTTCTGTTTTCCTACGTATCCATGCAGAGCGTCTTCTGCTTCACTGCGTATTACCACAACTCACCTTCTGCCTTTCTGCGTACATTTACTGTGCCAACGCACCTGTTCCTTCTATCACGCCGTGTACTTCTATGTAGCTACGCAAGATTTCCTTCTATCGTGCCGCGTACCTCTGATCTTGCTCCGCACTTCTTCTTCTGTCTCGCTGCGAGCGTCCGCACTGTGCCCTTTTCTTATGTTGCGTACCTCTATTGTATCTATGCACTGCGTCTTCGATCGCGCTGTGAGCCCCCGCACTGTGCCTTTCTGTGAACCGCGTACCACCGCACTGGACCTTTCACCGAGCTGCAGTCCTCTGCACCTGAATCGTGAAATACCTGTGGACCTTTGATTTGAACCTAATTAGCAACCCTCCAAACTGCCACTGACAGTCAGATGCCCAGATCAGATCATGCGCTCGAGAGATCACACTTTATAGATTCGCTTTCAACTTCACTTTTATATAGATCAAGCATTTAAACCGATAACCCAATATTTCAGATCTTAAGATATTCAATTTGCAAAGATGCTCTGGCCAAGTGATCTCCTTCCCTATTTATAGTCAAGCCCTCATTCACACCATGGGACAAAACCATCAAATAACCAAAACAAGGGATCTAAACCGGGGCTAAATTAGATCCTATACCACGGGCCAAAACCATAGGAACATGAACAACAGGCTAAATACCATGGGCCAAACATAAGAAACCCCATATGAGCGCGCTTCTCTACCTTGAAGAGAGTGAACTGGGGGACCGCACCTTCTGAACGGGTAACCTGCGGGTATGACCGCATTTCCTGCACAGTGTACCTGCGGGTCCGCACCTTTTGAACCATTCACCTGCGAACCTATTAATTTCCAACATTTTGAGAGCCTGAACAGAACATTGCCACTAGAGTGAGTTGCCATCAAGTACAACACCTATAACATAGAGCTATACCAGAATCATAATGCCAACAATCTCCCCCTTTGGACTTGATGGCAACCTCAAGATCCTCAACGTCATTCTCCCCCTTTGACATCAAGGGCAAAGGGTTATGCTCCCCCTAAGAACATGCTCCCTCTGACTATAAACCAGATCTGCAAAGAAGAACCATAATCCACCAAACACCATAAATGACCATGAAAGAGATAGAGACATATTGCAGCAATATTCAGACCAGCATCCATGATCTCCTTCTGTACTTCCTCCATAATGCCAACAATGCATTATATGCTCCCCCTGAACCTGTGCCAGCATATGTACGCATATACCCCAGACGATCCTTGCGTACAACCAACAATCAGAAGAGATTCAACAACAAGATGATGCATCAACAACCCCCAGCTTTTGCCTGAGGTATTCAAAGGTCTCCCTTGGCAAAGGTTTGGTGAGTATATCAGCAACTTGTTCCTTAGAAGGAACATACTCCAACTTGACCTTTTGTTCAAGCACTTGTTCCCGGAGAAAGTGATACTTGATTGGTATGTGCTTGGTTTTTGAATGCATGACTGGGTTCTTTGAAATGCTGATTGCACTTGTATTATCACATAAGATGGAGATGGGTGGTGTACAAGTAATTTGAAAATCCTGCAAGGTCTGCATCATCCAAAGGAGTTTAGTCCAGCAAGATGCAGTAGCAACATATTCCGCTTCAGCTGTAGACAAGGCAATCGAACTCTATTTTTTGCTGAACCAAGATACTATTCTGGAACCCATAAAGAATGCCCCACCACTTGTGCTCTTCCTGTCATCCACGCTTCTGGCCCAATCTGCATCAGTGTAAGCATGAAGTGTGAGATCTGTATCTCTAGGATACCATAAGCCATAATTTTGAGTCCCTTGAAGATATTTGAAGATTCTCTTCACTGCTTGAAGATGAGTTTCCTTTGGATTTGCCTGAAATCTTCCAACTATTCCCACTGCATGCATGATGTCTGGTCGGGTACCTGTCAAATAAAGTAGACTTCCAATCATAGATCTGTAGGTTGGTTGATGCACTGCTGCTGATTCATCATTTGCACTAAGGCTACATCCTGTGACCATGGGTGTACATACTGGTTTTGCATCTTCCATGCCATATTTCTTCAAAATCTGCTTGAGATACTTGGTTTGAGACAAAAAGATCCCTCCTTCTTTTTGTTGGATTTGCAAACCAAGAAAATATGTCAGTTCTCCAAGCAAGGAAATTTCGAATTCTTTCTGCATCACCAAGGCAAAGCTTTGACTCATAGCTTCTTCATTGCTGCCAAAGATAATGTCATCTACATACACAACAAGTATTAGCAATTTGTCATTTTCAACTTTTATATAAAGATTGCTATCTGCTGATCCTTTTGAAAAACCTTGTTGATGAAGATATTTGTCCAAACGATAGTACCAAGCCCTTGGAGCTTGTTTGAGACCATAGAGAGCCTTTTTCAATCTGCATACAAGATTTGGATCATTTCCAAGAATGAAACCATCTGGCTGCTCAATGTATACTTCTTCTTCTAAGTCTCCATTCAGAAAGGCTGATTTCATGTCCATTTGAAATACTTTGAAATTTTGAAAGCTTGAGAGAGCAAGGAACATTCAGATGGCCTCAACTCTTGCAACAGGAGCAAAAGTTTCTTCAAAATCTATTCCTTCTTGCTGCGCATACCCTTTACAAACAAGTCTGGCCTTGTTTCTAATTACTTCCCCATTTTCATTCAACTTATTTTTGAAGACCCATTTTGTCGCTATAACATTCTTATCCTTTGGTCTAGGGACCAACTCCCAAGTGTTGTTCTTTTCGATTTGCTCAAGTTCTTCATCCATTGCTTTGACCCAACATTCATCTTTGCATGCCTCTTTCACATTTTGTGGTTCAGTGGAAGAGAGTAATGCCAAATAGCTTGAAGCTTCTGCAATTGTTCTTCTTGTTTGTACACCTGCTTCTTTCTGCCCCAAAATCTGAGATTCTGGATGATTCTTCTGAACATACCTGGATGGAGTCTTCTCTTCTATCCTTATCTGTTCTTCTGATGCTTCTTGAGGTTCTTCTTCTTCATCATTTTGTCTTTGAGGGTAGTCTTCATCTTCTTCGATATTTTCATGATTTACTTGCCTAGGAATGTATCCCTTTTCATCAACCACTACATCAATGTTGTCAACAATTCTTCCAAGTCTTTTATTGTAGCATTTATATGCTTTGCTGTGTGGAGAATAACCAAGAAGAATGCCTTCATCTGCTGTAGGTTCAAGTTTGTCAAGTTGCTCATCAATATTCTTAATATAGCATTTGCTCCCAAAGATTTTGAAGTGCTTTACCGAAGGAGTCTCACCATACCAGAGCTCATGAGGGGTTTGAGTGCTGTTCACCCGGACATTTGTTTTGTTGAGAATAACAACCGCAAAATATGCAGCTTCACCCCAGAAAGTTGCGGGAGTTCCAGACTCATCAAGCATAGCACGAGCCATTTGTTGGACTGTTCTGTTCATTCTTTCCACCACTCCATTTTGCTGAGGAGTTCTAGCTGTAGAGAATTCTCTTCTTATTCCATGTTCTTCACAGAAATCGAAAAATTCATTTGAGGTAAACTCCCCACCTCTGTCAAACCTGAGGCACTTAATTTTGCAACCTGATTCATTTTCAACCAAGGCTTTAAAGGATTTGAATTTTTCGAATGCTTCATCTTTGTGCTTCATAAGTCCTAACCAAACAAACCTGGAGAAATCTTCAATGAATAATATCAAGTATTCTTCTCCTCGAGGTGTCCTTTTCCTAAATGGACCACATACATCTGTATGTACTAGCTCAAGAGGCATGCTAGCTGATCCTTCCTTCTCCGGAAAGTTAGTTCTGGTTTGCTTTCCAAACTGACATGATTTGCATATGGTGTTGTCTGGAATTTTGATATCTGGAAGACCACGAACTGGCTGATATTTGCATGCTTTCCTTATTTGTGAAAAGCTTAGATGCCCCAACCTCTGGTGCCATAACCAATGTTCATCATCCTTGCTCAAATAGCATTGTTATTGTCCTTCTTCAAATATGTATAGATTGTTTGGAGTTCTTCTACCTTTGATCACTATTTCACCTGTATCAAGATCACGAACACGACATCCATTTGATCTAAATATCACCTCGGTTCCTTGATCGCACATCTGTCTGACACTCAGAAGATTATGCTTCAATCCATCAGCATACAAAACATTTCCAGCTTTGACCTTTTCTTTTAACTGAGCAGTGCCTTTTCCTTTTATAACTGCAGGAGTATCATTTCCAAAAGAAACTTTCTTTCCCTTTTCTAAGGCAGAATATGATTCAAGTTTTTCTTTATCACCTGTCATATGCTTCGAACATCCACTGTCAATGTACCATAGGTTTTCCTGTCCCTCTGCATAAAATGCTATCCCACATCTTTCTGTTTGTGGTTCCTTTATTCTCCATGTTCTGGTGCTTGAGGCTTGCTCCTTTGTCTGCTGAAACCTGCTCCTGCATTCAGAATCTTCATGACCAAAGTTATTGCAGATAGAACATTCAACTTCATTTTCAAGAGCCAAAAAGTTGTTATAGTCCTTTTTGTAATCCCGGTCATACTTCTTTGTTTTTGAGCTTCTCTAGTCATGATTGTTTTATATGCAACACATTGAGCTGCTTTGTGACCAAAGTTATGGCAAGAGAAACATTGCCCATTGAAGAAACTTCGATTATCAAATCTACCGGCCAAATGATTGTAATTTCTATTGTCATCATTACTTGAAGCAAATTGAGAAGATTTTACCTGTGGCTGGTTGTAGCTTTTGTTCACCCTTAAGACAGATTGCCCCTGGTTTACCTGATAGTCTTTGTTCGTTCTTGATGTAATTCGTCCCTGCTTTACCTAGTGATCTCCATTGTGCTTTTGCTCATTCCTTCTTGCTGCATCAAGATAACTCTTTGAGGTGGATGCTTGAGATGTTTCTCCATTATACCCCAGACCTGTCTTGTTTAGTGGAGAACGCTGTACATTGATGATCTCATCCAGAGTTTCAGATCCTTTGACAAACTTAAGATTAAGCCTTTGTTTTCTCAATTTCTTTTCTAAGGCCAACAATTTCACCTTCTAACTTTTCAAGATATTTTTCTTTTTCATCAATTTGAAATTGTAGAGTATCAATGATCATATTCTTTTCTTCTATACATGTCTTGAGTCTAGAAATCTCTTCATAAAAACTATCCACATCTATAGCATCCATGTAATCATCATCTTCAAATGCCATTAAAAGTTTATAGTCATTACCCCGTTCATCTTCATCACTATTTGATAGACCATCACTGTCTTCATGAGTGTAGTAGCTTTTCTTATTTGCATTCTGTTTCTTGTTCCATCTAGCAGGTTCCTTTCCTTTGTCAATCTTATCCTTATGAGGACATTTGGTAGCATAATGACCTACTCTTCCACAAGCAAAACATTTAAAAGGTAGCTTACCTCTGAACCTTCCAGTACCCCGTTGAAGATTTCTGACAAAATTTGATTCTTCTTCTTCTTCTGGCACATGACTTGATTCATAGTAGTCTCCTTTGCCTGAAGCCTTAAAAGCAGCTTCTCTCCTGTCTGATGGACCTCCTTTTCTCATTTCATAAGCAGTTAGGGTTCCATGTAGCTGAGACATAGTAAGAGTTCGTAGATTTTCCTTTTCTTCTATTGCAGACACTTTATATTCAAACTTGGGGGACAATGATCTTAGAACTTTTTCAACCACAATAGCCTCTTTTATTTCTTCACCCAAGTTTTTCATGCAATTAACAATCTCGTCTACCCGAAGGAAATAGTTAGCCACACTTTCATCATTATACATTATGAGATTCTCATACTGAATCCTAAGGGTTTGAAGTTTAGCACGCTTTACCTGTTCATCTCCTTCGTAGCTCAAGACAATCTTGTCCCATATTTCTTTTGCGGATTTATATTGCATAACCTTCACGAATTCTGTTTGAGATAAGCATCCCAACAGAGTATTGACTGCTTTAGCATTTGTTTCATATTTCTTCTTCTCGGCCGGATCTGTAGGAGTAGATGAAGGAAAAGTGTAGCCTGTATCTATGATATCCCAAACTTCTGTACCAAGAGATTGAAGATAGGCAGTAACTCTTACCTTCCAATAATTAAAGTTTGTCCCATAAAAAATTGGTGGCCTGATTGATGCTTCCCTCTCGTAGTTGCTCATGATGAATGATCTTCCTTCAAGTGATCAAGCTTTCTGAAGGACCTGTTCTAATACCAATTGTTGGAAATAATACTGAGAGGGGGGGTGAATCAGTATTATCAAGTTCTTTTAAATAAATCTTCCTTATTTACACTTTGAATTATTCTTGTATGTCAGTACCATAAAATAATGAGCATGAACAAGAAAAACAGATAGTCATACCAAAGAACACCAAATATAAGGTGGAAACCCAATGTGGGTGAAAACCACCTGCTGCAATATGTCTCTATCTTCTTTCAATTAGAAACTCCTTTTACAATGATTTTGTACTGGTGCAGTCCTTTACCAGTACGCAGGCTGCAACCTGCAGAGAGCTACAACTCTCTCTCGTTTTCAGTCTCTCCTGGAAGGGAGCTACAACCCCCTACTTTTTTCTTTCAAGGACCACTTTTCATAAATTTTCAAACTGGATCCAAGAATATCAAATAATCATCAAGTACATGCAAATTACCCAAACTCCTTATATAATCAACCAAGAATCACCCAACTTCTCAGAATGCTGTAAACAGAAAGATAGTACCAGAAATATAAACCCAGAACTCTGCAGCAAGAGATAAAAGATAACCAACAAATGTTTTTAAGATAGATCCACAGTTTTTCCTTATCTGGACTGCGTGACTCCGCACCCCGCCTTCTGTTTTCCTGCGTATCCACGCAGAGCGTCTTCTGCTTCACTGCGTATCACCGCAACTCACCTTCTGCCTTTCTGCGTACATTTACTGTGCCAATGCACCTGTTCCTTCTATCACGCCGCATACTTCTATGTAGCTACGCAGGATTTCCTTCTATCACGCCGCGTACCTCTGATCTTGTTTCGCACTTCTTCTTCTGTCTCGTTGCGTGCGTCCGCACTGTGCCATTTTCTTACGCCGCGTACCTCTACTGTATCTACGCACCGCATCTTCGATCACGCTGCGAGCCCCTGCACTGTGCCTTTCTGTGAACCACGTACCACCGCACTGGACCTTTCATCGAGCTGCAGTCCTCCGCACCTGAATCGTGAAATACCTGCGGACCTTTGATTTGAACCTAATTAGCAACCCTCCAAACTGCCACTGACAGTCAGATGCCCAGATCAGATCATGCGCCCGAGAGATCACACTTTATAGATTCGCTTTCAACTTGACTTTTATATAGATCAAGCATTTAAACCGATAACCCAATATTTCAGATCTTAAGATATTCAATTTGCAAAGATGCTCTGGCCAAGTGATCTCCTTCCCTATTCATAGTCAAGCCCTCATTCACACCATGGGATAAAACCATCAAATAACCAAAACAAGGGATCCAAACTGGGGCTAAATTAGATCCTATACCATGGGCCAAAACCATAGGAACGTGAACGACAGGCTAAATACCACGGGCCAAACATAAGAAACCCCATATGAGCGTGCTTCTCTGCCTTGAAGAGAGTGAACTGGGGGACCGCACCTTCTGAACGGGTAACCTGCGGGTATGACCGCATTTCCTGCACGGCGTACCTGTGGGTCCGCACCTTTTGAACCATTCACCTGCGAACCTCTTAATTTCCAACATTTTGAGAGCCTGAACAGAACATTGCCATTAGAGTGAGTTGCCATCAAGTACAACACCTGTAACATAGAGCCATACTAGAATCATAATGCCAACTAGAATATCTAGGTGTGTCTCTTGTTGAATTGAAGAACTTCTCTAAGGAAAAGGTTGTTGGGTTTTTCACCCATGTGGGTTTTCTCAAGGTAAATGTTAGTGTTCTTTTTGGCTATCTCTTTATGGTCATACTGCCATTTTGTTTTATCGTTGATATCCTATGTGTAATTGCTTTATGATGAATACATATGTAAGAAAATATTAACCTAAGAGAAATCATAAAAAGTAATTATCAATTAAGAGAATACTTGAGAAATCAACATGGTACCAAAGCTTATGGTGAGAGAGCAGCCTTGAAGAAGGAATCGTTTTTGTTTCAAGCCATCGAGGCTTATTCTGTCACTAGCCCTAGATTTCCTAGTTCAAGAATAACATTCCAAAAGAAGGCCAAGATCTGTTATTTTTGTTGAAAATCTACAAATTCTATTGTATATGAGAGAAAGAAGGCCTAGTCATAGTTTGCAAGAAGAACAAAATATATATATCAAGGATTTTTTCATGCTTTTGGTCAAGACCAAATCCATAAGTTAATGAACCAAAAGCTTCAACCTTAGTATGAGTTTCAAATTGACAATTCTAAGGCCAAAGATACCTCATTAAGGTTGCAGAAGGCTAAAAGGTATCAAGACTAATCTAAGGAAGGTCGAGAAGGTTCCAGACTAATAATAGAGGACCAAATGACTTCACAAATGACCTCAAAAAAATTTGACACATCACAGTCAATAGAAAATCCAACCTACAATTTATTTTTGTGTGCAATCCTTTTGTGATTTGACTCATGCTTCATAAGGGCATGTTAACAAAAGGTAGAATCATTGGAATATGCCTTGTTTACAAGGAGAAGTATTAAGAATAATCTTGTGATGCTTTATACTGGCATGATCATTAGTATACTAAGGTTCCATAACTAAGTTTTAGGAGTCTTAGGAAGCAACCAAAAGATGCTCAAGTATAGTTTTGTCTAAAGATAAGCCAACAATGTCATTTACTTGTGCATGAGATCCACTTTTTAATCTATGATAAGTGGAATTCATGTACTCAAAAGAAGGGATTGGACTAATTATAATTTTGAGAAGAAGTTATGATGCCTTAAGTGGCAAGGTTGAAGTGTTGAAGATCTAAGCAAGAATGGCTTTATTTCCATGTAAAACACATGAAAAATGACAAGATGCTCTATGACAAGTATGAAGCCTGAGTATACAAATATATAAAGAGACTAGAGAAGTTATAAGTCTGTGATTACTACTTGGAATAAAAGGTATGTACCATCACTCAATTTTCTAACAATGATGTTGTTTAAGATTAAGTTCCTTTGGCTATGCCTGTCAACATATCTGTCAATAAGGACCAAGTATAGGTCTAGTTAAAAGTCTATAGTAAGACGTGTATCAAATATTTCTTTGGAGCTATTGATCTATAGTTAAAGAATGTAAGGTTGAATCTTTGTATACCTTGAATATTGAAAGATTGAACTAGTCATAGGATTGTAAGGATCCTTGAAGAAACTTTAAGGATAGTTATGATTGAAGAAGTTCCTTCACTCACTTATAATCTTTAGTCATACGAAAATATTCCTAATGACATCATCATAATATGGGCAAGATAATGGTAGTAATGAATAATTGAACTACATGTTTTCGTGAAAGATGTTGCATTGTGCTCAGAAGTGGGGTATTGAAGCTTCAAGCCTTTTAAAAGTCATGGAAGATGCATTTCATATGTTGATAAGGTATGTAAATATTTTATGGACGCTTAGTCTTGAAATATGTTCTTTTCACATCAACGCAAGAAAGAAAAGGGATTATTGTCACTAGTACACATTTGAAGAAAGGGCATAGTGAAAAAGAGGCCAAGTCCCTCTTCAGGTTCAGAGACCAAAGTTAACTTGATAAGTTTAAGTCATTAGTACTAGTAGACCAAAAATATAAATGACTAAAGGCATATTGGATTAAATTATTTTATCAAACTTCTTGTTGCAAAGTTCTAAACATAATGCTCAACCCATAATTATGAAGCCCATTCTTTGCACATTGAAATTAAGATCAAAGTCAAAATATTGTTGCTACAACCATTTTTAGGAAGTCGAAAAGATCAAGAATATTCAATGGACGAAACATAATTAATTGAGTGATGACAATAATAAAGGGAATATTAATTCTAGGGTTTTGACATGTGGAGATGAACTTGCATAATTTGAAATCTAGGGTTTTGTTGACGGTGTTGGACCCGCCAACATGTTAGGGAATCTCCCCAGTAAGAAGTCCCAACTAGACCTTAGACTGTTTGGAGTAGGAGTCCTAGCAGTGGGTAGTAAATTTATGCCTTGACTGTGATAGCGCGCAGAGGTAAGCAAAATATCCTTGTCAGAAGAGAGTGTGTGACCTTGCAGTGATTCAGGAGAGATGCATGGGGAGGTTCTAACACATAGAGGTGGAAGAGAAATGTATTCCTTAGAAGCCTGTAACAATACATAGCCTAAAAGGAACACATGAGCTGAATGGCATCACAAACTAGAAAGAAGAATAGTTGACAATCCAAAGTTATGAGTTAAACCAACAACACGCTTCAATAATATTCATACAATCACATACAAAATAGTCCATACACAAATGCGTAATTTGAAACTACATACATTTCTAAAGTAACCAGAATAGTCAAACTACAATAACTACATATGCATGAAACATGCTGGCTTTGTTATATATATATAAAGTAAATGTTCGAACAACCATGATAGCCACTAGCCCCAATAGTGGAACGTTACAGTCAACACCGCCTGCTCCTCCAAAGAGACGTACTTGCTTTGCACTGTGGAGAAGCCAAGGCTCACCACAATACTCTCCAAGCCCTCTCTAATCAATGCCTCGCAAAAGCTTGGCTCCCAAAAGCCTGCTCTACGAGTTATGAGGTTCTATTTATAACAAAGGGTGGGGTGACACTTGAAATTCCCCTTTATGACTCTTGGACTACCCTCATGACTCTTCAACTTCATTACATAACTCTTTACATTACATATGATTGTTTGTATTCCGTTAATGACACTTGGAATTTCACTTTACATCATGTTTACAAAAATGATACATTTTCCACATATACCATGTGGGACAAAATTGTCTTGAGTCAGCCAGACAAGACAACACTAAGACTCGGATGGCTGTGGAAAGACCAACTCATCAACTTCCTTCTATGATCCTTAGAGACGAACTGATTCCATGCTTGGTACTGCACAAAGGTGTCTGCGTACTCTTTGATGATTTCCTTATGGAGATGAACTCTTGCCTCCATTTCTTCTAGGTATACTAATTTGGAACCTCTGTCCAACTCATCTTGTAACATGTGCAACTTAGTCATGAGCAAGGCCAAACCGGTAATGTACATCTGCATGTTATCTGCGATGACTTGCAAATCTACACTGGTGGCTGTGAGAAAAATATCCTTGTCAGAAGCAAGTGTGTGACCTTGTAGTGATTTAGGAGAGATGCATGGGTAGGTTCTAACACACAGAGGTGGAAGATAAGTGTATTCCTTAGAAGCCTGTAATAATACACAAACTGAAAGGAACACAGGAGCTGAATGGAATCACAAGCTGGAAAGCAAAATAGTCGACAATCCAAAGTGATGAGTTAAACCAACAACATGCTTCAATAAGATTCATACAATCACATACATAATAGTCCATCACAAATTCTTGAGTTAAAACTACATAGATTACTAAAGTAACCAGAATAGTCGAACTATAATAACAACATATGCATGAAACATATTGGCTTTGTTATATTATATAAAGTGAAAGTTCCATCCATACATACAACCATGACAGCCACTAGCCCCAATAGTGGAACGTTATAGTCAACACTACCTGCTCCTCCAAAGAGACGTACTTGATTTGTAGTGTGGAGAAGCCAAGGCTCGCCACAATACTTTGCAAGCCCTCTCTAATCAATGCCTCACAAAATGTTGGCTCCCAAAATCCCCTTTGTGACTCTTGGACTACCCTCATGACTTTTCAACTTCATTACATAACTCTTTACATTACATACCACTGTTTGTATTCCACTAACAACACTTGGAATTTCACTTTACATCATGTTTACAAAAATGATACATTTTCCACATATACCCATGTGGGACAAAATTGTCTTGAGTCAGCTAGACAAGAAAACACTAAGACTCAGATGGCTGTGGAAAGACCAGCTCATCAACTTCCTTCTATGATCCTTGTTATAGACATTTTTGTGCCTTACAACTCCAAGCATGAATTGTCCATAAACCAAGGGCTCCTAAGTCCCTAAAAGTGTTGTTCTAACCCCTAAAGGAACAAGGTCAAAATATTACAGCTTCTCCCAGAAGTTCTCCACCAGAAACTGCTCAGAATAAGTCAAAAGGATCATTTCAGCTGCTCCACTGGCTAGGTGCGTTGCATTGCACCTAAATACACTGGCTAGGTGCATTGCAACGCACCTAAATGCACTATGAGGGTGCGTTGGGCGAGAAATGACAAATGGCAGTGTCATTCTGCGAGGTGGAGAGACAATGGAAGCTTCCAGAATCTTCTCCTATGACACTTGCCTCACTGAATTCGACAAAGGATGAGTAAGAGGCCTTCAGTCTCCAAGTGGAAGCAAGAACTGATAGAGAGAAGACACTAATCAAATCACAAGCTGACTCATCCTCCTTACACATATCTATATATGGATCCCTCATCCCAGAGATCCAGAGGCTGGAATTTTGCACATTGTAAGGAATTGCTGTTGGTTTTGAGACAAACATCAGAGTATTGGGTGATTTATGCTTTGTTGGAGGTGAAGAGGGGCTTCTTTTCTGGGAGGTTGATGCTGGGTCAGGAACCATCGGTTGTAACTCCTCCTGGATCTTCTTGTTTATCAATAAAAACTATTTGAGTTTTTCCTCCATGCTTTTGTATCATTGATGCTTGTTACATTTGTATGGTTAACTTAAATCTGATCCTAAGTTGTTTATGAATATAGATCCATGTCTTTGTATAGTGTTCTTCTTCTGTGATCTTACAGGTACTTGGTGAAGCTGGGCAAGTAAGGGAGCATGTAGTTGGAAGCTGTCAAAGAAGGGAGGGATTGGATCAAAGGATTAGCGCAAGACACAGGTTGGTTCTTTCTATTCCTCTCTATCTATAGTTCATAAAGGAAATACAAAAGTAGTTTTTCTCTGTTTGTTTCTAAGGCAGCTGTCACACCTTAGTGGGATAGAGCAGTTCTAAATAAACACTTTTCCCGGTAACAAAATGGCGACTCCGCTGGGGAATGTCTAATTAGTTTGTTTGTGTATCTCTTTGTTGTTTGTTTCATAAACTTATAAGTAGCATTCAAACTGCATTTTCCATAACAAATGCAAAGTAGACATCTGCTGCTTCAATCCATTCACTGGATTTGTTTATGATTTGAACAACTGATTCACAAACTATCTGATTGCCCTTGTGATAGCTCTTAGACCCTCCTTAGATCTACCCCTGATTGTGCATTACTGAGTGCTTTTACTCGGCCAAAAACCAAAGACTGAACTGCAAACTGTGACCCAGAACCCGGATAGATTCTCGTTTCTGGCCTAGCGCAGGTACTGTTAAGAGATCCTGCATTTCAACGCACTTCCCGAAAGGGCAACCTGCGCTGCATTGCAGTTTCTCTGTGTTACAGGTGCGCTAATCAGACTAGCCCTGTTTAGCTGTGGTTCTTGTGCTTCATTCTTTCCAGTTCTGTCTCTGAATTTTGCTGCCTGTGATCAGTATATGTCTGTTTAAAACCCCTTTTCCTTGCTGTTATTCCACCTCCTTTGTACAAAAGAACTGTAGATGTTTTTGTGTGTTTGTTGAGTCGTTTACAGTTTTCCATTGCAAAAGTAGAATAGTCGTACTGTCGTCCTTTGATTTAGATCTGTCGCAAGTGTCGATTTCGATCATAGGAGAAAGTTTGATTGCTGTTGATGGTCGATTATACTTTTACTATTGCCTTTGGTCTGAATTTGTGATTTTCTAGTGTCAAAACGAGTATTCATTTCAAAATCGTAAAGTGTCGTAATCGTCTCTATCTTTTGATTTCGAAAAGAAGCTTGTTTGTGTTTGTCGCTTGAAAGAAAATTCAGATTTGTACATCAAATTTCTTTTCAGCATCAATACTAAGAAAGTCGAAAAAAAATACATGCATGTGCATTTGCATATAGACAGCCTGTTTGGCTTGATTTAGGAAAGTGCATTTACAGTGTGCTCTTTTCTCTTTCTTTTCCTCTAGTAGCTAGGATTTTCATTGCACAAAAGAGATAAAAGTTTGTTTATCATCTTTAGATTGCATTTTAGGAATTACATATACATCTCGTGGTGAACCCAAAAGGCAAACTTCATAAGCAAGATCAACTTAAAATAAATTCAATGAATCTAACAACGCTTTGGAACTTAACGCACAACATTTAAAGGTCTAGGCTAGAGACGTATTCCGACGTCGTAAAGCCTAGTAACTGTTGTCCTCACTGATGGTTGGGTGATTCCTCCACTTTGAGACGATAAGTGCCAGTACGGACTTGTGCTCCCACGTACCGTCGAGTATATTTTGGGAGATCCCTATAGGCTTAAATCCTTTATCCATAGGAAGCCGTGTCTGTCGCCCTATCGATCGCAATGCACTGAACACAACATTCGGGAAGATTGACTGCCATACCGTAAAAAGTATTCTGCAGTTTTGTGATTGGTTTGGTACTCCCTCTACCTAGATCTCCAGAGCAGTCCCTTTCGTTCCTTTTCAGACTCCTTAACGGAAAAGGTCCATCTGAGCACTTGTCACTTCAGGCTCATTAAAAATCGAAGGAGACTAGAGTCATCTTTTGTTTTTTCTCGACTCTTAAAAACTGAAAAAACAAGTTGTGTCAAAGCGTATAAAATTTATTTGAAACGGAATATTCATTACCCGTTCCTACGTTGATCTTGGGTTGAGAAAATGGAGTCTACCAACCAAGGAATTCCCCTTGGAGGAAATCCTAGTCCCTTCTCCTCTTGGGGAGATGTTGGTGCGCCCCATATGGCCACATTGTCACTTCCAGGGCTGACAATTGGTTTGCCTGTATGGCTCTTCTCAACCTCTGTCGTTCAGAACACCACTATTCCTGAACAATCGAATCAGCAATTAGACGAGTCCAAAGTTGCCCACCAACCTTCTACTTCCTCTAATTCTTCCTCTCCTCCTTCATCTTCGCTTGATGGGGCTGGTAAAGCCAAAAGTCAAGTTCCTAAGGAGAAGAAGGAAAAGAAGAAGAAAGAGAAGAAGAAGAAGGAGCCAAAGGCGAATGGGGGAAAACGAGTGTCGTCTAACGAAAATCCACACATTGCACTGACCAGGCCTAAATCGCCATGTGTCATTTGCAAAGGAGACCACTTACACAGAGATTGTCCTTGCATCCCTCGGATATTAAGGGACTGGTCTCCTCGTTTGCACAACCCGGTGTCGTCAACCTCTGATGATCATGTTGAAAGCACACCATCAACTAGTGAAAGTGAAGCCCCAAGACAAAAAGGGAAATGTAAATTTCCTTGTAAACTGTGCGAAGGCGATCATGCCGTCCACCGTTGTCCCTTCTTAGACGAAGCTAAAAGAGTTTTGGATGATCGTCCGGTTTCACCATTACGACTTCCTCCTGGATATAAAAAACTCTTTCCGAGTCTGTCACTAGTTGAAAATCCGGCTGGCCCGCTCAGGTGGTCGGCTGAAGCACTTATCATTGAAGATAAACCATCTGGATCCATACCAGACGAAATTCAAAAGGTCGAGGCGGCAGTTGACCCGGTCTTGCCTTCAGAGGTTTTATCTTCAGATGATACAGTCACTGAAGAGAACAAGGATGACACCGTCCAAATTCTCTTCATAAACACAGACTCCAACGAACAAGGGGGCAATTTATCCGTTCCTTTACCGTAGGAAGGAAATTCGTCAGAGTCGTACCCGGTCGTCTATTCGGTCCCACCTCCAAGCAACCTAGTTGTCTACTTCGACTGGAATCAACTAGGCATACCCCGTTTACCAGCAAGCGTACCATTCCGAATTATCGTTCAAATATGTAGAATGGTTATGGCTGGTACCATCATAGATGAGGGGGCTTCTGTGAGTATCCTTTCCTCAACTGCTTGGAAAGCGCTTCGTTCACCATCGCTTTTGCATGAGATGCGAAATCTGACAGGCTTTGATAAAGGAACCAGTCGACCTTTAGGGATCCTTCCCCATGTGCCCATAACATTGAGAAGAAAAACAGTTCGCATGAACGTAATGTTAGTTCAAGGACCCCTGGATTACAATCTACTCCTTGGACGAGACTATATTTATTGCATGGGAGCAATTGTCTCCTCACTCTTTAGAGTAATGTGTTTTCCGCACGAAGGAAGAGTGGTCAAGCTCGTAGACCAACTTTCATTTCCCGGATCACGCATAGCAAATAGTCATATACCATCCCTGAATGGTCTTTTCACGCAAGAAATGTCTCAATCTCCAGTCCGTCCTCCCGATGAGCGCGAGTAATTCGGAGGGATATGACTGAAACCCAGGGGGCATGCATCCTGGTCTGCTTCGGCAGGAAAACTTCGGGTATAAGGTAGGTTTCCGCGAGAGAATATGACCTCCGTACTCCCGTCCGTGAGTGGAAGAGGGAGTTGGACTGGAACAAGATCCTCTTGTCAAAGTTATGTCAGGGATGGTCACACTATACCATCCGTTCACCTTTGTTTATTTCGGTAGACATTGCCAAAGAAGTGTTTTGTTTGCGCTGTGAATAGAACAATCTTTGGGTAACCTGTAAGAGGTAGGCCTCTCTCGGTAAAACAAATGTTTTGGTGGAGAGAAGTAGAGGTAACCTTGAAACTCTGTTTTATACCTGGGGGCATGCAAACCTTTTGGAGTGCAAGCAAAGAGCGATTATTTATCTGTTTTTTGGATTAGTCGTTTCCTAACTTGCATAAAGAAAGGATGTGGGGCAAAACTCTAAAAGTTTCCATTTTTATATGAGACATTCTTATCATACAACTGGATTAATTGAGCAGTGTTACCACAAGGTTCAAGCTCGTTAAAAAATAAACCCGCATCGAGCAAATTTTTCCACCCGCGTTTAAGCTCGTTAAAAAATGAACTATTCCCCGGTAAATAACCACCGTGAATGTAGTACTTCAACCATTAAAGCCTTGGTCGTGTTTGCACCGTCACCTCCACTTTTTCATTGGCCGATCATTCACCTCCACTTGATTGTTTACCCATTTTGAGGAACAGCTGCGAAGAGTGATTTCACTAGCCATCCTTGTGACACTGCCGTGATTGGAAAATTCCAAATCTTACCTGGAATCAACTGCTACCCGTTTTATCACTCATTCCTCAAAAGACGTGTCTTCTTTAAGCTATTTTCAACTGACTCGTAAAATATGAAAATATTGCCGAGTCCTTGGCCTTCCAGCTCGTTAAAGGGACAAGAAGTGTTATCCCTCATCTAGATTTTAATCTTTTTGGACCTGAGGGATTATTGCACAAAAAGATCGAGTGCTTATTTTGTTCGGCTCGTTAAAACTATCGAAAAGTCATCCCTTCTATAATGTTTTATACTTTTTCAGACTTAAGGGATTAGATGATGAAAAAGGAATTTTGGAGTTACCTTTACGTACCTTTTCAGACTCTCTAAAATTGAAAAGGACCGAGTTATCTTTGTCATTAAACTCGTTAAAAAGATTAATAGCGACAAACTTGTCTTTAGACGAGAACGAGTTTCACTATCGCTAGGCTCGTTAAAACATAGCGATGGGTTTGCCCGAAGGGAAAATTATAGAACAAGCATATGTTATCCTCCTCAAGCTTGACAAAAATAAAGAGGTACTGGTCAGCAATGACTGGGGAAAAATTGGGAAGAAAACTCAAAGAATCTTTATTGGTAGCAAGTCGCTCTTGAACATGACACTTCCACTCCGTGTCCGAGTCGGGTTGGGTTGTTTCATTCACCGGTCACATCGCCATGGTCACACCATACCATCCACATTTGGGGTTAATGCTACCAATCCATCACATCAGTGTCGCCGACATGTTCAAGAGAAGTCATCCAGAGAAGCCACCTGTGTCCCACCCACTACCATACATTATACTCCATTTTTTCATGACCGCCACCCTGAACCGTATATCATCATATCGTTTTCACCTCCATCAAAATCATTTGCTCCGCTCCGTATCATTGATGTGGGATTCATTAAGGCCCTCCTGTGACGGATCACTTCTTGTCGACATCAGCTCATTATCCAAGAAGTTGGTCTAGGAACACCCCATTCATCACTTTGAAGCTTGCATGCCTCAATGGCAGGTTTCTCACTTCCGGCGACAGGTTTACATCAATGACCTTCGACCGAAAGATTTTGCGTGGTGTTCGACGCCAAGTCCTTTATTCACACCACGTGAATTGTACTGCAGTACCTTGAGGATCATTATCATTATCGGTGATTCCTCTCGCGCTTGTTAACAGTTTACATCATTGACTGGTAATCAAGCGATGTGTTTCCATGTTCGACTTCAGAACATTTCTCACATGGATCGACTTGTACTTCGAGTGAAGATCGGACGAGATTGAAGACCCCAGATCTAGTTTCATCCATCCGGGTTGTGATATATATTCAGGGAAATAAAGACATTAAATGTACAAGCATTGCAGCACAGATAATCATCCTACCAAAAGGATGATGGCTCTATCAGAATCATCAGTCTACACTCAGACGATTGTCTGTCCTATGTACATAAAAATGAATTTATAAAGCTGAGCATGGGAATGCCCGCCTCAGCTAGATCATGAAAACAATATGAAGATAATGTATTGTATTGTATCTTATTACAGGTCTCCTCCTAGCATTGAAAGAACTTCGGATCCTCATAATAAAGCATTTCACCCGACACCAAAAGGTTAACGGCCTCATACTTTAGGGGGCAACTGTTATAGACATTTTTGTGCCTTACAACTCCAAGCATGAAATGTCCATAAACCAAGGGCTCCTAAGTCCCTAAAAGTGTTGTTCTAACCCCTAAAGGAACAAGGTCAACAAATTACAGCTTCTCCCAGAAGTTCTCCACCAGAAACTGCTCAGAATAAGTCAAAACATGATCATTTCAGCTGCTCCACTGGCTAGGTGCGTTGCATTGCACCTAAATACACTGGCTAGGTGCGTTGCAACGCACCTAAATGCACTATGAGGGTGCGTTGGGCGAGAAATGACAAATGGCAGTGTCATTCCGCGAGGTGGAGAGACAATGGAAGCTTCCAGAATCTTCTCCTATGACACTTGCCTCACTGAATTCGACCAAGGATGAGTAAGAGGCCTTCAGTATCCAAGTGGAAGCAAGAACTGATAGAGAGAAGACACTAATAAAATCACAAGCTGACTCATCCTCCTTACACATATCTATATATGGATCCCTCATCCCAGAGATCCAGAGGCTGGAATTTTGCACATTGTAAGGAATTGCTGTTGGTTTTGAGACAAACATCAGAATATTGGGTGATTTATGCTTTGTTGGAGGTGAAGAGGGGCTTCTTTGCTGTGAGGTTGATGCTGGGTCAGGAACCATCGGTTGTAACTCCTCCTGGATCTTCTTGTTTATCAATAAAAACTATTTGAGTTTTTCCTCCATGCTTTTGTATCATTGATGCTTGTTACATTTGTATGGTTAGCTTAAATATGATCCTAAGTTGTTTATGAATATAGATCCATGTCTTTGTATAGTGTTCTTCTTCTGTGATCTTACAGGTACTTGGTGAAGCTGGGCAAGTAAGGGAGCAGGTAGTTGGAAGCTGTCAAAGAAGGGAGGGATTAGATAAAAGGATTAGCGCAAGACACAGGTTGGTTCTTTCTATTCCTCTCTATCTATAGTTCATAAAGGAAATACAAAAGTAGTTTTTCTCTGTTTGTTTCTAAGGCAGCTGTCACACCTTAGTGTGATAGAGCAGTTCTAAATAGACACTTTTCCCGGTAACAATCCTTGGTGAAAAATTGATGCCATGCTTGGTAGTGCGCAATGGTGTCTGCGTACTCTTTGATGATGTCCTTATGGCGATGAACTCTTGCCTCCATTTCTTCTGGGTATACTGATTTGGAACCTCTGTCCAACTCATCCTGTAACATGCGCAACTTAGTCCTGAGCAAGGCCGAACTGGCAACGTACATCCACATGTTATCTGCGTTGGTGGCTGTGAGCATAAAATGATCAAAGTATGCATCGAGCTCTAGTATGACTTGGTTCTTTTATTTGGCCTCGGTGAACATACCAATTGATGCGGTGCCATACTTTCTCACCATGACATCCAAACTCGTATACAACCGTGCACACGAAGCCTCAACACCGGTGATGAGTGGCGAGAGTTCCTCATAGTTCTGGATCAGATTCTGGATGCGTGCTTTGTCCAACTCTACTTGCAGCTTCATCATCTTATGCAAGTGAAGTGAGGCTCCCTTGTACCTCGTTATCCATGTTTGTACATGATCAACTATGGCATGTATGTCTGTGAGTGTCCGTGTTATCTTGGTGCAGCGTTGTTGATGACTATGTAGATGGACAATTGCCTTGTGCACGATGGTGAACCTGTCATACAACCTCTGCATGACTATCTCAAGGGTCGATACTTCAGTATGTATGGCTTTCTTCATCTCTTCTCTGGCGGATCCTATTGATTGTTCCTCTCTCTGCCTGGTTGCTTGCAACTCCTTAGCCACGCGCTCATTTTCTTCTATCAAGAACTTAACACTCAAGCTCGTGGCTTCGGCATAAGAATTTGTAGCACTAGCCAAGGCTGTTGGATGTCTTCGTACATCTGACAAGATCACCTATTTTTCAAAGTGTGCAGGTGATGCATACTCATCCAGGGTGTGTGCTCTACATGCTTGTATAAATCTGTGATGTGACTCATCAAGTCTATGTTGTACACATCTGCTCCTAGATTGTCCTCAAGGAGAATGGTATCCCCTTGCTCACTCGGGACTTGCTCTGTGATTGGAGCTAGTGAAGCATGTGGGATGATCTTGATTGCTTTTGGCATGAGGTCGGCGTCCTGATCTTGTTTCAGCTGCTCCATCTCCATGTCCATCTGTTCTACTATCGGTTCATCCTGCGGAGCAAGTTCCTGTTCTTGCGGCTGCTCATCCTATTCCTCATCTATTGCTAGTTTAGACTCTTCAACCTATATCGGTGCAGTTTGCGCTATCTATGCACCTTGCACTTCCTCTTATTCTTGTTATTGTTCCTGTTCCTATTCTTGTTCATGTTTGTTGTGCTTCCCTCTCTCTTTTGCGCAACTCTCGTTCTTCTTTGAGCTTCTACCAGACTTCCTGCAACTTCCTTTCTACATCTTTTAGTCTTTGCTTCTCCCTCTTTCTTTGCACTATCCTCCTGTGGTGTTGTCGCCTCTTTACATCTATCTCCAAAGATACCTTTTCCACAAGTGATTCTTCCTTAAACTTGTAGCTTTGTTTCATCTCTGTGCTTTCGGCAATCTTCCTCTTGCCTTTGTCTTGCACATGTTTGTTGCTTATTGCTGTTATTGTTGTTGCTCCCTATGGTGTTTCTACCTTGAGTGTTGCTAGCCACTCTACTACCATGCTGACCGGTTCATTGAGCCTAGAGGAGTTATAACAATATCTCCATGGGTCTTCCTCTGGTCAATGACATGCCCCATGGATTTAAGAATAACACATTCTCGCATAGTGGTCCATGCATAAACCATGTGGATCGTACGGATTGAAAATCTTGGTGCCAAACTAAAACTTCTTTAAGTCTTCGACCTCGACATCTGCTTCTTTCAAACTCCTGATCACATACAACGTAATTCGCAAAGGAAGCATAGGTCATGGTGCCTTCTTCTTCCTATGCAATCCATCTGGTAACCATGTCTAGATGTGGTATGCAATCTTTTGCATGACCAACTTGTCCATGGGAAACCTCGACAAACATGCAGAGCTTTCTCCACGTTATATATCCTGGTGAAGGTGCCATTGGGTGAAGCGTACCAATATGCAATGTTCAACAACGCCTCCATTTTTGCATGAGACATGTAGGGCGAATCTTGTTCAAAGATCATCGTGTACAGAGGGGCAATGAAATGGTCAGATAATCTAGCCATGATTCCTTGGTAGCTGCATTATGAGAGAAACTTGCAATATATGTTCACAACACTCTCTGAAGGTGTCCATGCCCAACCCATGCCAGGAAACTGTTGACAGGCACAAATTGCATCGAGTAGGTAGGCAACCATGAAGAATGTTACTTGTTGATCCTTTCTCGGACTTCGAGCATTGGATACATGCAATTTCAACAGGAGAGCCAACATGTAAGACCAGTTGAAAGGTTTGCCTTCACTTGCCAGTTTATCCAACATAAGAACCCGACTCTACTGGAAGGTCTCTTTACTCCCTTAGCCATACAGGCGGCATGTGAAGATGACTGAAAATTGGTAAGCCTTCCCGAGTGTCTTCATCCTGTATATCTAGTTGGGTGTTGTCCTAAAATTTGTTGGCTCCCTTACCCAACACTTCAAGATGTCTCTTGTGTTTGTGCTATTGTTGGGAGTGCAGAACGGTGCATCCATCTTGCTCATCGGAAGTGGAAAATGATACATCTACTGATAATCTTCCATCCTAAAGAAAGAAACCTTTGCTCTAATGATGTTGCTTAGTATCATCGTCTCAGGATCAATGTGTGAGGCAATCCAATGTATCACATAGGTGCATGGGAACACGGGAAACCTGCATGCCACCTTGTACAATCCTAGCTATTCTCCTCAAATATGCCTTAGAAAATAGCGTAAGTGTCTTACCATGTGATCTTGATGCATTTCTCAAAGAACAGGTGTGTGTCTATGTACACGGGCAAGCTCATAGACCCCTTTTCAACCACATCCCCAGTACTGCTTTCAACTGTGTCTTTTGATCCATCTCTCTTGGATGCCATGATATATGTACTGCTAAGAAGCTGCTAAAAAATTTGTGGTACTTGGAGATAAAGAAGACACTCATGGCAAGACAATGTCAGCTAAAAAATCGTCAAGACACTCGAGAATCAGTCAGGCAGCAAACTGGTGATTTTTGGGCAAGATTGTGCAGCACTGACTCCAGGAAGCTGGGAGATTGTCAGTTGGAGTCTTAGCTGCCAGAGAGGATGACTACTGACTGGAACTGCGCAATGCGCAGTCCAATGAGGCTCACTACTAACTAAAACTGCACAATGCACAGAACAATCAAGCTGGGTTGTTGGCTAGAACTGCACATTGTGCAATTCGAGTCAGCATGACTGGGCAATGCCTCCTAGGATTGCATAAAGCATAGATGGGAGCTAGTATGGGCAACCTTTGTGCAATTCCTGGAGGCAAGGCAAAGCCTTGACTGCCAGGAATACATAGAGCATGCCGGGAGAGACGATATCTGGGCCAAGACAACCCAGATTTGCCCAATGGAAACTTGAAAATGTGAAGGACTAAGTGTATGTGCAAAGTTGGTTCGGATCTAAGTCAATAGACATGCATGCAATTCAGGCAAGTGTAGAAATAAGTCAGACGACAAAACCAAGAATTTCATGGAGCGAGTCGTTGACACGACGACTGTCAGTGCAGAAACAATGTTATGCATGCAACAATATGGAAAGATAATGAAAAAATTGAAACAACACTTCCACAACCTAAAATACATTGAAACGCTAGCAGTTGTTCAACAAAACCAAGGAAGCAACACTCATACAAGCTAAAAACTAAAAAGCAACAGAAAAAATAAAAAAAAGGCATGAAAATCAAAACTTACCCGGAAAAGCTGCATCGATTATGCTGAAGGTTCCTAGATGCCTCGAGAATGCCAGAGCTCCAAGATCGAATGTGAGGAATGAGCACTGAGGTGTCCTTAAATAGATTTGGAGAAATTAGGGTTTATGACACGAATGACACAAATCTAGGAAAAAAATGACACTTGGCGGGGAGTTTCTAAAATCGAATTTTGCATGTAACTCCTGCAACTAAAAATAGATCCCTAAAATCTAGGCATGTTTTTTTATTTTTCAAGAAAATCTACCTGGAATGCAAGGAAGGATTATGTAGTTCTGGAGGGAACTGGGCAACCTATTGACACATGCGATGGAAAACCATTGAGGGAAAACTTCTGTGTTGTTTCTCGGTTGAGTGTCCCTAGTTGGCTGGCCAGCTATGCACAATTTTCTAGAGCAGTGATGTTGGGATTCTCTGCGCATTTCTGGAGGGCAGTGCAACTTGCCAATTCTGCACAATTCTAGAGAATACTGTAGTTGGCCTGGGCTGCTCTGCACATTTTTGGAGAGCAGTGTACCTAGACAGTTATGCACATTTCTAGAGGGCAGTGCAGTTGGCTTGGTTTTCTCTATGCAATTTTGGAGAGTGTTGCCAGTTGGCTGGAACTGCGCATTTCTGGAGAGCAGTGTCGGCTAGCCTTCTTTGTTTAATTTCCAGAGCAAGCATTAGCGAACTTTTGAAGTCTAAAATGGGTCCTAAGAAAAATGTACCACCAAAATAAAATTTATAAGAACCAATAGGATTCAAGATGATGATGTCAACCATGGAGGATGATTCACCATTTTGGAGAAAAAAGTAAAAAGATTAAAAAATAATAAAATAATAAACCTACTTTTTCAACTCGTATTTTCAACTTATCTCCCTAATGTTTTACTCAAATTTTAAGTGGGAGTACTTGTTGGATGCAAAATTTAATTCCTAATCCAAAGAGTACCCATGTTGTATACTTTCGATGGACCCTACTACACGAAAAATTAGAAATACATGAAAAAACATGATTGCGATCACGTTTTTCATGTATTTATCATTTTTCATGTAGCAGGGTCCATCAAAAGTATGCAACATGGGTACTCCTTGGATGAGGAATCAAATTATGCATCCAACAAGTGTTTCCGCTAGAAATTTGAGTAAACCCATAGGGAGATAAGTTGAAAATACGAGTTGAAAAAGTAGTTTTTTATTTTTTCCCTCTAAAATTTGATGCTGGCATCTAATCTTGTTTTATTGTTTCCACTATTATTTTATAATTTCCTTAGGAGGCCCATTTTAGACCTCAGAAATCCCCTAATGGTTGGTTGGCCTGCTCTATGAAATTTCTGAGTGCAGGGTTACTGCTGGGTTGCTCTGCACAATTTTTGAGGGGAAGACAGACTATCCTCCAGGTTTGCGCAAATTTTCTCGACAACCGATTGACTGGATGTGAACCAAGTGATGGATGTGCTTATGGTTGACCGACGGGGCAAGCGAGTGAACAAAAGTTGTTAAACGATAGATGAAAACAAATAAACACAAGTACCTGATCAATACTAGATAACTGCAATGATTTCAAGGAGGGAGTCCCAAAATGAAGCGAATGAAAAATTTTGGAGGGTGGTTGTAGCCGCTACAATAGGTTTGTAAAACCTAGTAGGTAAAAAGGATTTGGATAAGAAAGACTTAGGGTTTATGGACAAAACCATAGACCTAGACCTAGACCAGTGTTTATGCTAAAAGAAGAAACCCTAGGTCATCCAAGGAAGGAATGACATGATGATGATGATGTGGATGAGGATGATAAAGTTGCAAGATGGATGCAAGAAGGCTAATATCAAGAGGGAGCTGACATTCCCTATGATCCTCAAAAGATAAGTGAGTTATATGTCTCTTCTTTTTTTATTGTTTTTGTTTTACTATTAACTAGTCTCTTATCTTTGTTTCTCTTTGTTGGGTTATAATTGTTCTTTCATGGCTTCCTAGTGAGGATTGTAGGTGCATAGTGAAGCTTGCCAATGCTCTGGTAGAAAATGGAAGAACAAAGTGGAGCTCGTGATACGACGAATTTCCTTGAATCAATGATTTATGTTGAAGAGATATTGTACTATATGAGATATGATCTCAGAGGGAGTAGACAAATAAGCAAGTATGAAGTATCACTTTACTGTGCCAAAGAGAATTCAATGATTACTTCCAAATGGTTCTACAAAATATAGCATGCATCATAAACAAGTACAAAGTGAGAGTTGAGAATAGAAGGTTCTCCTAGAAAGAGGGAGAGGATCATGACAAAAGATTTGATTCAATTGCTAGGCACACTTATGTTAGACTAAAAATTTGTAACACCCCCTCCTCCCAGGTCCACCCAAGCAACCAACCAGTCGAGCAAACATGTGATGAGAGAGGTTACTATAAGGGATTCAATCTCCTTGGTGACCTTAAGGAAATGGAATCGACAGAACTCATCAAACAAACCCATCCACATCAACAGATACACTCCCAAGAAACATGTTAGCCATTCAGAAATCCTGTCCCTAGGTCCCACTGATGTTTTAAGCCTCTTAACCCAAATTCTCTCTCATGCTATAGGCAAGACAACAACCAAAAACTCAAAGTCTCTCTCATAGGCCTCTGTGCCAGCGATTGTGGACTTTTCTCAGTAGACCTATGTCAGCGACCCCAAGATTTGAGCCATTTTTCTAGCCTAGAATCCTGGCCTCTACCTAGAAGTTGTTACAACCTTCAGAATCATTCAAAAACATCATAACTATACTGAATACTCAAAATCAACCTTAGGATTAGGCCTAATCATCCCCAACCGAGACTGAAATTCTGTTAAACACTTGGCATCAATGCAACCTACAGGTCTAGGATACAAGATAGAGAATAAATGGCTAACAGAACTTATGAAATATAACTAGAAGGATCACCTTCTTCTCAATTGAACTATTACATCATCAATTAGTTCTTGCATCCATTCATTTAATAGTTACAAGTAAATACATGAAATAACCATGACATAAACTAGTCATTCAACCATGCTTATAACTAACATAAAACCATATAAATTCCAGAGAGATGACAACCATTAAATCCACATATAAACCAGTGCAAAAGTAAGAGAACTTAGATTTTATTATTCATAGGAAAATTTGACTAGGTTCAAGACTTCCACATACCACCCGACCATAGACATGGTTGAACCAAATCTCTCTTCCAGCCAGTCACTCCCATGCCATATTCCAAGCATGAATGTGGGATCTCGTGGAACAATCAATCTAAGAACAACCAAGGCAATCCAGAGGTTAAACCACCTCCACCTTCATCAAACCATGATCACACCAAAACCGGTGTTCTAATCACAACCGAACCAAACTTGGAATGCCATCCAGAATCCATCACTATCCTTGAGGATTTTTTAGTCTCCTTGTCTCTTAGTTTTTACCGTAATCCAAACCGGATCACTAGTCCCTAAATCGAGACCAATCTCTTAGGATTTACCACAATTTAAACTCAGATCACTAGGCCATAAACTGAGACTTCTCCCTTGGCCTTTACCGTGTATCCCACCAAAACCGGTCAAGGGATTCCTAGGCCTTTGGGAATGGAACTTGAGACCACCTCCGCCCTGGATTCTGAAATCCATCATACAAACCAAAGCTCAAAAATCGAAATAAACATCACAACATACCATGGCATCCAAAAAAAGGTAAGGCTAGGCTAAAAACCACTGCCATAACCCAGAAAACCATGCCACTGACAGCAAGAGAACCATAGACCAACATGCAAAGCCATACATGTCCAAACCAGATAGGAAATTACACATGCGAAAGGTTACCTACAAGTATTCCTGCTTAAGCTTCTTAATCCTGCTTTTTACTTCCTTAATCCTTGATGTCCTTCCTTTCCTTTTGTTTGCTTTTCCTTCCTTGATCCAAAGTTAGAGTTCTCCAGGAAAACTCTAAGTGACCAAGAGTGAGAGAGAGAGGGAGAGAATAAGGAGAGAGCTCCAAACTTTAACTTACAAAAGGTTAGCAAAAGATTCACACTGACAAAAGCTTGCCCATTGATCCTCAGAAGCCTTTTTATGAATGAGACCTCTAATTTCTTCATTTTCCATTATTTTCCTTCAATTTCCTCCTCACATGCAACCTATGACCCTTCACCCTACTTTTCTCCCAATTTCCTTTATTTTCATAAATAACTGTGCCAAAAATGCCTCTTAATGCCTTTTCCTTTGCCTTTGCCAACTTTCCTTAGCCATAACACACATCTAGTGATGCCCACAAGGACATATTTTCCCAACATTCAACTTGGAATACATGTTCCTTACCAATGATCTTATTTTTCCTTTATTTACTTTATTACATGAACTTTGCACCTCAGCTATGACAGAACCACCCCCCTTGGGGAACACTGTCCTCGGTGTTAAATCACACCATGACCTCAACAAAACCACTGAAAAGCAAACATATTGTCTATGGAGCTTTATAACTTAGCTCATTGCAGTATTTACAATGAAATACCTACTCAAAAGAAAAACATCATGACAACATGATAATATAATGACCATACCACTTATTGAAGATTTATAACTTAGCTCATGGCGGTATTTACATACATATACCAAAACATCAGCAAAATATATGCCAACATAAACCAATAGCAAACCAAAACTGCTTTGTTTCAACTAGGAAACAATGAAGAATATAGGGCTCACATCTGATCCGCCATTTCCCATGTAGCTTCTTTAGGCCGAAAGTGCTTCCACTGCACTTTAACTTGCTCTATTTTTCTATTCCTGAGTATGAGATGCTTCTGCTGCAGTATGCACTGAGGCTCTCGATGGAACTATCCTTCTTTCTCCACCTGCAATACAGACTAATCAATAACATGATCAACATCCTTTATATACTTCTTAAGTAATGAAATATGGAATCATCATGGACTTTCACTGTTGGAGGCAGTGCAAGTCGATATTCCACTAGTCAAATCCTCTCAAGGATCTCGAAAGGCCCACAATATCGTGGTGCCAACTTAGCACATGAACCAGTCCTCAAAGAGCTTGTCTTGGGGTTGATGCACAAATACACATGTTCCGAAACCTGAAAGTCCTTGAATACTCAGTGTTGATCCACATAACTCTTATGTCTATCTTGTGCTGCCTTTAGATTCTTTTTTATGACCTGCATTTCTTGCTCCATGTTTATCAACATGTTTGGTCCAATAAGTACCTTGTTCACTGGATCACTCAAGTTGATGGAAATGTTATAACTCCATCCATACAATGCCTAAAAAAGACTCATCCTCAATGACTTCTGATATTAACCATTGTTGTATGCGAACTTGTGAGGTCCCTATAATAATAGTGTATTCCCTTATTATTATTGTCAGTGTAGCCCCTTATTGTTATTGTTGTGCCCATGCTATCCCCATATTGTTATTTTGTGCCCATGTTGTCTACATATTGTTATTATTGTGCCCCATAGAAACCCACTATTGTTATTGTTGTGCCCTTACATTTTATTGTTATGTCATCTCTAATTATATAGTGACCCCTTAGACTCCTATATATATAAAGGAGGTATTTTCATTTGTATCATACAAGAATTTTTCGTTTGTGTAATATAAAGGAGGTTTCCCCCTCGAAGAGGCTACTTTTGAAGTTGTTGATCTATCCCTTTCTTCTATTTTGTGAGTTGGTTGCATAATAATTAGTTTCAGAGCTTTGGATTCTAAGGTTTCGCTACTTCTAACAGGTCATCGTGGAATTTTCTCTATAACGTTTTTTATGCGGAGCTTCAAAAGCTGAAATTAAAACCCATTTGATTTGACATAGTGATGAACATAGCGACCTAATTTTAGATATTTTCTCACTATATTTCAGAGATATGAACGGAGGAAGTTAGGGTTTTTGCAGGCTCCCAAATTCGATCTCAAACAAGACACCTTGGGAAAATCGTCATAACTTTATCTCTAAGCATCAGATTCAAATTTCATAAAAAGTGACAGAAAGAGGATATAATTTAGTTTATTAGGTATCGTTTTCTGGGGAGAAGGTTGAAACAGTGACACATGGCATGTCGTACAAGTTTTCTCTACTGAACCCGTCTATAATCAGGTCAGCGTGGGAGATTGGGCATAACACTTTCTTAGAGAATACAATCGCAATCTAAATTATGGGGTTGTAAAGAGGAATCAAAGTGTTATCACAAGCTGATACTTCAGAACTTGGTGATTTGAAATTACAAAGTTACAGTTGTTTCAAGATCGAGCTCATACAAAGTGGAGAAAAAGGTTGTGTAGTTTTTTTTTAAATTTGCATAAGTTTTGCTTGAGAAAGTAGTTTGAAGTGATTCAAAAGGCATTGTGAAGCATAATTATCATTCATTGATGACCCGAAGAAAGAAAATGGAAACACCTAGTAAGCAATCTGAAATATCTACTATGACACATGAAGAAGAGGAAGAAATGCAACATGATATATCAAAATTACGAGACCAAGTGCGACAAATTTTTCTCTCCCAAAAAGTAACTGAAGCTAAGACGGATGGTTTAAAGAATGGAATGGAAGCTAAGATGGATGGTATGGAAGCTAAGATGGATAGTATAGAAGAAAAACTTAAAGGCAACATGAAAGATTTAAAGATAGATTTGACAAAGTTGCTACAAGAAATGCTTACTAATGGCAAAAGGGTAGTAAAGGAAACTCATGATAAGACAAAAAGAAATGTTAATCATGATTTCATAGACTCTAACGTGGGATTGAAGACCCACCATGTTCCAAAGATTGATATGAGGAAGTTTTATGGTAAGGATCCCGTAACATGGATACTACATATGGAGCAATATTTCAATCTCCATAATGTGCAAAACACACAGAAGGTACGCATTACAACTTTATATTTGGAACCCAATCAGTTTGTATGGTATCGATGGCTTTTCTCTCCTAAACAAATTGTCACTTGGCCAATTTTTACGGAAGAAATGATAGCACATTATGAGGATACAAAAAACAACACATTTTTTGGCGAATTGACAAATCTCAAACAAAATGGTTCAATGGTGGAGCACTTTGAGGACTTCCAAAAATTGAATAGAAGGATAAAAGATATTCCAGAGGAGCATAGGATTCATGTGATCATAGGGAATTTAAAGGATAGCATCCAACATGAGGTTTTCCTTTAGGAACCTGATTCATTGGAGAAGGCATTCAGGTTGGCAAGAAAAATTGAAAGCAAAATTATGGCAACAAGGAAGCCTACCACTCACAACTATAAAGATGGAAGTGTTGTTGCCCCTAGCCTTCCACAACCTACAAGGCTGACACCACAACAATTGGAAGAAAAAAGAGAAAAATGGCTTTGTTACAGTTGTGATAGAAAATACACTAAAGGTCATAAGTGTGCTGAGAAGAAATTATTTTACATAGATTGTGAAGAGGAGGAAGAAAAGGAACAAGAAATGTCAAAAGAAGAGGATATACACTAGGAACAAACTCTAGAGAAATAAGAAATGAATCCGACCATACCTTGTAATGCATTGACTGGAATTACCACTCCTTAAACTATCAAGATAGAAGGACATATCAAGAAGAAAAAGCTAACAGTGTTGATCGATTAAGGCATTACCCATAATTTTATTCATTGTAAGATAGTCAAGGAATTGAATTGCTTCCTATTTCCAGCGCTAGAGTGTCAAGTGATGGTTGGAAATGGAGGAACCATAAATTTCTCTGGAAAGTGCCATAATATCAAGCTATCCATGGGAGAATATGTATTGAATAATCCAATGATTTCCATTCCAATGGGTGGTGTTGATGTTGTACTAGGAGTCCAATGGCTACAATATTTGGGTATGATAGCTTTTAATTTTCAAGAACTTTTCTTGAAAATTTTTTCGGAAGGAAAGGAAGTTGAATTAAGGGGCATCGCCGAGAAACAGGGAAAGATAATCAACTCTAACGGCTTGAAAAAACTTCTAAAGAAATAATAATGAGGCGTAATTGCACAATTATGTTCGCTAGAGGTTGCCACATCGAAATCATCTATTTCTCCAAATCTCCAAAAGTCTTGGACAATCATTCTAATTTATTTGAGACTCCAAAAGGCCTCCCACCTATTCGTGGTCATGATCATGCTATTCATTTGATTCCAGGAAGTGTTCCTCCGAACATCAGGCCTTATAGATATCCCTATTCCCAAAAGAGTCAAATTGAACATATGGTTGCAGAATGCTAGAGGCTAGTATAATTCAACCTAGTCAAAGTTATTTCTCTGCTGCAGAAGTATTGGTGCATAAGAAGGATGGATCATGGTGCATGTGCCCGGATTATAGGGATATCAACAAGCTCACTATGAAAGATAAATTTTCTATTCCTGTCATTGACGAATTATTGGATGAATTGCATGGAGAAATTTACTTTACCAAGTTGGATCTTTGTTTAGGATATCATCAAATTAGAATGAAGACTGAAGACATTTTGAAAACAACATTTACAACTCATGAGGGTCATTATGAGTTTTTGTACATGCCTTTTGGCCTTACCAATGCACCTTCTACGTTTGAAGGTTTGATGACTTCCATTTTCAAAACCTTCCTTAGAAAATTTGTGTTAGTATTTTTTGATGATATACTAATCTACAACCAGTCTTGGAAGGATCATGTTGAACATGTTGACAGGGTGCCCAAACTATTGGAGGAGAAACAAATATATGTAAAAACCTCCAAATGTTTCTTTGGAGTACAAGAGGTGAAATATCTGGGTCATGTTGTATCTCATGAAGGTGTTAAGGTAGACCCTAACAAAATTAAATCCATTAAGGAATGGAAAATTGCTGCATCCATAAAGAATCTATGAGGATTTCTCGAATTGATAGGGTATTATTGCAAGTTTTTTAAGAATTATGGGAGAATAACAACACCTCTAACAACATTACTGAAGAAAGATGCATTTTCTTGGGCTCTAGAAGCAACAAAGGCCTTTGAACGTCTTAAAGAGGCAATATGCCAAGCACCAATCTTAGCTATGCCAGATTTCATAAAAACCTTTATTTTGGCATGTGATGCTTGAGGAAATGGAATTCGTGTTGTTTTAATGCAAGAAGTAAGACCCATTGCTTTCGAAAGCTATCCAATGAAAGGAAAGTATTTACACAAAGCTATTTATGAAAAGGAAATGTTGGCAATACTACATGAACTTAAGAAATGGCAACCTTACCTAATGGGAAGACACTTAAAGGTAAAAAAAGATCATGATAGTATGAAATAATTTTTAGAACAAAGATTTTCTTCAGAAGAGCAGCAAAAATGGGTCACAAAGATGTTAGTCTATGACTTTGAAATCATCTAGAAAAATGGGAAGCAAAATGTTGTTGCAGATGCACTCTTAAGAAAGGATGGGGATGTGGAAGCATTGCTTTGTGTCATTTATATTATCTAACCAGATTGGATAAACGAAGCAAGGAATGAATGGAAGAATGATGAATAAGTGTGGGAACTCATTCAAAAGTTGCAGCAAGATCCCAGTACATTTGATGCATTTAGCTGGAAAAAATGATTCATTATGGTACAAAGATCACTTATACCTCTGTAAAAATTCCCAACTCAAACAAAATATTATTCTGGAATTGCACACCTCTCCCTTAGGAGGGCACTCAGGATTTTTAAAAACTTACCATAGGGTTGAGAAGGATTTTTTTTGGGATGGCCTTAGATCTGATATTCAAAAGTTGTGGTGGAATCTTTGGTTTGCCAACAAAATAAAGTTGAGACAATTAAGACCCTAGGTCTAGTACAACCTTTATCCATTCCAAGTCAATGCTAGGAGAAGGCTTCAATGGATTTTATCACAGGTTTACCTAAGTCCAAAGGAAAGAGTATCATCATGGTGGTAATTGTTGGGTTATGTTATATTCTTTCCATGACTAGCCCACGTAGTTAACTGGGGGGTTAGAGGGGGGGTAGACCCCCCCCTTTCGTTGCGCCGATTGTGTACTGGGGGGGGCTCACAGGGGGTTTGAGGTGTACCTGTAATCCCACTTTATAGGGTGCGCCCTAGAAAATTTTGGTTTTGGACCCTATGTTAGGTTGGGCAGACCCACCTATGGTTTTGTGCGTGATTTTTGCACATGTTTTTTGGATGCGATGGTTTTCGGTCCATGGTATTGGATGTGATGGTTTTTGGTCCATGGTATTTGACGTGATGGTTTTCGGTCCATGATATTGGATGCTTCGGCATGTATAAATATATATTATAACATTGAAAGGAACATAATGAAAAATCAAGATGGTAGTCCCGGTTTTGGGATCCAGGGGAAATCTCTGTGTATATGTGTTTTATGTGTTATGCTCTCACATTGTTTATTTTCTGTGTTTTAGAATTTTATGCAAGTAATTTATGTATGGGGTTAAAACCTACATTTGGTATCAGAGAAATTTTGGCTTCAAGGGGACGCCTTTGTTGCTAAGGGGTTTCGCTCAGGCTTGTGGTAGACCCTGTTCAGTGGGAGATCTACGAGATTGATTCTGGTGGTGAAAGAATATGGCGAGCAGTGGGAAGATAGAGATCGAAACTTTTAATGGTCAAAGTTTTGAGTTGTGGAAACTCAAGATGGAGGATCTTTTGGTGGATAAAGATCAGTGGATCGCAGTAGATCCAGGTACTAAACCAACGAGAGTGTCCGATGAAGAATGGAAGAAGTTGGATCGGAAGGCAAAGAACACAATATGATTGTGCGTCTCAAATTTAGTATTGCTGAATGTATCAGGGGAAGCTACGGTGAAGGCTTTGTGGGACAAGTTAGGGACTTTGTACCAATCTAAGTCTCTGGTGAATAAACTGTTCTTGCAGAAAAAGCTATATAACCTGAGGATGAAAGATGGAGACTCGGTTACAGAGCATCTGAACACATTTAATACTTTGGTAAGTCAATTAGCATCTGTTGATATTAAAATTTCAGATGAAGATAAGTGCATCAATTTGTTGTGTTCTCTACTAGATTCGTGGGATAGTCTGGTTATTGTAATAGGTAGCAATGCAATTGCCTTGAAGTTTGATGAAATAGTCTCATCCTTGCTGACGGAGGAGATGAGACAGAAAAATATAGAGAGCCAAAATGGTGATGCCTTGTCTGTACGAGGATGGTCCCAGAACAGAAACAAAATAAGTCATCGAGTGGGAAACCTAAATCTCCAAGAAAACCTGTAAAGGTGGTGTGCTGGAAATGCGGTAAAGAAGAGCACTACAAAAGGGACTGTAAATGTAAAGCTCCTGATAAAGGAAAGGGATCTGATGATGCTCCTTCTGCAGAGGTGAAAACCACCTCAGATGAAGGTGGGGATGTGTCCTTGGCTTCTTCAAGTACACATGTAGATCATGAGGCATGGCTGATTGTATCAGGTGCATCCTTTCACTTCACTCCCCATAGAGAATGGTTCTATGAGTATGAGAAATACGATGGTGGTGATGTCTTCTTAGGGGATGATAGGAAGGCTAGAATCATTCGTCGCGAAAAAGTAAAGTTGAAGTTGCAAGGTGGAAGGGTTAGAACACTTCCCGATGTTCTGCATATTCCTGCATTGGCCAGAAATCTGATTTCTATAAGCAATTTGGATGATGCACGTGTAAAAACAGTGTTCGAGAAGGATACTTGCAAAATGATTTAGGGAGCACTGGTATTGATGTGGGGAGTTTGAATTGGAACTCTGTACAAGATGAAAGGTAGCACTGTTATTGATGGGTGCAACAATTCTATGGTTCCTGAAAGTGGAGCAGAAAATATAGTGGTCTCGGGAGAGAAGACCATGTTGTGGCATCAAAGGCTTGGACATATTGGAGAGAAGGGCCTTCAAATACTTCATGGTAAAGGTATGAGTAATAGCTCTCTAGATTTTGATTTCTGTGAAACTTGTGTATATGGGAAGCAGAATCGGGTGAGTTTCTGCTTTGGTAGTAAGAGGGCGAAACACATATTAGAACTTGTGCACAGTGATGTGTTTGGACCTGTGAAGGTTCCATCACTGGGTAAGTCTATGTACTATGTATCATTTATAGATGAATTCTCAAGGAATTAAAGAATTTAAGGCTCTCGTGGAAAATCAGACAGAGAAGAAGATAAAGGTGCTGAGGATAGATAATGATGGAGAGTTTTACAGCAAAGAATTTGAAGAATTCTGTAAGAAGTGTGGTATAGCACGACAGAAGACTACTCCATATACACCTCAGAAAAATGGAGTTGCAGAAAGAATGAATAATACGTTGATGGAAATGGAAAGAAGCATGATCAGTGGTGCCAGGTTAGGACAAGAATTCTGGGCAGAGGCAGTGGATATTGCATATTACCTGGTCAACAGGTCACCTTCATTAGCATTGGAGGATAAAACTCCATAAGAGGTATGGACTGATAAGAAACCATCTCTTTCACATCTGAGGGTATTTGGATGTGATGCATATGTACATGTTCCAAAGGAGAAATGAACCAAGTTGGATATTAAATCTAAAAAGTGCATCTTTATTGGGTATAAGGATGGTTTAAAGGGTTATAAGCTTTGGAACCCAGTCACACGGAAGGTTGTGTACAACTGAGATGTGGTGTTTAGAGAGGTAAAAAATGTTATTAAACATGAAGTCCAACCAAAGGAACCTGAAAAGATAGAGTTTGAGCTTAAGGAGGAAGAATCAGACTCTATAGCAGAGGAGGAATCAGAAGATGAAGAACCACAAACTCCGGGTGTGAGAAGATTAGTTCGAGAAAGAAGGTAGCTAGAAAGGTATAGTCCATCTGCTTTCAGTTCAAATTTTTCTTTATCTATTACTAACAATGATCCCAGAACTATGAAGGAAGCAGTAGATTCAGAGGATGGAAAAATCTGGAAAGAGGCCATGGTTGATGAAATGGCATCTTTGCACAAAAATGAGGGTTGGGATATGGTGGAGTTTCCGGCTAGAAGGAAACCCATTGGCAACAAATGGGTGTTCAAGAAGAAGACAAATGCAGAAGGAAAGGTCGAGAAATACAAAGCTCGGTTGGTGGAAAAAAGTTATTCCCAGGTGTTGGGAATTGATTTTGGTGATATTTTTCTCCTGTTGCCAAGGTAACTTCTATCATATTACTTTTATCTATTGCTGCTGCTTTTGATTTTGAGACATAACAGATGGATGTGAAGACATCATTTCTTCATGGGGATCTAGAAGAGGAGATCTACATGAAGCAACCTGAAGGCTTTGTGGTGAAGGGTAAGAAAGAAATGGTATGCAAGTTAAAGAATTCTCTGTATGGGTTAAAACAATCACCAAGGATGTGGTATGAGAAATTTGATACATTTATACGAGGACTTGGCTTCAATAGAAGCAAAGCAGATCACCGTGTGTATTTTAAATTAATTGGTGATCGTGTATTTATCTGGTCTTGTATGCGGATGATATGTTGCTGGTTGGAAATGACAAAGAAATTATCCAGGATTTGAAGACCCAATTGTCCTCCAAATTCGACATGAAAGATCTTGGTGCTGCAAACTATATTTTGGGCATGGAAATTAAAAGAGATTGGGAAAATAGGAAGCTTTGGTTAGACCAGAGGAAGTATGTCGAGACAATATTGCAGAGGTTTAATATGCAGGATAGTAAACCGGTGAAGGTTCCTATTCCTGTAGGTGTAAAGTTACCTGCTGAATAGTGTCCCAAGACACAAGAAGAAGAAGAGGATATGTCCCGTGTTCCATATGTAAGTGCAGTCGGTAGCCTGATGTATGCAATGGTCTGTACTAGACCAGACATTGCACATACAGTGGGAGTATTGAGCAGGTTTATGTCAAAACCAGGGAAGGAGCATTGGACAGTAGTGAAGCAGGTTTTCAGGTATTTGCATGGCACTAGTGATTATGGTTTGTGCTACCAAGGAAGATCAGGATTGGACAAAGTTTTGGATATTCATGGCTTTGTTGATGCAGAATAGGCTGGAGATTTGGATCAGAGAAGATCTACAAGTGGGTATGTATTTAACGTATTTGGAGGTGTAGTCAATTGGATGAGTAAGAAACAATCTGTAGTGGCACTATCAACTACAAAGGCAGAATACATGGAAGCCACTCATGCAAGCAAGGAATCAGTTTGGTTGCAGAAATTGTGCTCAAATATGGGGCTAGTAAAAGGAGCTATAAGGATAGACTGTGACAGCCAAAGTGTAATTTTCTTGGCAAAGAATCCTGTTTATCATTCAAAGACAAAGCACATTGATATTCAGTATCACTTTGTGAGGGATATGATAGAAGACAAAAAGGCGTTGCTAGTAAAGGTGGACACTTTGAAGAATACTACAGATGCATTGACGAAATTTGTGAGCTCTGGGAATTTCTCTTGGTGTAGAGAGACAACGGGCATTTCAGGGCTGGAAAAATGACTAAGCTCTCTTGTGACCCCCTATGGAAAGAAAAAAACAAGTGGGAGAATGTTGGGTTGTGTTATATTCTTTCTGCGACTAGCCCACGTAGTTAATCGGGGGGTTAGAGGTGGAGTGGAGCCCCCCTTCGTTGCATTGATTGTGTAGTGGGGGGGGGGTCACAGGGGGTTTGAGGTGTACCCGTAACCCCACTTTATGGGGTCTGGGGCAGCGCCCCGAAAAATCTTGGTTTTGGACCCTATGTTAGGTTGGGTGGACCCACCTATGGTTTTGTGCATGATTTTCGCACATGTTTTTTGGATGCGATGGTTTTCGGTTCATGGTATTGGATGTGATGGTTTTCGGTCCATGTTATTGGATGCGATGGTTTTCGGTCCATGGTATTGGATGCTTCGACATGTATAAATATGTATTATAACATTGAAATGAACATAATGAAAAATCAAGTTGGTAGTCCTGGTTTTGGGATCCAGGAGAAATCTCTGTGTATATGTGTTTTATGTGTTATGCTCTCGCATTGTTTATTTTCTGTGTTTTAGAATTCGTATGCAGGTAATTTATGTACGGGGTTAAAACCTACAGTAATTGATAGACTTACCAAGTATGCACACTTTTGTGCACTATTCATCCATTTAAAGCCAATACAATTGTTATTGCAGTTATGGTAACAATTCAAAATCTACATGGAAACCCAAAGATTATTGTAAGAGTCAGAGATCCTATTTTCACTGGAAATTTTTGAAAATAATTATTTTCTTGTTTGGGTATTCAATTAGCTCATAGCTCATCTTATCATCCTCAATATGATGGGCAAATTGAGATTGTGAACAAATATTTGGAAGGACATCTTAGTTGCTTTGTATCTGATAAATAGAAACAATGGGTCAAATGGTTGCCTCTGGTTGAATGGTGGTATAACACTCCTTCCATACTGCAGCAAAAATGACCCCAATTATGGCACTTTATGGATATCATCCATCGTTCATCACATCATATTTAAGAGAAAATCCTAAGTTTGAAGCAGTGGAAGATCACATTGAGTGTCAACAACAAGTTCTCCAACTCTTAAAGGATAAACTCACTTTGGCGCAGAATTGAATGAAACAACAGGAAGATCAACATCGCAGCGAAAGAAGTTTTGATGTAGGTGACTGGGTATTTCTATGACTACAACCATAGAAACAAATGTCCCTCAAGTAAGCTAAGAAGGATAATAAATTATCACCAAAGTATTATGGCCGATACAAGGTGTTGCAAAAGATTGGTACTATGGAATACATTTTGGAGCTTCCTGCATCTTCCCAAGTGCACCCAGTTTTCCATGTTTCATGTTTAAAGAATGTTATAGGTGACAAGCTCCCAGTTCAAACAATATTGCCAAAAGTTGACGAGGAAGGAAAAATCATATCGGAACCTGAAGCATTCACAAAAACAAGAACTCTACATCTACAAAATCGATCAATTTCAGAGTATCTCATAAAGTGGAAGAACTTACCCGTTGAAGATTCCACATGGGAGGATGATAATTTTATACAGAAGCATCCAGAACTACTCAAATGTTGAGGAAAACACTTTTTTAAAGGAGAGGGGCATGTTAGGTCCCTATAATACTAGTGTATTCCCTTATTATTATTGTCATTGTAGCCCCTTATTGTTATTGTTGTGCCCATGTTGTCCCCATATTGTTATTATTGTGCCCCATAGAAGCCCACTATTGTTATTGTTGTGCCCTTACATTATTATTGTTATGTCGGCTCTGATTATATTGTGACCCCTTAAACTCCTATATATATAAAGGAGGTCTTTTCATTTGTATCATCCAAGAATTGTTCATTTGTGTAATGTAAAGGAGGTTTCCCCCTCAAAGAGGCTACTTTTGAAGTCGTTGATCTATCCCTTTCTTCTATTTTGTGAGATGGTTTCATAACATAACTCAACCAATGGAAGATACTCCTCCCATTTCCTCTGTTGGTGCATCACGTACATCCTCAAAATATCTTCCATGATCTTGTTGACCCTATCTGTTTGTCCATTTGTCTGGAAATGATAAGTTGTACTGAAGGCCAACTTTGTACCCAAGCCTGCAAATAACTCCTTCCAAAACTTGGAAGTGAACTTTGCATCCTTGTCTGACACAATTTTCTTTGGAACACCATGTAGTATCACTATCTCTCTAATGAACACATGTGCTACCTCACTAGCTAAATATGTAGTTTTTACTGGAATGAAGTGAGCTACCTTGCTCAACCTGTCAACCATGACTATAATAGAATCATGTTGCCTCATTGTCCTTGGAAGACCTGTGATGAAATCCATGGAAATGACCTCCCATTTCCATTCCAGAGCCACTATAAGTTGTAATAGGCCACCTAGATGCTTACATTCTGCCTTTACCTATTGACAATCTAAACATCTAGCCATGAACTCTGCCACTTCCTTCTTCAGATTTGGTCAATAGTAGAACTTCTTAACTGCCATCAATGTCATCTGGCATCCTGGATGATTTGAATATGGTTTTGCGTGAAACTCTCTCAAGATAATCTTCTTGAGCTCACTGCAATTCGACACATAGATCATGTCTCTAAATATCACCAACCCATCTGCCGTGAGATAGTAGTTTGCATCCTGATTACCTGTACCTATACTTGTACATGTACCTATGCCTATACTCTGTTGTAACCTATGCCTATACTCTATTGTAATCTGTGCATGGTCTCCATGTATTTATCATCTTGCTGACTTGCTTGCAAAATCCTATCTGTAACTATGTTCCATAAGAGCTCATAATTGTTATATGATTTACCTATACCTTCCTACTAAGAGCATTTGCAACCCGATTCTCATTCCCTTTGATGCATCTGATCTTGAATTTGAACTCACTAAGCGTAGCCAACCATCTAGCTTTCCTGGAATTTAGGTTCGGTTGGTCAAACAAATACCTCAACCCAAAACCTCATGCCCAGAAGATAATGTCTCCACATATTCAATCCATGTATAAATGTTGCTAGCTCAAGATCATTCGTTGGATAGCTTTGCTCATGCTCATTTAGTTTTTGTGACTCGTAAGACACTACATGTCCTTCTTGCATGAGAACTCCACCAAGTCCCCTCTTGCAAGCATTCGTACATACTACAAACTCCTTGTCTGGATCTGTAATCTTTAGCACGGGTGCATGTGCCAACAACTACTTAAGCTGCTCAAAACAAGTCTCACATTCTTATGTCCATTCAAAATTCTTACCTTTCAGTTGCAATGATGTGATAGGATATGCAATGTGTAAGAATTTCCTGATGAACCTCTTGTAGTAAATTGCCAACCCCATGAACGATATCACCTCATCCACATTCTTTGGAGCTACCCACTCCATGACAGCCTTATCTTTTTTGGATCTACTACTATGTCGTTCTTGGACACAACATGCCCCAAGTAATGTACCTAAGTCTGAAATAAGTTGCACTTGCTTTAGCATACAACTGATGATCTCTTAGAAACCTCAACACTATTGCTAAATATTCGACATCTTCTTCCTCATTTTTGGAATATACTAGTATGTCATCAATTAACACAATAACAAACTTATCCAAATATGGACCAACACACTATTCATCAAACACATCAATGTAGCTGGAGCATTAATCAAACCGAATAGAATGACAACAAACTCATAATGCCCATACCTGGTCTTGAATGCAGTCTTAAAGATATTCTCTTCCTTGATGCATACCTGATGGTATCCTGATCTCAAGTCGATCTTAGAGAACACTGTTGATCCCTTTAACTGATCAAACAAATCATCAATCCTTGGCAAAGGGTACATGTTCTTGATCATTACCTTGTTCAGCTGCCTGTATTTAATGCACATCTAAGAGTACCATCTTTCTTCTTTACGAACAACAATGGTGCACCCAAAGGCGATACACGGGGTTTGTTGTATCCTTTGTCCAACATTTCCTTCAGCTGCAACTTCAACTCTACCAACTCAGGTGTGCTCATCCTATAAGGTGCTTTTGATGTCAAAGTTTCCCATGGCACCAATTCAATAGAAAGGTCTACCTCCCTGTGAGGTGGCAACTCTAAAATGTCCTCAGGAAATACATCCTAAAACTGATACAAAACTATATACCTTCTCAACACATCAGGATCCTCAACCTCCTTACCCTTTTCACTAGAAATGTGTATTGCAATCGTCACACAATCTACAACTACGCTTAGACTGCATAGTGGTAATCATCCTCACTGATGTAGGCCTCTTCTTTCCCTACAAAGTCCTCTTTTCCCCACTATCATCCACACACTCAATAGCCTTGTCGAAGAAATCCACTTTGGTTCTATGAAGGTATAGCCAATCCATACCCAAAAGCATACTATACAATCCCAATGGTAATACATTCAAATGTGTTGTTGTAGGCATACCATTTAACTCAAATGCATAAGCTCTTACCCAATGGTGAACTCGCTTCTTTGTACCTATAGCCAACTGTACCAACCAAGATTCTGCATGCACTTCTTTTCTCAAACCACACTTATCCACCAAGTCAGGATTAATATAACTATAGTTAGATCCAGGATCAATCAAAATAGAAACAACTTGATCACAAAGCTTATCGTCCATCTCAATGATCAATGTCTGATGATCCACCTGCCTGTTGTCCATAGCTGCATAAATCTGAGGAATGCTATGACCAACATCACCAACTGTATGCACCTCCTGAGCATTATAGATATGGGGTCTACCACCACTCTGATACTACGGACAATCCCTCTTACGATGATCCTTACCACATATCCAACACTACAATGGTTCCCTACCACTGCCTCTAGCCTGCTGCTCTCCATGTCCTTTCTTAGCTGTATTGAATCTCTTGTAAGAAAATACATTATCTTTCTCACTTGCATCTTGAGGTCTTCCTCTCTTTAGTGGTCATTTTCCTTTAGCTTTCTCATTTCTTTTCAAGTCATGCTTAGGCTCAACCTTGGGCTTCGAATACTCATAAGAATGCTTCAAATTGCGGATGGCCTCCTCCAATGATCTAGGCTCATCGAACTCAATCTAGTCTCTGTATGCAACTGGTACTCCACTGATGAATCTCTGAAACTTGGCCTTCTCCTCTCTGAGGTAAGGCACATATATCAACAGTTCCAAAAACCTACTAGTATACTCCTCATCTGTCATAGAACCCATCCTCAACTCATAAATATCCTTAGCCTTGTCATCATAGTACCTCTTAGACGAGTACTTCTTCTTGAAGAGTCTTTCAAACATATGCCAAGTCAAATATTCCTCATGTATATCTTTGACATTCTTCATGTAATCCCACCAGATATTTGCTTTACATTTGAGACTAAGAGTGACTATATTTGCTTTCATGTTTTCAGAATAATCATGCAACCAGAATAATTTATTTAGACCAAGCAACCAAGCCTCTGCATCTTGCGATTTCTTCATTTCTCCATCAAAGGTAGGTGGCTTTTATTTCTTAAACCCATCTGGAAAGTATCCCCTATCACTCCTCCTATAAGGATGATGACGACGACGATCATGATGCTTGTCAGAACCAGAACTAGAGTAATATATGTGCCTGTCACCTCTCTTATCTGGAGTGTCCAACATCCTGTCATCTCTGATTGTGTCAGATCTATTTAACTTGTGTATACTAGGAGACCTACTGCCATATGCCCCATTAGTTATGTCCTCTTGTCCATGGCTGATACGAAATGGTCCCTGTCGCTATAAATTTGACAAACTCTAAAGTGATATCGCAATCACCTCTGATTGTTTCTCTTGTGCCTGCATGATTTTGTCATTGTCTGCTTTGCAACTCCTTATTTCTTCCTTTAGTTTTCTCAATGTGCCTACCAATCTTATGGATAGGGAGATTCAATGTAGTCTACCACCTTGCTGGTCATTTGATCTCTTTCCTACAAGGCATACTATGTAAATTAAACCAAATAACCATAAATCAACATACCTTAACATAACTCAGGGAGGATACCTTGTCTACAAGATCATCAAATCAGCATGATGCATGTATAACATAACCATAATAACATATAGACATACATAAAATAAGTGCATCAACGCATAAACATCATTCTAGCTAGGGTCCAGTCATTAATGCAAGGCCATATCAACAATGCATGCTATGACCTGCTGCAAGACAACAACCATTACTCCATTGTACACATTGCCTCATGCAGTTATCAACCTACATAAGCAATTCCTAATCAACTACACATACGCATAACCACATATAGTCGAGCAGAAGCGATCAATTCTTGTAATCAACCTACAGGACTGATACATGTAATCATATATTCAAGAATGCAACCCAACATACAAGGATGTAATCAAGCTGCACATAATCATATAACCAATCATATACTCCTGATAATGCATTCCATAAAACTGACATCAAGTTCCTCATGATAACCTTACTACAACCATGATCATTATGATGCAGTGAAACAAGCACATGAAATGCAAGTGTAAAAGACACATACAAATGACATGCATGCATGACGAAATATAGCTCATCCAGTCCGAGGGGTGAACCATGTTCTGATACCAATATTTGGTATCAGGTATGACCTAAAGAGTGTGTAACCCTATGTGATACCAATCTGTAACAGCCCCTCCTCCCAGGTCCACCCAAGCAACCAACCAACCGAGAAAACATGTGATGAGAGAAGTTACTATAAGCGATTCAATCTTCTTGGTGACCTTAAGGAAATGGAATTGATGGAACTCAAAAAACAAACCTATCCACATCAACAATTACACCCCAAGGAGACATGTCAACCAATCAGACATCCTGTCCCTAGGTCCCACTGATGTTTTAAGCATCTTAACCCAAAGTCGCTTTCATGCTATAGGCAAGACAATGACCAACAACTCAAAGTCACTCTCATATGCCTCTGTGCTAGCGACTGTATACTTTTCTCAGTATACTTGTGCCAGCGACCTCGAGATTTGAGCCACTTTTCTAGCCCAAAATCCCGACCTTTGCCCATAACTTGTTACAACCTTTAGAATCATTCAAAGACATGATAACAATACTGAATACTCAAAATCAACCTCAGGATTAGGCCTGAGCATCCCCAATCGGGACTGACATTCTATGAAACACTTCACATCAATGCAACCTACAGGTCTAGGATAAAGGATAGAGCATAAATGGTTGATAGAACTTATGAAACATAACCAGAAGGATCACCTCCTTCTCAATTGAACTATTACATCATCAATTAGGTCTTGCATCCATTCGTTTAACAACTACAAGTAAATACATGAAATAACCATGACATAAACCAATCATTCAGTCATGCTTATAACCAACGTACAACCATATAAATATCAGAGATATGATATCCATTAAATCGAAATATAAACCAGTGCAAAAGTAAGAGAACTTAGCTTTTACTATTCATAGGAAAATATGACCATGTTCAGGACTTCCACGTGCCACCCAACCATAGACATAGCTGAATCAAATTTCTTTTCCAGCCAGTCACCCTCATGCCATATTCCAAGCATGAATGTGGGATCTTATAGAACAACCAAGGGAATCAGAGGTTAAACCACCTCCACCCTCAACAAACCATGATCACACCAAAACCGATGCTCCAATCACAATCAAACCAAACTAGGAATTCCATTTGGAATCCATCATTATCCTTGAGGAATTTTTCATCTCCTTGTCTCTCAAGATTTATCGCAATAAAAAATGGTCACTAGGCCCTAAACCGAGACCAGTCTCTCAGTCTTTACCACAATCCAAACCAAGATCACTAGGCCCTAAACCGAGACTTCTCCCTCAGGATTTACCGTGTATCCTGCCAAAACCGGTGAAGGGATCCTAGGCCTTTGGGAATGGAACTTGAGACCACCTCCGCTCCAAATTCCGAAATCCATCTAGCAAACCAAAGCTCAAAAACTGAAATAAACATCCCAACATACCATGGCATTAAAAAAAAAGCAAGGCTAGGTTGAAAATCACTGTCATAACCCATCAAAACCATTGGACCAATAGCAAGAGAACCATACACGAACATGCAAATCCATGCATGTCCAAACCAAGTAGAAAATTACACATGCAAAAGGTTACCTGCAAGTATTCATGTTGAAGTTGCTTGATCTTGTTTTTTCCTTCTTTGATCCTTGCTTTCCTTCCTTTCCTTTTGCTTGCTTTTCCTTCCTTGATCGAAAGTTAGAGTGCTCCAAGAAAACTTTGAGTGACCAAGAGTGAGAGAGAGAGAGAATAATGACAGAGCTATAAACTTGAGTTAACAAAAGGCTAGCAAAAGCTTCAGACTACAAAATCTTGCCCACTAATCCTCATAAGCCTTTTTATGAATGAGGTCTCTAATTTCTTCATTTTCCATTATTTTCCTTCAATTTCCTCCTGACATGCAATCAGTGACCTTTCACCTTACTTTTCTCCTAATTTCCTTTATTTTCATAAATAAATGTGCAAAAAATGCATTTTTTTCCTTTTAATGCCTTTTCCAATTTTCCTTAGCCGAAACACACATCCAGTGATTCCCACTAGGATATGTTTGCCCAACATTCATCTTGGAATACCTGTCCCCTACTTGTGGTCTTATTTTTCCTTTATTTACTTTTATTACATGAACTTTTTATGAGGGTTGTTACAAAATTGCACTAGGTGGATGCAGATATCATTTTTCTCAATGAAGTAATTAAGAAAGAATAAGTTTACATGGAACTACATCAGGCCATTGAGGTACATGAGAAGAAGTCTCATGATTGAAGAAGGCTTTGTACGATCACAAGAAATTTTTTTTGGCTTTGTATTTTTGGTTGATGGATCAAGGTTGGTCCTATATGATTTGTTTATGGCATGAGCAAAAGGACTTATTTGTTAGAGGGAGTAGTTGTGGTAGAAAACATTTCTTCCACAACAGAGGGAATAGTCAGGGAGCTCTGTTTTAGCTTCAGAGAGAGTTAACCTCTTAGTTTGGGATGATGGACTATCATTGGCATTGTCGGGCTAGATAACTAAAATGTTATAAAGTAACAATGGAAAAGGAAGTAGCCATGATTTCCACATCAGAAGTTGTTTCAAGAAGAGTACGCATTTAGGGTAACTAAAAATAATCCATGATGATGAACCCAATTGATCTGAATCGGGTCCATAAACGACTATCAAAGAACCTTGATTGTATCAGGACGAAACAAATCCTTGAAGAATCCAAAACAACAATCGAAAACACCCTAAACTAGTGGCCATGGCAGCCAGTGCGGAACGACGAGGGCCTTAGTCAAAGCACGCTGATCGAGGCCCGTGGAGACTACACAGGAGGTCGATGTAGCCCCTGGGAGCCTCAGAATGGGAAAAGGAGCTGATTTTCAATGCGCGATTTAGCCCCTAGCACTAATTGTGCATCGCTGGCAAAATAGGGCCGAAATGGAGGGGTCTTAATCCCTTGGTCACGTTGGGAGCCGAAGAACCACGGGCGGAGAAACGAAAAGCACCAACGTACGAAGGTGGGACCCACGACCTAGAAACCGACAGTTTGATCAGGGCGGCCTTGGACGGTAAGAGGTTTTGGAGGAGAGCGGAGCGATCGACACGTGGCAGCGGAAGTGAGAGAAAAACCACTGTGATTGTGCGTTATCGGTTGAGCAAGTCAAACGCGCTCGATGTGCGTATGACGTTGGATCTTGAGGAGCCCAAATTGGACGGCTGAGATTAGGCCCGATAGACAGAAGCAGAATCGATAGGGAATTAAGCTGTGATTTAAGGGGATTTGGAATCCGTTGATCGCCACGGTGGAGAAAGAATGTATCCAAGAAATTACCGAAGAAATGAATCAATGAGCAAGTTGGCGCTATTCCGATGGAGACACGTGGCTACTTCCCAAGCATTCATGCTGACATCGAACATGGAACTCCAAGCACGCAAGCAGTAGGCGAATCGACGCAGGCGGGAGAGGAACCGAATAAGCATGAATATCGAGTGACTAAATCCATGAACAGAGACAGTCAAATAGGGAGATTCAGAGAGAGAGAGAAGAGTCCAAGCGACCAAGAGAGACAATGAACAATGAACCCTGAGAGGAGGACTGAGCATAGAGAGCAGTAAAGCCAAGTAGAGGAGACAGAGGGCCGAGCTGACTGCAGGCAGCATCGAGCACCAGAGAGCTTGAAGAATCAAGCCTTCCCATAGAGGAATCTGTCCAAATTGAGCATCATAGTTGGCTCTTTCCACTGTAGACCAAGGGTCACAGAGCTGGTAGGAAGAAAAAAAGTCTGTGTACTCCGAGTGGCTTGGGGAATCCAAGAACTACCCTGCCAAGAAAAATCTGCTTTAGGAGAACTCATATCGAGTCCTTGCATTGTAATTTCTCTACTGAAAGACACAATAAAACAAGGCCACCACTGAAGCTGGACCGAAGACGTAGCCCTGGAGAATAGGGTGAACTCCTTATTAAAAACTGCTTGTGTCTTTGTGTTTCTTACTGTATTTCTCTGCTTTCCTTCCATTTATTTTCTGTGTATTGGAAATTTGATCAATCCATTGTTTCAATAACACAGAACACACACACACCAGAACATGAGTTTCTAATACCTTTTGTTTAATAAATCTTCAACTGAGGTCACTCTTAGGGTGATTATCATATCACCAATGAAGGAATTTCATCAATTTATGGTTGAACCAAGGCATGTGGCTCAACATGTCTTGAAGTACTAGGATGGTACAGTTGGTTTAGGCACAATCAATTATGAGATATGCCTCAAATAATGAAGTACAACTACAGGGCCTCATAAGATTTAGATTAGGTAGAGAGTATGAATGAAAGAAAGAGTTCATCGGGATATTGCTTCAATTTGAGCTCTATGTTGATTTATTGGATGAGTAGGAAACACATATCTGTTGCACTCACTACTATAGAAGTCAAGTATGTTGCAACTTAGTTGCTAAGTTGTGAAGTAGTATGGGTTCAGAAGATACTTGCAAGATTGTCTTGATCAAGTGCAGATGATGATCATGATGGCAAGTTGAAGCATAGTGAGTTCAAGTACCAATACATGGTACGAAAGGAAGCAGTATGGCTTCAAAACTATTATGTAGTCAATATTGTTGATAAAGCCTCTGTCCTAGGATGAAGTTTGAATACTTCAAGGAGAAGCTTGGAGTGATTGAGCATTTATCTCATAGCAAGATGGAGCGATGAAATTGTAACATCTAAGACATTCATTCTCCTTAGGTTAGGTTGACCAAGATCAGGGAAAATTTTCCAAAGTGATAGCATCAAGGACAAACATTCTTCTTATGTCAACTATGTTGACCAAATTATGGAGAATGGCCTAACAGAGGGAATCATTATTTCTGGTGTCAAGTATATTAATGAGATTAAGAAAATGGTCCTAAAGGCCCATAATCACTCAGTTGAGTGAGTGCCTTTTAGCATCAAGCTTAGATTACTCTCCAGATAGGTTGAGTGAGCCCATTTAGCATAATGGCCTAGAGTTAGGCGTTTATATTTGGGACCTGATTACTCAAATGGATAGTGTGTCCCTAGGGCTTCACCACAAGTTAAAGAGATTGACCAGGATGATGGTGAACTAACACTGGTTAGTATACCATGGGTCAAAGGCATCGACTAGAATTGTGGTGACTAGTTCATGCTAAATATGTACCATGTGTAAGGAGTATCAACCAAGATTATGGTGAGGATACACCATAGGTCATAGGTACTAACTAGACTTATGATAACTTGTTGATGCTGATGACTTACCATGTGTTAGAGTTGTTGACCAAATTATTGTAATTGGATAATGTTGATGCTGTTGATTTACCATGTATCAAAGTTGTTGACCATAATATGCTAATTGGATGGCACTAATAATGATGAATTGTTATAAACTTTTCTAAGAGAAATTTTTCAACATGAGAACATCTAGATATTCATTATGAATACCTCCCTAGCTTAGAGGGACTGTTGAATTTTGTAGCTATGGTTGGTCTTCATAATTAATATTTTATCCCTTGATGTATTTGTAATAAATATAAAACATGTTCTTCATGTTATTGTCAAAAGAGAAAATATATGGCATTTTCTTCAAGCCAATTTTAAAAGAGAAAAAAATTGAAATAAAAATTAAATTTTTTGCTGTAAAAGAAGCCAAGTTGGCCCTCCTCCTAGTCAAGTCAAACCTAGTGAACATGCACCCATTTGACATAACAAGATGAATATATATATATATATATATATATATATATATATATATATATCTATATATATATATATATATATATATATATATATATATATATATATATATATATATATATATATATATGTATATAGCCATTTTGTCCTCCTCTCAAGCAAGTAACTTGGAATTTCTAAGGAAAACAAGAAGGCATATCTGAGGTAAGAAGAAGGCCATATAAAGACACTTGTCATCTAATATTACACATACAATTCAAATCTCTTATGTGAAAGTAATTCAAATCTTATGAAGTAGAGAACAAGTCAAATTTGAGGTAGATCCGAGGAAAAATGTTGGAAAAATTTAAGGCAGAGATTAGGGTGGATCTGAGGCTGAATATTGGACAAATGTGAGACAAAGAAAGGACAAATCAAAGGTGGATTTTTCTATGTCAAAGTAGCTAGACGAAATTTCTTGGCTGCAAAATTAGGATGAATTTTTTCCTTAGCGGACCTAACCAAACTAAGTTTAGTGGGTAGACTTATGACTTGATTAGGGGGGAGTTCAACCAGGTTTGAACAAGACCACTTTGCTGATCAATTTGACCCTATGTATGACTAGAAGATCTAGGTGTGTCTCTTGTTGAGCTGAAGAATTTCTCTATGGAAAAGTTTGTTGGGATTCCCCCCCATGTGGATTTTCCCAGGGTAAATGTGTGTGTTCTTTTTGGCTGTCTCTTTATGATCCTACTATAATTTTGCTTTTATTATTGATATCCTTTGTGTAATTACTTTATGATGAATAAGAATGCAAGAAAATATTAACCTAAGATAAATCATAAGAAGTAATTATCAGTTTAGAGGATACTTGAAAAATCAACAATTCCTTCTTGGAGTATTGGTGGAAAATGGTGTGGCTAGTACCTTTCCTTCATTCCTCCCCATATATATTATCTCTCATCCGAATTCAAGAAATTCTTGGTTGGTTGTGTCCATATGTCCCTACGGGAAAAAACAAGAGGTGTTTGGGAAAGTCCACTTACACTGTAAAATCAGGGTATGAATCACAATTGTTCACTTTTGCATCAAGCTCTCGTGTTTGGATGAACATTTGGAAACAAACAACCTCCCAAAGATAAATATTTTTTGTTGGATACCAACACATAAAATGATTTTGATAGCCAAGAAACTTTGGAAGCGTGGGATCCATGACCCATCTTTATGCTCTCTTTGTAGGTCTAAAGAAGAGTCAATAAATAATTTATTATTAGAATGTAAATTCATAGAGCAAGTTTGGGGGTAATTTCTACAAGGAGTAAACCATGTTTAATATGGTCGAAGCGATATCCAATTGTTTATATCCTAGCATAAACAATACAAGGCTTCCTTCAAAGGGAAACTAATCTTCGGAAGGATATGGATATCCCTTCCCAAATTTGTATGTTGGAAGCTCTTGTTGAAATTTACGCAGCTACGGGACAAATTTCCCATGGGAAACCCTTCTTCACCAAGGGAAAGCCCCTATTTCCCTAAAAGAGAAAATTTGAAATTGGGGATTATTATTATTAATTGATGTGATAAAATCAACATGGGCAAGTAAACATAAAAGCTTTTGAAAATATATTTAAATACTAATTATGAGCAAAATTTGAATATGTGTTTTTTCCTTCCAAATATGTCAAGTCGGCTTAGCTCTTTTAAGTTATCCATTTGATTATGAAAAGTATACAAATAAAGGACTAATCCATCTCCAAATGATGAGAAACACAAAAATATTTGTGGCTTGCGAGTTATTTCTAAGGTTTGCATTAATTTTGGGGATCACATTTATTTCTATGTAACTCACTCTCAGTGATATGGCTCCCACATATCTATGACTCATCTTTGTTGTGTATCACATCAAATCTTAGAGAGGCTCACATTTAATAGGTGGTCCACATTCTACATAGTGACTCACACTATATACAATATGGCTCATATTATTTATCTGCGGACTCACATTTACAATAGAGTGCATAATCTCAATGGCATGCATAAATCTACAATTCACATTGAAAGTGGATCACATTAAATTTGTGGCACAAGTTTTATGGCTCATTGTTAAATCACTACTCGGATATGTGTTCTATGACTTTTGCATATTCACAATTAGTCTTATCACATGGATCACTAACCTCCAAGTGGCTCATTATTACTATAGCTTACATAGTGACTCATTTAGATGTTTTTGGCATGCATATTTCATTGATACGTAGTGACATCGCTTTGGTGGCTATGGCATCATATTAATGGTGGTATCATTCTCAGTGATTGCTATACTCCATACAATGGTATCATCACATTGTTATGTTTGTAATGGTGGAATCGATATATTATAGTGGCATCATATTACTGTAGATTAAATTAAATTACAGTGACTCGCTTGCTATTATAATATGTGGTTCACTTGAATCTCTATGGGACACAATGTATCCCTATATCTTGCTATTAACCAATAATGGCTCTCTCATACTCCGAGATCACATACATTTCTTCTTTTACAATGAATTCATATATATTCTGAGATTTCATTATTATAATGGTTCACTATACTCTATGACTCAAAATTCTCCTGCATCTCTATGGCTCATTGTGGATAACATACTTCTCTATATATGTTGGCAATGATACTTAAGGAAACCCTCATGACAGTAGGGCTGTCTTGATGACATTTGGCAAATTTTGTGTATGAATTAATAATGATAGTATGACAATGACTTGCTTGTGTAACAATTACATTTGATATGACACGACAGTAACATTTGGCAAGGCAATAACCTAGTATGACAGTTGCAACAATGTCTTGTGACTGTGCATGTATTGCAAAAACTATATGATAATACCTTTATGATATATCATTAACCCTTTATGTATGGCAGTGACCCTAACACAACAATGATCTTCGGTATATGGCAGTGACCTTTGATTCTATGACAAGTGACCTATTGATATATGACATAAATCTCTGTACCTTTGACAATGATTATTGGGGCCATGATAGAAGTGCATATGGCAGTAATGATGGCACTTATGACATGGATGTTACTTCTTATGAAATTGATATGGCAACAACACGTTATAGATTAGATATTTCAATTCACAAACATAGTTGTGAACTGACTTGAGTTGGCCCTAGGAGGCTTGATGTGATTGATGATGATGTCTCATGATTATTGTACTTTTTATCCAATTGAACATTTGATGAATATCTAATAGAAGAAGAATTTGGTTGGGTTTCCCCTCTTGTGGGGTTTTTCACTAGCCTCTAACCTAAATCATGGTGTATCTATTGTGCATGTTTTTGTTCTAATGTTCCTTACTATTTCGCTACATTGTTTATGTTATTGTTCTCTCTACCTAATTGCTAAAGATGAAATGATGTTATGCGATGAATGTAATGTGTAAATGATGAAAAAATTTGAAAATGTAATTATATATAACAGAGAAAAATCAAGCCCTAAAAATTAACATGGTATCATAATTGGGCTGAATAAAAGTCATTGAGAATACCCTTGTGCAAACACTAATTGAAAATCAAAGAGTGAAATAAATGAAGATGGTGAAGACATAAAAGAATACTAGGGTTTGAAGGAAACCCAAGGAAACCTTTGCTTTTGAAGATAGAAGCTAGGGTTTGAGAGAAACCCTAGGAGTGGCCTTGATATGGAAAAGGCCTAATATATTTCAGAATTGTTCATGATATGATCTCGTTGTTGTTGCTACACCACCCTCAAAAATTTCACTACATTCAAACTTTGGAGCCTACCAAATTGTCGCATTAAGTGTTGCTTTGGTCGTCAAGTGTTGTTTCGAGTCATTCCATGTGTTTCAATTTTTCTTGATCATTTATAAGTGTCTTCGCATTATTTAGAGCATCTCTAGTGCACTTCATGGTTATAACACCTTTGTTTGTTGTAAAAAAGACACTTTTGGTTTCAGTCGCACACATTTTGTTTATTATACTTGGGGAGTGTTTGTAAAATGGAATTTTGATGTATATTCCTCAATGTTCAAGCATGTATAAGTCTTATTGATGATTTGATATGTGTCTCACTTGATTTCATGTCTAGAATCATGTTGTTTGACCCTTGTTCTATCTTCCAAACTTAGACAAATTTGGTTGCACAAGTTAACTCATTAAGGCTAGGATAGAACATGGCGCACTCTTAAGCCTTGATCGAGACCCCTTCCTTGTTGAGTGCATGGCGCACCATCAAAGAATCATCACGACCCCTTCAACCTTTAGCATTGTGCCCTACACCCTCTTAGCTCTCTTGAGTGCATCAGTGCACCTCAAAACCCTGAAGCTTCATCCCTTCAACCTTCGATAATGCGCCTTGTGCCCTCCCTAGCTCTCTTGAGTGCATTGTGCACTCCGGAATTATGAATGCTCTTCCTTGGTCCCTTGGACCTACACCGTGTGCCATCCCTTGAGATTTATCTATCCTATTGAGCACATGAGCACACTTCAAAGCCTCAAAGCATTTTACCCTTCCCCATTTCACAGTGCACCCTTGCACCCATAAGTTTCCTTGTACTTTCCGAGAGCACCATTAAGTCATGAACAACAAATTCACATGAGACATGTTAGAATAGGAGAATTTTTTAGATTGATGTTTTCTTGCCATGAGTGGTTTCAATTGAAGGTATTCCAAAACAACATGGAAAGGATACATGAAGAGATCAAGAAAATAGGGTAGCCAAAGGAAGCATTCAAGAATGAAGAACACATTGAAATCCTGATGATCGAAGAAGCCCAAAAGACTCCATGTGATCAAATACCCTTTGGAGGGTGAAGACATCAACAACATGGAAGTTGCATGCAAGATCGAAGATACAAGTGGCAACATTGTCACCTATCAAAGAAAGTCCATGTCATCAACCACTATGAGTCCAAGTCATCAATTATAGTGACTTGTCATGTCCTCACCACGTGATGTAATTATGTAATTATTGTAAAGACAAAGAAGTAAAAGTCAAAGGGTCATGTATGGACAAAAGAGCCACGTGTAGAAGTCCAAAAGAAATGTAATTGCAAGAGTCATATGTAATTCCAAAAGTCATTTGGAAGTCCAAGAGTTGTATAGAAGTCCAAAGGTCATTAGAAGTTGAAAATTCATATGTGAAACTCGAGGGTCATGAGGATATGAAAGGTCATGCCTCAAGTTATAAAGGGTCCTCCTCTCTCAAGAAAAGTACTTTTAACCTTGGATTCTCCCACAAGGCATTAGAGAGATAGAGATATTACATTTTGGGAGCAAGTAGTGGCTCTAACATTCCACTATTAGAGCTAGTGATTTTCATTGTACTTATGTATCTTGGAACTTTTACTTTATACTTGAAGCCATTTGGCTAGCAAATTTTCATGCATGGATCGTGGATGTTTTAAGACTACTCTTCTAATGTTTGTGGTTTATGTTGGCTTTCATACGTACTAATGTAATTAAAATATTTCGGTGAATTTGGTGCTTAACTTGGTGGAAATGTGTTGTGATGATTGTAATGATCATTGCATCTATGTGAACTATTTCACTTGATGTTGAACGATTCTTCCTTATTTATGTGTGTGCATCTCCATTATATTAGTACTATTACTTCTCTTTTTAAAGATCACCTTTATCCCTTACAGTGAAAGAACCATGATACATCTACAATTGAACATTCACATGGGACACTCTCTTGCTCATTCAAAAGAACGTGTGCTACTCTCTCATGCTAATTGCTTAAGCGAAGGAAAATCTCCAAGTAAATGGCCATTAGGCCATACTTATGAATGGGACTCCTACACCAAATGGCATGAGGTCTAATTGGGACCTCATATTAGAGAGATTCCCTTTATGTTGGTGGATCCAACATCATCAACATTCTGGTTCTAGGAGGGCCACTAGTTTTTTATGGTTGATAACTCATCACATCCCAATCATTCATCTCCTAGACAAGGTAGTAATATCCTGAGTACCATCCCTACTCCTATTCCCGAGGTAGGAGAGTCTTCTCAGCTGCTCCAGTTGGACATTGGTAGCCACATGCCTATTCCACCTAGACCCTCCAGTCAGTTTCATCTATTTCCTTGTTTATTTCAACATTTACCATTTTTAGCAGTTCTTCGAGTCCTAAACTTATGGAGCAGTTTTGACCCCCTAAACGCCTTTCTTTTTTAGGTCCGTTGTAGGCCCATAACCATAGGTGGGGACCTACGACAAAACCTATAGTACTTAGAGAGACCTTTCAAACAAGGTATTGTATGCGCCAAATGGAGATAATATGACCAAGTTACAACCTGAGGAAGTTGGTTGCCCAACTAACCCCAACGAGGCCCACAAAATCTTGGCATTACATCTCTTGGGCTTAGGGTTTTGGTTGTTTAGTTTTTTCTCGTGTTTTTCAACAATAAATAGTTCCTTGAGCCTCATTGTAATACAGTTCAATTGGCATGTATCCGCCACATCTCTTCTTAGAGATAAGCTACCATCACCCAAGCTATCTTATTTTTTGCCTTGAAGTGTTTTTTTGCTGCATCTCTATATTTATGATTATATCTGTAAATTTTTACCTTCCTGTTTAAGTTTGGATCAGTGGTATCATAGCAGTTTGCTGTTTCTCTATTTTTCTTTGCATGTCCCCAATGAGGTCAGGGTATAAGGAGTTAGGGCTCAATCTGGTTGAACCGTTGCAAGATCAACCTCGCAAACCTCAACGACCTCCCATGACAGAAGAAAAGAAAGACAAGGGGGTAGGAGATCCTTTCAAAATGTTGCTAGAGGAACATGATGATGGATAAATTTTCCAGATCCTTCGACGGCTACCCACAAGCAACATATCTTCATCCAACAACCTCTTTGGAAGCGCCACTCCTTTTAAGGTACAAGTTAACTTCGATATTCCCATATTTGAGGGCATGATAGTGTTGGGTTGTGTTATATTCTTTCCACGTAGTTAATAGGGGGTTTGAATTTGGTTTTGGACCATATGTTAGGTTGGGCGGACCCACCTATGGTTTTGTGCATGATTTTCGCACATGTTTTTTGGACGCGATGGTTTTCGGTTCATGGTATTGGACGTGATGGTTTTCGGTCCATGGTATTGGACGCGATGGTTTTCGGTCCATGGTATTGGATGCTTTGGCATGTATAAGTATGTATTGTAACATTGGAAGGAACATAATGAAAAATCAAGCTGGTAGTCCCGGTTTTGGGATCCAGGGAAAAATCTCTGTGCATATGTGTTTTATGGGTTATGCTCTCGCATTGTTTATTTTCTTTGTTTAAGAATTCATATGCAGGTAATTTCTGTACAGGGTTGAAACCTACATTTGGTATCGGAGATGTTTTGGCTTCAAGGGGACGCCTTTGTTGCTGAGGGGTTTCGCTCGGGCCTGTGGTAGACCCTGTTCAGTGGGAGATCTACGAGATCGATTCTGGTGGTGAAAGAAGATGACGAGCAGTGGAAAGATAGAGATTGAAAAGTTCAATGGTCAGAATTTTGAGTTGTGGAAACTCAAGATGGAGGATCTGTTGGTGGATAAAGATCAGTGGATCGCGGTAGATCTGGGTACTAAACCATCAGAAGTGACCGATGAAGAATGGAAGAAGTTGGATCGGAAGGCAAAGAGCACAATACGATTGTGTGTCTCGGATTTAGTATTGCTGAATGTATCAGGGGAAGCTATAGCAAAGGCTTTGTGGGTCAAGTTAGGGACTTTGTACCATTCTAAGTCTCTGGTGAATAAACTGTTCCTGCGGAAAAAGCTGTATAACCTGAGGATGAAAGATGGAGACTCGGTGACAGAGCATCTGAATGCGTTTAATACTGTGGTAAGTCAGTTAAAATTTCAGATGAAGATAAGTGCATCAATCTGTTGTGTTCTCTACCAGATTCGTGGGATAGTCTGGTTATTGCAATAGGTAGCAATGCAACTGCTTTGCAGTTTGATGAAATAGTCTCAGCCTTGCTGACAGAGGAGATGAGACGGAAAAATATGGACAACCAGAATGGTGATGCCTTGTCTGTACGAGGACGGTCCCAGAACAGAAACAAAAATAAGTCATTGAGTGGGAGATCTAAATCTAGAGGGAGATCTAAATCTCCAGGAAAACCTACAAAGGTGGTGTGCTAGAAATGCGGAAAGGAAGGGCACTTCAGAAGGGATTGTAAACCTAAAGCTCCTGATAAAGGAAAGGGATCTGATGATGCTCCTTCTGCAGAGGTGAAAACCACCTCAGATGAAGGTGGGGATGTGTACTTGGCTTCTTCAAGTACACATGTAGATCATGAGGCATGGTTGATTGACTCAGGTGCATCTTTTCACTTCACTCCCCATAGAGAGTGGTTCTGCGAGTATGAGAAATACGATGGTGGTGATGTCTTCTTAGGAGATGATAGGAAGGCTAGAATCATTGGTCGGGGAAAAGTAAAGTTGAAGTTGCAAGGTGGAAGGGTTAGAACACTTCCGGGTGTTCTACATATTCCTGCATTGGTCAAAAATCTGATTTCTGTAAGCAAGTTGGATGATGCAGGTGTAAAGACGGTGTTCGAGAAAGATACCTGCAAGATGGTTCGAGGAGAACTGATATTAATGTGGGGAGTTCGGATTGAAACTCTGTACAAGCTGCAAGGTAGCACTGTTGTTGATGGGTGCAATAGTTCTATGGTTCCTGAAAATGGAGTAGAGAATCTAGTGGTCTCTGGAGAGAAGACCATGTTGTGGCATCAAAGGCTTGGACATATTGGAGAGAAGGGCCTTCGAATACTTCATGGTAAAGGTATGGTAGAAGGTATGAATAATAGCTCTTTGGATTTTGATTTCTGTGAAAATTGTGTATATGGGAAGCAGAATCGGGTGAGTTTCCCCTCTGGTGGTAAGAGGACGAAATATATATTAGAGCTTGTGCACAGTGATGTGTTTGGACCTGTGAAGGTTCCATCACTGGGTAAGTCTGTGTACTATGTATCATTCATAGATGACTTATCAAGGAATACATGGATATATTTTCTTAAGAAGAAATCTGAAGTCTTTGACAAGTTTAAAGAATTTAAGGCTCTGGTGGAAAATCAGACAGAGAAGAAGATAAAGGTGCTGAGGACAGATAATGGTGGAGAATTTTGCAGCAAGGAATTTGAAGAATTTTGAAGAAGTGTGGTATAGCACGGCAGAAGACTACTCCATATAAACCTCGGCAAAATGGAATCGCAGAAAGAATGAACAAGACGTTGATGGAAAGGGCAAGAAGCATGCTCAGTGGTGCCGAGTTAGGACAAGAATTCTGGGCAGAGGCGGTGGATACTGCATGTTACCTGATCAACAGATCACCTTCATTAGCGTTGGAGGATAAAACTCCACAAGAAGTATGGACTGGTAAGAAACCCTCTCTTTCACATCTAAGGATATTTGGACGTGATGCATATGTACATGTTCCAAAGGAGAAACGAACCAAGTTGGATAGTAAATCTGAAAAGTGCATCTTTATTGGGTATAAGGATGGTTTAAAGGGTTATAAGCTTTGGAACCCAGCCACACGGAAGGTTGTGTACAGTTGAGATGTGTTGTTCAGAGAGGTAAAAGATGTTATTCAACATGAAGTCCAACCAAAGGAACCTAAGAAGATAGAGTTTGAGCCAAAGGAGGAAGAATCAGACTTTGCAGCAGAGGAGGAATCAGAAGATGAAGAGCCACAAACTCCAGCTGTGAGAAGATCAGTTCGAGAAAGAAGGCAGCCAGAAAGGTATAGTCCATCTGCTTTCAGTTCAAATTTTGCTTTGTCTGTTACTGATAATGATCCCAGAACTGTGAAGGAAGCAGTGGATTCAGAGGATGGAAAACTTTGGAAAGAGGCCATGGTCAATGAAATGGCATCTTTGCACAAAAATGAGGCTTGGGATCTGGTGGAGTTGCCGGCTGGAAGGAAACCCATTGGTAGAAAATGGGTGTTCAAGAAGAAGACAAATGCAGAAGGAAAGGTGGAGAAATACAAAGCTCGGTTGGTAGCAAAAGGTTATTCCCAGGTGCCGGGAATTGATTTTGGTGATATTTTTTCTCCTGTTGCCAAGGTAACTTCTATTAGATTACTTTTATCTGTTGCTGCTGTTTTTGATTTTGAGGTAGAACAGATGGATGTGAAGACAACATTTCTTCACAGGGATTTGGAAGAGGAAATCTACATGAAGCAACTTGAAGGCTTTGCGGTGAAGGGTAAGAAAGAACTGGTATGCAAGTTAAAGAAGTCTCTATATGGGTTAAAACAGTCACCAAGGATGTGTTATCAGAAATTTGATACACTTATACGGGGACTTGGCTTCACTAGAAGAAAAGCAGATCATTGTGTGTATTTTAAATTAATTGGTGACCGTATTATTTATCTGGTCTTGTATGTGGATGATATGTTGATGGTTGGAAATGACAAAGAAATTATCCAGGATTTGAAGACCCAATTGTCCTCCAAATTCGACATGAAAGATCTTGGTGCTGCAAACTATATTTTGGGCATGGAAATTAAAAGAGATCGGTCAAAGAGGAAGCTCTGGTTAAACCAGAGGAAGTATGTCGAGACAATACTCCAGAGGTTTAATATGCAGGATAGTAAACCGGTGAAGGTTCCTATTCCTGTAGGTGTGAGGTTATCTGCTGAACAGTGTCCCAAGACACAAGAAGAGGAAGAGGACATGTCCCATGTTCCATATGCAAGTGCAATGGGTAGCCTGATGTATGCAATGGTCTGTACTAGACCAGACATTGCACATGCAGTGGGAGTATTGAGCAGGTTTATGTCAAAACCTGGGAAGGAGCACTGGACAACAGTGAAGCGGGTTTTCAAGTATTTGCGTGGCACTAGTGATTATGGTTTGTGCTACCAAGGAAGACCGGGATTGGACAGAGTGTTGGATATTCATGGCTTTGTTGATGCAGACTGGGCTGGAGATCTGGATCAGAGAAGATCTACAAGTGGGTATGTGTTTAACCTATTTGGAGGTGCAGTTAGTTGGATGAGTAAGAAACAATCTGTAGTGGCACTATCAACTACAGAGATAGAATACATGGCAGCCACTCATGCAAGCAAGGAAGCAATTTGGTTGCAAAGATTGTGTTCAAGTATGGGGTTAGTACAGGGAGCTATAAGAATAGACTGTGACAGCCAAAGTGCAATTTTCTTGGCAAAGAACCCTGCTTATCATTCAAAGACAAAGCACATTGATGTTCAATATCACTTTGTGAGGGATATGATAGAAGACAAAAAGGTGTTGCTGGTAAAGGTGGACACTTTGAAGAATACTGCAGATGCATTGAAAAAATCTGTGAGCTCTGAGAAGTTCTCTTGGTGTAGAGAAGCAATGGGAATCTCAGGGCTAAAAAAATGACTAAGCTCTCCTGTGGCTCCCTGTGGAAAGAAAACAACAAGTGGGAGATTTTTGGGTTGTGTTATATTCTTTCCACGTAGTTAATAGGGGGTTTGAAGGGGACCATATGTTAGGTTGGGCGGACCCACCTATGGTTTTGTGCATGATTTTCGCACATGTTTTTTGGACGCGATGGTTTTCGGTCCATGGTATTGGACGCGATGGTTTTCGGTCCATGGTATTGGATGCTTCGACATGTATAAATATGTATTGTAACATTGAAAGGAACATAATGAAAAATCAAGCTGGTAGTCCCGGTTTTGGGATCGAAGGAAAAATATCTGTGCATATGTGTTTTATGGGTTATGCTCTCGCATTGTTTATTTTCTTTGTTTAAGAATTCGTATGCAGGTAATTTCTGTATAGGGTTAAAACCTACAGATAGATGCAGACACCATAGATAAATGGTTAAATCTGTTGGAAGGATATTTTTTAGTTCATGACTTTTCCAATTGGGAAAATATTACTTTTGCAATTCTCAAAGCCACCCCACACGTCAAGGACTGGTGGGAAACTTACTGCGAACAAAAGGATGAGAGTGAACGCTCAATGTTTTCAACCGTACCCACTTGGAATTCTTTTTGAGACGCCATCAAGGGACAATATCACCCTGTTGGTAGCTATGAAGATAAATACATAAAGTGAACCATGCTACAATAGGGAACATACCAAGATGTGTCAGAGTACACAAATATTTTCCATACCCTTCGCATGAAGTTGGGTATCAAGGACACCGAGTGAAATTTGGCACTCAAGTACCATGATTGTCTACACAAATACATCTAGGATGAGATGGAGTTCCTGGACATTTCCTTGCTCGGCACAGCGTACCGATACTTTATCAAGATTGAGCAGAAGTTTAAATAGAAGAATTAGGACTTTGGATCTGCGAATCCAAAGCAAGGAAAAGACACCCCTAAACCACAGAGCAAAGGATAGAGCCAAGGTGGGGCTACCAAGGACAGCCTGCTGAAGCTACAAGCAAAGGGCAACACCACGAAGATAAATAAGGACCGGGAAAATAGTGTGAGTTCCATAAGAGATCCACTCACAACACAAGTGAGTGTTGGGCCACGCAGTCACTGGTGGTCGAGCTGAAGGCCTCCGAATCAAACGCATGTTCTAACTCTGAATCAGAACTTGATAAGGGGAATGAAAAAGGGAAGAAAATAATTGATGTAGAGCCTAGTGCCACGATGGCCACCAGCAAGATCCAGAAGATTGAGCCTGAAGATCCAAAGGAGGGGGAACGCGTCTTCCACTCAGAGATTTGGGTGAAGGGTTCTCCACTGCAGTTCATTGTCGACAACAGGAACCAAAAGAACCTCATTTCAGTAGAGGCCATGAAGTGATTGAGCCTAAAGATTACAATGCATCCACAACTGTACACCATCGGGTGGCTTCACCAAGCACGAGATCTTCACGTCAACTAGCAGTGCTACCTTCCCTGCAACATCAATCCATTTACGAATGAGGCACTGTGATGTTGCTCCTATTGAAGTTTGTGATGTATTCTTAGGACAACCATGTTTAAGAATCTAGGGAAAAGTAGTGTAGTGTGATTCTTCATTACTTGACAACAATTTGAGGAGTATTTTTACTTTTCCTGATTAGCTTCTTCTTCTTCTTCTTATTATTAGTGCATATTTGTGTACTTCATCAAACTGCTATCAAAACATAAAAACAAGAACATAAGATGTTGTCTCTCTTCCAGGGCCAACACCTCTCTTCTCTTGAGAGGAAAACCCTTTAGTGAATTTCTCTTATTAAAGCTTCTATTGATCAATGCCAAACCCTAAACCCTTGACAAGAGTATCCTCCAAGCACAAGTCAAGTCCTTCCTTCTTTCTGCACCTTATTTCCCGACACTTCTTCCAACACTTCATTCTCTTACTATGGTTCTTGTCTAGAGATAGACCTTCCTTGAGTGAGTCTTCTAGATGAGGTGTTCCTCTTCTATCCCTTACTCAAGTACAGTTCAACTTCGACCAGCCGAGATCCTTCTTGAGTGTATGACTATTATGTTGCTCTAGTTTTTCATGTGTGGAGAGTACCTTTAGTGAATTAGGGTCTTTCTTCCTTCACTAGAGAGAGGGGCTTCTTCACTTGTCTTGGGAGGCCTTGTGAGCCTAGTGACTAGCCCAAATACCAACGAATCTTGCACTAAAATCTTGCTGCTGCTAAAATTGCAGTCTGTCTTCCTTATCCTCGCACGTGTGACTATTTCTTAGCCCTAGAAATAGTTCCTAACCCTTGCAAAGTTTCCTTCTTTCTTTGTTGCACTTTTGGAGACCCTTTTAGACTTCGCTCAACTTCCTTTTCTTGACTTTACTCCTCATTGACTTCAAAGATTGCTTGAATGCGTTATAGAAGAGTGGAAAACCTCTATATATAGAGGTTTGTCCCTCCATTTAGGCCAACTTGTCCACCATTTGCAGACCGACTTGTCAATTGTTTGTAGGTTGACTTGAGTACTACTGGGAAGATGATTTGTTGAGAACAGTTCGGATAGTTTCCATGGTGGTGTACCATGCTTGAAGGAGCTTCTTGATGGTGCCATTACATAGGAGTAGACTTGAATTTGCTTGGAGGTTTTCCCTTTAACTTTAATATATATTTATACAAGGTGTAACATGCCCTTAAGGTCTTCAACATTTTCTTTTAACTGTTTGACTCACCTATAGCACTTTAAATAATGCTAGACCTATTTCAATGAACAAGAAACTCATTGGAAAATATTATAAAAATAATATTTCTTTTCTTGAATAAATACAAATATAAAAGTACATTTATGAAGAACGAACCTAGTTACATTTTCTTCAACACTCCCTCTTAACTAGGGAGGTATTCATACAATATTCTAAGTTGTTTGGCTATTATCAATCTTGAAGAATTCACATAAGAGAAACTAGATTTCCAATCCATATGTTATAGCAACATATCCATCAACATTATCATAGTGCAAGGCCTTGACTAACAACTCCATCTCATCATGAGATCATTAGCTACAATGCTAGCGAGACCAATGATTTATAGACACCTTCATCATTGTCTCTCAAGGTACATACCCACTCAAGTGTTTAGAGAGTATGGCATTCTATGACTATTCTTATCTTGGGTTCCCAACCCTCAAAGAATATTAGTCCTCTTGCATACTCTTGTCTTGGATTCCCTACAAGTATCGAATACCAGATGATGACCCAATCCTACCATTATTTCTTCCCAATTGAAGACAAGAATGTAGTGTCTATCTTGTGTCTACATTTCCATTCATGGCCTTCATCTAGACTTACGACTGTTAGTCCTGGTCTAGTGCATGACCCATGAAATGAAAAAAAAACAATTGTCACTCCTTTTTAATTAGGGGTGATTCAAAGCTCCCTCTTGATCAGGGACCTGTAAGAGCTTCCCCTTAACTGGGGGACTCTTTCCTTCATTATCAACTTCTTCTTCATGGGTCCTTCAGCTGCTTCATCTCCTTCCTTTCTTGATGTCATGAAGTCTTTGTTTGAACTTCTTCTAGGTAGGGCACCATCCATCGATCACTTTCCTCCCTGGTTTGTCATGTCATTGCTTCCTTCGTGGAAAGTGGCTTTGATGTCATACATCAGGTTTTCTTGTCATCTTCACTACTCCTTTGTCATATTGTCCATGCTTCATAATATTCTTCTCATGGATGCTTCATTGTACTTGCTTATTTACATGCTTTGACCTAGTAGCCCATTATGACTTCATCCTGATATTGCTTCAACATTGGTTTTTGTCGGATGGTTTCTTCACCACGAAATATTCATAGAGTAGAATCAATTATCTGCATATTTTATATCTCCAAGGCCTTCATAGGTGTCAAGGGTCCTGCCTTTGTCAAATTGGTCTTGCCTTCTTTCGGGAGATATCTTCAAAGTATCTTGTTAGATAGTGATTCTCTGTGATCATGGTGTTTTTCCACATGCTTAATCTCTTTCTTCATTTTCTTCTTCTTAGATAGATAGGTCAACCATTTTATTATTCTTGTGAGAGAATTTCTTCATTGCTTGCTTCCTGGACTAGTCAAAATTTCTTCTTTCTTTGTAGTCAACAATCTTATACTCCTTATGTGAGCATATTCTTTTGTTGACCTTCATTGCAATGTAGTACATTCCTTTGAGCACATCATTGTTGAAAGAGATTCTTTCATACTTGATCATGTTATAGAACTATTCCCATGACTCAATAATATACAAATGATAACATGGTTTAACTTTAATGCACACATACCTCATCTTGATTCTCCTTTGATCATCTTGGCTTCATTTGGTTGTCCTTGGTGTGGCCCTTCTTGCTTCATCTTAACTTGCCCACATATCATCCTTTTCTTGAATCCTATGAATGGGATTCCTGATGAGACATATACATTGGTTCATGAACCCTCTTTTTAAGATTCCATTATAGGATATTAAAGACCCTTTCCTTGCAAATGTTTCTTTTCTTTTGACGATGGAGATCTTCTAAGATTCTTAATCATGATCAATCTTATTTTATCATGGATGAGGTTCTATACTAGGTATGCTTCTCTACATGAATATCTTGAGCTACATCTTCCATGCTCCTATATTCTAGAAGATATATCTACTCATGCATTTTTGTTTTTATCATAAATGTTACATCTTCATGAGTATCTGGAAATCTATGTACATCATGCTTCTAGATTCTAGAGGATGTTTCTAGCCATGCAATTTTATTATATTCTTGCATGCTCCTATACTACTCAAAACTTTGAAAGAAGTCAAGAAGTAAAGAGTTTGATCTAGTCATAGTAGAGATTTGGAGGATCTTCCTTCTTTTGATTCTTTCATTCTTCTTTCACTTCTTGAGTTATGTGAGTTTCTTCCCCCTTTCTTTTGTTGTTGTTGTCCTTATCAAGCTTAGGAAAATTCCTTTTGTACTGTCCATATACTCGGCATCCAAAACATTGGATTTTGGACATGTCTTTGTTGTTTATTCTCCGTGGACCAAATTTTCCAAATTTACCCTTTCTCTTGGCCATGGTAGCAAATTCTTGCTCCTTTGATCCCACATCTTATTTTGACTTAAGTTTGGTTTCCTCTGTTCTGCATAGAGAAAACATTTCAATGAGTGTGGTTTCTTCCTTCTTGGCATATATGCTTGACGTGAAGTTTCTCCACTCCTCAGGTAGAGCATTGAGTACTATAGTTGTCATCTCTCTATCAGACATGACTTCCCCAAGCTCTTGAAGTTGATCTCTCATTTCAGAGATTTTCATGGAGTAGGGAGCCATTCCTTCCTTTGTTATATTCATCTTGTACAATTCATTCCTCAGAGATATCACTTCTCCGGTTGTGGATACCGAGAATAGATCTACTAGCTTATCATAAATTTATTTTGATATCTCAAACTTGGAGACGTCATGAATGAGAGAGTCTTTGATTGATTCTATCAGAATCCTTTGAGCTCTTGTCTCATTCTTATTGTAATTGGCTAAGGCTTGAGTTTGTTCCTTAGCAGGGATAGAGATATTCCATTTGACATGTTCTAGGAGTTCAGTCTCCTTGAGAAGTAGATCAATCCTCTTCTTTGATGCAATAAAGTTCTTAGTACCTACCAATTTATTTCTTTCCTTGCAAAAGGATGTTGATGTATATTCAGAAGGGGACATGTAATTACTTGATAAATTTTGAGATGTGATGGATTTTCTTCCTCCTTGAAGACTTGATGACTTGCCTTCCTAGGATATTGATGTTCTTTAAGTTTCCTTCTCCAAGTGGACTTGCTTGATGATGAGATTTGCTTGAAGACTTGTAGCTTGATGTAGGTCCTGCTTCAATCTACTCTTATTTGTAGGTGCCTTTATGTAAGGCTCTTCTTATAGATTTACGGACCTACTTGATGAATGATGGATTGTAGACCCTTCTTGTCCTTGAAGTGATTGAGACTTCTAGGCTTGATGCTTCAACTTTATAGATGCTTCTCCTTGATGAGTGTTCTTGAGTTGCCCTTTCCTTGATGTGTCACATTAGCTCTGATACCTGTTGAAGAATCTAGGGAAAACTAGTGTAGTGTGATTCTTTGTTACTTGATAACAATTTGTGGAGTATTTTTACTTTTCATTATTAACTTATTCGTCTTCTTCTTCTTATTAGTGCATATGTGTGTACTTCATCAAATTGCTACCAAAACATAAAAACAAGAACACAAGATGTTGGCTCTCTACGAGGGCCAAAACTTCTCTTCTCTTGAGAGGAAAAGCCTTAGTTGATTTCTCTTATTGAAGCTTATATTGATCAATGCAAAACTCTAGACCCCTGACAAGAGTATCCTCCAAGCACAAGTCAAGTCCTTCCTTCTTTCTGCACCTTATTTCCTGGCACTTCTTCTAGCACTTTGTTCTTCGACACTTCGTCCTCCTTCTTTCGGCACTTCGTTCTCTTACTATTATTCTTGTCTAGAGATAGACCTTCCTTGAGTGAGTCTTCTAGATGAGGTGTTCCTCTTCTATCCCTCGCTCAAGTATACTTAAACTTTGACCAACTGAGATCCTTCTTGAGTGTATGACTGTTTTTCTATTCTGCTTCCTTAGTTTTTCACATGTGGAGAGTACCCTTTGTGAATTAGGGTCTTTCTTCATTCGCTAGAGAGAGGGGATTCTTTGCTTATCTTTGGAGGCCTTGTGAGCCTAGTAACTAGCCTAAATACCAATTAATCTTGCACTGAAATCTTGATGCTGCTAAAATTGTAGTTTGTCTTCCTTATCCTCGCATGCATGACTATTTCTTAGCCCTAGAAACAATGCCTAACCCTCGCTGAGTTTCCTTCTTTCTTCGCTGCACTTTTGGAGACCCTTTAGACTTCCCTTAACTTCCTTTTCTCGACTTATCTCCTCGCTGATTTCAGAGCTTGCTTGAATGCATTATGGAGGAGTGGACAACCTCTATATATAGAGGTTTGTCCCTCCATTTAGGCTGAATTGTCCACTGTTTGTAGGCCGACTTGTCAACTGTTTGTAGGCCGACTTGAGGACTGCTAGGAGGCTGATTTGTTGAGCAAACTTTAGATAGTTTCCACGGTGGTGTACCATGCTTGAAGGAGCTTCTTGATGGTGCCATTTCATAGGAGTAGACTTGACTTTGCTTGGAGGTTTTCCCTTTGACCTTAATATATATTTATACAAGGTGTAACATGCCCTTAAGGTCTTCAACCTTTTCTTTTGACTATTTGACTCACCTATAATATTTCAATGAGCAAGAAACTCATTGAAATATATTGTAAAAATAATATTTCTTTTCTTGAATAAATAAAAATATCAAAAGTACATTTATGAAGACTGAACCTAGTTACATTTTGGATTTAAGACATCTGTGGTTTATATCTTTTGACTTAGTTACCAAAGAATCCATAGTAAAAAACCATTTTTCATCAACGTCTCAAATCCCAACTGGGATCCATCATCAGGACTTCATGGAAGCGACATGCTATATATGAGTCTAGACCTCACTATGTGATTATTACTTTGGTCAATAAGTTGTATAGGATACTGGAGGTAGCCTCGCCTACCACCATCTCTTTGATCACTGCAAAGCAATGTAGTAAGATCATTTCCGAGACCAGGAAATTTGTTTTCCTTATGATTCACCCTCAGGGAAAGAAGAAGGTTGTCGCCATGAATTACAGGCAAGGCTCCTCCTCACAACAGTAGTAGATGGATAAGGTCATTGAGGAGTACAGGGATACTTTCGCCTCACCTACAGGGGTACCTCTGCACTATCAGGTCAAGCACTCCATTGATCTGACCTTGCGCATGTCACTACCTAATGGACTGATCTATCAAAACTCTGTTCTGGAGAATGATGAGATTAAGAGGTAGATTCAAGAACTAATAAAGAAAGGGAAACATCAGGCCAAGTTCACCACCCTGTGGGAGCCCAATTGTATTGGTACTGAAGAAGGATGGGACCTAGATACTATGTATTGACTTTTGGGTGTTGAACAAGATCATTTTCCAGAATAGCTACCTAATCCTATGGATTGATGACCTTCTAGACCAACTCAAGGGGGAGATATATTTCAACAAGATTGACTTGAAGTTAGATTATCACCAGATGCCTATCGAACCCTATAATGTGTGGAAGACTGCCTTCAAATCCAAGGAGGGCCTTTTTGAATGGTTGGTCATGATGTTCGAATTGACGAATACCCCTGCAACCTTCATGAGACTGACGGACGGCATATTGTGACCCTTCACCAATGCATTCATGGTGGTGTATTTAGATGAAATCTTGATCTTTAGCCAAAGTTAGGAAGAGCACCTCCACCATATTCGATAGGTTCTTCAAACCCTGTGACAACAGAAGTTGTGTGCTAACTTGGATAAATGCACTTTTGGCCTGACCTAGGTTCAATATCTTGGGTAGATCACTGATGAGCAGAGTGTGCATGTGGACCCAACCAAGATACAAGTCATTCGAGATTGTTCAGTCCCAACCACTCTAATAAATCTCTACAAATTTTTGGGTCTTGGAAATTTCTACCGCAAGTTCATGTTGGTGTTCTCTCATATCACTTGGCCTTTAAGGCAAGTCACCAAGGGTGGGGTGAAAGCAAAGTTTTTTTGGTATCAAACCCAAAAACAAACATTTTCTGAGTTGAAGCATCGCCTCTGCTCTGCACCAGTGCTCACATTACCAAAAATTGCAACAACCATTTGAGATTGAGACAAATTCCTTCGAATATGCTATTGGTGCGATTCTTACTTAGCATGGGCATCCATTGGCTTACCACAGTGAGACACTTTCAAAAATAGTCCAAAAGTATCCCACTTACAACAAAGACATGTATTCCATTGTTTAGGCCTCCTTTTAATGGAAGCATTACATTCTGGGGAAGGAAGCGGTCATCCACACAGACCACCGACCCCTTCAGTTCATGCAGACATAGGGGAAGTTGTAGAACGATCACCATCATAAATGGTCCACCTACTTGCAACAGTTCCATTTGAACATTAAGTATAAGAAGGCCAACATCAATAATGTCGCTGATTGCCTCAATCGACCAGAATTCATGGCACTGATCACTGTGCTCGCCTCCTTTGGGCACGAGACCTCGAGGTGGCCACATCTTTACAAGAGCAATCCAAAATTCGGCAGCACATACAAGACACTCCTGGAAGGGAAGAAAGATCTAAATTTTCACCTTCATGATGCACTATTGCCACCTAGGACACATATGTGGTCCTTCAAGCAAGCGTGCCAAGATGATTTGGAAGGTGCACTACAGTCGGATCGCTGGACATTTCAGAGTAGAGAAAACAATGGCGGTATTGCAAAAGTATTTTTATTGGCTGAAACTTCGTTAGGATGTTGGGAAGTACGTTAGATCCTGCACCGTCTATGCCATTGCCAAACCAACCATTAAGAAGCAAGGCTTGTATACTCCTCTAACTAATCCTACTCGGCCTTGGGAATCTCTCTCCATGGATTACATGTCAGGGCTTCCTTCTACTAAGCACAAGAACAATTGTGTTTTCATGGTTGTCAACAGATTCTCCAAGATGGTCATCATGGTAGCTTGTAAGAAGAGTACCACAACGAAGGCCACTACTAAGGTCTTCTTTGAGTGAGTGTGGGGACAATTTGGGATCCCACAGTCCATTGTCTTAAATTCGGACAACAGATTCCTTATTGCATTTTGGTCCAGTCTCTTTTCAATGTTGGACACAAAACTTATTAAGTACGCTTTCCATCCCCAAGATGATGGACAAATAAAGGTTACCAATAGGATGATAGTACACATTCTATGCATGTACAACTCGAAGCATCCACACACATGGGATGAAAGTCTCCCTTATGTCCAACACATGTTACAACAAAGCTCTACACAGCTCAACATGCCAGCCATTATTTCCCATTCATGTGGCCATTGCGTTTGTAGCCACTCAAATAGATTCGACTCACGTCTAGTCGGAAGCTGAAAAGGCTAACAGCTTCATTAAGCGCATTCAACACATCTGCCAACAAGTCCATGATATATTGGATAGAGCTAATGTTAAGTACAAGCAGCACCATGATCGACATCGAGTGTCGTACAAGTTCTAGGTGGGCGACAAAGTTTGGCTACAATTGCAGAAGGAGTGCCTCGCTGGACCACACAACAAGCTTCGCCCGCTCCGATATGGACCACACACCATCACCAAGGCTGTTGATGACAATGCCTTTGAACTCAACATCCCACCATTTCTTTGTTTTCACCCATTATTCAATGTAGGCCGCTTTCGACCATAGTTTCCACCTTTTTTGGACACATCTGACATTGCAAAACATCTCACACTAACAAAACTCAACCCAGACTGCATGGAACAGGCCACAACTAATAAGATCATGGAAACACATATCAAGTACACTTGCCAATAGAGGATACAACTGTATCAAGTTTTCAAAGTAGGTCAACCCCTTAACCAGGGCAAGTAGTTCACCAGGGACTAGGTTCAATAGAAATTTCCTCACCTCATGGAGGCTCTACACGCAATGGGGACCATTGCTTCCTAGGGGGGGAGGAATGGTCCAGGTGGATATTGGTGGCCACCTGCCTATTCCACCTAGACGCTCCTGTCTTTTTCATTTTTTTCATTGTTTATTTTAACATTTACTATTTTTAGCAGTTTTTCGGGTCCTAAACTTCCGGAGTAGTTTTGACCCCCTAAATGACATTTTTTTGAGGTATGTTGTAGGCCCATCACTATAGGTAGGGGCATGTGGCAAAACCTATAGTACTCAGAGAGACCTTTCCAATAAGGTATCGTACAAGCCAAATGGAGATAATATGACCAAGTTACAACCCATGGAAGTTGGCCGCCCAACTAACCCCAACGGGGCCAACAAAATCTTGGTGTTACATCTCCTGGGATTAGGGTTTTGGTTGTTTAGGGCTTTATCATGTTTTTCAATAATAAATAGGCCCTTGAGCCTCATTGTAACATAGCTTAGTTGGCATGTAGCTACCACATCTCTTCTCATATATAAGCTACCATCACTCGAGCTATCTTGTTTCCATTTTGTTTGTAAGCATAGTTCAATATTTTCCTATTAACGAAATGAAGTTTTTTTCTACTGCATCTTTGTATTTATGATTATATCTATAATTTGTTGCATTTCTGTTTAAGTTCGGATCATCAACCTAGTCTAGAATTGGTCTACGAAGTTTCCTATGACAACTATGGGAAATTCAAACTATTACTCATTGATTTTTGGAAGTTATTGATTTACTCCCCATTGGTCATAATCTTCCTCATCATCCCATGAAGAAAGTAACAACTCATATTGGCATATTGGATGCATCGGTGGAAGATTTGGTCTTTACCACTCTTGAGGAATTAGCCATGTCTTCAGAAGACACAGTCCAACAAGAGTTTCTTCCACCCTTTCATGAAGAGTACAAGGAAGACATTGTTGTTTATGACAGAGAACTGTTGAAGAATCTAGGGAATTTAGAATTAAGGTGATTCTTCTTAGCATGATAACAAATTTGTGAAGTTCCTTTACAATTTTTCTTAGCTTGATCTTCTTATTATTATTAGTGTGTGTAATTACTTCATCAAACTTCTATCAAAACAAAGAGACAAGAACACAAGATATTTGGCTCTCTGCCAGGGCTAAAACCTCTCCCTCTTGGAGAGGAAAACCCACACAAAAATTCTTCTTATAGAGATTCCAATTGACGAATACCAAGACCAGGACCCTTGACCTGCTACGCCACTCCAAGACCAAGACACTAATCCTTTTCTCTGTCACTGCTGATATCATCATCATCACAACTGTGTTAGGACTGCTCCTTCAGCTAGGTCTCTGCTGCATCATGACTGTTCCATTAAGATCTTCATTAATGTTGTAACCTTCATCAAGATTATGATCTTCAAGAACAAGATCATGATTAAGATAGGATCATGATTGTACATTAATATAGATTGAGATAACATGTGCCATGATAATATCCTTCCATCATCATCATGTTGAGACAGATGATCCTTGTCACTACTCCTTTTTCATTATGTCGAGGCTATGGTGTAGTTCCTTCTCATTATGCAGAGGTTGTGATCCTGCTCCTTCTCATTACACCAAGATAGTGATAGTCACTGAGATCCTTCTTCTACCAAGAGAAAAGGATTGTGTTTGCACTTTCACTGAGGCTAAGTTCTCCTTGCACCGAGATCTACTGTAGTGACGCCCAGACTATATCATTTTAACCCTTCTCCTCACAATGATGCCTAGATTCTGATGGCATATGGAATAAGTTCCTAGATAATGCACTATTATGAGAGCACCAAGATACATGTATATATACATATATGCTGAGGCTACTAGGAGACCAAATACTCTTCACTATAATGTTGAGACTATACCTCTGTTTACCCATGCGAATATTACAGTGATACCATTCCATCCATAGTCCTGATCTACTCTCTTCCTATAATGCGAGGTCTCCTTCATGCTCCTTCTATCCACCTAAGACCTAGTCTGCCTGCACCTTATACCCATCTGAGGTGCAGTCAAAGCCTTAAACATGTTCCTTAATGCAATGCGTATCTGCTCCTTCTATACAATCAAAATCTCAAAGAGAAATGCGAGTTCTGTCTTTGGCATTTTTGGATACCCTATATAGGTATTTATAGTCGTTTATGCCTTCTATATTGAGCTTACTTGAATACATGAACCGACATGTCTATTGCCCAAGCCAACATGACATTTAATTATGTATTTAATTCATTTTTGGAGCCGACATGATGAATTCCTTATTGATTTGCTTGCAGACTTCTTGAGCTTGCTAATGGAGGATTGTTCTTGGTCTTGGAGGGCTGCTTTTGCTTGAATACATTTTACATAAGCTCATGAAGAGATTATTCATACATGACTTATCTCTTTGAAATAATAATAAAATCCTAAAGACATCAAGAAGAAGTATTTTGATCTATGACACTTCTTGCTCATGAAACCCATGTAGCAAGGCATACAAAAATAATTTATTCTCTTTTATTACATTATTTACAAAGATCATGTCATTATGAAGACCAAACCTAGTTACACTTTCTTCAACACTCCCTCTTAACTAGGGAGGTATTCATAATGGTACTTGGTCATTCTCAATCTGAAGAATTTCTCATAAGAAGAATCAGATTTGCAATCCATCTGTTATAGCATCATTTCAACCAACATTGTTTCATATAGCAAGGCCTTGACTAACAACTCTATCTATCACTTAGATTAGATCACACAATGTTGGCGAGACCAATGACTCATAGACACACATCATCATTGTCTCTCTTAGGGTCATACCCACCCAGTTGTTCTCCGAGTATGCCCTACTAGGACTATTCTCATCTTGGGTTCCCAACCCTTAAGAATATCGATCCTCTAGCGCACTCTTTTCTTGGATGCCCTACCACATCCTCAAAGAGTGTCAGATGCCAGATGATTACACAATCCTCCATTATTTCTTCCAAACTAAAGACAAAATGTCATGTCTAACTCTCCCTCTCAACCAGGGATGAGTTCCAATTTTCTCTTCACTCAGAAACTTGCTTAATTTCCTTTACTCATAGGAAACTCCCAGAGCTCCCTCTTACCCAGGGACCCTATCATCAGTACTTTATAGGGTCTTCTAGTTGGCTGATGATCCAAGACTTCGATGTAATCAATTTCTTCATATGTAGGGTTCATCTATCCATGTCATTACTTCTTTTCTGGAAAGTATCCTCCTTGGATTTACATCTGGGGCTTCCTCCATAGGGCCATCTATCTTCACATTTCCTTCAATGGTGATTGCTCTAGATCATGAGGTATGTAGTTGTGACATCCTTCACAACTCTTCTTACCAGGGCCCTACACACATACCCAGACTTTCTCCAAGAGGCTAGACACCAAAAACAAATCACATATTACCTTTTGATGATGGCCTTTTCCATTGACATCTTCTTGTAGGTATCAACACCCTGCATACCTGTTGACACATCTTCCATGATATCTGTTGTTAAGGATATTCATCTTTTCAAACTTCCATCAAAGTCTTCACATCTTTCCAAGAGATTTTCTGGTCAAATCTTCCCGATCCTTTGAATGTTGGTTTCCTTCATCATGGTTTCATATTTCACGATCTCTTCTATCCTCACATCTTCCATTCCCAAGAGATTTCAGTCAGAGTTCTTCACTCGTAGTCAACCACCTCATACTTCATATGAGGACATATAATGTTGATTTCATCTAGTGTGACTTATGTCTTTCTGCATCCTTTCAGAGGAGGACATATTTTTCCTCTTGATCATGCGTGATCCAAATTACCAACCTTATGTCATAACATTACAATATTAAATACAAATACAAGAATACATACCTCATTTTTCCTTAAGGATTCTTCCAACAACTTTATTGATTGAAAATATATTTAATCCCTTGATCTGCTTCATTTCTCATGTCATTGGACCATCATCTCATGACTTCCAGAGGTTGGATTTCCTAATGAAACACTTGCTACCTTCCCAGATTAATGGATCCTCTGTTGAGGTTTCTATCAAAGAATCTTCAGGATCTTGCATATCCCTATCTGGAAAATGTTTCCTTTGACCTGGATGACTTCTTCATTTCATTTAATGTCCAATGAGATTCCCAAGAGCTACGTCATTCATGTTTCTTATGGTGATATCACGAGTTCTTGTTTCTAATGCTTCCATGGTGCCATGATGCATCTTCTTACCATGGTCATATCTGCAAGGACTTTTGATAGGATCTTTTTGAGAGGGACACCATCTCATTCATAATAGAGGTCTGCTACTCCCTCTTCCCTTGGCCCTTTTCTTCAGCTTCCTTCACCCTTCCAGCGATATGAGCTCCTCTCCATAATATTTCCATAGTACTATTATGTCTTGTCAACCTTCCCTTTCCTTTCTCCACATATTTGAGTCCTTTCAACTTGCCTTTCCCTATCTAGAATAGAGACCACAAATTGTTGATTGAGGTAACCTTATTGTTCATGGCCATTTTTTACCTTGCTTATCAATATCAATATCAATGATGATTATTTTCTCATCATTTTTCCTAGATCTCGTAATTGAGATCTCATGAAGATATTCCTTTACTCTTTGATACCTTCAATCTGGTCTAAGTGATATGACCTACTTCACTGCATTTCAGAAAGTATATCTTCTATATATTTCTTATCTGTCTCCTTTCTTGCTACATAGAGATGAATTCAAAGGAGACTTGTTTACTGACTTCTTTTCTCCATAAGGATTCTATCAATCCTTCTTATTCTATGCAAGGACCTTTGATGACCTATCTATCTATAGATCTCCTTGCATTCATGAAGTCATAGAACCAACTTGATTACAAAATGAAAAGATATTTACTTGATTGTGAAGATGGAGTATTCACCTTGATTTCTTTGATGTTGATAGAAAAAGATGTATGAGGAATTCTTCTTGAATAATTTGCTGCTTCTCTTGACTGTTTTCCTTCTAGGGTAAGGAATGATCTCCGAAAATGTTCATGCTTTATTGCCTTCAATTGTAGTTCAGATCAAGACTACTTCTGGGACCTTCTTTGAGTTGATGTAGACTTCGATTTGAGGTCCTTTGAGCTTCATTTGATGAGAGTCTTGGAGGCTTTAAAAATTTCTTGTTATTATATATTGTCTCCTTGATTGCATAGACATCAACCTTTGTTATTGAATACTACTGTTGAAGACTGATCCTTTGATCTAGGGTTTGATCACGATTAGGGTTTGATTATGAAATGTAGATCTTGATATCCTTCAGCTTGCCTTGATGCCTTGTAAAAACTTGATCCTTGAATGTCTCTTTTCTTCCCTTCCTTTGACTTCTGAACCCAATCCCTCTGATACCATGTTGCAAAATCTAGGGCATTCATAATTAAGGTGATTCTTCTTAGCATGGTAACAAATTTGTGAAGTTCTTTTACAATTTTTCTTAGCTTGATCTTATATTAGTGTGTGTACTTAGTTCATCAAACTGCTATCAAAACAAAGAGACAAGAATACAAGATATTTGGCTCTATGCCAAGGCTAAAGCCTCTCCATCTTGGAGGGGAAAATCCGCACAAAAATTCTTCTTATAGAGATTTCAATTGACGAATACTAAGACCAGGACCCTCGACCTACTACGCCACTCCAAGACCAAGACACTAATCCTTTTCTCTCTCACTATTTCTATCATCACCATCACAACTGTGTTAGGACTGCTCCTTCAGCTAGGTCCCTACTGCATCATGACTGCTCCATTAAGATCTTCATTACTACTGTAACCTTCATCAAGATTATGATCTTCAAGAACAAGATCATGATTGAGATAGGATCATGACTGTACATTAATATAGATTGAGATAACATGTGCCACGATAAGATCCTTCCATCATCATCATGTTGAGACAGATGATCCTTGTCACTGCTCCTTTTTCATTATGTTGAGGCTATGGTACAGTTCCTTCTCATTATGTAGAGGCTGTGATCCTGCTCCTTCTCATTACACCGAGATAGTGATAGTCACTGAGATCCTTCTTCTACCATGAGACTAGGACTGTGTCTGTACTTTCACCGAGGCTAAGTTCTCCTTGCACCGAGATCTACTGTAGTGATGCCGAGACTGTATCATTGTAACCCTTCTCCTCACAATGATGCCTAGATTGTGACTGCATAGGGAATAGGTTACTAGATAATGCACTGTTGTGAGAGCATTGAGATACATGTATATATGCATATATGCTAAGGTTACTAGGAGACCGAATACTCTTCATTATGATTCCGAGACTGTATGTCTGTTTACCCGTGTGAATATTACAGTGATACCATTCAATCCATAGTCTTGATCTACTGTCTTCCTGTAATGCAAGGTCTCCTTCCTGCTCCTTCTATCCACCTGAGACCTAGTCTGCCTGCACCTTATACCCATCTGAAGTGCAATCAGACCCTTAAACACCTTCCCTAATGAAATGCAGATCTGCTCCTTCTATACATATGAAATTGTAGAGAGAAATGCTAGTTTTGTCCTTGGCATTTGCGGATACCCTAGACGGGTATTTATAGTCGTTTGTGCCTCCTATATTTAGCCGACTTGAATACATGAACCGACATGTCTATTGCCCAAGTCGACATGACATTTAATTATGTATTCAGTTCATTTTTTGAGCTGACATGATGAATTCCTTATTGATTTGCTTGCAGACTTCTTGAGCTTGCTAATGGAGGATTGTTCTTGGTCTTGGAGGGCTTATTTTGCTTGAATAAATTTCACTTAAGCTCATGAAGAGCTTCTTCATACATGACTTGACTCTTTGAAATAATAATAAAATCTTAAAGACATCAAGAATAAGTCTTTTGACCTATGACACTTCTTTCTCATGAAACCCACGTAGCAAGGCATACAAAAATAATTTATTCTCTTTTATTACATTATTTACAAAGATCATGTCATTATGATGACCGAACCTAGTTACACTTTCTTCAACAAGAACAACTGGCAACTAATTTTGAGTTTAATGAAGGCCTAAATGGCGAAGGAGAAGGTTCATCATATTCAGAAAAGGAGGAGGATCAAGGAGACAAATATATGGTTGATCAAGGTCTAGATTGGATGGCCCAAGGGCCACTCGCTCTTCTAGATAACCTTCATAGAATGCTTAGACATTCGAAGAAGTTGTTATCTAAGTTCAATCCTAACAAGAAGACGAAGGCAGATGATCATATCTATGATTTCTACACGCATCTATGAATGTTAGAGGTATGGTACAATGACGTTGCTTGTAGTCTTTTTCCTTTCACTTTAGAAGGTAGAGTAGCAACATGGTATCATACTCTGCCTGTGAATTTAATCCATGATTGGAGGGAATTTAAGAAATTGTGTTTGGAGAATTTTTTTGATGATAAGACTCCCACCATGTTATTAAAACAACTTAGAAATATTAAGATGAGGGAAAAGGAGATAGTCAAAGATTTCAATCAAAGGTTCAACCGTATATTGAATAAGTCCCCCATAAACATGCAACCTCATGATTTTATCATTATATATTATTATACAACTGCCTTGCAAATCAACATTTATGCTTTTATTAAGAGAGATACAAAGGAGACACTGGCTTTAAACTTTGCAGAAGCAATTGTCGTGGAGAAATACTTGCATGCCATTGGAGCCATTATTGATGATAAAGAATCTAAAGACTTCACGAAGACTAGCAAGAAGTCTCAACCTTCTTCAAGTAAGGCTAAAGAAAATGATTTTGTTGATATTGAAAGATTGACTAAATATTTAAAGGCACTCACTAATGAAGTCTCAAAATTAAAGAGAAAGTCAAGCGAGACCTCTACTAGTAGCAAGCCCTAAGTCTTTCTTATTCAAAAGGAATAACAACAACAACAACCAACCATATAAATCTACCCAGGGTTCAAATGTTGTGTTGATTGTTGAAAGTATAGGTATGGATAACTATTGTTCCTTCCATTAGGAATGTCATTAAGAATTTTTTTTTCCCACAGTGGAACCACAACATGAATTCTCTAGCAGCACATATCATTGATACTTTACTAGCAGATGAGCAATTCAAGTAGAAAGAAGAAACAAATGAGCCTTCAATAGCCGAGGAAAGTATAGGTATTGGATATGTGATTAATACTTTTGATTTTATTCTCAATACTGACAATAAAAATGTTGAAGCACCATCTCAAAGTGAAGCCCCTCGGCAGAAACAAATTGGTAATTTTAATTTGAGGAGAAAAAGGCCCATTTCTGAGAAGGAAGTGATGAGACAAGAACTAAATAAGCAATTGTTAAGAAGGCTCATACCACCAACTAATCCCGCTTAAAATACACAAAACGGGCCTGGAAATGTTGTTTCTTCTAAGAACACTTCCACTATCAGTAAAAATAAGTCTATCACTCCGAAAGTTTGAAACAAAGCTACACCTCCAAAGACTTCAACATTCCCTGCCAAAAATGAAACTATTGATTATAATATAATCAAAGACTTGAAAAGAGCTCGTGCTAATATTTCCATACTTGAGCTCTCAAAGATAGCAGGCCAGCGTGAAATACTTTTCCAAGCCTTCTCATAGCCTTCATCAGGTGATAAAGCTTCTTCCTCTCAAATGATATCTGGTAAGTCTTTTGGAACTCTTGAATCTATGGTTAATGTTGTAATTTTAGATGCTAACATTCTCTACTCCGCATTTCTATTAACTTTTGGAATTTTTAATTACAATGTCCATACTTGTTTGGTTGGTTCGGGTGCATCTGTGAATGTAATGCCATTATCTTTTGCTAAGAAAATTAATGCTAAATGGGATAAAACTAATGCACAATTCATTCACTTGGAATTACTTGTCCAGGCCTTTGGTGAACTTAGGAATGTTATTATTCGTTTACCATCAGGCCAATGGGTACACCAATGCATAAACATTATGATTATGGAAAATCCTGAAGCCTATGGCTTATTGTTGACTCTATATTGGTCTAGTAAATTACAAGGGTATTTTACAACAGATTGGTCATGTTGTCACTCACTGCTCACTCACTGCTTTGCAAATGATCAGTTGTCCAAGATGCATAAAAATAGTGAAATTGAAGCCATTTCCTAAGCCATAGAAGCTATTAGAGCTTGATTATACCCTCTCTATTGCATAGTGTTCAGAAATAGCTTTCCAATGGTAAATAGAAGTCCAAAAATGGACTCCTGGATCAGAAGTTAGAGCCTATTGAAGATTACCTTTAAAAGACCCAAAAAACAAAGAAAAGAACTAAGGGATGAAGAAAAATCGCAATCGGAGGTATGAGACAAATCATAATCGCAGATCAGGCTTTCTGGTAGTTAAGGGATACTGGAGGGGTGCAAAAATCAGTGACCCATTGATCACCGATATCACATATCGGCAGTCAGTAGGTTAGAGCAGAGCATTTATCAATATATCGACAATCAGGGGCCCCAGGCATAGAACATCCCGCAATATCAGTGGACCAAAGGGCTACCACTCTAAAAACATTGGGGGGGGGGTGGGAATTGTGCGATGTAGTGTTACATTGCTCAGGGAGGCCAAGAATCATTTACAAAGGAAATGCGGAACAAAACCAAGGCCGGGTTACCCCCTTCTCTCTCCTCCATGTGGCATCGACACATCGACATATTGGTGAAGTCTGAGAAATCGTTGATTGACCGGGTTTTCATTCCAAGATCATGTAGGGGCCTATTCTACAATACAGTGTAAAAGCACTTGGGAACATCAAAAGGAATTAACAAATGAAATTCCATGAAAAATTAAGACCGAGCAACCCCTTTCTCTCTCCTCTAAGTGGTGGTATGGCAATCGACCATCCATCCGTCCCGCATATCGTAGTACCATAGTCCTGCACATCACAATCCCACAGTCCCGCAATCCCGCATCCCGTAGTTCCGTAATCCCACGTCACGTAGTACCGCAGTCGTACAGTATCGCAGTCCTACAGCCTCACAGTCTTGCAGTCCCGCATCCCGCAACATCACAGCTCTGCACACTCCAAAACCTTGTGTTATCGCCTATTTGCGGTATAACGTTAAATCGCTGGGGAGGCCGAAATTCATTTACAAGGAAATGCATGCAAAAACAGGATTGGGCAGGTCTTTTTCTCTCTCCTCCAGGGGGCCATGTGGTAGCATATGATTGGTCCTTAGAGCTGACATGCCAGCTGACGTCATTAGTGATGTGGCAGTACGAACGCTGATGTGGCAGTATTGGTGGACACGTGATCCAAGTCTGGGTGTGACAAAGGACCATTCCAAGGCCTTTTACTTTCGTGATGTGTTAAATTGCATTTTTAAAAGAACATAAATGAATTCATCTGCATACTGTAAAGAAGAGGAACATGACAAGAATCACCACATGAAATAACAAGACGTTGATAATAGAGTTCGTCCAGGAGGGACTACGTCTCCGGGCCCCCATGTCAAGATGGTGTAGGCCACTGCATTAAGTGCTGTCAATAGTGATGATATACATAAGAGGTGATGTTGCTACCATACAAGGAAAATGGCCTCACACAGGAGTGGCTCCAAGAGATGTTCCGCTACAGGAACTCTTAGTCAAAAGACTCCTATCAGTATGACACAAAACTCGTGGATGATGATCATCCCACCAACATGGCATAAAAGGGATCTCAATGCAAACATGCATGGTGACAATATGAGTATCCCATCAACATGATGACAAAGGGATCTCGAACAAAACATGACGAATCATGACAAGAAGTACATCACACAACTGATTCCACATCACATCAAGCAGGAATCATGAAAACGAGTAAGAAACAAGATCCCACATCAAGCATCAAACATGGATCTGTAAAACGTAATGCATAGCAAAAGAAGTACAAAAACACACTGCATATACCTCACATCCAGGGGCCATTTGAAGAAGCGGATGTCAAACTGCTAACGCTGTTCGGACCATTGATCTCACGGCATCGAATCGCATGGAAATGACTGCTCGCTTATGAATGTTGACCCCTGCACTCCACTTAGAAAAGTGGCTGAAAAGTAGAATGATCAAATGAAAAATATGAATGCACCATCAGTTTTGTGGAGCTGAATAGTGAAAAATTGACTATCAAATTTCTGAATTATGAGAAAGTGGAAATCTGGGGCTCAAGGAATCTTTTATATTCCCCTAGATTCCTCAAAGATTCCCTCCTCCGGGTCCTCTGCAAATCAGCTACTCAGATCAAGAAACTAACTGCACCATCGGGTTCGTGTTGCCGAGAGGTGTAAGATCAACATAAAGTTTGTCCAATTTGGACATTGCGAAAATTTCACTCTCCTCGAAATTTTGCTCAGTCATGGTTCCACCTGCATAAAAAATTAATTAAAAAAAACTTTGCCTTGTTTTCCATGCCTTCTCCTGGTTCCTCCATCTGCCTTGGCGTACTGTGCAAATGAGGTTTATATATCAAAATTCGGGCAGACATTGCAATGAAATCCATTGGTGTTTTGGAAAGTAAGGAAAATTGTTGAGGAGGGGTTGGCCGATCAAATCCTGCCCCTCCCTATTTTAACACATTATGGGTTTTGTGTTTTAAATTAGGCGGCAGGTCCACATTTTTTTGTGTGGCCTGTGCCCCTTATCCACTGTTTGTTATGGTTTTACACACGAAGCATGCATTTATTTTAGAGTTTCGTTTGTAGTTGTGTATCATGGGGCCGTTGGTGAGTTGACGTGTGAGGTTGGTGAGGGTGCCCGGGAGGCGGGCCGGCCACGCTAGCCGAGCGGGTTCAATCCACACCACCCTCAGCTTATCATTTTTCTATGTTTGGTGGGGCATGGGCCAAGTCCATCGGAGGTGGCCCGCCCACTTCCTGGATTTATGTTGTTAACCATATGAGGGGCAGAGGTTGGAGGGCTCGGCGGGGTGATGGCTGCCGAGCCACCTTAAATTTGATTTTGTTATTAAGGTTGCGGTTAGGCTGGTGGGTGTTATGGCCTGTCAGCCTTATAAAAATAATTTTTTTGTTATGAAATAGTTTGGGGGTGGCGGGGGTGGTGGCGCGACACCATAATATCTATTTTTTTTTCGATTTTATTATGAATAGGGGAGATTTTCAAACCTTTAGAAAATAAGGGATATTGGGAAAATTAACAAGGCCACACTTTCAACCAATTTCGGGAGCTAGGTTTCATGCCCTAGGGTTGGTCAAATTCTAGGACACTTAAACCTGACCCACAACCCAACTTTGACCACAACTTTGACTAGCTTGTTCTCCCTCATATGAACTTTGATTGACGAACCATTCACACCGCCACGTTTAGGACGATGAGACCTACGTTTTGGTCATGGTTAGAAAACATTATGACAACTTTGATTCTCGAGCTTTCATAAGCCCTCTTTGTCCTGTGTGTGTCCCTGGAGCCACCTGGATCAATCCTCCTCACTGAGGAGCTTTTGTTCCTCCAAAAGCATGAAAAACAATCTGTAACTCTTTTGTACCTTGTCTACATCACAAGCATCCTGAAAGGTCTCGCTTTCATTCCCTTCACCTTTTCTCTTCAGAGCCTTAAGCGATGAGCCGACACCTGCAACCTATGCAACCTGTAGTACATTGTTTTGCAAATTTCATGCTTGACTTACATGACCAACTAATGACCCAAGAATCCACACTTGCCACAAGTTTATAGCACATACTCGGTGGTCAAGTTTACATCCAGATGGACACAATACCCCAGCTACGAAACAAGGCCAACATATAATTGTTGCTTCAACAAGTGATGGAAAACTCTTCATCACTACAACACATGATTTACATAGATAAGTCCAAACACTATTTTCTTTGACAAGTGATGGAAACACAACATCACTTTCACGGTTTATCATGCAACATAGAATAAGACTAGACATCATTGTTGCTGAACAAGTGATGGAAAACACAACATCACTTTTACATCTTAAAATGCAACAAATGATTTACAAAAGCACAACCGTGACAAGCTAACATATCTAGAAACCATTTTTCACTTATCAATGTGAATGGGTCACCTCCTTGTGGCGGTTTTTCTTGTCAAACAACTGTTTCATCTGGTTCATGCATCGACACCTTGTCTTTAAGGCGCTGCTCTGGATGGAGCTTCCAACAGGTGGCTCTTTGATGACCACTTCTACCACAATGACTGAATAGGTCTTCTTCCTCTAGATCTTCTTAACATGTTTCTTTACCTACTGTTGAGAGGGCCTTTCACGCCCCATCCTTTTGTGTACTACAATTCTTTTCCAACACTTACAAAATGTATGGTTATGTAATCCACAAAAGGTACATGTTTTTCAATGCTATGTTTTACGTCATATTTAACAACACGATTATAATCGAAATGAACATTTGAATGTCGAGAGTGGCTATACCTTTCCTCGTTGTCTCTGGTGTAAGTATGGTGATGCAAGCATGCCTCAGCTCTTTCCTTGCAATGGAAACTGCCATGGGATGATGGGGATGTGTTCCCATCATTCTCTTTCCTCGACGATTTTGACAATGTCTCAGAAGCATATGAGACCTTCGAGCACTCTCCCTTGGTGTATCTCAAACCTGCAAATTGAGGTCTCAACATAATCTCCATTGGTTGGGTTATGCCTTGGTTATTAACACCAAGTTCTTTTTCCTCCTTGTGCCTCGTCCTGGTAAGGAGCCTCATGTTTGTGCTTGTAATTGGGATCTCCAAAACTCCAACAGAAATCATACTATGTGAAGACAAAACCGAAAGGAATTCAACATCGTTTACCTCCTCTGTCGATGTGGAAAGAACTAATGAGGGCTTCTCATCATCTGTTGTTGGTGGTTCGCTAGCTGTCTTAGCGCATTCCCAAAATTACTTTCTGACATACCCAAGCCCTATCTAACGGGATAATTCTTCCACTTTGATGGGGTTGACAATTCCTTGGCCATTAATGCCCAAGCCTTTTCCTTCATACCCCATTTTCTTCAACAGTTTGGAGCCAATTCCTGTGGTATGATTTTCAAACACAGCGAAATCATCATTAGGACATATACATGAATTTGGAGAACTACTTTTTACCTCACATGGGTCACGTTGCAGCTTTTCCAAGGCCTCATCCTTAGCTTGCAGCTGTCGTAGAAAACTTTGTTTTTCCTCTTTCTCTTCATGTAGACATATATGTTAATCTAGGTTGTCATCGGTGTCAAGATGGCACTAGTCGAAATGACAAATATTGTTGATATGATTGGTTCCAAATGATGATGTTATAACTCTTGTTTCATAAGAATGTCATTAATTGGTATGTCAAGTCACTAATGAAGAAGTCTTAAGAAGTGCCAAGTTCCAAGTATTTAGAAGCCCTTGATGACATATGAAGGACTACATTTGATGTTGTCATATTCTTGATGAATGACCACAATTGATGATGGCACTTGATGAGGTATTGATAACATGGTTGAAGATCATTTGATGGTTGGAAGATTATTTTGGAGTTCTCCTAATGATGTTGCACTATGACTGCACTAGTATATGACATTGTTCATGCATCATGCTACATGGATGTTGCAAACCTACATAATGACTCTATGATCCTGTGATGAATTTGATAACAATGAAGAAGCTGCATTGTTCCAAACATTCCTCATGCTGTCCCAAACTTTTTATGCATAAAATTTAAGGATAGTCACAAAGAAAAATTATTTTGGACACCTTGCAGGAATCCTTTCAAAATGAATCCTAGACCATCTAAAGAGGATTTTTTCCTCTTTCTAACGAACCTTTATTTTCCCCGAAACTCCCAATTGTTTGTGAGATATTGAATTTTCAAGTTAAAGAAATTATTCCTAGCAGTGAGTTGACCTACACTCAGTCAAACAAGTCGGCCTCACTTCAAATAGATGTGTCACTTTAGTTATAAACGAAATATCTATAAATAGACATCTAAATACTTCATTTTGATCAGAATTTCAGGCAAGAATTCAGAGATACGAAGTACAAGAGAAGAAAAAAGGCCGAGGAGAACAAGGAGACTATTGTTTAGGACGAAAAAAAGGATAATTCTGTTTGGGCATAAAATCTTGGTCAAAGTTGCCGTATTTTTGTGGTCGATGCTGCTATAGTTGCCGTGGTCGAAGCTGTCATAATTGTCATGGTAGAAGCTTCCATAGTTGTCGTGGTTGAAGTTGCCATTGTCAAAACTGACGTAGTTTCCGTGGTCGAAGTTGTCATAGTTTTCGTGGTCTAAGTGTTGATTTATTGGGATTGGAAAAATATATCTTGTTGAAGTCTTCTCTTAAGAACAGAATAGGGAAGAGTTGGAGAACTTTGTGAAGCAGTATATTGAAGATTTGTGGATATCATTGAAGACCATGATGCATTGAAGCCATTGTGAGGTGACCTTGAAGAAGTTTTGTTTGGGTAACATGAAGAGCAGTGGTGACACCTTCATGTGAAGAACAAGGTGGTCATTGATGATGTGAGGTGGAGACTAAGTGAAGGCGTAGCTGAAGATTGATAGGGCTTGTTGAAGAAGACATTGGGAACCATGAAGTATAACCAAACATACCTTGCAAAGTGAAGCTATAGGGCTGCAGCCCTTGGGGTTGGTGCCTTGGAAAGTCCAAGTTGGTGCTTGGAAATATAGGATTGGTGTCTTTGGAGTTGGTGCTCCTAAACTCAAGATTGGTGCCTTGGATAAGATAGGGTTGGAGCCTTAGAGGATCAGAGTCCTCAAGAAATTAGGTCAGAGCCTGAACGAGATATAGGGTTGGAGCCTCAAATTTGACAAGGTTGGAGCCTTGGAAGTCCAAGTTGGTGCTTTCAAAATGCAGGTTAGAGCCTGGGAGATTGAAGATCAATGTCTTCACCTAGGGTTGGAGCCCTACATATATTGTACTTGATTTATTGAAGAAATTAATAAAAGAATTTATTCTTATTATTTATTTTGTGTTCTAAATATAAGTGATCTAACTGGTAAAAGTAACAATTGAAAATAAATACTGATTCAACCCCCTTTCAATATTTCCAACAATTGGAATCAAAGCCAGTACCTCCACTCAAAGCCTAACAGCTTGAAGGTTGATCCTTAAAACACAAATGCCGAAGCCAAGGAAGAAAGTCTCCAATCCTCCTAAAGATGTGTCTCCCTCAACCACCGAAATTGAAGTTAATCAATTTATGAAGGCTCCATTGTTCAATGGAAACTTTGATATATGGGAAGTAAGAATGAGGAATTTCTTAAAGACTCAAGGTATTGAAGTTTGGAAATAAATGATTTCTAATAACATGATGGATGGAGAATCCAAGGAACATAATACAAGAGCAATGAAAGCAATCTTGAATGGGCTACCTAATTCTATGAAGGCCAATTTTGAAAAATGTTCATCAGCAAAAGGAATATGGGATAAAATTCATGATTTTCACTCAAAAGGAGTGTTGACAATGATCTCTAGATAAGAAAATGAAGTTGAAGATAAGAGTGATGACATAAATGCTATAGAAGACCTAGAAGACGAAGAGAATGAAAAAGATTTTGAAGAAGATCTCCTCACTAAACTTATGGTTACCATGGAAGAGATTATCAATTTGAAAAAGGAAAATGAGGAACTTAAGAAGAAAGCACTAGCTGGTGACCAAGACCAAACAGGGAAGGAAGTTGAACTTGCCAAGCTTCAAGTAGAAGAAAGAGATGAAGAGCTCGCCAAGATTAAGGACGAATTTCATCAAAACAAAAGAAATATCATGAAGAAGTCATATCCATGACAAATCAATTGGATAAGGTAAAGAAACATGAATATACCTTGTCAATCCACCTTCAACAAAGGCATAAAAGCTTCAACAAACTTGAAGAAGAGATTGGTCAATACAAGGAAGAGCTCTCCTCCCTTAGATCTCAATTAGAAGAAGCAAGGAAACAAGCACAAGAAGGTGAGAAGGTGATGGAAGCTTTGAAATTCATGGAAGGACAAGTTGATGAAGCAAAAAAGGAGAGAAACACCATGATATGCCAACTAGAAGAAATGATGATGACATCACCAAGTTAAAATCAGAAATCACTTCTCTTAAGGCCCAATTGTGTGAAGAAACCAAGACGAAGGAAGAAATGGAGATCATTATATCAAAGAAGGATGAAGAATGCAAGAAAATGAAGGAAGAAATTGTCTTTCTTAAAAAAGAAGTTGACTTTCTGAACAAGAACTTGAAAAGTTCTCAAACCCTAGATGACATCCTAAGTCATCAAAGGTCTCCCCTTGATAAATTAGGTCTTGGCTATGTAGGTGAATCCTCAAGTAAGAATGATGCCCCTAATGCTTCAAACAACAAGGATGTGAGGAAGCCTGGAAGAAATGTTGATGCTCCCAGTTCCAACAAAGGCAAGGAGAAGAGTCAAGACAACTATGGAAGAAACCCTCCTCCAAGAAGAAATATAGATAATGTCAAGAATACAAAAGGTGATGGATATTATCAAGGAATCCCAAGGCATAAAGGCTTCAAAATTACATCAAGGAAATATCCATCACCAGGGACCAAAGTATATTTCTTGGTTATTGCTATTCTTGTACAAACTTTGGGCACATGGAAAAATATTGTAAGGCATATCACAAAGATAATTATAATGGTCCCCGTCAATCTCCGAGAAGCAATTTTGCAAGAAGAAGTCATGAATTATTATTCATGAACAACATAGACTTCTTCAAGTGTCATAACATTGGTCATATGGCATGCAATTGTAACTTGATTTGGGAACCTACTCAAGCTAGAACTATGCCAGATAAGAAAGTTATACAAGTATGGAGAAGGAAGCAAATTGAATCTGGAAGTCCCTTGAACACTCTAGCCAACAACGCATATTGTTGACTTGATGAAGTCATACTTGATATTCCAAGTATTTGATGGGGAGACTCTGTCAAAATCAATGCCATGCATATAGTTAGGGGGAGCTTATGATGATTAAGCATTCTTGTAGAAGCTATCCGTGAATGGGCCCTATGAAATCCTTGATGAGCCACATGGACAATAATACTTTGATAGATTGTCTCTCGGGAGAATTTCCATTGAAGAGCATGATACCTTATCCATCCATGAACTACTATTGAAAATCTCTTCCATTTGGTCACTAAGCAGGTAATATTTCTTGAGCTAGAGGAGGTCGTGCAGACGGGGGGAGTTGGTTCATCACATGAAGGAATTTAAGCACATATATCATGGACCGCATTGCCAGAAATAACAACAACATGACAGGGGGAGTAACATACCTATGAAGAAATACTATTCGTAAAGAAAAGAAGCAGCGTGATAGGGGGAGTACTTGGGCACCCCATTTTTCGTTGATGTCAAAGGCGGAGAGAACGTTGAAAGGGAAAGAATATTGCCATCAATGAAAAAGGGGGAGATTGTTAATCTAGGTTTTCAATGATGTCAATATGGCACTAGCTGAAATGACAAATATTGTTGAGATGCCTGGTTCCAAATGATGATGTCATAACTCTTGTTTCATAAGAATGTCATTAATTAGTATGTTAAGTCACTAATGAAGAAGTCTTAAGAAGTGCCAAGTGCCAAGTATTTATAAGCCCTTGATGACATATGGAGGACTACATTTGATGATGTCATATTCTTAATGAATGACCACAATTGATGATGGCACTTGATGAGGTACTGATAACATGGTTGGAGATCATTTGATGGTTGGAAGATTATTTTGGAGTTCTCCTAATGATGTTGCACTAGTATATGACATTGTTCATGTGTCATGCTACATGGATGTTGCAGTCCTACATAATGACTCTATGATCCTATGATGAATTTAATAACAATGAAGAAGCCACGTTGTTCCAAACATTCCTCATGCTGTCCCAAAATTTTTATTCATAAAATTTAAGGATAGTCACAAAAAAAATTATTTTGGACACCTTGGACACATCCTTTCAAAATGGATCCGAGACCATCTTAAAGAGGATTTTTCCTCTTTCTAACAAGCCTTTATTTTCCCCGAAATTCCCAATAGTTTGTGAGATATTGAATTTTTAAGTTAAGGAAATTATTCCTAGTAGTGAGCCGACCTACACTCAATAATACAAGTCAGCCTCACTTCAAATAGACGTGTCCCTTCAGTTATAAACGAAATCTCTATAAATAGATGTCTAAATACTTCATTTTGATAAAAAATTCAAGCAAGAATTCAGAGATACGAAGTACAAGAGAAGATAGAAGGCTGAGGAGAAGAAGGAGACTATTGTTTAGGAGGAAAAAAAGGATAATTCTGTTTGGGCATAAAATCTTGGTCAAAGCTCACGTATTTTTCATGGTCGACGCTGCCATAGTTGCCGTGGTCAAAGATGCCATAACTTTTGTGGTCGAAGCTGCTGTAGTTGTCGTGGTTGAAGCTGCCGTAGTCGAAACTGACGTAGTTTCCATGGTCGAAGCTGCTATAGTTTCCATGGTTGTTGGATGCCGTAGTTGCCATGGTCGAAGCTGCTGTAGTTGTCGTGGTTGAAGTTGATGTAGTTCCCATGGTTGAAGCTGTCGTGGTCGAAGTTGTCATAGTTTTCGTGGTCAAAGTGTTGATTTATTGGGATTGGAAAATAGATCTTGTTGAAGTCTTCTCTTGAGAACAAAATAGGGAAGAGTTGGAGAACTTTGTGAAGAAGTATATTGAAGATTTGTGGAGATCATTAAAGACCATGATGCATTGAAGCCATTATGAGATGACCTTGAAGAAGTTTTGTTTGGGTAACATGAAGAGCAGTGGTGACACCTTCATGTGAAGAAAAAGGTGGTCATTGATGATGTGACATGGAGACTAAGTGAAGGCATAGCTGAAGATTGATAGGGCTTGTTGAAGAAGACATTGGGAGCTGTGAAGTATAACCAGACATACCTTGACAAAGTGAAGCTATAGGGTTGGAGCCCTTGGGGTTGGTGCCTTGGAAAGTCCAAGTTGGTGCTTGGAAAATATAGGATTGGTGTCCTTGGAGTTAGTGCTCCTAAACTCGAGGTTGGTGCCTTGGATAAGATAGGGTTGGAGCCCTAGAGGATTAGAGTCCTGAAACTAGGTCAGAGCCTAAACCAGATATAGGGTTGGAGTCTTGGAAGTCCAAGTCGGTGCTTGGAAAATATAGGTTGGAGCCTTGAAGATTGAAGATTAGTGTTTTCACCTAGGGTTGGAGCCCTACATATATTGTACTTGATTTATTGAAGAAATTGATAAAACCATTTATTCTTATTGTTTATTTGTGTTCTAAATATAAGTGATATAACTGGTAAAATTAACAATTGAAAAGAAATACTAATTCACCCCCCTCTCAGTAGTTCCAACAACATCTTCAATTTAGCGTTCTCTGTTTGAAGATTTTGGTTGTTGTGCTTTAGTTCTTCCAGGGCTTCTTCTGTGGCTCACAACTGAAGCTGCAATCGCTCCTTTTCCTTTGTCTCTTTCTATAGATTTTCATCCATTATTTCCACCCTTTTGGAAATTTTGAGCATGGTTTCGTACATCGCTTTTTCATCCTCTGTTGCTACACGTTCCATTGTTCACACTTGCAATTCACATTAACGCAAAGACCGCTCTGATACCACTTGATCCAGATCCGGGTGTGACAAAGGACCCTTCCAAGACCTTTTACTTTCGTGATGTGTTAAATTGCATTTTCAAAAGAACATAAAGGAATTCATCTACATACTATAAAGAAGAAGAACATGGCAAGAATCACCACATGAAATAACAAGACGTTGATAACAGAGTTCGTCCAGGAGGAACTACGTCTTCGGGCCTCGATGTCAAGATGGTGTAGGCCGCTACATTAAGTGTTGTCAATAGTGATGATGCACATAAGAGGTGATGTCACTATCATAGAAGGAAAATGCCCTCACGCAGGAGTGGCTCCAAGAGATGTTCCACTACAGGAACTCTCAGTGAAAAGACTCCTATCAGTATGACACAAAACTCATGCATGATCATCATCCCGCCAACATGGCATAAAAGGGATCTCAATGCAAACATGCATGGCGAAAATATGAGTATCCCATCAACATGACGATAAAGGGATCTCAAAAAAAACATGACGAATCATTACATCACACAACTGATTCCGCATCACATCAAGCAGGAATCATGAAAATGAGTAAGAAACAAGATCCCACATCAAGCATCAAATAGGGATATGTGCAACAAAATGCATAACAAAAGAAGTACATGAACACACTGCATATACCTCACATCCAGGGGCCATATGAAGAAGCGGATGTCAAATTGATGAAGCTGTTCAGACCATCGATCTCATGGCATCGAATCGCATGGAAATGACTGCTCGATCATGAATGTTGACACTTGCACTCCACTTAGAAAAGTGGTAAAAAAATAGAATGAGCAAATGAAAACTCTAAACGCACCATTAGATTTGTGGCATCGAATAGTACAAAATTGATTGTCAAATTTCTGAATTCTGAGAAAGTAGAAATCTGGGGCTCAGGGAATCTTTTAGATTCCCCCTAGATTCCTCAAAGATTCCCTCCTACGGGTCCTCTGCAAATCGACCACTCAGATCAGGAAACTAACTGCACCATCAGGTTCGTGTCACCAAGAGGTGTAATATCGACATAAAGTTTGTCCAATTTCGACAGTGCAAAAATTTCACCCTCTTGGAAATTTTGCTCAATCATCATTCCATCTGCATAAAAAATTAATAAAAAAATCAACTCTGCCTCGTTTTTCATACCTGTTCCTGGTTCTTCCATTTGCCTCGGTGCACTATGCAAATGAGGTTTATATATCAAAAGTAGGGCATACATTGCAATGAAAACCATTGGTGTATTGGCAAGTAAGGAAAATCATTGAGGAGGGGTTGGGGGATCAAATCCTGCCCCTCCCTATTTTAACACATTATGGTTTTTGTGTTTTAAATTGGGTGGCAGGTCCACATTTTTTTATGTGGCCTACGCCCCTTATCTGCCAGTTTTTTTGGTTGTACGCACAGAGGGCACATTCATTTTGGAGCGCCATTTGCGATTGTGTACTGTGGGGCTGTTGGTGAGTTGATGTGTGAGGTTGGTGAGGGTGCTTGGGAGGTGGGTCGGCCATGCTGGCCGAGTGGGTTCAAGCCCCGCCACCCTCAACTTATTGTTGTTTTATGTTTGGTGGGGAGTGGGCCAAGTCCACCGGAGGTGGCTCGCCCACCGCCTGGATTTATGTTGTTAACCATATGAGGGTTGGATGTTGGAGGGCTCAGTGGGGTGATGGCCGCCAAGCCACCTTAAATTTTATTTTGTTGTTAAGGTTATGGCTAGGCTGGTGGGGTTTAAGGCCTGTCGGACTTATAACAATGAAATTTTTACTATGAAATAGTTTGGGGGTGGTGGGGGTGGTGGCTCGCCACCGTAATATCTATTTTTTTTTTTTTTTTTATTAGGAATAAGGGAGATTTTCCAATCTTTAAAAAATAAGGGATATTGGGGAAATTAACGAGGCCACAATTTCGACTGATTTTGGGAGCTAGGTTTCATGCCCCGGGGTCGGTCAAATTGTAGGACACTTAAACCTAGCCCACAACTGATCCGAATTGGATCCACGAAAAATTATCAAAGTACCATGACTATATCAAATTAGGATAGAATTCGAATTTATGAACAAAGAGTTAGCGGAAGACCTCTAGACAGTGGCTGTTTGCAGCCATCAAGGAATGACGAGGACCTTGGTCAAAGCGCGCTGACTGAGGCCCATGGAAATCATGTAGGAGGCAAAACTGGCAGTTGGGAAGTCCAGATCGGGAAACGAAGGCATCGCTGGGCAAAACCCCTCGAGAAGGAAAATCCCCGAAGTGCTTGGTTGCATGGGAAGCGGGGAAATCGTGGGGAAAGTGCTAAGGCGAAAGGCGGGTCCTGTGATCCAAAACCAGTGGTATAGTGGGGGCATCCTTGGGTGGTAAGCAGATTTGGCATAAAACGAGTGATTCCATTCATCACATGATGCATGTCCAGTGGATGAGAGAGAAAACCGCCTCTCATCGTGCGCCAATGGTCGAGCAAGTCAACCGCGCGTAAAGAGAGAACACCATAGGATCTGGGGGCTCCAATTCTGATGGCAGAGATTGCGCCCGATGGAGAAACCGGATTTGATGGGGGAATTAAGCCGCGACACATAAAAGTTTGAAGTTTGATTTGACTACTGAGTTGGCGGATGAGTCATTCCACAGTGTAACTGAAATACCGAACCGTTGAGGAAGAGTTGGTGCCGTTCGTGAGAGGATAACGGCCACTTCCCTGTGAGCTGTTGGCGATGACATAGAGGTAGGGAACTCCAAGTGAACAACAATAGGTGATCCGAAGGGGTGGAAAAGGAAGCGAATGGTCAAGGATAGATTGGCTTTATGCCATGAATAGACAGAGAATAGAACACGAAGACAGAGAGAGCGAGAGCAAAGAAAAGACAGTGAAGCAACAAGCAGGAAACAGAGAGCTGAGCTGACCTAAGGCAACATCGAATAGATAGAAAGCTTGAGAGGTTCGAGCAATCCCTATGAGGATTTGTCAGGAATTGAGTCCCACATTGGGCTCCTCCCATTAAAGACCAAAGAGGTCAAGACTTGGAAAGGGAAAGAGTCTGTGCACTCTAGTGGCTTATGGAATCAAAGAACCACCCTACCAAGCGTTATGTATTTCAGGAGACTCAAATTGAGCTCCCATTGTAAATCTCTACTTTAAAGACACAATAAAATAAGGCCACACTGAAAGCTAGACCAGAGATGTAGCCCTGGAGAATAGGGTGAACTCCTTATTAATTTGTTGTGTTCTTGTATTTTCTTACTGTGTGTCTCTTACTATTTTCCATTTTCCAGTGTCTATGTATTTTGCAATCTGATCGATCCATTGCCTAAAATAACATGTTTAAAACACACCAGCACATGAGTCTGTAATACCTTCATTCATTAATTATCTAACTGAGATCACTCACGAGTGATTTTCAGATCAACAACCCAACTTTGACTAGAACTTTGACTGGCTCATTCTCCCTCATACGAGCTCAGATTGATGAACTGTTTTCACCACCGTGATCAGGATGACGAGACCTATGCTTTGGTCCTAGTTCAAAAACACTCTAATAACTTTTATTCTCAAGATTTCATAAGCCCTCTTTGTATTGTGTGTGTCCCTGGAGCCACCTAGATCAACACGTTTCACTTAGTTTTGGTGTTTTCAGGGGTCAAATGGGGTCATTCCAGGTGACACGTGTCACAACTCACAGGGTGACACATGGCAGTGATGAGGTCACCACAGGATTGATGATCCACATTCGCACGAAGCGAAGGCTTACTCTTCTACCGATACACCTCCCTAGCTGCGATTGCGATAAGGAAAGAGGACTGTTGGGTATACGAACAAAGTCCCACATTATGAGGCAATTACTATTTTTGTGATGTTTTTTGGACATAGAGCCTTCCCTGGCCGAGACAACAAGTTGATTTGACAACTGAGACTTGGCCCAGGGATATTTTCTACTGTATCATGATTAATAACGCACCCCCTCTTTTTATAAATAGAGGGTAACAAAACTGAATAAAGGTTCTGAAATATGCAAAGAAAGGCTGACATTTTTGTGAGACTGTATCACTTAGTTACATAGATCTTGCAGAATATCACAGGAGTAGTGGTGATTCCCCCTTTTAAGTATTACAGTGTGTTATTTCCTGTTTTCATCCATTTTTTCTATTTCCTCCTCTAATTTCATGCAACAATAGATGCCAACATATTTCATACTTGCCTACAGATTCATTTGCATTGAGCTATTAATGCACATGCATGTTTAGTGGGTTGAAATTATATCTTTAAATTGCACTACATGAATCATAGCATACAATTTTTTTTTTGTCCATTATATCTACCTGTAACTCAGATAATTGTAGCAAATCTCATGGTTTCAGGCTTTATGTTTTTAATATAGAATTCTTGGTGCTTTGAGCTCTACATTTTGAGTTATCCCTTCTCTTTGTCTTCTCTCATTTATTCCACAAATCTTATTAAACTATAAGCCTTTGAAGTGCTCAGCCTTCACTACTTTCTGTTATATTTATGCGGACTGTGTATGTGTAGAAATACTAAAATACTTGCTTGTATCTTTGGATGAAAGAAACAAATCATGCCTCTTATATATGTGTATAGAACATGGTTGATGTCTCCTCCTGCTTGAGAATCATTTAAGACACACCTATCTAGATGTACCCAGGCACTGGTCTTGTAAGAAATCTAAGGTTGTCTTTGGGAGTGACAACATCTTCTAGCACTATTTCCAGGGAACCTATTGAAGGATTTTTCCCCTCCGATACGAAAAATTGAGCACCCTTCGTGTAGGTGAGTGAAGTCTGTTTTGATTTCATTCACATCACCTTGGCGACTCCACACCCCCTCATTATCATTCATCACCCTGGCTTTTAAAAGGTCTCATACTCGCTCATACACCCCTTAGCAAAAAGCCCCATTTTTATCTGACCTTGAAAAATTAATTTTCAAGAAATTCTGGAAAGAGAAAACTCCCCCTACTTGTGCTAAGATCTCACCAGCTTTTGCAAATTCCTCCAATTCTCATCCCACCGTTTCTCACTATTTAGGATTGGCTCCTAAGATCCTGACATACCCTACTTCCAGTCCAGCCACTCAAAACCCTGTGGTTTCAACCCAATTTCCTCAGCAAAATCTTCACCCCCCTCCTTTAATTCAGATGGCTCTTTTAGGCTTTTTTCTAAATAATTATGCACCTCTTGATTTATCTCAGCCCCTAAGTGTTATGCCCTAGGACTACTTAAAGCTTCTACCTAGGTTTAATGGGGAAGATGAAAATTCTACTCAGAAACAACTTTAGGCCTTCTCTGCTTTTGGTGAGAACCTAAATATAGAACAGCTAGATGTGGTCCTTAGACTTTTTGTACAGTCCCTTGATGGAGAAGGAAGAAAATGGTTTAAAGCCCTACCAAATGCCTCCATCACCACTTGGGAGGAACTTGAAACCTCTTTGACACAAAAGTGGGGTGAGAAGAGAAATCATGAGTACCTCCTCACAGAGTTCAATGCCATTAGGAAGAAGCCAAAGGAGGATATCTCAGAATTTAATAAGAGGTTCAATAAGAAATATAACAACTTGCCTGCTGAGATAAAGCCTCCTTCAACTACTACTCGTGTAGCTTACTTAGGAGCCTTTGAATCTGACTTTGGTTTTACCTTAAGAGAAAGGAAGTCTCCTACTTTAGATCAACTCCAAGTTGATGCTGTTGAAGTAGAAGCAAATTTTTCCTCAACAGGGAAGTCAAGTGGAAAGCATGAAACCACCGGGAATAAAAGAGGTAAAGAAGAAGCTTCCTACTCTGGTCAAACAAGAAAATCACTAGACCTGAACTTGGAGGAGCTGGATAAACTCATCAAGAGTTTGTCACATAAGGTTGGAAAGCTCAGAATTGAGAACAAGAGTCTCTCCAAACAAAATTCTCAAGGAAACAACCAGGGATATAACCCAAAATATAGAAGTCCTCCATTACAGACACCGCCAAAGGAAAGAAAGGAGCAACCAGATCAGATCCCTCATCCTCTATATTTAGAAGATAATCCCGATGAACAATGGTTAGATACACAGGAGATGCAGGGAAACTTATATTCTATTTCTCTTAAGAAGAACATGGAAATATGGCTCACCAGGAGGCCAGTCATGATAGAGAAACAACAAAAAAGGAGGAAGATATAGATTATTATTGTAAACAATTTGCAGATTTCATGCAAGCACAACTACAAAAAAGGTATGATCTAAGATCTTCAAGAAAGAGGTCAAGGGAGCTGGAACAACAAGAAGCAACTGCCCCTCAAACTATTCCCTCAGTACTAGATAAAGGGAAAGTTAAGCTAAATCCTGACCTTGCTAAGGTAAAAATCCCCTTGAATAAGGAAAGAAATAGTTGAGAGGGGCACACACAAAAGGAGGCACCTGTTCTGCAGAAAAATACCAGTGGTAGTGAACGAGAAGTAGAGACAGGAGGTAAAGAAAAGACCCAATCTACATTCAACCTTCAAAAGGAGATTGAATTGGTAAATATTTTTGTTCCATTGACTGAGATTCTGAAGCAGCCTACCGATAAAGCTCAGGTATCACAATTCGTGCATCCATAAGTCTTATCACCCACCCATGATTCTCTAAATATTCAGGAAGAAAGGCCAATGGTGGTCTTTGGGCCATATGTTGAAGAACTTGATCCTTCTACTGCACCTTTCTATGTGACTTTGCAAATCCATGACCTTCTTTTTCATAATTACGTGTTGCACTCCGGAGACTCTCACAACCTCATTCCATTGGATGTAATGGAACAACTTGACTTGCAGATCAATAGGCCCTACAAGGACCTATACTCTTTTGAATCCAAGAGGGTCAAATGTTTGGGAATGAGAAAGGATCTAGTGGTGAACCTAGCTCAAATCCCGGTGAAGAGATTGGTAATGGACATAGTAGTGGCAGATATACCCCCTCGTTTTGGCATGCTGCTATCTATATCTTGGGGTTCTAAGGTGGGGGGATCTATCAAGTTGGATCTAACTTATGCCACCATTCCCACCTTTAGAGGAGAACAAAGGAGGCTATATAGAGAATACAAGTTTGTAAAAACTGTGGCCTCAACTAAAGGCTCAAAAAATTCCCCAGTGTATGGAAAAGAACGTGACCTCTCATGTATACTCCTAGAAGAAGATGAGTCTATCTTAAAAGAAAAATTAGTCCACCTAACATGGTAGTTAGAACATCAGCACGCAAGTGAAAGCAAAGTATGGAAACTATATTTTGATGGAGCCAATTCAAAAGAGGTAAATGAGTAGGAGTATTGTTGGTATCTCTTGAGGGCCGCCTGATACCCCTCTCATTCAAGCTGGAGTTCAAAGCAACTAACAATGTGGTAGAGTATTCAAGCACTTCTCCTTGGGTTATAGACTGCAAAAAATATGAATATTGAATTCCTAACAGTTTATGGAGACTATGAGTTGGTCATAAGACAAATAAGAAATCAATGCCATGCCAATCACTCGAGACTGAGGACCTATTGCAATGCAGTGTGGGATTTAATTAAAATTTTCTTCCCAGATTTTAAAATCCAATATCTACCTTGAGAAGGAAACATAATGACTAACTCCCTTGTTGTAGCTGCAAGTACTTTCAGCTCCCCTCAAAATCCTCTCCTCATATAAGAGGTGGAAGTCAGGTGTAGACCCTCCATACCTAATAACATCAAGCACTAGAAGGTGTTCGAAGATTAAGAGCAAGTGAAACGATTCATAGAAGTCATTGGGGAGTTTTCTAACTCCACCATCGATCAAGAAGAAGAAGAAGAAGAAGAAGAAGCAGATCAAGAAGCCACTTCATGGAAATACGTAGTGGCTGGGCACACAATTTTGAAACTCAAAGGGAATACTATCCCTTGCAAACTCGTCCCACTAGAAAGGATTTTTAATAAAGATGACATAGCCGCCAAAAAAATGGCTCCTGAGATGGATGATCAAGTACAAGATTTCAACAATGGTTCAGAGGAGGAGCCCCAGATGATCAAGCTATCAAAAGGAATCCCCTTGCATTACAAACAAAGGTATTTATATCTTTTCAAAACCTACAAAGATGTTTTTGTTTGGTCTTATGATGATTTGAAAATGTTTGATACTAACTGATCTGAATTTGAAACTACTTGAAATTTGTTTGCAAGGTATTCAATTCAGAATTAAACATGTTTAAAAGATTTCCATGTCTTGCAGAAAGAAAACACATGAAATTTTCAGTTGTTCATGACCCATTTAAGCATAACAGAGTTATTTCCTTTTACTGTTTAACACATTAAAACGAATTTGATCTACAAAATAAATCAACCACAAATGAAAAAGAAGTTGATAAAGTAGTTCACCCCCTCCAGGGCTACGTCTGCTGGGTCCAAAGCTCTCAACCGGGCTTGTCCTTGTTTTTATTAAATGTTAAAATTGAAAATACAGCTGAATAGAAGCATCTACAGGAGAAATAGATGGTAAAAATGGATTCATAACACTTGAATCCTTCAAGATTGACTATTGGATCACCTCCAATGGATACCTGCAACCCTATACAGTCTTCACAAAACTGGGCCCTAGTGGCTCCTAAAACTTTCACGGCTCCAAAAACTCTGCAAATGACCTCAGATGGCTATAAGACCTGCACCAATGGCTTCAGAAGGTCAAAAATACCCAAAATAAAAAAAAATTCGTCAAAAACCGACTTTCCTAGCCAAAGTTATGGCCATTTAAAGTTTCTCGAGTTTGCCCCTAGAAAAACTCCAGCTAACTTTAGTTAACTCCAGATAGCTCCGTCAATTATGGCAGGTCCGCCAAATTTGGCGCTCCTGCCAAAATTCCGCCAACTTAACTACAGTTAAATTTAATGTTTGGGTGGTTGCCTCAGATTTCGTGTAGGCGAAAGATTCCTTTTTTAAATTTTTTGTTTTGAAAAATTAAAATTTCTAATGTTATGGACAAATTCTTCTTTTTGCCATAACTTCCTCATACGACCACCGTTTTTCGAACCGTTTGCAACGCCAGAATTGGGAAGAAAATGAATTTCTAGTCATTCAACTTTGAACCAGTTCTAAGCACTTTAAATTTTGAGCATTTTACGACACTTAGGACATGAGCACCTGATCACGCCTCCCCATTGGGAAGCTTTTGGACCCCAAAAGCCTTCAACTACCTGTTAAAGAGGTGAGGGTACAGCTCCCTCACTCTGTCGACCTCCATCCACTTTGCCTTGTTCGGTTTGCTGCCTTTGAAACCAACCCGAACATAATCTACACTGCCCCTTCTTGAAGTGCGTGTCCTTCTGTCAAGGATTGTATCTTCTTTCAGCTCATCTAAGAATTCTGGCGAGAAATCTTCTATAGATGGCAGCTGAAAAACATTGTCATGATCAGCAATCAAAGGAGGTTCATATAAACGTAAGTTCCCCACATTGACAACAGAATACATTTGCATGTAGGAAGGCAAATCTAAATGAAAAGCATTATTTCCAACCTTCTTGAGGATTTTGAATGGACCATAACGAATAGGCTTCATCTTTTTACCTTCTCCTTGCATCCTTTCCTTACTAATGTACAACCATACCTCATCTCCTTCTTGAAACTTGTGATCGACTCTATGCTTGTCGTGTCTTTCCTTGTACTTGCCTTGACTCTTCTCAAGCTGTTCTTGAATTTGCTGAATTCTTTCAATGGATGAACAAGCTTTGTCAATGTCACTATGTCCCTCAATGGCAACATCTTTCTCAAGAATGAAATCAAGAGGTGATTTTGGCAAGTAACCAAAACAAGCTTCAAACGGTGAGGTGTTTGTGGAAGAGTGCTTGGCACGATTGTAAGCATGCTATATGTAGTGCAAATGTTCATCCCAAGGCTTGGGATGCTTGCTGCAATAACCTCTCAAGAGGTGCACAATGGTTCTGTTCACAACTTCAGTTTGTACATCTGTTTGTAGATGGAAAGCAATACTTTTCTTCAACTTTGTGTCCATCATCTCCCATAGGTTGGACCAAAAATTCCCCACAAATCTGGAATCCCTGTCACTAATAATGGAACTAGGCAAACCAAAGTGAATCCATACATGATGAAAAAAAATTCAGTAGTTTGTTCAACAGTTATAGTTTTCTTACAAGGCATAAGTATACACATTTTGCTGAAATGATCAACTACTACATATAAATAATCATGCTATTTTCGAGATTTTGGCAAACCTCCTACAAAATCCATAGAGATTCTCTCCCATGGTCTAGAAGGTATCGACAAAGGAGTATACAAACCAAGCTTCCTATTGCTAGGCTTGCTTGTAGCACATAATGAACAACCTCTTATGAACCTTGAAACAAAATCTACCATGCGAGGCCAATAGCAATACCTCTGTAGATGTGCAACTGTTTTGCTCACACCAAAATGGCCAGCAATAAGAGAAGAATGAGCTTCTCTTATGACATTTATCCTCTCCCCCTGTGGTATACACAACTTGCCCAAATGAAACAACAATTTTTTATGCATGTGATAGTCATTTTCCTCTACATGATTTCCTTTTCTCAAGTTAGCATACACATCTTTAAAGTCTTCATCAGATGCATATTGTTCTATGTAACTATCATGTACAATGGAATCATTCTTAAGTAAAGTAACGACACCAATAATAGGCCTTGAAAGCATATCAACAACCTTATTCAAAGTACCTTTCTTATACCTTATTACCAAATAGAACTGTTGCAAGAAGCCCATCCATCTGAAGTGTCGTGACTGTTGTAACTTGCTTTGTGATTGCAAGTACTGTAAGGGCTGATGGTCGGTATGTATAACAGTTTCTTTGCCCGTCAAGTAGTGTTTCCACTTTTTGACGCTTTGTACCAACACATACAACTCCTTATCATATGTAGGATAATTTACAACAACACCATTAAAAGTTTCAGAATGAAAAGCAATAGGCTTACCATGCTGTAGAAGAACTGCACCCATGGCATAATCACTAGCATCAGTTTGTATCTCAAATGGCTGTCTCAAATCCGGTAATGCAAGGACTGGAGCTGAACTAATCTTCTCTTTCAAAGATTCGAAAGCTTTTTGCTGCTTGCCTCCCCATTGGAAAGCATGCTTCACACTTGTCACTGCATGCATAGGAGCTGCTATAGAAGAGAAGTTAGAGATAAACTTCCTCCAATATTGAGCTGCACCCAAAAAACTTCTTACCTCTGTTATGGATTTGGGAGTAGGCCACTTCACAATAGCCTCAATCTTAGCAGGATCAATTCTCAAAGCACCTCCTCCTACTATGTGTCCCAAATAAACCAAAGAAGTCTTTCCAAATTCACACTTTGACATTTTAAGAAATAACTGATTCTTCTTCAAAACATCAAGTACTTTCCTAACATGCATGACATGATCTTCTCTAGACTTGCTGAAAATTAAGATGTCATCTAAGTAGACAATAACGAAATCATCAAGAAAAGGACGCAAGACATCATCCATTACCCGCATGAAAGTTGCAGGTGCATTGCACAAACCAAACAGCATCACAAGCCACTCAAAGAGTCCTTGTTTGGTTTTAAATGTTGTCTTCCAAATGTCACTTTCTTCAATTCTTACTTGATGATATCCACTGCGCATGTCTAGCTTAGTGAAATATCGAGCATCTTTCAGCTGTTCTAGCAAATCATCTATCCTTGGGAGTGGGTAACGATTCTTTACCGTTATCTTGTTCAAGGCCCTGAAATCAACACACATACGCCAAGTGCCATCTTTCTTTGGAATCAATACAATCGGTGACCCACATGGCGAAGTACTTGGCCTTATGAAACCCTTGTCCAACAAGTCCTTGATTTGCTTCTTTATTTCAACATTCTCCATAATAAACATGCGATACATGCCTATGTTTGGAAGAGGACAATCTGGATGCAAATGGATTTCATGCTGAATCTCCCTCTTAGGAGGCAAACTTGTAGGCTCCTGAAACATCTCATGATATGCATCAACTACATCATACATATCTGATTTAAGTTCTGGATCACAATTGTCAAATGACTCATGATTCACATCAACCTTGGGCTTAATCATAAGAAGAACAAAATTCTTACTTGAATTGACCAGCCTTTTTACCTGTCCTGCATTCACCATCACTATATTTGTCTTCTTGCGATGAGCTCTAACGATGAACTCCTTGCCATCTTTGAACAGATGATATTTGTTTTCATGGCGATGAAAGATAGCTTTCCTGTCAAACAAGTAAGGACTTCCCAAAACAATTCTTGCTATATCAAAAGGTACCACATCAAGTTCAACTGTGTCTATAAAATGTGCAGGAATTGCAAAGCGCAATGTGCACTTTCTTGAAACATGTAAATTTGCATCCTTGCAAATCCATCCAAGTGGATATGGCTTCGGATGTGGAACGGTCTCAAGTTTAAGCTGCTTGACCAAGTCCTCTAATATAAGGTTTGCTTGTGACCCACTATCAAAAAGTGTGTCAATTTTAGTATGTTTTGAAATCACCCTCACATGAAACAGTTCAATTATTTCTTTCTCATTAGGAGCTTGTACATGGCAGTTTGAGGTACTAGTGCTGGCTTGAGTTTCAATTTCTTTTCCCTTCAAGTTTTTCAAACCCATGGCTACAATTTTGGTTTCATCACCCGAATCTTCCCCTAAATCTTGTGGTGTAGATGTAGTAGCAGCAGTTTTCTGTTTCCCTTTGGATTTGTTAAATTGAGGTCTTTTTTTCAGGATATAATTTCCAACAGTTTTTCTCCTCATGACCTGGTTTAGAACAGTGTTTACAGATCACTTTCTCACTCTCCTGTTTGACAGATGCATTCTTTTTGCTCTTTCCCTTGGAGGTTTTCTCTTTGTTTTTCCCCTTGGGGGGCTTGTTTCTACCATCTTCAAATGTGTTTTTTCCCCTTGCATCTAAATGGGTAGCTTGGACACAAACCTTGTCCAGGCTAGTAGGGTTAAACATCAAGATGGTGTGTCTAAGGTAGCTATGCAAGCCACCGATGTATTTCAGCAGGGTTTCTTGGGTCTGTAAATCTACCCCTAACAAGAGAGCTCTTCTACTGAATTCTTGGGTGTAGTCTTGGACACTCTGACCCTTAAGTTGTCTGAAATTTTGCCAATTCATAATGGCTTTCTGCATGTGAGCAAGAGGATAAAACTATTTTTTAATGGCTAACAGAAATTTAGGCCATGTTAAGGTAACCTTACCAAATTTCTTGATCTCCTCTTTAGTCTTGGCCTCCCACCAGACCAATGCTTCTCCATCCATTCTCAAAGAAGCCAACTGAATCTTTGTGGCATCATCATGCATATTTTGGATCCTCAAGTAAACTTCCAACTGCCTAATCCAGTTGTCAAGCTTTTCTGCATTCACTTCACCATTAAACATAGGTAATTCGAATTTTACATCAAGCTTCAAAAAAGGACTTTTTCCAGAGGATCTATGCTTATGAACAGAAGAAGACGAGGATGAAGAGGAAGAAGGTGAAGATGGGGGTGGTGGATCACCATTTCCTCCATGTCCTTTCTTGGAATTATCATCATCCTTCTTACCTCTTGAAGAGCTCTCTCCTTCATGTGGATGTTTGGACCCTTCTCCAGCCAATTTCTCATTTCTTTCTTGGTACAATATCCTCACAATTTCAGTGAGGTCTAAGAAAGCCTTTCTGAAAACTCTTTCTTCTTCTCTTGGATCTGTCTCTATAGGAATTTCTCCTTCATGTTCAGACATCCTTGAAACTTCTGCTGAGACTCTTGAGGGTGAAAATGAAGGTGGAGGTGATGGCTCTCTGGCCTTCCTTGACTGAGGATTCTCTCGTTCTCTAGTCAGATGTCCTTCCCCTCTTTTAAGTTTCAACCTGGTAAGCATCAATACTTTGCAAGACAGTTAGAAGATCTTTGCACAAAAACCCTGAGCTCTGATACCAACTTGATCTGAATTTGAAACTGCTTGAAATTTGTTTGCAAGGTATTCAATTCAGAATTAAACATGTTTAAAAGATTTCCATGTCTTGCAGAAAGAAAACACACGAAATTTTCAGCTGTTCATGACCCATTTAAGCATAGCAGAGTTATTTCCTTTTACTGTTTAACACATTAAAATGAATTTGATCTGCAAAATAAATCAACCACAAATGTAAAAGAAGTTGATAAAGCAGTTCACCCCCTCCAGGGCTACGTCTGCTGGGTCCAAAGCTCCCAACCGAGCTTGTCCTTGTTTTTATTAAATGCTCAAATTGAAAATACAACTGAATAGAAGCATTTACAGGAGAAATAGATGGTAAAAATGGATTCAAAACACTTGAATCCTTCAGGATTGACTATTGGATCACCTCCAATGGATACCTGCAACCCTATATAGTCTTCACAAAACTGGGCCCTAGTGGCTCCTAGAACTTTCACGGCTCGAAAACCTCTGCAAATGACCTCAGATGGTTGTAAGACCTGCACCAATGGCTTCAGAAGGTCGAAAATACCCAAAAAAAAAAAAAAAAAAATCGTCAAAAACCGACTTTCCTAGCCAAAGTTATGGCCATTTAAAGTTTCTCGAGTTTGCCCCTAGAAAAACTCCAGCTAACTTTAGTTAACTCCAAATAGCTCTGCCAATTATGGCGGGTCCGCCAAATTTGGCGCTCCTGCCAAAATTCCACCAACTTAACTGCAGTTACATTTAATGTTTGGGTGGTTGCCTCGGATTTTGTGCAGGCGGAATATTCCTTTTTTATTTTTTATTTTTTGAAAAATTAAAATTTCTAATGTTATGGACAAATTCTTCTTTTTGCCATAAATTCCTCATACGACGACCGTTTTTCGAACCGTTTGCGGCACCAGAATCGGGAAGAAAAACACTTTCCAGTCATTGAACTTTGAACTAGTTCTAAGAACTTTAAATTTTGAGCATTTTACGACACTTATGACATGAGCACCTGATCACTAACATAATACAACATAAGATTCCTTTGAAAAGCGGAATGAACCCTGCAAGAAAAAACTCAGATAGATAAATCCACTCTTACTCCCCTCCATTGAAAGGGAGGTAAGGAAGCTACTACATGAAAATATCATAGTACCTTTAAGATACTCTGAGTGGGTAGTGAATTTGGTCCCGGTCCTGAAAAAGAATGGCGAGATAAGGCTATGTGTAGACTTCTGGAATATAAATAGGTAGTCTTTGAAAAATAGCTACCCACTACCCAAGATGGATAATATATTGCAGAAAGTGGTTGGTTCAGCTAGAATGTCCATGGTGGATGGGTTCTCTAGATACAGTCAACTGCCAGTTCATCTTGGGAATCAGGAAAAGACTGCTTTCACCATCCTGTGGGGAACATTCATGTATTCTCACATGCCTTTTGGGCTGATAAATGTAAGGACCCCATTTCAGAGAGCCATGGACATAGCTTTTGTGGGGGAGAAAGAAAAATTCATGGTGGTCTACTTGGATGATATCACAATCTTTTCCAATACTGAGGAGGAACACATCCTCCACTTAAAACTCACTTTTGAGAAGTGCAGGATATATGGTCTCTTCCTGAATCCTACGAAATCTTAGTTTGCCCTAAGTGAGGGGAAGCTTATAGGACATATAGTAGCATAGGAGGGTGTGAAGATTGATCCTAAATGACTTGAAGCCATTAGCCACATTCCTCTGCCTAGGAATAAGAAAGAAGTCCAAGCCTTCTTGGGGAGAATTAATTTCTTAAGGTGATTTATACCCAACTATGCATAGATAGTCAAGGGTATTACAGCCATGCTCAAGAAGGGAAATGAAGTCAAGTGGGCCTTGTGCCCCATGATTCTTTTAGAAGAATCAAAGAAGCTTTGGCTGAAGCCCCATTGTTAGCCAACCCTGACTATTCAGTGCCTTTCTACGTCTTTTCTTTCGCCTCTCCACATATCATCACTGCAGTGCTACTACAAAAAATAAAGCGGGCTATGAGCATCCCATCACGTTATTCAACCATGTCCTAAGGGACACTGAGCTAAGATATAATATATTGGAGAAACAAGCCTATGCATTGGTAAAGGCTTTGAAGGAAATTCAAATGTATGTGTTGCAATCGAAAATCACAATGTTTGTCCCAACGAAAACAATCAAGGACATTCTTGTGCAAGGAGACAACGAAGGAAAGAGGGGCAGGTGGATAGCGAAAATACAAGAATACAAGTTAGAAATAAAGCCTACCAAGCTCATTAAAAGCTAGGGGTTGGCCAAGGTTTTATCCGAATCCAACAACCAAGCACTAGGGATAAACCTGATCACAGAGGAAGGTAGATTAGACGATCACCAGAGCAGTATTAAAACATATGAGCATAAAATATATGCCAAATACAAGGGGTCACCTTGGTATAAGAACGTCGTTCATTACCTCTTATTCCTAAGGTGCCTGTTGGGGTTGGATACATTCAAATACCGAAGCCTGAGATTGCAAGTGCATAAATATATCATATCCAATGGCTTACTCTACTAGAAGGACCCTGTGGGGGTATTTTTGCTATGTTTGGTAGAAGGAGAGACCCATAAAGTGATTGGGGAGTTTCATGAAGGAGTCTGTGAAGGGAATTAAAGTTGGAAGACCACGACACACAAATCCACAAGGTTGTATTTTACTGGCCTATGTTGTTTGGGGATGTTCATTCAAGAGTCAGGATGTGTCAGAAATGCCTACTGTTTGTTGAAAGACATAAGTTTTCTCCTCTTCCCCTGATTCTTGTGCATGTGGAGGAGCCTTTTAGACATTGTGGACTCGACTTCATAGGGGAGATCAATCCACCATCCACTGGCCAACACAAATGGATATTAACAACCACTGACTATTTCACCAAGTGGGTAGAGGCCATCCCAACTAGAAATTCTACAGACTCAGTAGTGATAAAATTCATGGAGGAGAATATAGTATCCCGATTTGGTTGTATTTACAAAATTATCATTGATAATGCTCAGGTCTTCAAATATGCCAAGTTCACCAGCTTCTGCCATAAATACAATATCACCAATGGGCACTCCACTACATACTAACCCCCAAGGCAATGGCTTGGCTGAGTCCTCAAACAAAGTTGTGCTAAGGGTGCTGAAGAAGACCTTCATTGAAAATCAAAGGAACTGGGACTCCCAACTGAACTTTTCCCTATGGGCCAACTGAGTAACTCCTAAACGGTCCATTGGAAAATCTCATTTTGAGCTAGTGTATTGCAAGGTTGCTGTCTTCCCGATCCAACTAGAAATACCAGTAGCAAGGTTGCTACAAGAAGCCGAGGAAGAGCCAAGCACCTTGACAAGGAGGATAAATCTGCTGGTTGAGTTTCAGGAAAACAGAGAATAGATGGAGGCCAAACTGTCCAATTACCAACAAAAGATGAAATCTCTGTTTGACAAGGAGGCCAAGGACAAACTTGTTCAACTAAGAGATTTAGTTCTCAGGTGGGATGTTCGATGGGAGGACAAAGGAAAACATAGAAAATTCGATCCACTATGGTTTGGCCCCTTCAGGATTGCAAAAGAGAAAGGGAATAACACATATCCGCTTGAAAAATTGGATGGTGAATTGTTGGAACTACTGGTAAATGGTTAGTTCCACAAATTTTATTTTCAAAATTAGAAGAACCTGTGTTACATTCATTAGAAATATCTAGTGTGTGTATTGCAATTGTTATTTGAATTTTAATTTTATGTAAAAATTTCCACTTTCATGAAAGTTATCTTTGGATTAGAAGTGACTCCATGCCCAAAGGAGTAGTTCGTAGTGTATAGGTTCTCAACACCTTTCCAGTAAGGCACTATCCCTAGGTGGAGCCAATGTTGTCACTCACTGCTTTGCAAATGATCAGTTGTCCAATTGAAGCCATTTCATGAGCCACAAAAGCTATCAGAGCTTGATTAGATCCTCTCCATTGCATAGTGCTTGGAAAGAGCTTTCGAATGGTGTATAGAAGTCCAAAAAAGGACTCCTGGATCAGAAGTTAGATCCTATTGAAGATTACCTTTGGAAGGTCGAGAAAACAAAGAGAAAACACTAAGGGATGAAAACAAATCACAATCACAGATCGAGCTTTCTAGTAGGCAAGGGATACTGGCTGGGTGCAAAAAACAGTGACCCACTAATATCGCATATCAGTAGTCGGTAGGTTCAAGCGGAGCATTTATCATCATAACCGTAGTTGGGGGCCCTGGGCACAGGACATCCTGTAATATCGACGATCGACATATTGGCGGAGCAAAGGGATACCACTTTAAAAAACTTGCGGGGGGGGGGGGGCCGACTGTGCGATGTAGTGCTACAACGCCGAGGGAGGCTGAGAATCATTTGTAGCCCCCTTCTCTCTTCTCCATATGGCATCGGTGCATTGACATATCGACAAAGTCCAGGAAATCAACGATCAACAGGGTTTTCATTCCAAGATCGTGTGGGGGTCGATTCTGCGATACAGTGTAAAAGTGTCAAGGAACGCCGAAAGAAATTAACAAAGAAATTCCATGAAAAAACAAGGTCGAGAGGCCCCTTTTTGTCACCTCCAAGTGGCGGTACAAAAATTGGCCATCTCGCAGTCCCACATATCGCAGTCCTGCACATCGCAGTCCAGCACATCTCATTTCCGTAGCCTCGTGATCCCGTAGTCTCGCAGTCCTGCGATCCCACGTCCCGTAGTACCACATTTTTGTAGTCCTGCAGTCCCACGATCCCGTACCCCGCAACATCACAGTCCTGCGATCTCGCATCCTGCAACATCGCAGTTCCGCGCAGTCCAAAACCTTGCGTTATCACTAATTTGTCATATAACGTTAAATTGTCGGGGAGGGCAGAAATTCATTTACAAAGGAAATGCATGCGAAAATACGGCTGAGTAGGCCTTTTTCTCTCTCCTCCACGAGGCCATGTGGAGGCATATGGTTGGTCCTCAGAGCTGACATGGCAACTAATGTCATCAGACGTGGTAGTATGGATGCTGACGTGGTAGTACGGGTGGATACATGTGACTCAGTTTCGATGTTTTCAGGGGTCTAATGGGGCCATTCTGGGTGACATGTGTCACAACTCATAGGGTGACCCAGGATCTACGATTGGCTATCTCACGAAGCGAAGGCTTATTCTTCCGCCGATACTCCTCGGCTGCAATTGTGATAAGGAAAGAGGACCCTCGGATGCAATAAGTTATTGCGGTCTATTTCATAAAGATTTCACGTTCGGGATATCGACCGATGCGGTGTAAGGGGCAATCAAAGGTGATTCAAGCTCTAAAAGGAAAAGGCCCCCGCACAACTATTGAAAGCCTTAGCGCCTGAAGGGCTAAGCCCCTAGTTCCAACCCCCAGTCCTATGAGGAAAATTACAAAAGGAGCTATAATAAGGGGGGCTAAGGGGGGAATAAAAAAAAGCGCCCGTTTCACCTATTTCAGAGATAAAAGCCCGTGCCCAAGTGTCTTCTCTGTTACACTGTAATACAAAACCCCAGGCCAGATTAGGGTGCCGATTGTATTCAATAGGAATTTAAAGGCAGAAATCGCAGGGTCGATGCCAAAAGTAGCTGTAGCAGTATCAAGAAGAGGGAGCATTCAAAACCAAGTATGGCAGACTCAGTAATGACTCTTTGTGACCCGCTTCCAAGGTCAGCGCCGAAGGCACTAAAGGAAGAAAGGACAAGAGTTAGCTAAGCAACACATGAGACCATACCATGAACTAGATGCAGCCCGAAGCCAAAGTAATATAGGGAGCGGTGCAAAGATATTGCATTAATGTTTCATCTGTTTTGTGATCTTGTGATGTGCTTTCCTTTATGAGGAAATTACTATTTTTTTATGTTTTTTGGAAATAGAGCCTTCCCTAGCTAAGACAACAAGTTGATTTGACAACTGAGACTCAACCCAGGGATATTTTGTATTGTATCATGATTGATAATGCACCCTCTCTTCTTATAAATAGGGGGTAGCAACACTGAATAAAGGTTCTGAAATATGCAAAGAAAGGCTGATATTTTTGTGAGACTGTATCACTTAGTTACATAGATCTTGCAGAATATCATAGGAGTAGTGGTGATTCCCCCTTTTAAGTATTACAGTGTGTTATTTCCTATTTTCATCCATTTTGTCTATTTTCTCCTCTGAATTCATGCAACAATAGATGCCAAAATATTTCATACTTTCCTACAGATTCATTTGCATTGAGTTGTTAATGCACATGCCTGTTTGGTGGGTTAAAATTATATCTTTAAACTGCACTACATGAATCATAGCATAAAAATTCTTTTTTGTCCATTATATCTACCTGTAACTCATATAATTGTAGCAAATATCATGGTATTAGGCTTTATGTTTTTAATATATAATTCTTGGTTCTTTGAGCTCTACATTTTGAGTTATCCATTTTCTTTGCCTTCTCTCATTTATTCCACAAAGCTGATTAAATTGTAATCCTTTGAAGTGCTCGACCTCCACTATTTTTTGTTATATTTCTGGGAATTGTGTATGTGTAGAAATGCTAAAATACCTGACTTGTATCTTTGGATGAAAGAACCAACTCATGCCTCTTATATATGTGTATAGAACATGGGTGATGTCTCCTCTTGCTTGAGAATCATTTGAGACACACCGATCTAGATGTACCCAGGCACTAGTCTTGTAAGCAATCTAAGGCTATCTCTAGGAGTGACAATAGGTCACATTTATGGCTTCCATATAAGGGAAGAAACAACCAAATGTGAGTGGTAAGTGAACACTACATGAAATATATTGTGACACCACTTGAGGGTCATAATGGGCCTATTGGATTTGCAGACATAATCTTTGGAAATTTTTTCTTTGAAATTGATCACAGGTGCTATCAAACACAACCATCACCCGTCCCACCTGATACACAGTTGGAGCTCCTTCTTTGTACTCCAACTAGTGCCAATGAATCCTTTAACATGGAAGTACATAGTAATAATAGTGTAGCAACTATTTTAGTAGCTGATAATATTTGACTCCATACTTTGATGGTTCAAAAACGTAGGATAGCTTTGGAGCTGGTTGTATTCTCTTAGACCCATGTAACAAGAAGACATCCTATCATGCCATTTGGAGTTCGAGCGTATAAATAAGACTATCGAATATGAAGAACTCGTTCTTGGTTTAAAGAAATCCATAGAACTAAAGGTATAGCTACTCAAGGTAATTGGTGACTCAAAAGTGTTCATTTCTCAGGTACGAGACACTATCCACTGCGTTTCTCCAAATCTAAAAAACTACCAATAGGAGATGTCATGACTTATTATTCATTTCAAATATTTTAACATTATTTATGTTCCTTGAATGTCGCCTTTAAAAATTGGTTTTTCTATTGAGATTATATATAAACCATCTAGATAATGTAACTAATTTTTGTGTTTTCAATGATGACAAACAAATATTACACTTTAAGGCTAATGCAAACGTGTTCAAAGATGCAGTATTCGAAGAGGATGAGCACAACAAGGATTTGCTTGAAGCAACTCAGACAATGAAGCACAATATTATGCCTAAAGGTGTAGTGTCCCTAGAAACATTATATGACTTGAAAAACCAGTTTAGAGGGTGAATTAATACTAAGACTTAGAGCTCGAACCTGTCATTTGAATAAGTCAATTTGGGAACTCAAGATGATTCAAAATATGTAAATCTCGGTACACGTTGTTCTCCACAAGAATGACACACATTTATCCACTTATTCAAACAATACCGTGATGTGTTTGCATGGCCTTACGATTATTCAAAGACATACGATACTCATATTATCCAACATGTCATTCCCATTAAAGAAGGGGTGAAATTTTTTCAACAAAAGTTAAGGAAAGTTCATCCAACACTAGAATGCCTAATCCAAAAGGAATTGAGAAGGTTGTTGGATGCTTAGATCATTTTTGAGGTCACACATTCTACTTGGGTTTCGAATGTAATCCCTGTTAGGAAGAGGTCTGGTGAGATAAGCTCGTGTGTCGAATTTCGCAATCTCAACCGGGCATTAGACAAACATAATTATCCAGTGCCATCCATGCCAAACAAATCCTCCAAATAGTATCTGGGTTTGGAATTTTCTCGTTGCTATATGGATTTTCTAGCTATAATAAGGTGCTAGTGGTAGAACAATATCATCTCAAAACCACATTCAGGGTCAAGTGGGGAACATTCACCTCTAAGCGTATTTCATTTGAGCTTATCAATGTTTACACTACATTTCAAATAGCAATGTACATCATTTTTTTTGGCTTGATTGGAAAAATTCTAGTAGTCTATCTGGATGATGTAAATGTATTCTCTAAAAGAAGATCAAACCATGTGCATCATCTAAAATAAATATTTGAGCGATGTCGTAAGTATGAGATTTCCCTTAATCCCAAGAAAAGCATCTTTAGTGTGTCAGAAGGCACTCTCTTAGGACACATCATTGCCAAGAGTAGAATCAAAGTTGATTCAAAAAGGGTCAAAACTATAGCTCAAATCTCATTCCCTGTAAACAAGAAGGCTATGCAATCTTTCTTAGGGAAGATTAATTTCCTATGCAAGTTCATCTCTGACTATGCTCAGATAGTTAAACCATTACAAGAGATGATTAAGAAAGATGCAATCTATAAATGGGACAAAAAAGAGAAGGATGATTTTGCTTATATCAAACAATCTATCACTTATGCACCTGAGTTATTTAGTCCCGATTATGGAAAATATTTCTTGATTTATATTTTTTTCTTCAGATTCAACTATTGCAGTCGTATCGATAAACAAGATTATTTTGTATATAAGGAAGTGAAGCATTTCAGGCCCTACCTCCTTAAGGCTAACACGATTATATATGTGCCTCATCCATCGGTCATAACACTTTTTGTGCAACAGGAGCTGGGTAAGAAAAGGGAAAATTCGATGACCTATTTTCAAGAATATGATCTGTAGTTTAAGCTAGTTCATACCATTAAGGGTCATTGCCTCTATCAATTTGGAGCCAAAGCGAGATATTTCAAGATGGGAGTAGGAAATAGAAATGTACAACATTGAAGAAGTTCCACAGACAGACTCAACAATGCCATCGTATTTAGATATACGATAATTGTTAGAGTACGACACCTTGCCCACGCATTTATTGAAAAAAAAAAGAGGGCAATATGCCTTAAAGCTCTATCTTATCAGCTCGTTCATGGAGTTCCTTTTAGAAAGAACCATAATGGTGTCTTGTTAAGATTCATAGAGCCTTAAGACATAAAGAAGGTATTAAGAAATCTGCAGGGCAGACGGACAGGTCGTCACTATGCGAGTGATACAACTACACATAAAGTAACGAGGGTTGGTTATTATTGTCCCACCTTATTCAATGATGCTCATGCTTATGCTCGTAAGTGCCCAACTTGTTAGAGATGTGCAGGCTGAGAACAAAAGTAATTCGCCCCATTACTACTAGTAGCAGTTGAGGAACCATTCCAACAGTGGGGACTAGATGTTCTTGGAGAAATATTTCCACATTCGTCAAAGAAACATCGATACATTTTAACAACGAAAGATTATTTCACTCAGTGGACCAAAGCAGTTTCTTTAAGGCAAGTCAATGACTAGGAAGTCATCCAATTTCTAAAGCATAACATTATAGCCAAGTTTTGCATTCTAATGTCTCTTGTATTTAATAATGTGACTTATTTTTGTTGGAGAGGTAAATCCCCTCTGCGGACAGAGGCGATCCCACTAGCCCAAAATGGGTCTAGCAACAATCAATTCACGCTACCATGCAAGTTCCTAGTTGCAAACTGAAAGTGGATTATGAGAACCAACCTGGAGTCCAACGCTAGTGTTGTAGAAGAGTTGATACTACCGTTCCCTTGCTCCGGCAGGTCACGATCCTCACGATCTCCGCGAATGGATACTTGCACATGCAAAGAACGAAGCGAATACAAGCATAAAATCCAATAAATACAACTATATATCAGTCAGAAAGGATATAGATCAAACATTATCATAGCGAACAATAAGATCGGAACCATGATGATAGTCGTTCATTAATGAATAATCAACAGAGAAAGATACAACCAAAGTTCTGACGTTGAATCTCTCCTCTGGCTGGGCGAGCAGCTATACATGTCTTGCAATAGACCTTCTCTCTCTCAGACTTCCGGCAGCATAACCTCCCTATGCTCCAAGACTCTTACTATCACTCAAGACAAGCGTTATCACAACTAGCATCACTCCAAAAACTAGCTTGTCAAATGCATGAGGACAGACTTTTATAGATGGAGAAGGGGAAGAAAATACAATGAATCAAGACACCCATTATGGATTGGCATTATCTCCAAAAAGCCGCTGTGGATAGATGTAAAGGATAGATGATGACTCTCGACATCTAGAAGATGAGATTTATCCTCAAAAGACTTCATGACTTGAAGGGAAAAAACATCTGGGCGCGCATTTGTTAAAAATATTTTCCAAACTTGGTTGGTGCGGGTGTTACTCTAAGACAGAGCGCCAATGGTCGCACCTTCTTTTGAAGATCTCATTTATTGGCGCGGGTAGTACATTGTGGACCCGCGCTAATGGAAAAAGGGCACTTTTCAGAGATATTTTGTAGGAGGTGTCTTCAGGGCACATGAAGTCCATACTTAGGGGAACATAATGCAAGTGTTTTTAAGTTATGTCACTGCTCACAGGTCCCGGAATGAGTCCTCCAAAGTACGGGAAAGGGGTAACAGGGACGGTGACCAACGGTGACAAATTACTGTGTAACATTTTTCTTCATTGAAACTTTATGAATTCACATTAGAAAATGGTATTGTGTTGAAGCATGCATAAAAATATTACCCGTAAGGAAATGGTTTAGCATAATCAATACACAAAAATATCATTCGCATAATCAAGAAAACCATTTTCTATGAGCAAAGGAAATGGCACAATGCTTTGATAAATTCATTATGGGTTGCTCATGTAACTCCAAAACCTTCCCTTAAAACCTCATCGTACTTCTTGGTTTATGGTAAATAATTTATCTTTCCTCCTAACCTATATCTTCTATCCTTGAAACTCTCCCAAGAGTCCCAAGGCAAATCGTGCCTCCTAGCTCAAAGCAGGATAAATACTTTTCTTAAACTTGAGGGAGAGAGGGTTAAAGCTAAAGAAATATTTTCCATCCATCCAAACCGTATTAAGCGTTGGTTCAACATGAAATATGCAAGGACAAAGAGTTTTGATGTGGGTGACTTAGTATTGAAGTGGGACAAATCCCATGAAGGCAAACACATGAAGTTCAAATCTCTGTGGATAGGCCCCTATACCATTAAAGAGAAACTTGTCCATAATGATTTCAAGTTGAAATATTTAGATGGGAAACCCACTTCCCATAAATGGCCAAGATTTGAAACTTTATTTTCAGTAGCAGCTCTAAGTTGAGTTTCCTATACAATTTGTTTCTTCATTGTCCGTTGTATGTTTTATGTGTGTCATGTCAAGTTGTGTCCTGACTTATTTTGTGTCTTGGTCATTGTACATAAATAAGACCTTGTGTGAAAAGAGTACATGGCTCAAAAGGGATTTATGGTAGAATAAAGAGGAAATGTGACAACCACAACACTTGTCTATCTATTAGTTCTCCTTTTTTGTTTGGGAAGATGCCATAGGTTGAGCTAAGTCTAGATGGAAAATATGATACATCCAAGAAGAAAACCTTGAGGGAACCTATTAGATCCACATCTATTCTAGTATCCCAACTCCTTAACTTGGTGTTAAATCTACTTGGTGTTTTTACATGCTTATCCAATCTAGTAGAGAAAGGATAAGGGGAAAATCTATAGCGAGCAAACCAATATCAGAGGTTATATTAATACTTATCTGAAGGGGCAACCTCTTCTGCTCTTAATAAGTCGGGATCCCTCTTCTTCCCATTGAAATAATAAGTGTCGAAGCACAATTCTATTAAATAAATAAATAAAGGGTGAAAGAAGAGAAAGGCTTCCTACGTAGAGAGGTGAAGCAAGTGACTTATTTGAGGTACTGTTTAGGCTCGCTATTAGCGAAACAACACTTGTGCTCCTGTAGTGACTCTATTGGTGTACTGTTGAGACCTACTGGAAATAGAGAAACACCAGAGATGAAACTCATACTTTGAATATCTTAAACTCACCACACATATTACCCTTTCCTAAATTGAAACAATTGCAATATGGCATATCTGTTTTGTGTTTGAACCAAATAAAGGAAAGTAAGATGCTATGTATACAACTAGTTCAAGAGGGAAAGTCAAGACAATCTAATTGGTAAATCAATACTTCCTGAAGGGCTAACCCTTTAACTGAAAAGTTATTCCTAGGTAGAGAAGCTAAAGTTCGTCTAGTGTGTCGCCAAGTGTTGTTGTTGCTACAACACCCTCCAAAATTTCACTACATTTAAAATTTGTATCCTACCAAACTACCGTATCAAGTGTCACTTTGGTCGTCAAGTGTCTTTTCAAGTCGTTCTATTTGTTTCAAGTGTCTTCTTGTTTTGTAGAGCATCTTTAGTTCACTTCATGGTTATAACACCTTTGTTTGTTGTAAAACAACACTTTTAGTCACAGTTACACACACTTTGTTTATTATAATTTGGGAGTGTTTGTAAACTGGATTTTTGATGTATATTCCTCATTGTTCAAGCATGTATAAGTCTTATTGATGAGTTGGTATGCATCACACTTGATTTCATATCGAGGCTCGTTGTGTTCGCCCCTTGTTCTATCTTCCAGACTTAAACAAATTTGGTTGCACAAGTTAACCCATTAAGGCTAGGAGAGTGCATGGCACACTCTTAAGCCTTGATCAGGACCCCTTCCTTGTTCTGAAGTGCACCCTGCACCCTCAAAGAGAACATAACGCACTCCCAAGCATCATTCCCTTTCCTTTTTTCAAACTATGTCCTCAAATAAAGCCTTCCACCTTATTGAGTGCATGACACACCATCAAAGCATCATCATGACCCCTTCAACCTTCAGCACAACCCCCTGTGCCATCTTGGCTCTCTTTAGTGCATGAGCATCCTCCCAAGTCCCGAAGATTCATCCCTTCACCCTTTGAAAATGCGCCCTACATCCTTCCTGGCTCTCTTAAGCATGTGATGCACTTGGGAAGCTTGAATGTTCTTCCTTCGTCCTTCGAACCTGTGCCCTGTTCCCTCCATTGAGATTTCTCTCTCCTATTAAGTGCATGAGAATACCTTGAAGCCTTGAAGCACTTAACCCTTCCCCCTTTCACAGTGCACCGATATGCCTAGAAGTTTCCTTGTCCTTTCTGAGGACACCGTTAAGTCATGAGAAAAAAAGTTACATGAGACATGTTAGAATATGATATTTTTCAAGCTAATGTGTGCTTACCATGAGTTTTTTCAGTTGCAGGTATTCCAAAACAACATGGAAAGGATACATGAAGAGATCGGGCAAAGAGGGTAGTCAAAGGAATCACTCAAGAACGAAGAACACATTGAAATCCTGATGATCGAAGCAACCCAAAAGACTCCATGTGATTAAAGGCCCTTTAGAGGGTGAAGACATCAACAACATGGAAGTTGTGTGCAATATCAAAGATACAAATGGCAAAATTGTCACCTATCAAAGAAAGTCCATGTCATTAGTCACTATGAGTCCAAGTCATTAATGATAGTGACTTGTCATGTCCTCAACACATGATGTAATTATGTAATTATTGTAAATACAAAGAAGTGGAAGTCCAAGAGTCATGTATGGACAAAAGAGCCATGTGTAGAAGTCTAAAAGACATGTAATTCCAAGAGTCACATGTAATTCCAAAATTAATTTGGAACCAAGAGTTGTATAGAGGTACAAATGTAATTAGAAGTTGAAAACACATATGTGAAACTCAAGGGTCATGAGGATATGAAAAGGCATGCCTCAAGCTACAAAATGATCCTCATCTATCAAGAAATAGACTTTTAACCTTGGCTTCTCCCACAAGGCATTAAAAATATAGAGACAATACTTTTGGGGAGTAAGTAGTGGCTCTAACACTCCATTATTGGAGCTAGTGATATTAATTGTTCTTATGTGTCTTGGAACCTTTTCTTAATACTTGAAGCCATTTTGCCAACACATTTTCATGCATGGATCGTGGATGTTTTAAGACTACCCTTCTAATGTTTGTGGTTTTTGTTGGCTTTCATACGTACTAAAGTAATTGAACTATTTCAATGACTTTAGTGCTTAACTTGTTGGAAATTTGTTGTGATGATTGTAATGAGCGTTGCATCTATGTGAACTATTTCACTTGATGTTTAATGATTATTCCTTGTTTATGTGCATGCGTCTCCATTAGATTAGTAACACTAGTTCTCTTTTAGAGGCTCATTTTTCTCCCTTGCAGTGAGAGAACTTTGATGCATCTACAATTGAACATTTCACAAGGAACACTCTCTTGCTCATTCAAAAGCACATGCACACTACTCTCTCATGATAATTTCTTAAGACTAGGAAAATATATAAGTAAATGGTGGTCGGCCCGTACTTTTAGATGGGACTCCTACACCAAATAGTGTGAGGTATAATTGGGACTTCATATCGGGGAGATCCCCTGTGTGTTGGTGGGATCCAACACCATCAACATATTTATAGGAATCCATTCAATTATTCAAGTACCTGTGACAAATTCAGAGAAACCCTATTTGGACTTTTCTCCTACTCAATAAGAGATGATATGATGCAGATCCGATGATCGTTTTGTACATTGATAAGTTGGGCTTGGATACTCATGTAAGAGATTAAGGGTACAAGTGGCACTCTAAAGAATGCATTTCTTCTGAAGATGATATCTACATATGGTTGATGATCCTTGGTACAGGACCAAGAGGGAGTTGATATCTTCCTCCAGTATTATTTAAAGATAAGTACTTTGAAGACTCGTGTTATTTTCTGCTATTGTTTAGATTTATCATTTTAGACTATTGCTTATTTCTTCCTGCATAGATACTCAAATGATTTGTTCTCTAAATCATTGGATGAGGATGTGATCAAGGAAAGGAGATCCCGAGGATCATCAAGATGCATAATGGTGTAGGAAGAGTATCCTCCATGAGGGAGGTAGTGCAGGAAGAATAAGCCCCAAGAGGGAGTTGGTGAAGGGAGAGTAAACTCCAAGAGGGAGATGGTGCAGGAAAATGAAGAAGCTACTCTCGTATCCAGAGGAGAAACATAATATTGACTTATCATAAGGTAAACTTTCGTTATGTTTATTTAATTTTCTATTATTTCTCTTGCTCTTGTCTTGGGGTCATCAGGCACAATAGATGGATGTAAGCACCTAGTCCTCAATATCGAGATTGAGATGGATGCAAAGCCATCCCATGAATAGAATGGCTCTTGAAAGATGGATAAGAGCTCAAATCTTGAAGGAAAAATCCCAATTTCCTACACTGATATCTATGGTTGAAGAGGCTACCCATTCAAAGGGGGAAAACTATCATGAAATTATGAGATATTTTGAAATAAGAAAAGGAAGAGAAGTGATATGTCCTTCATGCAAGGACCATTCAAGATGTCAAGATGCAACAACGTCAGATTCCTATACAATATTAAGTTCAACAATGATAAGGAAGATGCTCTCAGAGGAAGAGGACTGTGATAAGTTCCCATGCCTATTGTCAAATGTACTACTATCAGATATTTGTGAAGATCGATGTACTTAAGGAAGAAGAATATTTGAGGCTACCTTAGGGATTTGAGGTGTATGAGTAGAATGCTCATGATTCTAGACTAAATAAATCCCCATATGGACTCAAGTTAGTCCTGTGGACCTGACATGCTTGGATTGATGGACATATGATGCAGACCCAAACCCTTCTTCAAGGTTAAAGGCATGTATTTGATATTTGGTTTTATAAGCTAATAATTTATTCTCTGATATGATCAAATCACCTCATCGAGAGGGAGTTGACCTCTGAGCCCCGATGATAAACTACTTGAGATTAAAAGGTATTATAGAGAGATGATGAGGAATTCCTTGTTAAAATAAGTATGTTTTCAGAGACTTGGCATGATGGATTATACTGAAGTAGTTGAGAGAGACTTCTTTTCAGATTTAGATTTGATGGATCCTATGATGAGTCAATAGCCTGATGGATTCTTTCTTTGCAACTTGTTCCTTGATCCAGATAGAGACTAGATATGTATATTGGGCTTTTGCTAAATATGTGTTGAAAATATTAATCATTGACTGAGATACATGGCTGAAAACTTGATGGATACACAAAGGTTGATTGAGACTAAAAATGTTGTTAACATGAAAAGCACATTTGGGTGTTTTTGTAGCTTGGGGACTTCCATGAATTCTTCGATGAGCTAGAAACAAAACTTTGTTTATTTGAGTACAGTTGAAGCAGTGAAAATAGTTGCTAGCATGACTAGTTGCGAGGAAATGTGATTAAGAAAGCTCTTTGGAAAGTTGTTTAAGAATATGTTGGGCATGACTGTGATATATTATGATAATATAAGTTTGATCCAATTTTTAGAGAATATTGTGTTCCACAACAGGGCTAAGCATATTGAGATCAGATATCACTATATTCTGAATATGGTGCAAATAGGAGCAATAATCCTCTAACTCATCTCCTAATGGGAATATAGTTGACATTATTACCAATATTTTGGTGAATGGGAAGTTCTTGGTCTTCAGAAAGTAGCTTGGATTGGTGGAAGTGACCCTCTTGGTAAAGGGTCAAGGCTGATCAAGGACACTGAGTTATGCTATTCCTCCTTGTTTTAACTCTTAGAGAGAGGAATTGAGCTAGAGAGCTCCTGGGGTTGAGGGAACTCTCAACAATAGGATAGTTGTGATGCTCACCTCTCATGGTAAGTGATATCCTACCTATTATCTGATAAAAGGATAATTGAGATTCTTATCTCTCATGGTAAGTGGTGTCTTACCTATTGTCATTGTAGGGTATGTGTGATCCTTGGCATTTATGACAAGTCAGGTATCCTCCCCTACCATCAAGTCTAGGACTTGATAGAGTATACCCTATGTGCATCCTACCCACAAGTTGGACTTGTCGATATTGCCACATGTCTGACGAATGGGTGAGGAGGACTTGGTTTGGATTAGTTCTTACCAGACATGGTAAGTGGTATCTTCCCCCAAGCTAGAGGATGCAGACGTTCTACCACTTGGGTGGGAAGATCAACAAACAATATGATAGGAATGTTCCTTAACTTTCATGGTAAGTCATATCCTCCCTATTGTCAATCATATCTAGGGTGTGGCATATTAATCACCCCTTTTTTTCATGGATATAGGGTGGAATCCGAAGCTCACCTTAATGATTCTTCTGATTTAAATTGAGACATCATTGTTTAGTTGATGATCAAAGGAGACAATTTGAGATGAGATGAGACATGTTGCAAAAATGATGAGACATTTGTGTTGGGACTTATGATGCAGATAGAAATTCCTCCCTAGCTGAGAGGGAGCAGTAAAATTTGCGCAACTATGGGATGGATTTCCCAAAAAGAGAAAATTTGAAATCGGAGATATTATTATTAACTGATGTGACAAAATCAACATGCGAAAGTAATCATAAAAGATTTGAAAAATATATTTAAATATTAATTATGAGAAAATTTTAATTTGTGGTTTTTCCCTCCAAATATGTCAAGTCGTATTGGCTCTTTTAATTAATCCATTCGACTATGAAAAATATATAAATAAAGGATCAATCCATCTCCAAATGATGTAAAATGAGAAACAAAAAAAATTAATGGCTTGCAATTTATGAGGTTCGCATCAATTCTGAGGACCACATTTATTTCTATGTGAATCTCTCTCTGTGATATGGTTCACATATATTTATGAATCATCTACGTTGTGGTTCACATCAAATCTCAAAGAGGCTCGCATCTATTTTATGGATTGCATTTCAGTATGGCTTGCATTTAACAAGTGGTCCGCATTCTACATAATGGCTTGCACTACATACAATATGGATTGTATTAATTATCTGGGGACTCACATTTATAGTGGACTGCATATTCTCGATGGCTTGCATACATCTATGGCTCACATTAACAGTGGATTGCATTAACTCCGTGGCATAATTTTTATGGCTCATTATTAAATCATTGCTCGCATATGTGTTCTATGACCCACATATTCATAGTTAGTCATATCGCATGGCTCACTAACCTCCAAGTGGCTTGTTGTTACTATAGCTTGCATAGTGACTCATTTAAATGTTTATGGCTCGCATATGTCATTGATATGCAACGGAATCACTCATCTGCAATGGCATCACTCTAGTGGTTGTGGCATCGTATTAATTGTGGTATTATTCTCAATGATTGCTATACTTTGTACATTGGAATCATTGCATCATTATCTATGCAGTGGTGGCATCAATATATTATAGTGGCATCGTATTACTGTATAATGAATTAAATTACAATGAATCACTTGCTATTATAATTTGTGGCTCACTTGAATCTTTGTGGTACACAATGTATCCCTATATCTCGATATTAACCTATAGTAGCTCTCTCATACTATAATATCACATACATTTCCTCTATTACAGTGACTTCATATATATTATAAGATTGCATTATTATAATGGTTCGCTATACTTAGTGGCTCACGATACTACTACATCTTTATGGCTCATTGTGGCTTGCATACTTATCTATATATGTTGGCAATATGTTAAATTGGAAATTAGGGCCAAACTCCATGTGGGTCGGCTTATTTATGGCAGCTGATATTTTTATTGGATCCCTCTCGTCGAGAGGTGTAGGATTGATCCAAAGATCATCCGATTCCGATAAGTATTTATGGAGATATGAATTTATTTTGTTTATGTAATTATAGTCAAGCCGACCTGCTGTTATGTAGGCTCTAGAAGCCCAACCGACGTGTCTATTCATCATCCTTGTTCTGGTATAAATAGATGAGGATTTGATATCATTTACACATACACTCTTTAGGTGATCTCCTCTCCACGTCTGGGTTTTAGTGAAGGAGAGAGACACTAAGAGTATGTCGGGCTAAGTCGTTGATGCCCTAGCCGCAGGTAATACCCTAGACGCAGTAATGCCGCAGTAAGCAACAGGCTTATGAAGAGAAAGAATCTCACATTTCCTCTGAAATTTCGCTTGAAGGCGCAAAGCTGCAATAAGGGTTTGACTGCACCTCGTTTGGGTTTTAGGTGCAGCCACGATCCTGGATAAATGGAGCAGGAATGACCTCGTGTAAGGACGCAGTAGTGATTTGAGTTTTGTACATTCTCGGCATGTCTATGAATTGCAGTCTCGGTATTACCATGATAGGTTGATCTCGCATGACAGAGGTGCAGTTATGAACACATCTCGGAGGACGCAGTATTGACCAAAGTTCTGGGCTGAATACACTCTCGGCATACCTATGAATTACACATATATACGCTATACAGTAAAGGAACAGTAGCCGCAGTTGAAGAAATATGAAGCCGCATCAATGGAGACCTGTTCACGCATTCCTCTGCCATTCTATACACATATATACGCTATACAGTAAAGGAAGGGTAGCCGCAGTTGAAGAAATATGAAGCCGCATCAATGGAGACCTGTTCACGCATTCTATACACATATATACGCTATACAGTAAAGGAAGGGTAGCCGCAGTTGAAGAAATATGAAGCCGCATCAATGGAGACCTGTTAACGCAGTCAATGGAGACCTGTTCACGCAGTCTAAGAACTTCGCATTCTTCCTCTCTGAAATTTCGGGTGCAGTAGCCGCAGTCAAAGCGTAAGTGATATCACTCGTATAGATATCGAATGGAAAAAGAGGACCATGTATCTAATGCAACCTAGGCATGTTATAAACAGTGATCAGGATTGCAAGAAGTAAGAAGGGTTACATCTCGGCTTTGTATTTAGATCTGTCCAGACATATCACAATGATGAAATATGTGATACTCGGCCTACCTGTGATTGAAGGAATTATCTTCGGATGAATAAATCAGAGAAGGCTAATGATGATCTCAGAATATCTATGAGCAACATCTCGTCATACCTGTAAGTGTTCTCATCAACCGGATGGAGTTGAAGGGTATCAAGTCCTGTAGCTAGGATCTCGGCATATACTTATATTTGTTTCTATTAACTCACATACCTTAAGGGGAATTAGAGTACTGATGTATGACATAAACCTAATCACTGTCATTGTAATAAAGCAGTCACAATGATAAGGATCATAAGTAGTAATGATGGTTACAGTGTCAACATAATGAGAATGATAAGGATGAATAGTCTCTGATCATGATGGGCATGGGCAACAAAATGATGAATAGGACAACATCATGATGAATAAGAGCATGATGCATGGGCAGCATAATGATCATGGGCAGCATGATGATGGATAAGATCATGGACATGGGCAGCATGATGATAATCATGATTAGTGCAACATGGTGATGTATGCAGTGGTACAGCTGAGAACCAAATACATCACGATGACAGGGGAAGGAGCCACCTTGGAGAATCAGTTGAAGCAGAATGTCTTCAACTGATATCATTGTTATACAAGATGATCTATGCTTAGATCCAGACAAGTCAAAGTGTTGACTTCTGTTGTAATTGTACTATCTCTCTCTCTCTCTCTTTCTCTGCTGAACTTTGAAGATAAAAGAAGATTTGATCAAAGGGTTTCCCCACACATTGTGGGGTTTGTCCCTGGCTCGCGCCACATCTTGTGTCCTCTTGCCTTGGCTTGTCTTCTTCTATTTATATTTATGTTCTATCTGCAGTTTATCTTAATGCTGATGTGATTGCTAACTGTGAAAATTTAAATAAATTTCTCTAGCATAGAACATACCTAAACTTAATACAATGACACTTAATGAAACCCTCACGACAATAAGGTTGTGTTGATGATATTGAAGATTTGGTGTATGTCTTAACAATGACAATATGACAGTGACCTGGTTGTGTAACAATGACATTTGATATGACATGACAGTGACATTTGGAAAGGAAGTGACCTAGTATGAAAATGTCCTATGATAGTTGTAACAGTGGCTTGTGACAATGCATCTATGACAAAACCTATATGACATTAGATTTATGATATGTCAGTAACCCTTTATGTATGGCACTAGCCTTGACATGACAATGATCTTTGGTATATGGTAGTGACCTTTGATTTTATGCCAAGTGACCTATTTATATATGGCAAAGATATTTGCACCTATTACAATGATGATTGGGGCCATGATAGAAGTGCATATGACAGTGATGATGACACTTATGACATGGATGTTACTTCTTATGACAATGATATGACAATAGCTCATTAGAGATTATATAATTTAGTTCACAAACGTAGTTGTGAACTAACTTGGGTTGGCCCTAGGAGGCCTGATGTGACTGATGATGATGTCTCATGATTATTGTACTTTGTATCTCAACTGAACATGTGATGAATATCTAATAGAAGAAGAATTTGGTTGGGTTTTCCCCTTGTGGGGTTTTTCCTTGGTCTCAAGGCTAAATCTCAATGTCTCTATTGTGCATGCTTTTCTTCTATTGTTCCTTACTATTTCGTTGCATTATTGATGTTATTGTTCTCTCTAGTTAATTGCAAAAAAATGAAATAACGCTATGGGGTGAATGTAATATTTAAATGATGAAAAAGTTTGAAAATGCAATTATCTACAACAGAGAACAATCAAGCCCTAAAAATTAATAGCTTTGGCTAGTGATAAATACGGAAAATTTCTAGGACACTCATACACTTATAGAGGTGGTAATAGAAAGAGGAAAGACACTCTTAGTAGAGCATTTGAAAACCCATGACCCAAAACTTTCTAATCTTCAAGTATTGGAAAAATTCGAGGATCAATGACTTACCTAGTTTAATCTGCAGTGTACTTATAGCCCTCTTCTAAAGAAAAAGTAGTTTTGGCAAACTATCACTACCAAAGAATCAATTCCAAACTTGGATAAGAAACCAAAATCATCACATTTTATGCTTTGATGGGGCTTTGAAGAAAAACCCATGGGTGGCAGGAGTTGGGGGGGGGGGGGGTTCTCTATAGGTATAAAGGAAAAATTGAATATGAATATTCATGTAATTTTGGGGATGCCTCTAACAATCAAGTATAGATGTATGCTCTCCTCCAAGGATTATTACTAGCCATACCATTGTTGATCAAATCCCTTGTCATAATAGGATATTCAAACAACACAATATGGCATTTTTCTCTTGGAACTAGTCTTTCTAATGGGAGACTTTCTCTCATGTACAAAAAATCACATATCTCTTAGCGACATTCTGAAACTATCAAGTCAAACATGTTTTTAGAGAATTAAGTGTTGAACCACACAAATTGGAAAACCAAGCACTCCAATTAGCACTTCGAACTATGATCATCAATGGAACCAGGAGAGAAGAACCAATTTCATAGTCATTGTTAATGCAAATACAAAGGGACCAATTCAATATGTTGTTAGCCAAGAAAAATTTGCATAGTAGTGTTAGCTACCTTTCATGAACTATATAGTACCAAACCTAAAATGAAGGAGCATTTGACATTTGCAGTGTGCAACATGGGATGGAGTGGGATGGGGTGGGTCTATCAAGCAACCATTACCTTGCATTTCCATAGTCGAAATATGATGGATTGTTGAGGGGAAAATTTTCAAATGACAGGGAGTTGGAAACACATTAATTTAGCTATGATATGGGAAACCCACAACATGAAAAATACAACCTTCAAAGCTATGACAAGGAACCATATTTCATGCAATATTTTGGTTTGTAGAGTGAAATGTAGGTAAAATGTGCCTCCAGGTGTGCTACATAGAGAAAACATGGGAATTTTTAAAGTGATATCCAGGAAATTGAGTGCAGGGCCACCAGGAAGAATGGACAATAAGGGTAAGCGACCTTGTGGCATAATAGAGGAACAAATAATTAAAGAATAGCTAATATTGGAGATTTCTATGGGTAATAGGAAGGTTAATATGGCAATGATTCAGATAGTCACCCTAACAAACATCCTCTCTTCACACAAATGGTAGCTTCATGACCTCAATCAAGACCTCCAACATCTGCATTTACAACTATAGATAATCGTGGAGTTGAAACAAGAAGAATTTCAGGGTATAAGGGGGAAATGTTCAACCAACAACTTGATCAAGCCAAATAAGACAGGGCACCTTAACCTCAATTAGACAACTCTAGAAAACATTTTTATAATTATAAATGAAGAGAGAGAGAGAGAGAGAGAGAGAGAGAGAGAGAGAGAGAGAGAGAGAGAGAGAGAGAGAGAGAGAGAGAGAGAGAGAGAGAGAGAGAGAGAGAGAGAGAGAGAGAGAGAGAGAGAGAGAGAGAGAGAGAGAGAGAGAGAGAGAGAGAGAGAGAGAGAGAGAGAGAGAGAGAGAGAGAGAGAGAGAGAGAGAGAGAGAGAGAGAGAGAGAGAGAGAGAGAGAGAGAGAGAGAGAGAGAGAGAGAGAGAGAGAGAGAGAGAGAGAGAGAGAGAGAGAGAGAGAGAGAGAGAGAGAGAGAGAGAGAGAGAGAGAGAGAGAGAGAGAGAGAGAGAGAGAGAGAGAGAGAGAGAGAGAGAGAGAGAGAGAGAGAGAGAGAGAGAGAGAGAGAGAGAGAGAGAGAGAGAGAGAGAGAGAGAGAGAGAGAGAGAGAGAGAGAGAGAGAGAGAGAGAGAGAGAGAGAGAGAGAGAGAGAGAGAGAGAGAGAGAGAGAGAGAGAGAGAGAGAGAGAGAGAGAGAGAGAGAGAGAGAGTAATAGGAAGGTTAATATGGCAATGATTCAGATAGTCACCCTAACAAACATCCTCTCTTCACACAAATGGTAGCTTCATGACCTCAATCAAGACCTCCAACATCTGCATTTACAACTATAGATAATCGTGGAGTTGAAACAAGAAGAATTTCAGGGTATAAGGGGGAAATGTTCAACCAACAACTTGATCAAGCCAAATAAGACAGGGCACCTTAACCTCAATTAGACAACTCTAGAAAACATTTTTATAATTATAAATGAAGAGAGAGAGAGAGAGAGAGAGAGAGAGAGAGAGAGAGAGAGAGAGAGAGAGAGAGAGAGAGAGAGAGAGAGAGAGAGAGAGAGCTCTCAAGGAAAAAATGATGTACTATATATATATAGATAGAGAGAGAGAGAGAGAGAGCTCAAGGAAAAGAAAACATTTTTATAATTATAAATGAAGAGAGAGAGAGAGAGAGAGAGAGAGAGAGAGAGAGAGAGAGAGAGCTCTCAAGGAAAAAATGATGTACTGTAAAGAGAGAGAGAGAGAGAGAGAGAATCTCATATTAGCCTAAATGTTCAAGGGGGAAATGTTCAACCAACAACTTGATCAAGCCAAATAAGACAGGGCACCTTAACCTCAATTAGACAACTCTAGAAAACATTTTTATAATTATAAATGAAGAGAGAGAGAGAGAGAGAGAGAGAGAGAGAGAGAGAGAGAGAGAGCTCTCAAGGAAAAAATGATGTACTGTATAGAGAGAGAGAGAGAGAGAGAGAGAGAGAGAATCTCATATTAGCCTAAAAAATTGATGTACTACTCAAGTTCTTAGGCACATTTTTTGTAGAGAGAGAGAAATTTGAAGGGGAATCTCATATTAGCCTTCAAATTTTAGGTCTCTCTATACTTAAAGGAAAAACTGATGTATTGTTCAAGTCCTTGGGCACATTTTTTGTAGAGAGAGAGAGAGAGAGAGAGAGAGAGAGAGAGAGAGAGCTCTCTATATTTAAAGGAAAAAATGATGTACTGTAGATAGATAGAGAGAGAGAGAGAGAGAGAGAGGGAATCTCATATTGATGTACTTCAACAATATTGATGTACTTCAACAATATTTTTAATTCATTACATAGAGGATATATATATAAGTATTGTTATAGTGAAAATCAAGCTTGGGTTAGAATGAAATAAATTGTAACACAAATAGGTTATAAAGAAAAATAGTAAAACAAAATGATCTTTAACTTTTCATGTGTGAACTATGTATCGATGCTACACCATGAATATGTTATCTCATGCTTATTCTATCAATGTCACCCTTACTAAAATTCCATTGGCATGTAATCATTAAAAACATCCCAATGGATTCAATGTATTCACACAACAATGATAAATTATGATACTTAATCTGATATCCCTATTATTAGATAGAGACCAACCTCCAATGATAATAATGACGCTCTATTTGACGCTTGATTGGTGTGAATTTTTGTTTAATTCAATGCTTTTAAGTTTAATACCATATATTTGTGGATTTATGTTTATGCTTCATTGTTGTTCATGTACATATAATTTGGTGTTTTGGCATAAGTTGTCCACATTTTTTAGTTTCTCTTAGATTTTGACGATGCCCATGGTGGTTACATGTGAAACCTACTATTTTTTCATATAAAAGGTTGTGTGAATGTTGTTTACTTTATCATTAGAGGAACATTTTAATTCCAACGAGAAATCATGACCCTAAATGAAGTTCTAAAACTTGTTGAGGCACTATAAGAGCTCAAGCTAAAAGAGCCTTACACCCCTAATTTATATGTTAATGTGTGTAATTTTTGTGGGATGCGTATGAGATTGTGGTTATTTGATGGATGACCCATGGATAGAAACAAGCATGGACACCTTTGTGAAATGCTAAAGAGAGATTCTTGAATCATTGTACTATATTGTAAATATAATCTAGATTGTAACATCTTTATCGATTTCTCTTACAATGAAACAAATATGCATGCCTTGCATAGGATTGAGACTTGGAATATTTGAATTAGCTAAGTGATTTCCCTCTTGTTTTAGTTCAACATATATATATGGTTAATGTTGTTAAAGGTTATTTACTTAATAAAATGTGAGTTAAAATGTGTTTTTCTTATGTATGGGCTAGTTAAAGGATATTCCTAAACAACATTGATTTTGTGCAAAAATACATGCTATGTGCTTCAATTTTTACATATATGTGTTCACTTGTGACGGGTTGCCACCCACAAAATTCTATGTTTCTCTCTCTTTATTGTGAAATCAACATTGAATGCCACCAACAATTAGAGAAATCTAGTCAATGTTTTCAACATAGCCTCAACACTAACTTATACCTTGAGTTCGCTCTTTGGGAGCAATTGCATGATTCAAATTTTGTTCACTCTCATTTATGGATGTAGAACTAGTAGAATATTTTTAGGTAGATGTAAAAGAGATAGTTTTTATTTATTTGATTTTGACACCATCATGACCAAGGAAAATACTCCTATCTCTCATTTGTTAATGCAAACCCCCTCAATCACTGTTGAACTTAAAGTAAACTAGAAATTTAGTTTGATACTCACATTGACCCTCCATCTACTTTTGGTGACAACATTTATTTAATGATAAATACCCTAAAAATTAGTGTGAGCAGAATACCACTTGCACATGTTTCTCAGTATGATAAATAACACAATAAACATTATAAATATCATAGTGAAAAACTATCTATATCTCCTCCCACCAAGTATCATTGTTAATCAATTTACAATTTATTATATAAAAACACCCTAAGGAAGTGCATTTTCAAGTGGTGGAAACGCCTATAAAGTACCTCCATCACCTTTTATTATGTGAAGGGTAAGTTGTGATAATAGTATAGTGAAATGGACCAACTACTAACATTTGCACATTTTCAAACCTTTGATGAAAAATAGGTGAACCCTTAAGTAATTTTGATTACATATTAAGAGACTTAGATTTTGAAAGAAACAAACATGTATCCGATAAGAAAAACACACACCATGGTTTCTTTACTATTTCCCACCTAATATCATATATTTCAGTTTAATATTTATCAATGCATTACAGGGATCATTCCTAACAATATAAAATTTATTAATGTGCTATAATAGAAACTCTTAAAAACATAAAGACAAATGTTCATTTTGAATCAATGTTGACAAATTATCCAGATCTCATAATAATAACATAATTTCCATAGACTTTTATGGGGTAAGGTCATGTGAATATTAGGGTTTTCTTTTCCCTCGAAACACCTCATAGGGAAATCTAAGGATGCTCCTTCATAGTCATGAATGGCATCCCTAATAAACCCACCATCATAGAGTGGTGCACCTCGCCCAAGGCGATTGGAATGGGATACCTGCTAGCATGGAACTAGAGAAATACCTAGGAACATTGATACAATAGGTTCAACCAACCCATTGGATTAAAATTATTTGGAAACATCTCATTCCATAAGGAGAAAACATGTTTGAGACAAGATTTGAACATGGTTGTGGAAATAATATCTCTTTTTCTCTTAACCATGCAAGATGGATCTAATTGACATACAAATATTAGTATTGGAATTAATTTGTTAGAATCATCAAGAAGATACTTAAATGATATATACATCTTATTAGATAGAAAGGACAAATCAAAATTAAAGGGAATTCCTTATTATTCAAAAGATGTCTAAGACACATTTTTATTAGTTAAAAAATATGCCATTAAATTTCGACATTAACTTGACAAGTTGCTTAGTTTAGTATTGGAATTTTGCAACATTGAAAAAGTGTATTATGAACACTCATTATTTCTAGTCAAATTTCTAACAGTAAGAATATGTTAGAGAAGTGTAAGTATGAGAATTTAATTTTTGTATCATTATGCCTTTGCAATTATTGGGATCCTCCTTAGCTTGTGTAATGTGGGGGAGTGAAGGTCATATTCAAATAGTAATAATATAGTTATTGTCATCATTAATTGCAAAGTGGATTAGGTCCACTATATTTATTATTATTAAATAAGACGCACTAGTTAGTTAGCATGGAATAAATGTAATATAGTCTCATTAAAGGATGTCCACTAGGTAGTTAGGAAATGGTTAAGTTTGTGATTCCATGAATAGTTATAAATAATGATGCAATCCATCTCATGGGAATGTACTGAAGGTTAGCTCATTGAGAGGTCACCTTACTATTAAGAGCTAAATGAACATGAGTGCAATCCTTCTATAAAGTATCATTTTATGGAGTTACCCTATCTTGAGGGTATTTTATTTAAAGGAATGGATAAGGATTTTTTATTAATAAACATTGGATTATGGAACAAATCCCTCACAAGTTTTCTAATACAAAATTTATGATAGTATCAATCTTCTTAAAAATATTTCCAACTCTAGGGATAAAAATCCTACTTAAGCTAAAAACATAACCACTGTAGACTCTACGAAAAGACCCAAGTATGTAGAAAAATATACAAAGTAACATAAAAAAATAGATTTGCAAAAAGAACCACCCATTTACTCAGATCATATGACTTAACAAAGACTTTAGCTAGCAACATTAGACCCCATTGAATGGCGAGTTCTTTTCCTTTCAATAGTGGCACTGGAACCAACACCTCCTAAAACTATTTGCACATTTCTAGTCCTGGAGACCTCCAAAGCAAACACGTGAGCACAAAGTGAATGCACATCCTCATGCAAACATTCTAGCAACTGCTCCATTTCTACATGTTTCTTGAGCAGTTTTTCCTCTAGGGATAGTTGAAAATAACTTTGTCATTCAACCATGTCCTCCAACTTCTAGACGGAAACTAAGAGAGCCTGAGAAGCATCTAGAAGCCTTTTAAGCATAAGGCTAGTGTTAACATTCTATGAGGGAGTTAGAGAGTCCGCCATCACATACCAGAGACCCAACACCCCACAAGATAACACACTAATAATAATTGTTCCAACTTCAGAAACAATATGGATTGAAGACACATGAATGGATTGTGGAGCCAATAAATTCAATATATAAATAGGACTAAAACCACACCACGAGCCAAGTTGCCACCAAAATTCCAGATCCATCTCCTAAGTGTCAACTGAAAAGAGGATCGCCATCTAAGGAGAGTGACAAGAAAATTGAATTGATTCCATTCTCCTAAACAATGGCTTGGACTCTACGGTTGAGACAATCCACGATAGATGCCACCAGGAGGAGAATGAAAAGAAAAGACACTCAACATTTGACCTGCCACTTTTAAATAAATTTAAAACATCGTGAAAAGGGTCATAAGGATCTGTGGCCAAAAAAGGAAAGTTTATTAGATCCCAAGACTCTTTCGCTTCTAGAGACGAGCCATGATGAAGGAATCTGACCATGTATCTCATCCAAAATTTTCCCTTTAATGAGAAAATTAATGTTGGGTGTGGAGCTTGATTATCTTCTATATTCAAAGGTATCGCCACATAGGACCCCAGTTCGAAATGGGGGTGGCAACGCCGCCCGTAAAATATTCGCTGCAGGGGGGGTCCAGGGGGGGCGACTGATCTGATGGTAGAACTTATGCAGATGATCTGACTTGTAAAAGTATAGTAATTTCTAGTTAATCTAGGCCGTTCATTAGGCGGATGATCTGACGGTAGAACTTATGTTTAGTTTAGGGTTTTTTGCCCTAGAAGGCAACCCCTCTCTTCATATGAGGGTATTGTATTTGAGGCTGTGTGATAGATGTGTATTCTATTTGGCTAATAAACTCGCAGGAAAGAAGGGTTCCTGATTCGAAAGGGAGCAATGGCGGAAGATGGTAAGTTTAGGGTCGAGAAATTTAATGGCCAAAACTTCTCGCTATGGAAGATGCAAATGGAAGATTATCTGTATCAGAAAGATCTATACCTACCATTGGGCGGAAAAACAAAGATGCCGACGGGTATGAAAGACGAAGAATGGAACCTTCTCGATAGAAAGGCACTTGGAACAATACGGTTGTGCCTTGCTGCGTCAGTTGCCTTCAACAATTCGAAGGAAACCACGACAGAGGGTTTGATGCAGACGTTGTCGAAACTATATGAAAAACCCTCGACCTCAAACAAGGTATTTCTTATGAAACGGTTATTTAATATGAATATGTCGGAAGGTGGATTTGTTGCAAACCATTTAAATGATTTTAATACAGTTACAAGTCAGTTAAGTTCTGTAGGGGTAAACTTTGATGATGAAGTTAGATCTCTGTTATTGTTGTGCTCATTACCAGAAAGTTGGAATGTTTTGGTAATGGCCATTAGTAACTCCGTTTCTGGATCTAGTACTTTAAAGTTTGATGATGTTGTCGGTGCTATCCTTAGCGAGGAAATGCGACGGAAAAGCTCCGGTGAGACATCGGGAAATGCTTTGAGTGCAGAGTCTAGAGGAAGAAAAATGGAAAGAGGAAAGAGCTCAGGATATCGCAGTAAATCAAGGAAAGACAGATCCAAGTCCAGATCGGGGATAGTGTGCTGGAAATGTGGAAAGAAAGGACACCTAAAGAAAGACTGTAGATCTCGGAAGGGAAAAGAAGGATATGCACAACAAGAAAACAATCATGAAGCAAATGTGACAGGTGAGGTGTTACAAGATGCTTTGATTCTTTCTTTCGAAAATATTACTGATTCCTGGGTGGTAGATTCAGGGGCTTCATTTCATGCCACACCTGATAAGAAATACTTTCATGACTATGTTCAAGGAGATTTTGGACAAGTTCGTCTGGGTGATGATAAACCCTGTAAAATCGTTGGAATGGGTAAGGTTCTTGTAAAACAGCAGAATGGAAACCAATGGCTATTAAAGGAGGTAAGGCATGTTCCAGATCTAAAGAAAAATCTGATTTCAACAGGGCAGTTAGGCGGTGAAGGTTGTGTGACAACTTTCATAGATAAATCTTGGAAGGTCACTAAAGGAGCCCTGGTAATAGCAAAAGGTGAAAAGGTTGGTACATTGTATTTATGCAATGGTATTTCTAACTCTGTTAATGCTTTAACTTCCAAAGGAGCAGATGCAGCATTATGGCATCATAGGCTTGGACACATGAGTGAAAAGGGGATGAAGATTCTTCACTCAAGGAATTTGTTGCCGGGTTTGAAGAATGTTGATTTGGACTTCTGTGAGAACTGCATTTATGGAAAACAGAAGAGAGTCGGATTTCTCAGAGTTGGGAAAGAAAAGAAGAATGAAAAATTAGAGCTTGTGCATACAGACGTATGGGGACTTGCTCAGGTATCATCTCTCGGTGGCTCTCGTTATTATGTTACTTTTATTGATGATGCAACTAGAAAAAATTGGATTTATTGTATTAAGAATAAATCTGATGTATTTGATACTTTCAAGAAATGGAAAGATTTGGTTGAGATTGAGACATGAAAGTAATTGAAGTGTCTTAGATCAGACAATGGAGGTGAATATTGCAGCAAAGAGTTTGATAGGTACTGTTCAGAGCATGGAATTCGCAGAGAAAAGACAGTTCCAAGAACACCACAAGAAAATGGTGTGTCAGAAAGGATGAACAGAACAATCATGGAGCGTGCAAGGTGCATGAGATTGCATGCAGGATTGCCTTTACAGTTTTGGGCAGATGCTGTAGATACTGCTGTTTATCTAATAAATAGAGGGCCTTCAAATTCCTTGGATGGTGGTGTTCCAGAGGAAGCATGGATAGGTAAAAAGGTAAACTACTCTATTTTAAAGCCTTTTGGTTGTGAGGCCTTTGTCCATATTGATAAAGAAAATAGAACAAAGCTTGAGGCAAAGTCAAAGATATGTACCTTTATTGGATATGGTGTTAATGATTTTGGTTATCGCTTATATGATTACGAAAATCACAAAATCATTAGGAGCAGAGATGTAATATTCAATGAAAAGGTCCTGAGTAAGAATCAGTTGCAGGAAAAGAAACAGGAAAAGGAAAACAAGGAATACACAGTTCTTGATGAAATCACTGAAAAAGGAAAGGTGCCTGAAAATAATAATAATCAACAACCACAACAACAACAACCACCACAACAACAACAGGCATCCCAAACACCTGAAAGTGGTGTTAGAAGATCTACTAGGATAAGTATACCCCCTGAACGATACTCTCCTTCATTATATTATTTATTGTTGACTGATTCCGGTGAACCCGAATGTTATGAAGAAGCAATGCAGGTTGAAAGCAGGAAGAAGTGGGAGGTAGCCATGGAAGAAGAGATGGACTCCTTAATGCATAACCAGACTTGGGATTTAGTCAGGTTTCCTGTAGGAAAAACTACATTGAAGAATAAATGGGTTTACAGGCTGAAGGAAGAAGATGGAGGAAAATAGAGGTATAAAGCTAGACTTGTGGTGAAGGGGTTTGCACAGAAGAAAGGTATTGATTTTGATGAAATATTTTCTCCTGTTGTTAAAATGACTTCAATCAGAACCATTTTAAGTCTTGTAGCAGCTGAAGATTTGCATCTTGAGCAGTTAGATGTAAAGACAACCTTTCTCCATGGGGATTTGGAGGAAGAGATATATATGCAGCAGCCACAAGGATATGAGGTGAAAGGGAAGGAGAAACTAGTGTGCAGGTTGAAGAAGAGCTTGTATGGCTTAAAACAGGCTCCAAGGCAGTGGTATCTAAAATTTGACAAGTTTATGTCTGAACAAGGTTATACTAGATGTCACTCTGATCATTGTGTTTATTTGAAAAAGTAAAATGATGGCAGCTATATTATATTGTTATTGTATGTAGATGACATGCTTGTTGCAGGATCTAACATGTAGGAAATAAATGTGCTCAAAAGAAAATTGGCAAATTCATTTGCAATGAAGGATTTGAGAGTTGCAAAACAAATCCTTGGTATGAGAATAACTAGAGACAAGAAAAATTGTAAATTAACATTGTCTCAGAATGAGTACATACAAAAGGTGTTGAAAAGATTTAACATGCACAATGAAAAACCAGTTAGTACACCTTTTGCTAGCCATTTCAAACTTAGCAAGGAAATGTGCCCAAAGACCCAAGAAGACATGGATTATATGTCTAAAGTTCCATATGCATCAGCAGTTGGAAGCTTAATGTATGCAATGGTCTGCACAAGGCCTGATATTGCACATGCAGTGGGAGTTGTAAGTAGGTACATGAACAATCCAGGAAAGGAACATTGGATGGCAGTGAAATGGATTCTCAGATATTTGAAAGGTACTACAAATCAAGCATTATACTTTGGTGGTTCAAACATCTCCCTACAAGGATATGTTGATGCAGATATGGCAGGTGACAAAGATAACAGGAGGAGCACTACAGGATATGTATTTACTGTTGGAGGAACAACTGTCAGTTGGGTTTCAAAAATCCAAAGTGTTGTTGCACTTTCAACAACAGAAACAGAGTATGTTGCTGCTACAGAGGCTAGTAAAGAAATGATTTGGTTACAAAGGTTTATGGGTGAATTGGGTAAGGAGCATGATATGGGCACGTTATATAGTGATAGCCAAAGTGCCATTCATCTTGCAAAGAACTCAACATTTCATTCCAGGACTAAACACATACAACTCAAGTACCATTTCATATGATCAGTGTTGGAAGATGGAGAGTTGAAGCTGGAAAAGATACACACTAGCCAGAATCCTGCAGATATGCTAACAAAAGTTGTAACCAGGGAGAAACTGAGAATATGCTCAGTTTCAGTTGGTCTTCAAGGATGACGATGAAGATGAGAAACAACCAGGTCCAAAGAGGAGTCATTGTCCAGCAAATGGAGCAGCGGTGGAGTTGCTACAATCAGTCTAAAAGTGGGAGATTGTTGGCTGTGGAGCCTGATTATCTTCTATATTCAAAGGTATCGCCACATAGGACCCTAGTTCGAAATGGGGGTGGAAACTCCGCCCGTAAAATATTCGCTGCAGGGGGGGTCCAAGGGGGCGGCTGATCTGACGGTAGAACTTATGCGGATGATCTGACTTGTAAAAGTATAGTAATTTCTAGTCAATCTAGGCCGTTCATTAGGCGATGATCTGACGGTAGAACTTATGTTTAGTTTAGGGTTTTTTGCCCTAGAAGGCAACCCCTTTCTTCATATGAGGGTATTGTATTTGAGGCTGTGTGATAGATGTGTATTCTGTGAGCGAGAAACAGAGAGGTGAGACTGTGAGAGAAAACAGAGGATATTACAACAGATTTGCTGTAGGTTGTGTCTCTTCATTTTGCTGGATAATAGAAAGGAAGGACTGGTTGTTCGAGGTGGACGTAGCCCAAACTGGGTGAACCACGTATATCTGTGTCTCTCTTGTTTTGTGCATTTTCTGTGTTTATATTTCTGCAATATTTTATGTGTTCCATTGCTCCATAATATATAATTTTCTAATAATTAATTCCAAAATGATTACTTCTTGGATCGCCAACATGACTGAAAGGTGGGGAAGAATCACACTCACTCTGTCCCAACTATATCTTAGGAAACCAACCATCACTAAGGGATTGGAAGATTCCTAAGCGTATTATCCATTTCTAGGCTCGCTTGAACCAAGGTGGAGCCATTTTTAGCCAGAACATCAACAATTGAATTCAAAAGCTTGTATATATGATAGTGTTCTAATTTTTCAAATTGAGAGGTAGAGACAAGAATCCTTTGATTCAAAGAAGGAGAGTCTGAGCATATTTCCATCTCAGCCTTGGTCATTTGGCGAATGGTTAGCATTGAGTCTCCAAAAACTAAAAGGCTAAAAAATTATTTTCAATAGTTATTTCCAAGCCTTTTCATAATGAAAGATATTTGTAACATCCTCCTCCCACACTTACCCAAGATAATCGGCCCACCAGGGTAAATATGTGATGAAGAGTTACTATGATATGAATCAACCTCCTAGATCAACTTAAGGAAGTGGAATTGAGAAAATCAAACCAAACAAACCTTCCTTAGGAGCTACAAGATCCCCAGGGGCTAACCAACCACTCCAAGTGCCCAACCCCTGATTTAACTTGCTTCTTGACTGAACTAGACCCCAGTCGCTCCCATGACAAGCTCTCCATGCGACTGAAACCCTCCAGTCGCTCCCATGCCAAGGCCTCCATGAGACTGTGGACTTTTCTAGGAAATTTTGTGCCAGCGACATGTTGTGCTATTCAACAACCCCCCCATTTATTAATATAATAGCTAATATTCTATCAATAAATGGGAACCCTCAAAAAATCCTTCTAAAAAACAAATTTATCACTTAGACATTTTCTTTTAATTTGTTTTGGAATAAAACAAGGTATCAAGTAAAAACCCTTTGAAAGCTAGCAGTACTTGCCTTTTGGCATATTTCTAGGCCAAGTGTGTCAAAAGCCTTATTAACAAGCAAAACACACAAAATGTGATCTAAAGGGATCACCACGCTTAACCTAGATATCATTAAAACTAGGTCCACACAAAGTATGGCACATCCTCACGAAGTATGTTGAATCATGCGGAATGCGATATTGCAATACGAAGGTTAACCTTATTGCATCGTATTGGAAATACTTAAGAAATGTTTGAAATCTTACAAACCACGCGAAGTTGTGAAATGCAATAAAAGCCCAGACCATTTGGGGCCTATGTTATAAAGTAACACTCAAGTCCATTATGCAAATGAAAAACACTTTATAAGGTAAATCCCGTTAAACAAGATATGCTTTAATAAACAATAAAGAATGTCCCGCATCTCGCATCCTACAGAAACCAAATGAACTTCAAAGGAATTGCACAACCAATACGCGATAATGTGATTTGCGATATTGCATTGCAATCGCAAAATGGGCATTTTTGCAAATCAAAGCTCGTAACCTTATAAAGTATTCTTCTTGTTTTACGATGTAGAACATTAATGATCAATAAAGGTAGCGGTAACAAATCATTAGTGGGTATTTACTATGGGTTAATGGAATTTATGTTTGAAAAGTGGCTCGATGTGATACGATATATTTTCATCTGTGTTTAACTAAAACTCCTTTCTTGTCACCTTTTCAAGGTTAAGTGTATCATTCATTCTTATTTTCATTCTCTCTTGTGTCAATCGGATAGCTTATGCTTTCCTTCATTTCAGGAAAAATCTGCAGTAAGAGTCGTTGGGAGCAATGGAGAAGAAGGGGAAGGCTGTTGGGTTGTGTTATAATCTTTCCATGACTAGCCCAAGTAGTTAACCAGGGGGTTAGAAGGGGGGCCGGAGCACCCCCTTCGTTGCGTCGACTGTGTAGCTGGGGGGGGGGGGTTCATAGGGGGTTTGAGGTGTACCAGTAACCCCACTTTATGGGGTCCAGGCAGCACCCCAGAAAATTTTGGTTTTGGACCCTATGTTAGGTTGGGCGGACCCACCTATGGTTTTATGCGTGATTTTCGCACATGTTTTTTTGGACGCGATGGTTTTTCAGTCCATGGTATTGGATGCGATGGTTTTCGTTCCATGGTATTGGATGCTTCGACATGTATAAATATGTATTATAACATTGAAAGGAAAATAATGAAAAATCAAGCTGGTAGTCCCGATTTTGGGAACCAGGGGAAAATTTCTGTGTATATGTGTTATGCTCTCACATTGTTTTCTATGTTTTAGAATTCATATGCAGGTAATTTCTGTATGGGATTAAATCCTACAAAGGCAACTGTGTCTAAAAAGTTAGAAATTATCCCTCTATTCTATGATACTACGCGCAGTAGAGATGACAGAACTTGAACATGTGAAGCCATGTATTATTTGTTAGAAGAAGAGAAACCAAGGCCTCTGGTAGCAAAGGCCACAACTAATGCTCATGTTTCCTCTGACGCCTCTTACTTTGAGACAACATGCTTGTTTCTACACCACATAGTCGCAAGGCCGAAGATAATCCCATACATAGATATGGTCAAGTGGATAATTGATGTGGTGGACGTCTCGACAGAGAGTTCAAGAATAACAGGCATGAGGTTATGGGATCTTTTTCAGTAGAAAACCTACGACTTATGTACAATCTACCAGAGCCACAAAATCTCTACAATAAACAGACTCTTGAGAAATTTTCTAAGGAGAATGAAGACCCAACAAACGTTACGTGGGCCTGGAAAGAAAACAAAATCAAGATAAAACGGGATAAGACAAGTATGTATTCTATGACATCTATTTCTCCCCCTTATAGTTTTGCAGTAGCCATGCTATGTATATTGTTCAGTAAACCCGACAGTACCAAATTTTCCCTGAAGTGGCTACTATTAATAGAAGCAGTTGTGAACGCAACAATAATGAATTGGGCTCAAATTTTGTCTGATAATTTGGCGAAAGCCATTATGGAGTATATGAGAAAGAGGAGTCCCTCTTCAAGTGTTTATCCCCCATTTTTCATGAGTGCCTTTGTAATGGACGAAATCTGTTTTAACTCCAAATTTCCTATTATGGGATGGAAGTGGACTGTGCAAGACCTGCTTCCTATCCATGTGTTGTTGAAAATAACAGCAAGAAATGCTAAAAATAGCATTGCTATAGATAGCATTTCAGGATATATTCCATTTTTAATTTGTCCTTGAATTAAAATTCGAATTTAGTCTCACTAGTTGCTTGAAAAATAAATAATTAATTCATCTTGAGTTAATTAGTTGGTAAAATTCAAACATGGCGTCTTTGTGAAGACATGCAACAATTATCCCTTTGATTGAGGAAGTTATCCCTTAATTAAGGAGATAAGGATGAGTTGTATTTGAGTTGTAATTAGTCAGCTCAGTTAACTGAGTTAAGTCCAATTAAATTAGTTCCAAACAGTAGGAGGAACTAATTGTGAGTTCAGTCAGTTAATGCATGCATGCATGCAACTAGTGTTCTCTAGATAACTAAATATTCCTTCATAAATAACTCATGCATGTCAGTTTAGACAAAGACCCAGTTGAGATTAAAGGCAAGGACAATGTACTGTCAGTTGCTAGAATAATCCCATGTGAATATCTCTTGCATGCAGAAAAAATTCATTCCTTGAGGATTGCACAGTTATTACAGAGGTCAGAGTAGTATGTGAGGTGAGAATCACACAAGTGGCAGCTGGAGGACCCAAGAAAAATTGTGCAAGGAAATAGGAGGCTTGGAGGACTGAAGGAAGGCATATGCATTGTCTATTCTATCTATGAGCAGCAATGAGGGATTGTACTGAGAGCTGGATAGCTTGAGAGCTAAAGCTTTGTGTGATCCTGAGATATTTCCACTTGTATGATAATACAAATAGCGGGGTTTTCAGCTGAGGCTTTCCCTAGAGTATTCTTCTGTGTTTCATGTGTGATCGAATCTTCTTTTATATTATATGTGTTCTATTTTATCTTGCTCAAAATCGATTAAGCTTTCACAAGTTTGATTGTAGAAGTAGATTAAGTATTTTTCTTTAGTACATTGCATAATCTGATTAATCCACAGTGAGAATTTCTACATGGTATCAGAGCAAAGGTGATTAAAGCGGAGAACAATATACAAAGAAGGGAGAAGTTGAAAGTTGAAAGTTCTTGATTGTAGGTACAAAATCGATTTCTTATCACATCTCAAAGTTCACCAATGGCGTTCAATGGCTTGAGACTTGAGTATGCCCTGGATGGCAGCTCGAATTACATAGCATGGAAGGATCGCATGGAAGCGGTATTAGAAGACAACGGTTTGAAGGACTTCATTGATCAAGAAGTCCCCAAGCCAGTAACAGCTAATGCCCAAGAATTGGCGGAATGGAAGAAATGTGTGGCGAGAGTGAGGAGGATTCTTCTGGAGGGAGTTCGAGACCATATTGTCTCGAGTCTCCATGGGAAGGAGACTCCATTTTCAATGTGGAAGACATTGAACAATATATATCAGAACAAAAACGACTAGAGGAAGCTGGCACTGAAGGACAAGCTTCAAAAAATCAAGTGCGAAAAGAGCGACATGATCTCTACATATCTGAACAAGCTCACCACCTACGGAGATGAGCTTGGAAGTGTAGGAATCATGACAACCGATGATGACATGGTGAGTCTTGCTCTCCTTGATCTTCCTAAGAGCTGGCATAGCTACTAGGACTCAGTGAATGGAAGAGAGAAACTGCCAGATTGGGAATGAATGTGGTTAGATTTGATGTAGGAGGAGATCAAGAGAAGCAACAGAGATGGTTCTTCATCAAAGCATGATGATGAAGAAAATCTAGCTTTAGCAAGTAAGGTGAGGAAAGGGAAAGGGAAGGCTTCCCATTCCAAATCGAGTTCTTCCCATGGAGGGAAGAATATTGACAAATCTAAAGTGAGATGCTTTAATTGTCATGAGGTGGGCCATTATGCAACTAATTGTCCATTGAAGAAATCCAAGAAGGGATCCTCAAAAGGATCAGATGGTGAGGCCTTGGCCTCATAGTTCGAATTGGATTTTATCCTCATCGCATGCATGGTTTCACTGATGGTGGGTTATGTTTGGTACCTGGACAGTGTGCCTCATTCCACATGACTGACGATAAGAGTTTATTCAGTACCTTGGAGGAGAAATACCTCCAGATGCGCATCAAGATGGGTAATGATGGAAAGTACCGTGTTTCAGGTGAAGGTACGGTTGTGTTTCAGAGGGAGCATGGAGCTCCTCTCACCCCAACAAATGTAAAGTATGTGCCTGGACTGAAGAAAAACATGGTATCGGTCACGATGTTGGAAGACAAAGGATATGATGTAGTCTTCAATAAAGGAAAGATGTTCTTGAGACACATAGCCATGGGTTAGACCAAGAGGATTTTGATTCGAGTAAAAAATCTCTACAAGCTAGAGGTAGATTACTGTGCTGCATTGAGTTCCAAAGTAGAATTGGTGCAAAGCAAAGATATTGGCGAGTTATGGCATAAACGGTTGGGCCACTTGCATCATGGGGCCTTGAAGATCATGCAGCAAATTTCTACCAGACTTCCCAAAGGTAAACTTGAGCAAGTGGACACATGCAAAGGTTGTACCTTGGGTAAGTATGCAAAATCTTCCTTTCATGATCGAGACAGTCAAGCTGAAGCAATCTTGGAGTGAGTTCATACAGATGTGTGTGGACCATTCTCGACAGCCTCCACCACTAAACAAAGGTATTATGTGATTTTCATTGATGATTTTTCTCGTAGATGCTGGATCTATTTCATGCAGAAGAAGGATCAAACCTTCTCAAGGTTTTGTGAGTTCAAAGCCTTGGTTGAGAAAGAATCAGGAAAGAAGATCAGGGCCTTGCAAAGCGACAATGGTGGAGAGTATGTCTCTTAAGAGTTTAAGGACTTCTATGCTACAAAAGGAATTAAATGGGAGTTGACGACACCTCATAACCCACAACAGAATGGGGTGGCTGAGAGGAAGAATATAATGATTGTGGGAGCAACTCAGGTGATGCTGCATGACCAAGGCCTACCACTTCATCTGTGGGCTGAGGCATGCAACGCAACAGTTTACTTGCAGAATAGAAGCCCACATCGCATACTTGGGATGAAGACACCAGAGGAAGCCTTCTCCGGGAAGAGACCAGATATGGGTCACTTGAGGATCATTGGCTCATCAGTTTATTGCCATGTGACCAAGGATGCCTGGAAGAAGCTAGAGCCGACAGTAAAGTTGGGGATACTTGTGGGGTACACTAATACTCCCCACAACTATCGGGTGTATTTGCCTACCAGTCAGAGGATAGTGGTTCACAGAGATCTTAAGTTTGATGAGCTGAAGGCCATGTGAGTTTCCCTTGAGAGGGAGCTCAAGTTGTAGGAAGAGGAGGAAATTTTGGTTCCTAAGGAGGACGAGCCTCAAAGTGATGCAGAGTAGTTGCATGTAGAGGTTCCAGGAGTGGAGACATCCACTCATGTAGAGTCTTCCAGAGGGGCAGAAACACACAAGGGAGGCTAACAGATTGTTGATGGATGCGAGAGAGAATGTGGGAGAACCATCTTCTCAGCGCAAACAGAGGATGTCACTTGAGCGATACACTGGTTACATGGCCCTTGTTGGTGAATGTGTAGAGACCAAACCATATTCCTTTGAGGAATCAGTGCAACAACCAGTTTGGGTTGATGCTATGGTGGAGGAGTATGACTCCATAGTTCGGAACAATGTTTGGGATATTGTTCCAAGACCGGAGAACAAGTTAGTTGTGAGTTCCTGTTGGCTTTATAACGTAAAGCATGCTGCTGATGGTAGTGTGGAGAAACATAAGGAAAGGTTTGTTGCCCATGGTTTCTCACAAGTCGAGGGGATTGACTATGATGAAACTTTTGCTCCTGTATCAAGGTACTCATCTATTAGATCAATGTTGGCACTATCAGCATAGATGGGTTGGAAGATCCATTAGATGGATGTGAATACTGCATTCCTCAATGGCAAGATTGAGGAAGAGGTGTACATAGAGCAGCCATAAGGATTTGAGACCTTCGATCGTGAGTCACATGTGTGCCGACTCAAGAGAGCTTTGTACAGGTTGAAGCAAACACCTCATGCTTGGTACAACAGGATCAACAACTACTTCACTAGGTTGGGCTTCACAAAGAGTGAAGTGGATGCAAACTTGTACCACATCATGGTGGAAGGTAAACATTTGATCATTGTTCTTTATGTTGATGATCTGATATTGACAGGTGATGATCAGTTGATCATGTCTTGCAAGGAGGACCTTGCAAGAGAGTTCGAGATGAAAGACATGGGTCTCATGCACTACTTTATAGGCATGTAAGTGTGGTAGAAGGATGGGGAAGTGTTTGTCTCTCAAGGCAAGTGATCTGAATTTGAAACTACTTGAAATTTGTTTGCAAGCTATTCAATTCAGAATTAAACATGTTTAAAAGATTTCCATGTCTTGCAGAAAGAAAACACATGAAATTTTCAGCTGTTCATGACCCATTTAAGCATAGCAGAGTTATTTCCTTTTACTGTTTAACACATTAAAATGAATTTGATCTGCAAAATAAATCAACCACAAATGAAAAAGAAGTTGATAAAGCAGTTCACCCCCTCCAGGGCTACGTCTGCTGGGTCCAAAGCTCCCAACCGGGCTTGTCCTTGTTTTTATTAAATGATCAAATTGAAAATACAGCTGAATAGAAGTATCTACAGGAGAAATAGGTGGTAAAAATGGATTCATAACACTTGAATCCTTTAGGATTGACTATTGGATCACCTCCAATGGATACCTGCAACCCTATACAGTCTTCACAAAATTGGGCCCTGGTGGCTCCTAGAAATTTTACGGCTCCAAAACCTCTGCAAATGACCTCATATGGCTATAAGACATGCACCAATGGCTTAAGAAGGTCGAAAATACCCAAAATCAAAAAAAAATCGTCCAAAACCGACTTTCCTAGCCAAAGTTATGGCCATTTAAAGTTTCTCCAGTGTGCCCCTAGAAAAACTCCAGCTAACTTTAGTTAACTCCAGATAGCTCCGCCAATTATGGCGGGTCCACCAAATTTGGCGCTCCTGACAAAATTCCACCAAATTAACTGCAGTTACATTTAATGTTTGGTGGTTGCCTCGAATTTCGTGCCCGACGGAATATTCCTTTTTTAATTTTTTTTTGAAAAATTAAAATTTCTAATGTTATGGACAAATTCTTCTTTTTGCCATAACTTCCTCATACATCGACCATTTTTCGAACCATTTGCGGTGCCGGAATCGAGAAGACAAGAAATTTCTAGTCATTCAACTTTGAACTAGTTCTAAGCACTTTAAATTTTGAGCATTTTACGACACTTAGGACATGAGCACCTGATCACGCCTCCCCATTGGGAAGCTTTTGGACCCCAAAAGCCTTCAACTACCTGTTAAAGAGGTGAGGGTACAGCTCCCTCACTCTGTCCACCTCCATCCACTTTTCCTTGTTCGGTTTGCTGCCTTTGAAACCAACCCGAACATAATCTACACTGCCCCTCCTTGAAGTGCGAGCCCTTCTGTCAAGGATTGTATCTTCTTTCAGCTCATCTAAGAATTCTGGCGAGAAATCTTTTATAGATGGAAACTGAACAACATTTTCATGATCAGCAATCAAAGGAGGTTCATACAAACGTAAGTTCTCCACATTGACAATGGAATACATTTGCATGTAGGAAGGCAAATCTAATTGAAAAGCATTATTTCCAACCTTCTTGAGGATTTTGAATGGACCATAACGAATAGGCTTCAGCTTTTTACCTTCTCCTTGCATCCTTTCCTTACTAATGTACAACCATACCTCATCTCCTTCTTGAAACTTGTGATCGATTCTATGCTTGTCGTGTCTTTCCTTGTACTTGCCTTGACTCTTCTCAAGCTGTTTTTGAATTTGCTGATGTATTTGATGAATTTTTTCAATGAATGAACGAGCTTTGTCAATGTCACTATGTCCCTCAATGGCAACATCTTTCTCAAGAATGAAATCAAGAGGTGATTTTGGCAAGTAACCAAAACAAGCTTCAAACGGTGAGGTGTTTGTGGAAGAGTGCTTGGCACGATTGTAAGCATGCTGTATGTAGTGCAAATGTTCATCCCAAAGCTTGGGATGCTTGCTGCAATAACCTCTCAAGAGGTGCACAATGGTTCTGTTCACAACTTCGGTTTGTCCATCTGTTTGCGGATGGAAAGCAGTACTTTTCTTCAACTTTATGTCCATCATCTCCCATAGGTTGGACCAAAAATTCCCCACAAATCTGGAATCCCTGTCACTAATAATGGAAGTAGGCAAACCAAAGTGAATCCATACATGATGAGAAAATAATTCAGCAGTTTGTTCAGCAGTTATAGTTTTATTACAAGGAAGTATACACATTTTGCTGAAACGATCAACTACTACATATAAATAATCATGCTGCTTTCGAGATTTTGGCAAACCTCCTACAAAATCCATAGAAATGCTCTCCCATGGTCTAGAAGGTACCGGCAAAGGAGTATACAAACCAAGCTTCCTGTTGCTAGGCTTGCTTGTAGCACATAATGAACAACCTCTTATGAACCTTGAAACATAATCTACCATGCGAGGCCAATAACAATACCTCTGTAGATGTGCAACTGTTTTGCTCACACCAAAATGGCCAACAATAAGAGAAGAATGAGCTTCTCTTATGACATTTATCCTCTCCCCCTGTGGTATGCACAACTTGCCCAAATGAAACAACAAATTGTTATGCATGTGATAGTCATTTTCCTCTACATGATTTCCTTTACTCAAGTTAGCATACACATCTTTAAAGTCATCATCAGATGCATATTGTTCTATGTAACTATCATGTACAATGGAGTCATTCTTAAGTAAAGTAACAACACCAATAATAGGCCTTGAAAGCATATCAACAACCTTATTCAAAGTACCTTTCTTATACCTTATTACCAAATGGAACTGTTGCAAGAAGCCCATCCATCTAAAGTGTCGTGACTGTTGTAACTTGCTTTGTGATTACAAGTACTGTAAGGGCTGATGGTCGGTATGTATAACAATTTCTTTGCCCATCAAGTAGTGTTTCCACTTTTTGACGCTTTGTACCAACGCATACAACTCCTTATCATATGTAGGATAATTTACAACAACACCATTAAAAGTTTCAGAATGAAAAGCAATAGGCTTACCATGCTGTAGAAGAACTGCACCCATAGCATAATCACTAGCATCAGTTTGTATCTCAAATGGCTGTCTCAAATCCGGTAATGCAAGGACTGGAGCTGAACTAATCTTCTCTTTCAAAGATTCGAAAGCTTTTTTCTGCTTGCCTCCCCATTGGAAAGCATGCTTCACACTTGTCACTGCATGCATAGGAGATGCTATAGAAGAGAAGTTAGAGATAAACTTCCTCCAATATTGAGCTGCACCCAAAAAACTTCTTACCTCTGTTATGGATTTGGGAGTAGGCCACTTCACAATATCCTCAACCTTAGCAGGATCAATTCTCAAAGCACCTCCTCCTACTATGTGTCCCAAATAAACCAAAGAAGTCTTTCCGAATTCACACTTTGACATTTTAAGAAATAACTGATTCTTCTTCAAAACATCAAGTACTTTTCTAACATGCATGACATGATCTTCTCTAGACTTGCTGAAAATTAAGATGTCATCTAAGTAGACAATAACGAAATCATCAAGAAAAGGACGCAAGACATCATCCATTACCCGCATGAAAGTTGCAGGTGCATTGCACAAACCAAACGACATCACAAGCCACTCAAAGAGTCCGTGTTTGGTTTTAAAGGCTGTCTTCCAAATGTCACTTTCTTCAATTCTTACTTGATGATATCCACTGCGCAAGTCTAGCTTAGTGAAATATCGAGCATCTTTCAGCTGATCTAGCAAATCATCTATCCTTGGGAGTGGGTAACGATTCTTTACCGTTATCTTGTTCAAGGCCCTAAAATCAACACACATACGCCAAGTGCCATCTTTCTTTGGAATCAATACAATCGGTGACCCACATGGCGAAGTACTTGGCCTTATGAAACCTTTGTCCAACAAGTCCTTGATTTGCTTCTTTATTTCAACATTCTCCATAATAGACATGCGGTACATGCCTATGTTTGGAAGAGGACAATCTGGATGCAAATGGATTTCATGCTGAATCTCCCTCTTAGGAGGCAAACGTGTAGGCTCCTGAAACATCTCATGATATGCATCAACTACATCATACAGATCTGATTTAAGTTTTGGATCAAAATTGTCAAATGACTCATGATTCACATCAACCTTGGGCTTAATCATAAGAAGAACAAAATTCTTACTTGAATTGACCAGCCTTTTTACCTGTCCTGCATTCACCATCGCTATATTTGTATTCTTGCGATGAGTTCTAACAATGAACTCCTTGCCATGTTTGAACAGATGATATTTGTTTTCATGGCGATGAAAGATAGCTTTCCTGTCAAACAAGTAAGGACTTCCCAAAACAATTCCTGTTATATCAAAAGGTACCACATCAAGTTCAATTGTGTCAATAAAATGTGCAGTAATTGCAAAGCGCAATGTGCACTTTCCTGAAACTTGTAAATTTGCATCCTTGCAAATCCATCCAAGTGGATATGGCTTCGGATGTGGAACGGTCTCAAGTTTAAGCTACTTGACCAAGTCCTGTGATATAAGGTTTTCTTGTGACCCACTATGAAAAAGTGTGTCAATTTTAGTATGTTTTGAAATCACCCTCACATGAAACAGTTCAATTTTTTCTTTTTCATTAGGAGCTTGTACATGGAAGTTTGAGGTACTAGTGCTGGCTTGAGTTTCAATTTCTTTTTCCTTCAAGTTTTTCAAACCCATGGCTGTAATTTTGGTTTCATCACCTGAATCTTCCCCTAAATCTTGTGGTGTAGATGTAGTAGCAGCAATTTTATGTTTCCCTTTGGATTTATTAAATTGAGGTCTTTTTTCAGGATATAATTTCCAACAGTTTTTCTCCTCATGACCTGGTTTAGAACAGTGTTTACAGATCACTTTCTCACTCTCCTATTTGACAGATGCATTCTTTTTGCCCTTTCCCTTGGAGGTTTTCTCTTTGTTTTTCCCCTTGGGGGGCTTGTTTCTACCCTCTTCAAATGTGTTTTTTCCCCTTGCCTCTAAATGGGTAGCTTGGACACAAACCTCATCCAGGCTAGTAGGGTTAAACATCAAGATGGTGTGTCTAAGGTAGCTATGCAAGCCACCAATGTATTTCAACAAGGTTTCTTGGGTCTGCAAATCTACCCCTAACAAGAGAGCTCTTCTCCTGAATTCTTGGGTGTAGTCTTGGACACTCTGACCCTTAAGTTGTCTGAAATTTTGCCAATTCATAATGGCCTTCTGCATGTGAGCAAGAGGATAAAACTATTTTTTAATGGCTAATAGAAATTCAGACCATGTTAAGGTAACCTTACCAAATTTATTGATCTCCTCTTTAGTCTTGGCCTCCCACCAGACCAATGCTGCACCATCCATTCTCAAAGAAGCCAACTGAATCTTTGTGGCATCATCATGCATATTCTGGATCCTCAAGTAAACTTCCAACTGCCTAATCCAGTTGTCAAGCTTTTCTGCATTCACTTCACCATTAAACATAGGTAATTCGAATTTTACATCAAGCTTCAAAAAAGGACTTTTTCCAGAGGATCTATGCTTATGAACAGAAGAAGACGAAGATGAAGAGGAAGAAGGTGAAGATGGGGGTGGTGGATCACCATTTCCTCCATGTCCTTTCTTGGAATGATCATCATCCTTCTTACCTCCTGAAGAGCCCTCTCCTTCATGTGGACGTTTGGACCCTTCTCCAGCCAATTTCTCATTTCTTTCTTGGTACAATATCCTCACCATTTCAGTGAGGTCGAAGAAAGCCTTTCTGAAGACTCTTTCTTCTTCTCTTGGATCTGTCTCTATAGGAATTTCTCCTTCATGTTCAGACATCCTTGAAGCTTCTGCTGAGACTCTTGAGGGTGAAATTGAAGGTGGAGGTGATGGCTCTCTGGCCTTCCTTGACTGAGGATTCTCTCGTTCTCTAGTCAACTGTCCTTCCCCTCTTTTGAGTTTCAACCTGGTAAGCATCAATACTTTGCAAGACAGTTAGAAGATCTTTGCACAAAACCCTGTGCTCTGTACCAACTTGATCTGAATTTGAAACTACTTGAAATTTGTTTGCAAGGTATTCAATTCAGAATTAAACAAGTTTAAAAGATTTCCATGTCTTGCAGAAAGAAAACACATGAAATTTTCCGCTGTTCATGACCCATTTAAGCATAGCAGAGTTATTTCCTTTTACTATTTAACACATTAAAACGAATTTGATCTGCAAAATAAATCAACCACAAATGCAAAAGAAGTTGATAAAGCAGTTCACCCCCTCTAGGGCTACGTCTGCTGGGTCCAAAGCTCCCAACCGAGCTTGTCCTTGTTTTTATTAAATGCTCAAATTAAAAATACAGCTGAATAGAAGCATCTACAGGAGAAATATATGGTAAAAATGGATTCAAAACACTTGAATCCTTTAGTATTGACTATTGGATCACCTCCAATGGATACCTGAAACCCTATACAGTCTTCACAAAACTAGGCCCTGGTGGCTCCTAGAACTTTCACGGCTCCAAAACCTTTGCAAATGACCTCAGATGGCTGTAAGACCTACACCAATGGCTTCAGAAGGTCGAAAATACCCAAAATAAAAAAAAAAATCGTCAAAAACCGACTTTCCTAGCCAAAGTTATGGCCATTTAAAGTTTCTCCTGTTTGCCCCTAGAAAAACTCCAGCTAACTTTAGTTAACTCCAGATAGCTCCGCCAATTATGGCGGGTCCGCCAAATTTGGTGCTCCTGCCAAAATTCCTCCAACTTAACTACAGTTACATTTAATGTTTGGTGGTTGCCTCGGATTTCGTGCCCGGCGGAATATTCCTTTTTTAATTTTTTTTGAAAAATTAAAATTTCTAATGTTATGGACAAATTCTTCTTTTTGCCATAACTTCCTCATACGGCGACCGTTTTTCGAACCGTTTGTGGCACCGGAATTGGGAAGACAAGAACTTTCCAGTCATTCAACTTTGAACCAGTTCTAAGCACTTTAAATTTTGAGCATTTTACGACACTTAGGACATGAGCACCTGATCAGCAAGTATGCGAATGAGATACTTAGGAGATTCCACATGGAGAAGTGCAAGCCCATGCAGACTCCTCTAGCAAGTAACTGGAGGAAGGAGGATGCTACTTCAGGAGAAGTAGTAGAGGCTACTGTGTAGCGGAAGCTTGTGGGTTCATTGATGTATTTAGCGAACACACGACCAGATTTGTGCTTTGCGGTGAACTAGCTAAGTCAAGCTATGGTTCAGCCTACCAAGCTGTTTTGGAAGGCAACGAAGCATGTTTTGAGATACCTTAGAGGCCCATCTTAGTATGGATTATGTGTTATAGAAATATTTTGGCACTTCAAACCCAATCTTATATGTCGATAAACTAGGGCTCTTTAACCCCTAAAAGTGTTGTTTCATACCCTAAAGGAACATAGTCAACTGATTACATCATTCCCCAAAAGTTCCACCTGAAAAACCATCCAGAACTGGCCAAAACTAGACCATACTGACTGCTCCACTATCAAGGTGCGATGCATACTGACTTGTACACTAGCCAGGTGTGATGCATACTGATGAGGCATTTTGTAGGGTGCGATGAACGAGGATGGACAAATGTCCGGAGACAGTTTGCTAAGTGGGTGCTCATGGAATCTTCTAGAAACTTCTTCTATGACACTTGCCTCTCTAAATTAGCCCAGGGATGAGTAAGAGATCCAAGAAATCTCCAAGTGGAACCAAAAACAACAAGTGGAATGACACTAATCAAAAACCCAGAGATGAATCACACCCTTGCACACCTCTATAAATGGATCCCTCATCTAATAGATCTAGAGGCTGGGATTTTGTGATTTGCAAGAAAGTGCTGATAGTTTGTATTTGAGAAAAGAGCATTGTATTGTTGGGTGATCTTACTTTTCATGAGGTGAAGAGGGCTTTGATGCTGGGAGGATGATGCTGGATCAGACAACTGGGTTGTAATTCTCTATTTTATTTAATAAAGTTATTTGAGTTTTCCTCCATACAATTGTGTGTTTGTGAATGTTGTTATTTGTGAATGCCATTGTATGTTCATTATATTTTTGATTATATGATTATGATATAATGGATTGAGATGCTTTGATAGTTCTTTGTTACTATGTTTCTATAGGTACTCTCTAAGCGAGATAAGTACGAAGAGGAGTTGCAAGCTCTGTCAAGGGGGGAGAGAGATCAAGGAGTTAAGCAGAAGATCCAGGTTGGTTCCTTTGCCTCCCTCTTATCTATCATACATAGAGGAAATCACAAATTGCTTTAAATTGTTTGTTTCTACGGTAGCTGCCAATCTTAGAGGGCTAGTTGATCGAAAAGACACTAGTTTATTGTTTGTTTTATAAACTATATACAGAGCCTAAAGTCAGCCAGGTAGCCTTCAAACTGCTCTTGCTTTGCAATTTCATAGTAGATGAATGTTGCTTTAGTCAATCTCCGATTTAGTTTATGAATTAAACATTTGACTTACAAGCATTATAGATACCCTTTGGTAGCTCAGTAACATCTCAAGATCATTCCTTTGTACTTCGTTGATCAGGTGCTCAAGTCCTAGGTGTTGTAAAAATGCTCAAAATTCAAAGTGCTCAGAACTGGTTCGAAGATGAACGAACGGAAAGTGCTCGTCCTCACGATTCCGGCGCCGCAAACGGTTCGGAAAACGATCGCCGTATGAAGAAGATATGATCAAAAGAATATTTTGTCTAATACATTAGAAAATTGGAATTTTTTTTAAAAAATTAAAAAAAGTATATTCCGTAGAATATTCCTTGGAATATTCCAGGGAACATTCTCTCTGCAACAACCAATGGGAGGCTGCCACATGGTAGGCCCGGAGGGCGCCACGTGGCACCCGATGACGTCAGCAAACTTTTGTTGGGGCGCGTTATAAAATTTTGACGTGGGCTGGGATTGAACCCATGACCTGCGTCGTACCACTACACAGGTTTACCAACACGCCACCAACAGTCCGTTTGATATATGGGCGGAGTAAAATATTAATAAAGTTTGAATTTTGTTATGGGCGGGAAAGTAGGGGGCCAGCCCCTAAGGGCCAGCCCCCATGTCATACGACCAGCGCCCAAAACCATGGGCCTAAACCCTCACCGTCCGGCGCGAAATCCAAGACCAGCATTTAATGTAACCACAGTTAGCATGGCGGAGCTGTTGGCGGTGGCGCCAAATTTGGCGGCCGCTCCACATTTGGCGGGCCTATCTGGCCATAACTAAAGTTAACTTGAGTTTTTTAAGGGAAACTGGCAGTCTGGAGTAAATGGCCATAACTTTGGCCCAGAAAGTCGGTTTTGGACGATTTTTTTTTTGATTTTGGGTATTTTCGACCTTCTGAAGCCATTGGTGCAGGTCTTATAGCCATCAGAGGTCATTTGCATACGTTTTGAAGCCGTGAAAGTTCTAGGAGCCACCAGGGGCCAGTATTGGGAAGACTGTACAGGGTTGCAGGTATCCATTGGAGGTGATCCAATAGTCAATCATGAAGGATTCATGTGTTCTGAATCCATTTATACCATCTATTTCTCCTGTAGATGCTTCTATTCAGCCGTATTTTCAATTTGAGCATTTAATAAAAACAAGGACAAGCCCATTTGGAGGCTTTGGACCCAGCAGACGTAGCCCTGGAGGGGGTGAACTGCTTTATCAACTTCTTGTGCATATGTGGTTGGTTTATTTTGCAGGACAAATTCATTTTTATGTGTTAAACAGTAAAAAGAAATAATGCTGCTATGCTTAAATGGGTTGTAATCAGCTGAAAAGTTCATGTGTTTCATTTCTGCAAGACATGGGAAGCTTTTAAATATGTTTATTTCTGAATTGAATACCTTGCAAATGAATTTCAAGTAGTTTCATATACAGATCAAGTTGGTATTAGAGCTCAGGGTTTTTGTGCAAAGATCTTCTAATTGTCTTGCAAGTATTGATGCTTACCAGGTTGAAACTTAAAAGAGGGGAAGGACAGTTGACTAGAGAACGAGAGAATCCTCAGTCAAGGAGGGCCAGAGAGCCATCACCTCCACCTTCAATTTCACCCTCAAGAGTCTCAGCAGAAGCTTCAAGGATGTCTGAGCATGGAGGAGAAATTCCTATAGAGACAGATCCAAGAGAAGAAGAAAGAATCTTCAGAAAGGCTTTCTTAGATCTCACTGAAATGGTGAGGATATTGTACCAAGAAAGAAATGAGAAATTGGCTGGAGAAGGGTCCAAACATCCACCTGAAGAAGAAGGCTCTTCAGGAGGTAAGAAGGATGATGATCATTCCAAGAAAGGACATGGAGGAAATGGTGATCCACCACCCCCATCTTCACCTTCTTCCTCTTCATCTTCGTCTTCTTCTGTTCATAAGCATAGATCCTCTGGAAAAAGTCCTTTTTTAAAGCTTGATGTAAAATTCGAATTACCTATGTTTAATGGTGAAGTGAATGCAGAAAAGCTTGACAACTGGATTAGGCAGTTGGAGGTTTACTTGAGGATCCAAAATATGCATGATGATGCCACAAAGATTCAATTGGCTTCTTTGAGAATGGATGGAGCAGCCTTAGTCTGGTGGGAAGCCAAGACTAAAGAGGAGATCAAGAAATTTGGTAAGGTTACCTTAACATGGCCTGAATTTCTGTTAGCCATTAAAAAACAATTTTATCCTCTTGCTCACATGCAGAAAGCCATTATGAACTGGCAAAATTTCAGACAACTTAAGGGTCAGAGTGTCCAAGACTACACCCAAGAATTCAGGAGAAGAGCTCTCTTGTTAGGGGTAGATTTGCAGACCCAAGAAACCTTGCTGAAATACATTGGTGGCTTGCATAGCTACCTTAGACACACCATCTTGATGTTTAACCCTACTAGCCTGGACGAGGTCTGTGTCCAAGCTACCCATTTAGAGGCAAGGGGAAAAAACACATTTGAAGAGGGTAGAAACAAGCCCCCCAAGGGGAAAAGAAAAGAGAAAACCTCCAAGGGAAAAGGGAAAAAGAATGCATCTGTCAAACAGGAGAGTGAGAAAGTGATCTGCAAACACTGTTCTAAACCAGGCCATGAGGAGAAAAACTGTTGGAAATTATATCCTGAAAAAAGACCTCAATCTAAAAAATCCAAAGGGAAACAGAAAACTGCTGCTACTACATCTACACCACAAGATTTAGGGGAAGATTCAGGTGATGAAACCAAAATTACAGCCATGGGTTTGAAAAACTTGAAGGGAAAAGAAATTGAAACTCAAGCCAGCACTAGTACCTCAAACTGCCATGTACAAGCTCCTAATGAGGAAGAAAGAATTGAACTGTTTCATGTGAGGGTGATTTCAAAACATACTAAAATTGACACACTTTTTGATAGTGGGTCACAATCAAACCTTATATCAGAGGACTTGGTCAAGCAACTTAAACTTGAGACCGTTCCACATCCGAAGCCATATCCACTTGGATGGATTTGCAAGGATGCAAATTTACAAGTTTCAAGAAAGTGCACATTGCGCTTTGCAATTACTGCACATTTTATTGATACAGTTGAACTTGATGTGGTACCTTTTGATATAGCAGGAATTGTTTTGGGAAGTCCTTACTTGTTTGACAGGAAAGCTATCTTTCATCGCCATGAAAACAAGTATCATCTGTTCAAAGATGGCAAGGAGTTCATTGTTAGAGCTCATCGCAAGAAGACAAATATAGCGATGGTGAATGCAGGACAGGTAAAAAGGCTGGTCAATTCAAGTAAGAATTTTGTTCTTCTTATGATTAAGCCCAAGGTTGATGTGAATCATGAGTCATTTGACAATTGTGATCCAAAACTTAAATCATATCTGTATGATGTAGTTGATGCATATCATGAGATGTTTCAGGAGCCAACAGGTTTGCCTCCTAAGAGGGAGATTCAACATGAAATCCATTTGCATCCAGATTGTCCTCTTCCAAATATAGGCATGTACCGCATGTCTATTATGGAGAATGCTGAAATAAAGAAGCAAATCAAGGACTTGTTGGACAAGGGTTTCATAAGGCCAAGTACTTCGCCATGTGGGTCACCGATTGTATTGATTCCAAAGAAAGATGGCACTTGGCGTATGTGTGTTGATTTCAGGGCCTTAAACAAGATAACGGTAAAGAATCGTTACCCACTCCCAAGGATAGATGATTTGCTAGACCAGCTGAAAGATGCTCGATGTTTCACTAAGTTAGACTTGCGTAGTGGATATCATCAAGTAAGAATTGAAGAAAGTGACATATGGAAGACAGCCTTTAAAACCAAACAAGGACTCTTTGAGTGGCTTGTGATGCCATTTGGTTTGTGCAATGCACCTGCAACTTTCATGCGGGTAATGGATGATGTCTTGCGTCCTTTTCTTGATGATTTCGTTATTGTCTACTTAGATGATATCTTAATTTTCAGCAAGTCTAGAGAAGATCATGTCATGCATGTTAGAAAAGTACTTGATGTTTTGAAGAAGAATCAGTTATTTCTTAAAATGTCAAAGTGTGAATTTGGAAAGACTTCTTTGGTTTATTTGGGACACATAGTAGGAGGAGGTGCTTTGAGAATTGATCCTGCTAAGATTGAAGCTATTGTGAAATGGCCTACTCCCAAATCCATAACAGAGGTAAGAAGTTTTTTGGGTGCAGCTCAATATTGGAGGAAGTTCATCTCTAACTTCTCTTCTATAGCAGCTCCTATGCATGCAGTGACAAGTGTGAAGCATGCTTTCCAATGGGGAGGCAAGCAGCAAAAAGCTTTCGAATCTTTGAAAGAGAAGATTAGTTCAGCTCCAGTTCTTGCATTACCGGATTTGAGACAGCCATTTGAGATACAAACCGATGCTAGTGATTATGCTATGGGTGCAGTTCTTCTACAGCATGGTAAGCCTATTGCATTTCATTCTGAAACTTTTAATGGTGCTGTTGTAAATTATCCTACATATGATAAGGAGTTGTATGCGTTGGTACAAAGCGTCAAAAAGTGGAAACACTATTTGATGGGCAAAGAAACTGTTATACATACCGACCATCAGCCCTTACAGTACTTGCAATCACAAAGCAAGTTACAACAGTCACGACACTTCATATGGATGGGCTTCTTGCAACAGTTCCATTTGGTAATAAGGTACAAGAAAGGTACTTTGAATAAGGTTGCTGATATGCTTTCGAGGCCTATTATTGGTGCTGTTACTTTACTTAAGAATGATTCCATTGTACATGATAGCTACATAGAACAATATGCATCTGATGATGACTTTAAAGATGTGTATGCTAACTTGAGTAAATGGAATCATGTAGAGGAAAATGATTATCACATGCATAACAATTTGTTGTTTCATTTGGGCAATTTGTGTATACCACAGGGGGAGAGGATAAATGTCATGAGAGAAGCTCATTCTTCTCTTATTGCTGGCCACTTTGGTGTGAGCAAAACAGTTGCACATCTACAGAGGTATTGCTATTGGCCTCGCATGGGAGATTCTGTTTCAAGGTTCATAAGAGGTTGTTCATTATGTGCTACAAGCAAGCCTAGCAATAGGAAGCTTGGTTTGTATACTCCTTTGCCGGTACCTTCTAGACCATGGGAGAGCATTTCTATGGATTTTGTAGGAGGTTTGCCAAAATCTAGAAAGCAGCATGATTACTTATATGTAGTAGTTGATCGTTTCAGCAAAATGTGTATACTTATGCCTTGTAAGAAAACTATAACTGCTGAACAAATTGCTGAATTATTTTTTCATCATGTATGGATTCACTTTGGTTTGCCTACTTCCATTATTAGTGACAGGGATTCCAGATTTGTGGGGAATTTTTGGTCCAACCTATGGGAGATGATGGACACAAAGTTGAAGAAAAGCACTGCTTTCCATCCACAAACAGATGGACAAACCGAAGTTGTGAACAGAACCATTGTGCACCTCTTGAGAGGTTATTGCAGCAAGCATCCCAAGCTTTGGGATGAACATTTGCACTACATACAGCATGCTTACAATCGTGCCAAGCACTCCTCCACCAACACCTCACCGTTTGAAGCTTGTTTTGGTTACTTGCCAAAATCACCTCTTGATTTCATTCTTGAGAAAGATGTCGCCATTGAGGGACATAGTGATATTGACAAAGCTCATTCATTCATTGAAAGAATTCAGCAAATCCATTAGCAAATTCAAGAACAGCTTGAGAAGAGTCAAAGCAAGTACAAGGAAAGACACGACAAGCATAGAGTCGATCACAAGTTTCAAGAAGGGGATGAGGTATGGCTGTACATTAGTAAGGAAAGAATGCAAGGAGAAGGTAAAAAGCTGAAGCCTATTCGTTATGGTCCATTCAAAATCCTCAAGAAGGTTGGAAATAATGCTTTTCAATTAGATTTGCCTTCCTACATGCAAATGTATTCTGTTGTCAATGTGGAGAACTTACGTTTGTATGAACCTCCTTTGATTGCTGATCATGAAAGTGCTGTTCAGCTGCCATCTATAGAATATTTCTCGCCAGAATTCTTAGATGAGCTGAAAGAAGATACAATCCTTGACAGAAGGACACGTACTTCAAGGAGGGGCAGTGTAGATTATGTTCGGGTTGGTTTGAAAGGCAGCAAACCGAACAAGGCAAAGTGGATGGAGGTGGACAGAGTGAGGGAGCTGTACCCTCACCTCTTTAACAGGTAATTGAAGGCTTTTGGGGTCCAAAAGCTTCCCAATGGGGAGGCGTGATCAGGTGCTCAAGTCCTAGGTGTTGTAAAAATGCTCAAAATTCAAAGTGCTCAGAACTGGTTCGAAGCTAAACGACCGGAAATTTCTCGTCCTCATGATTCCGGCGCTGCAAACGGTTCGGAAAACGGTCGCCGTATGAAGAAGATATGATCAAAATAATATTTTGTCTAATACATTAGAAAATTGGAATTTTTTTTAAAAAATTAAAAAAAGAATATTCCGTAGAATATTCCTTGAAATATTCCAGGGAACATTCTCTCTGCAGCAACCAATGGGAGGCTGCCAGGTGGCAGGCCTGGAGGGCGCCACGTGGCACCCGATGACGTCAGCAAACTTTTGTTGGGGCGCGTTATAAAATTTTGGCGTGGGCTGGGATTGAACCCATGACCTGCGTTGTACCACTACACAGGTTTACCAACACGCCACCAACAGTCCGTTTGATTTATGGGTGGAGTAAAATATTAATAAAGTTTGAATTTTGTTACAGGCGGGAAAGTAGGGGGCCAGCCCCCATGTCATACGACCAGCGCCCAAAACCATGGGCCTAAACCCTCACCGTCCGGCGCGAAATCCAAGACCAGCATTTAATGTAACCACAGTTAGCATGGCGGAGCTGTTGGCGGTGGCGCCAAATTTGGCGGCCGCTCCACATTTGTCGGGCCTATCTGGCCATAACTAAAGTTAACTTGAGTTTTTTAAGGGAAACTGGCAGTCTGGAGTAAATGGCCATAACTTTGGCCCAGAAAGTCGGTTTTGGACGAATTTTTTTTTGATTTTGGGTATTTTCAACCTTCTGAAGCCATTGGTGCAGGTCTTACAGCCATCAGAGGTCATTTGCATACGTTTTGAAGCCGTGAAAGTTCTAGGAGCCACCAGGGGCCAGTATTGGGAAGACTGTACAGGGTTGCAGGTATCCATTGGAGGTGATCCAATAGTCAATCCTGAAGGATTCATGTGTTCTGAATCCATTTCTACCATATATTTCTCCTGTAGATGCTTCTATTCAGCTGTATTTTCAATTTGAGCATTTAATAAAAACAAGGACAAGCCCATTTGGAGGCTTTGGACCCAGCAGACGTAGCCCTGGAGGGGGTGAACTGCTTTATCAACTTCTTGTGCATATGTGGTTGGTTTATTTTGCAGAACAAATTCGTTTTTATGTGTTAAAAAGTAAAAAGAAATAATGCTGCTATGCTTAAATGGGTTGTAATCAGCTGAAAAGTTCATGTGTTTCATTTCTGCAAGACATGGGAAGCTTTTAAATATGTTTATTTCTGAATTGAATACCTTGCAAATGAATTTCAAGTAGTTTCATATTCAGATCATTCGCTCTTTACTGTCCATCATAGCTCAACGTAACTCACTGAAACAAACTGCAAATTTGAGCCAAAACCCACTTCAGTTGCGCTCCCTGGCCCATCGCACTGTCTGTCACTGTAAACCAGTATGCATTGCACTTCCTGAGTGTAGTAGGTGTGATTCATCCCTATTTCTGTGAAGCCCAGGTGCGATGACTGACTGAACCTATTTCCATTCTTGAAATTTGGGTTTTTGTCCTTGTTTTCAGCTCTGTTTAGTTGTTTTTGCTACTTATGAACAATACCTCATTACTGAAACTGCCCTACATCACATAGATCAACCTCCATTGATTAGGATTAGTAAATGTTTTTATGTATTTGTCCATCATTTGCAATCCTTTGTAAAAAATTTGCTTAAATCGATCTGTCGTTTTGGTACAAAAAGTGTCGTAACTGTCGTTTTGTGTCAAAAAAGAAAGTGTCATTGAGTCTTCCTTCCCTGAATAGTTGATTGAACTTTTCTTTAAGTATTAGGTTTGATTTGTTTTTATGTGAAGTGTCAAAAACATTTTCTATTCAAAATTGAAAAGTGTCGTTTAGTCTTCCTTTCTAGTTTGAAAAAGAAATTGTCGAAATGTCGCTTTGAGTAAAATATTTCAGATCTTTGCTATACTTAGCTTTCCTTTTTGGCATTTTTCATATTAAGGGGAACGAAAAACAAATACAGGCATTTGCATTTGCATTTAGTTTGTGTGAAAAAATTGATTTAGGAATGTGCATTAGTGTGTGCTCTTTGCTCTTTGTTTGAAAGAAATTGTAATCTTCTTTCCCTAGTAGCCAGGATTTTCATTGATCAAAATAAACAACGATTGTTTATCATTGTAGATTTCATTTTTAGGAATTTCAAATCTACATCATGCGGTGAACCATTGGAAGGCAAACTTCTAAACAAGATCAACTCTAAAATAAATCTCAATGAACTTAATAACGCTTTGGAACCTAACGCAACACATCTAGAGGTCTAGGCTAGGGAAGTGTTCCGACGTCATAGAAACTAGTAACTATCGTTTTCATTGAAGGTTGGGTGATTCCTCCTCCTTGATATGACAAGTGCTAGCACGGACTTTTGCTCCCTGTACCGTCGAGTATATATTGGGAGACCACAATAAGCTTATATCCTTTATCCATAGGAAGTCATGTCTGCCACCCTATCAATCGCAATGCACTGAACACAACATTTGGGAAGATTGACTGTCGTACATAAGTCCTTAGAAATTTCTCTTTAATTTATCACCAAGGTGTATATTACAGTTTTGTGATTGGTTTGGTAATCCCTCTGTCCAAATTTTTTAGAGTAGTCACTTTCATTCCTTTTTGACTCTTTAAAAGAAAAGATCCATTTGAACACTTGTCACTTTAGGCTCATTAAAAATAGAAGGGGACTAGAGTCATCTTTAGCTTTTTATCGACTCTTAAAAATTGAAAAGGCAAAGTTGTGTCAAAGCATCATTAAAATTTATTAAATTCGGAATAACATCATCTTCCCCTTAATTTTGAGTTGATCAAGTAATCCACAATCATGGAAGAAAGTCAATCAAAACCTCGTCGTTTGTGGAGACTAGTGAGTCAACCATCTTTGACTCCAGAAATGAAGCCATTTCGAGCAAAATGGTCTCGTTTAACTGAGTCCAACTCACCTGGTTTATTTGAAACTTTTGTTTCAACATCGTCAGAGACTACAGTTACTCCGATCATTTCTAATACATCTGCCTTTATAGAAGAAGTTCCCCAGTTACAAGAGGACATTATAACTGATCCTGGTGTAATGGTGACACTTATATACCTGATAAAACTCCATCTAGAGTTGATCCAGAGACTGAAGTTCACTTACCTAAACATCTGGAAGTTGAATTCCAGAATTCAGAAGGTGTCACCCCTCTAGTATCTGTCACTGCAAAAGCTTTAGCTTCTTCGGCTCCAGAAATATTTTATGGACCTGATAGTCTACCTCTTCCACCTAGGCTGATTGCTATAGAAGAGATAGTAGAGGATCCTCCATCTATTACCCCGTTACATTTTGGAACTGGGATTCATCTGTATCCTTCTACTCCTTAAGTTGGTCCTTTTAATCATCCTTCATCGCAAGTTCCTATCGGATCACTTGGAAATATTTTGGATAGACTAAACATGTCTGTGCAACCATCAACATCTAGGACTGTGTCATCTGATACAGCTACATTAGAACTTCCTGCTGCCATTCCTACAACGTTTGCTGGTATACCGTTTGTCCCAGCTAGTTATCAATCACTAGTTGGAGTCCACTTAGGGATTGTTTCGATGACATGGTTTGTTCCTATTTGTTCATCCGGAGTCCCATCTGGTATTTCTTATTTTGAAACTCAACAAATTGACTCTGCATGCTAGTATCAATTTGGGCAGACTAGTCTTCAAAGATCGATATATCCTTTGAACACTGGACTATTGCCATATGGAGGGAAATATGCTTTTTCATTCTTCCCTCCTGGAGAACAAACATATGAGAGTTTACAAAAAAATTCAAGTCAAACTGGAATTACATGCAGCAGTTGGGTACCAATATTGCCTCAACAACCAAGGGTTGTATATTCAATGCAACCGGTCCAACCTGTGTCGAATATTCCCACTACACCTGCTATTGTGACTGTGCCACAAGTACAAGCACTGCTTTTGTGTGTCAACCTCAAGTCTCTTAGGTTGCAATAAAACATCCTCTTGTCTCTATGGCTCAATCACAACCTTAGGTTAGTGCTTCTTTACCTAGAATGACTCAGGCTCAAATGGGTATTATCACTCCACATCTTGGTCAATCTTCCAGTATTGGGCAACAACAATGGTCCAACAGCCATGGCTGGTACAATAACAACAACCGCAATTCCAACAAACCTACCGAGGACCTGAGCAACAAGGCTTTGTAGGTAATGGACAACCGCATTTTCAAAATGGTTATCAACAACCACACTATACTGGTTATGTCCAATAACCTTATCAAATTTACCAGCATTAGATACATTATGCTGGTATGCAAAGACCTACTGCTCAGGCAACTCCATCTTATCTTGGGTATGCTTCGCCTAACCTGATTCAACAGTTGCCTTTTGTAGCGACTATGGAATTTCCAAATTTGAACTGGCTGACAAAAGATCCAATTGCATACACCCCTTGGTGGCTAGCGATTCCTCATAAACTTCCCTCCGATATTTCTAAATTCAATGGAAATCCAGGTGAAGATCCATCGAATCACGTGATGACTTTTCATTTGTGGTGCTCATGTAACACCCTGAATGATGATCTGATTAGGCTTCACCTTTTTCAGAAATGCTCACGGGTCTGGCAGCGAAATGGTATATTGAATTGCCTAGAGCTTCATTCGATAACTTCAATGCCCTTGCCACCACTTTTCTAATCCACTTTCAGTTACCCATAAGGTACGAAACAAGAAAATAACTTCTTACCAACTTTAAATTGACCATGACCACTCACATATCTGATCATATTCATGAGTGGCGACATCGTTGTCGAATGGTAAAGACATATGTTCTTGATTAGCTTTTAGTTGAGTGGTTTATTAAGTCCTTATTGCCTTCTATCACTGAGGACGTGGAAAAAGGAGGAGTTGTCACTGAAGAGCAAGTCATTACTTGTGCCCAATATTTAGACTTGATCTATACTCAGTCTAGCACACTCTACGACAAAATTCCTGACGCTCCCAGACCAGAATTTTCCGTTCCACCCCCTCCTAAATCGAACAGGGACTCTCACACTGGTGATGGCGTGATCAGTGCCTCAAGCACGCAAATCGCAAATGCTCCATCTGGTAAAGCCCTTGCAGTTTCTAGTAAAAAATCAAATGACAAACCTCTTGCCTCGGAGATTAAAGCCATGTCATTTGACAAGGGCAAAGATCCAAAGCAACCAGGGGGCAAGAAGAAAGGGAAAAATAATAAGAAGAAACAAGAAAATTCAACTTCTAAAAAATCTTCCAAGAACCCTACTAGGAAAAAGAAACCTCGTGATCCATGTTACATATGTAACGAGGAGCATTGGATGAGAGATTGTCCACATTGAGCTAAGGTTACGAAATTTTTAAAGACTTCAAGTACCTCAGCAGTGTTGACTGATCCGTTTCCGAACCCAGAAACTAATCTGGTTGCTATCGATCATGCTTCCACATCCCAAGTGCTTATGCTATCCATCTCGAAACAACAAAATGATGCTTTGATATCGATAAGGAATAAAGATTACGAGAATCCAACGCCGTCAAACAACCAGGCTACAAATCAACCTAGTAGTTTGACAATGACTTCGCCAGAAGATGTCCCACCCATTATTCTTGAATTAACTATAAAGCCGCCGAAGGGAGTTGTACATAAGTCGACATTTAATCCTCGTGCTCGAGCAACATAGAATTATAATATAATGGAAGATCTGGCCTAGTCGCCACCCGCTATGTCGACACTTGAAGTACTGCAGAATTGCCCCTCCCAAAAGCAGGCTTTGTTATTAGCAATAGGTGGGATTGATCTAGCAGATTCCAATCTTGTGGCCTTTAATCATAAGGGATACGCACCTCAATTACTGGCCCAACTCGATTTCCTTATATAAGTAAAATCCCTCAATAAAATTGTTCATCGAACAAAAATTGATGAGGGGGCATCTACTTGTATTATATCAATGAGTTGCTGGAAAACTTTAGATTCACCACCCTTGTCGCGATCATCAATGACATTAAAAGCATTCGATGGAAGAACATACACGCCATATGTGATTTTAAGTAACTTGCAAGTTGAATTTGGAGCAAGACAGTAGAGATTGAAGTCAAAGTCATTGATGGAAACCTTGAATACAACATCTTGCTGGGAAGACCCTGGATTTATGCTATGGCTGTCGTTGTGTCTACATATTTTAGAAATATTGCATTTCTCTTCCAAGGTGGAATTACAATCGTTGACCAACTAGCCTTATTTCCTAACAATTCACAAGCTACTGGAAGCATTCCATTGATCCATGGAAGTTCTCAATCGCTTCAAAATGTCGGAGTAGGTCTCCTGAAAGACCCATACTTAATGGGTACTTTTGCGCTCCCGCCTCCAACTGGACTTGCGGAAATGGCCACAGTGGAAACATCTCATATGATATCTTCTACATCCTCTAAGAAGAACTCTGAAAATTTTGATAGTGTGGATCACTACGAGGTATTTCCCCCAAGCCCCATAGAATCTTTGTAGCAATCAATTTTCTGGGGCTGGGTGGCAAACCCGAATCAGCACTCCACGAGTTTTTGGATAGATAGGTCTTTAGAGTATGGTACCTCTTCTAATCCTTGGTCTCGTATACATTCTATAGACGAAGGAATCATCCAGTCGATGATGATAGGAGAAATTCCATGGGAAGATTACCACCATCGTTCCGACCTTCAAGATAATAATGAAGATTATTCAAGCGACCTTAATCATCCTTCAGTTTTTGATTTTCTATCAAATACTGTAAATATAGTGGATTCCGAGCGAAATCTATCCCATATTGAAGAAACTATCGCCATTAATATCTCGACCAAACCAAATGTTGTAGAGAATATTCATGTTGGCAAATCATGTTCTTCATTAGAGTTGGAAATTTACCATGCTTTCTTTCGCGAATTCAAAGATGTCTTTGCATGGTCATATGAAGAAATTCCAAGCATTGACTCGAGAATCTTTGAACATGAAATAAAGATGTATCCAGATGTCAAACCAGTATGACAACGACTTCGACTAGTTCACCCGAAGAAAGCCACTGCCATTAAGGCAGAAGTTGGAAAATTTTTGCATGCTAGTTTCATTTACCCTATTCCTCTCACTGATTGGGTATCAAATATTTCCTGTGATGAAAAAACAAGGAACGATTAGAGTGTGTGTCGATTGTGTCCAATGGACAACTATCCTACACCCTTCATCGACCAGATAATCGATGAATGTGCCGGATGCGAAATATTTTCATTCATGGATGGATTTTCTGAATACAATCAAATCAATGTCTGCCCAGAGGACCCGTCGAAGACTGCATTTATATGTCCGTGGGGCACATTCACGTATCGTAAACTACCTTTCGTTTTGAAGAACGCAGGGGAAACTTTTCAGAGGGCAATGAACTACACCTTCAATGACATCAAACACATCTTTCAACCATATCTCGATGATCTACCGGCTCATTTGCGAAAGCGGATTGATCATCCGCATCATTTGAGAGCCATATTTCTATGTTGATGACACTACAAGATATGAATCAATCCGCACAAGTGTGTGATTTGTGTTGGTTCTGGTCGATTACTTGGTTTCATAGTTTCTAAGGACGAAATTCAACTCGACCCATTCAAGGTTCAGGCAATCCTTGACATGCCTCCACCTTCAAATTTGCTTTAGATTCAGAGACTCCAAGGGAAAGCTAACTTTCTGAGGAGGTTCATTTCACATTATGCAAAACTCGCTAAAGGTTATACGCGTATTTTGAAAAAAGGAGTACCCTTCCACTGGGATCAGGTTGCACAAGCTTCCTTTGATGCTTTAAAAGGTTACCTAATAAAATCATCATTAATGTACGCTCCTGACTATCAAAAATACTTTAACCTGTATCTCGCTGCAACAGATACAACCATCGCCATGTTTTTAGTGAAAGAAGATAATGGAATGGAACATCCTATATATTATTTAAGTCGTAACCTTAATGATACAGAAAGTAAGTACTCTTATGTTGAAAAGTTGGCTTTAGCAGCTATTCAAGCAGTGTAGAGATTTCGACACTATGTTCTCTTTCGCAAGACTAGTATTGTGTTAGACTGTAACCCTATGACCTACATTATGTCGCGTCAATTACGAAGGGGCAAATATTTCAAATGGATAGCCATTTTGTAGGAATTTAATCTGGAATTTACCAAATCCAAATCAAATAAATCTCTCGTCTTCGCAAAGTTACTTTGTGACCTTCCCTCATCATCCAACAATTTGACATCCAAAGCATCAATCGTGGATGAAACTCTATTTTTGATATCGTCAAGCGATCCATGGTATGGAGATATACTAGTCTATATCCAAACTCAAAATTTTAGGCCTAACACCTCTCGCTCTAAACATTAGCGTATTTGATACCAAGCCAAGGATTACCTGATTGTTAGCGATACACTTTACCATCGTGGTGTCGATACAGTTCTGCGAAGGTGCCTCACGCATGAGGAGGCCGAAAAAGTTTTGAATGATTGCCATTCAGGTGTTTGTGGGGGGCATCTATCTGGTTATGCTACTGCACAAAATATTTTACAAGCGGGTTACTTTTGGCCCACCATATTCGAAGATTGCATAACCGCAGTCAGAAGTTTCCATGCTTGTCAGATTTTTTATTGCAAAACCAGATTACCACTACATCTAGTAGTTGCTGTTGGGACATTCGTTAAATGGGGAATTGATTTCATGGCATGTAACCCCACCTCCGCCGGGGGGCATGGATATATTATAGTCGTTGTCGACTATTTTAAGAAATGGGCCAAGGCGATGCCTACATTAAACAACAACAACGAAACGACTGCACTTTTCTTTTTTAATCATGTAGTTTCTAGATTTGGTGTTCCACAGGCTATAGTCACAAATCATGGATCACATTTTCGCAATCACATGATGGTTGAATTTATTGCCAAATTAGGATTGTCCCACGATAGTTCTACTCCACATTATCTGCAAGCTAATGGACAGGTTGAGGCAATCAACAAAGTCCTTAAGCGCATGTTGCAGAGAATGATTCGAGTCCACAAATGGAATTGGCATTTAATCCTGTACTCAGCTCTGTGGGCATATAGGACTTCGATGAGAAATGTGACCAGATTCACGCCCTTTCAGTTGGTGTATGGTCTGGAAGATGTCTTACTAATTTAGTGCGAAATCTCATCCCTCAATCTTGCAATTGATCTACTTACCGAAACTTCTGAAGAAGAGGCTCGTTTCTTGGAACTAATCCACCTGGATGAAACCCATCGTGATGCTGCAATGGCTAATGAAGCACATAAGAAATGCGTCAAGGTTCAATTTGACAAAAATGTCAAGCCTCATGTCTTCTCAGAAGGTGACCTGGTCTTGCTTTATGATCAAGACTCTGACAAATTGGGAGCAGGTAAATTTGAACCATTATGGATGGGCCCCTACATCGTTAAACGAATATTTAAAAAAGGAGCCTACGAGCTGGTCGATTATGATGGGATTCGACTATCGCAGCCCCGAAACGGGTTGTATCTTAAACGTTACTATGCTTGATTAAGTGTAGAATGCTTGTTGTATATATGATTTTATTGCTTTTTTATTTTTCTTTTAGAGTTGTCATTTTGGTTAGGTAATCTGCTTAGATTTTGTTGCAAATGTCAGACTTTTTGGAACCATTTGTTGGGTATGCCGATGGAGCTAGTCGCAGTACACAGAACCTATCCTCTGTGGCCTGGGCTATTTTCACTCCAAGCGGTGAGTTAGTGAGTTTCAGGGGGGATATGTATTGGTCGATCAATGAAAAACATCATTGAGTATAGCGCGTTGATTGAACTTCTCTCTGACACCATTTCACATGGCATACACTGACTCGTTGTCAGGCTAGATTCACACCTCGTCATTCTACAACTTACTGGTGTTTATTTCGTTCGAAACCTAGCTATTTATCACATGTTCTTAAGAGTTAGGATTTTGGAAAGACAATTTGATTCCATTCAATATCAACACATTTCCAGGAACTTAAATACATTGACTGATTCATTAGCAAACTATGTGTTAGATAGACATTTGCAGCATTTGTAAATAAATCATTTTACATCAACATTTGCATCAGGATTGCATAACTTAACCAAAATAAAACTTCGAAAATAAAAAATATATAACTATTTATAGTTTTTACAAAATGTTTTATGTCTAGGACAAAATCGGTCATATGACCAAGAAACTCAAAATGAATGCCGAAAAGCATCTTAGACTAATGATGCTGGTGATAACATGTCACCTCCTGTGTGATCATGCGCAAGAGCTTGGTCCATCGACTTAGCACACCAGTAGTATGGCGCTGTAACCTCAAAGGTAACTCATTGGTCTTGACATCCTGAATACTGAGAGTGAGGCCCTTGATCTAATCCTACAGCACTGTCAGGGTATCCGATATGTCCATATCCTAAAGGACATCCCTCCCTACAGCCTCTCCTACTGGAGCGTCGTCTGCTACCCGCGGGCGTGCAACTGGTCACACTGGCCCAATATCTACACACACATATAAGTTTGATTAGTCTTGGTAACATTTAAAAACACAAAAACATTATAAAACTGATAAACAAATATGTGGTCGAATCATTTTACCTATAACACTCCACTACTTGCCAACTAGTAACACCAAACCCGGGTTGCCTCAGAAATCCATCCTGACGTATGGATACTCCGCAAAGACCATCTCCTGATGGTCGAACCACTCAAAAAAGGCATCAGAGAAGGAAATCTACGACTGACCATCATGTCTGGCCATAAGATCAACCCATCTTTGCATCCGTGGTTCCCTCGGTGCCGACAATCCTAGTGAAATGTTCTGAGGCTGCATCAGTGGAATCCTCTCCAAAGAAAAAGCAGTGAATATGGAACCATAGCTAAAATTATTGGTTCTTCCATTCTTTACTTTGGAGAGTTGTCCTTTTATGACAAGAAGTACCACCTCGCACTAGTTGAACACCTTCGGTTCTAGGCATTCCAGGGCGTGCTGCATGTAAGATCTGTTTGCTAAGTGTAAAGCTGCACTGCCATACAACCTAGCAAAGGTAAATAAAATGGTCCTCAAGGGCCGATCAATGACATCCCGAATATTGATCTTGCCATCTGTGCAGTACCGACAAATATAGTCTTTCATGGATTCACCTCCACGGGCGAATCCTGATAGTGAAAGAGGGGCACCACGCCTCGACAACCTCGTCAGAAAGTAAATGTCCTCGACTTTCAATGGAATAGATTTGCCTCTGATTTGGAATACCTGGTCAATCGGATCCCAAGCATCGAGAAAATACTGCAACGAACTGATTTGTTGCCTCATGCTGGATATGCGGAAGAACTTTAGCAAGCCACAATTTCGTTATGCAGCAATTGTGCCCTGGTCGTGTAAAGAAATCATGTCTTCTTCTTCATGTTTGTGTTCACACCATGTGACAACCATCTTGATCCAACAAAAATCTAAAATACAAACAAAATATGAGTTAGGATCCAAATTTGAGCAAAAACAGACAAAAATTTCATGAAAAATCACTGTGTAAAGTTGACCTTCTGCCCCCATCACACCGTACCTTTGAGCAAGGTGGGATGCATACTAACTGGCTAGTTAGTAGCTTAGTATGAATCACACCTTTCGATACTGGCTAGGTGCGATGATTGGGGAATGAGATCTTCAAACCCCAAGGGCTCAAAAAAGTGAAAAAATTGGCTCAGAATCAAGAAAAGATGGAATGAAAATGAAGAGCTCAGGGTTAGCTCATACCTGGTCCTGATGATGCAGAGAATAGTCCAACGGATCTCCCGAAATCAACTGATGAAATTTGAGGGGAAAAACCACTCCAGAGCTCCAAAATCCCAAATTTGAAATGAAATGATGAAAATGAAAAGTAAAACTACTTTTTATGTTACTATTCAGGTACTTCAAGTAAAATGTTCGTTTTAATTCTTTTCTCATGCATATATATGTATTACTAATTAGTTTGATGGAGTGATTGAGCAGGTTGAATGATTGACGAAAGAATGTAATATGCTAAACAATTAATTGAACATCTTGGACCACCGAATTGAGCATATGTTATCGCATGGTTCAAGCTCGTTAAAAAATAAACCTACCACCGAGCATATTTCCCCCACGGCTCAAGCTCTTTAAAAAATGAACCCACCCTCGGTAAATAACCTTTGTAATTACCATTAAATCAACATTTTTAGCCTTGGTTGTGTCCCTTCCATCACCTCCATTCTTTTGGCCGATCATACACCTCCACTTGATTGTTTACCCTTTTTGAAGAACAGTTGCGACGAGTGGTCTTATTAGCCAACCTCTTCACATCACCATGTTTTGAGAAGTTCCAAGCTTACTCGGAACTAGTTGCTACCCTAGACACCACTCGTTCCTCAAAATGAGTCTCCTTTAAACTCCTTTCAGACTCGTTAAATATGAAAATATTGTTGAGCGCTTGTCTTTTTCGACTTGTTAAAGTGATCAAAAAATCATCCCTTTCGTATTATTTTATCCTTTTTCGGACTTAAGGGATTATGCTATGAAAAAGAATTGCCGGAGTTTCCTTTTCATCGCTTTTCAAACTCTCTAAACGTGAAGATGATCGAGTTATCCTTATCGTTAAACTCATTAAAACAATAGCGACAAACTCATCCATCCGAGACGAGACTGAGTCCCCTTTTCATCCCTTTTCAAACTCCCTAAACATGAAAAGGACTGAGTTGTCTTTGTCATTAAACTCATTAAAAAAATAGCGACAAACTTGTCCACCTAGACAAGAACGAGTTTCACTGTCGCTAGACTCGCTATAACATAGCTACAGGTTTGCTTGAAGAGAAAATTATAGAACAAGCATATATTATCCTCCTCAAGCTTGACAAAAATAAAGAGGTACTGGTCAGCAATAACTGGGGAAAAAGGGAAGAAAACTTGAAGAATTTTATGGTAGCAGGTCGCTCTTGAACATGACACTTTCACTCCACCATTATTGAGTTAGGTTGGGTTGTTCCGTTCACCAGTCATTTCACCATTGGTCTTTCACACCATCCATTTTTGGGGTTAACGCTACCAATCCATCTCAGTGTCACCGATATGTTCAAGAGAAGTCATTCAGTCAAGAATTCACCATCCAGTTAATGTCTCATCCACTACAATACCTTCACCCTCCATTTTTCATGGGTACCATTCCTGAACCTTGTATCGTCAGATCATTTTTCACCTCCAGAAAATCATTTGCTTCGTTTCGTGTCATTTATGTGGGATACATTAAGGCCCTCCTATGATGGATCACTTCTTGTCGACATCAACTCACTATCCAAGAAGTTGACTTAGGAACAACCATTTCAGTACTTTGAAGCTTGCATGCCTTAATGGAAAGTTTCTTACTTACGGTGATAGGTTGACATCAATGGCCTTCGATTGAAAGATTTTGCGTGGTGTTTGACATCAGATCATATATTCACACCACATGAATTGTACTGAGTACCTTGAGGGTCATTATCATTATCGGTGATTCCTCTCGTGTCTGTTAACAGCTCACATTATTGGCTGGTAATCAGGTGATGTCCTTCCATTTTAGACTTCAGAACATTTTTTCACATGGATTGACTTGTACATCGGGCGAAGGTTAAACGAGTTTTGAAGACCCCGGATCTAGTTTCATCCATTCGGGTTGCGATTTATTCAAGGATTTAAAGACATCAAATGTACATAGAAGTTGCACAGACAGTCATCCAAACTAAGGATGATGACTCTACAAATGAAGAATCACTAGTCTGCAACTGCATACGACTATCTATTCTATGTACATGAAATGAATTTATAAAGCTTAGCATGGGCATGCCCGCCTCAGCTAGATCATGAAAATTATATGATGATGATGTATTATATTGTATCTTATATAGGTCACCTTCCAGTTCGAAAACCTCGGATCCTCATGATAAATCATTTCACCCGACATCAAAGATTTACGACTTCATGCTTTAGGGGGAAACTGTTATAGACATATTTTGGCACTTCAACCCCAATATTATATGTCAATAAACTAGGGCTCTTTAACCCCTAAAAGTGTTGTTTCATACCCTAAAGGAACATAGTAAATTGATTACATCATTCCCCAAAAGTTCCACCTGAAAAACCATCCAGAACTAGCCAAAACTGGACCATACTGACTGCTCCACTGTCAGGGTGTAATGCATACTGACTTCTACACTATCCAGGTGCGATGCATACTGATGAGGCCTTTTGTAGGGTGCGATGAGTGAGGATGGAAAAATGTCTGAGATAGTTTGCTAAGTGGATGCTCATGGAATCTTCTAGAAACTTCTTCTATGACACTTGCCTCTCTGAATTCGCCGAGGGATGAGTAATAGATCCAAGAAATCTCCAAGTGGAACCAAAAACAACAAGTGGAATGACACTAATCAAAAACCTAGAGATGAATCACACCCTTGCAGACATCTATAAATGGATCCCTCATCTGAGAGATCTAGAGGCTGGAATTTTGTGATTTGCAAGGAAGTGCTGATAGTTTTATTTGAGAAAAGAGCATTGTATTGTTGGGTGATCTTGCTTTTCATGAGGTGAAGAGGGCTTTGATGCTGGGAGGATGATGCTGGATCAGACAACTGGGTTGTAATTATCCCTTCTATTTAATAAAGTTCTTTGAGTTTTCCTCCATACAATTGTGTATTTGTGAATGCCATTATATACTCATTATATTTCTGATTCTGTAATGATTATGATATAATAGATCAAGATGCTTTAATAGTTCTTTGTTACTGTGTTTCTATAGGTACTCTCTAAGTGGGATAAGTGCGAAGAGGAGTTGCAAGCTCTATCAATGGGGGAGAGAGATTAAGCAAGGAGTTAAGCGGAAGACCCAGGTTGGTTCCTTTGCCTCTCTCTTATCTATCATACATAGAGGAAATCACAAATTGATTTAAATTGTTTGTTTCTAGTGTAGTTGCTAATCCTAGAGGGCTAGTAAATTGAAAAGACACTAGTTTTCCTAGAAATATTATGGTATAGACAGACAGAGGGAGTGAAGCTTCAGGGCTTCATAGATGCAGATTGGGCGGGGAGTCCATCAAATTAGAAGATCACATTAGAAGCAATTTTAAACCTTGGTTCAGCTGTAGTTTCTTGGTACAACACGAAACATAGGTCAGTTGCACTTAGCTCAATAGAGGCTGAATACATGGCTACAAGTCAGGCAGCATGTGAGACCATTTGGATGCGGAAAATTCTAGTTGATTTGTTTGATCAGAGGATGGATCCAACTGCGATCTATTGTGATAAAAGAGTTGTATCAAACTCTCTGAGAATCCAGTATTTCATGATAGGTCCAAGCATATCGACATTCAGGATCATCATCTTAGAGAATGTATGGCGAGGAGGATCATGTTGTTGCAGTATATTTCGACCGAGGAGCAAGATGTCGACATTTTGACTAAGGCATTGTCAAAGTTTAAATTCGAGTTCCGTAGAGATAGGATAAGGGTGACAGATAATCCCTTTCTTGTTGAGAGGGAGTGTTGAAAATAGCAACAAGAAATGATAAAAATAGCACTGCTATAGATAGCATTTCAGGATATATTCCAATTTTAATTTGTCCTTGAATTAAAATTCGAATTTAGTCTCACCAGCTGTTTGAAAAATAATTAATTAATTCATCTTGAGTTAATTAGTTGGTGAAATTAAAACATGAAGTCTTTGTGAAGACATGCAACGATTATCCCTTTGATTGAGGAAGTTATCCCTTAATTAAGGAGATAAGGATGAGTTGTATTTGAGTTGTAATTATTTAACTCGGTTAACTGAGTTAAGTCTAGTTAAATTAGTTCCAAACAGTTGGAGGAATTAATTGTGAGTTCAGTGAGTTAATGCATGCATGCATGCAACTAGTGTTCTCCAGATAACTGAATATTCTCTCATAAATAACTCATGCATGTCAGTTCAGACAAAGACCCAGTTGAGATTAAAAGTAGGGAAAATGTACTATCAGTTGCTAGAATATTCCCATGTGAACATCTCTTGCATGCAGAAGGAATTCATTCCTTGAGGATTGCACAGTTGCTACAGAGGTTAAAGCAGTGTATGAGGTGAGAATCACATAAGTGGCAGCTAGAGGACCTAGGAAAAACTGTGCAAGAAAATAGGAGGCTTGGAGGACTGAAGGAAGGAATATGTGTTGTCTATTATGTTTATGAGCAACAGTGAGGGATTATACTTAAAGCTGGATAGCTTGAGAGCTAAAGCTTTCTGTAATCCTAAGATATTTCCACTTGTATGATAATACAGATAACGGGGTTTTTAGCTGAGGCTTCCCTAGAGTATTCTTTTGTGTTTCATGTGTGGTTGAATCTTCTTCTCTATTATATGTGTTCTGTTTGATCTTTCTCAAAATTGATTAAGCTTCCGCAAGTTTGATTGTAGAAGTAGATTAAGTATTTTTCTTTAGTACATTGCATAATCAGATTAATCTACAGTGAGAATTTCTACATGTGTACCATAAGAGTGTGTGGGAATCTCAGTTTCACCCCCATTTTTACAAGATTTGTCAAGGAGTTATGTTGTCCGTCCATAAACAAGTCTACAACACAATCGCCCCTAGGTTTTCCAAAGAAGTTGAAGTGGATATTTTGCTTGTAGCTAGATGGTTTAGGGAGGAGAAATTTACCTATATCAGAATATTTGGGAGCATTACTTCACCGCATGTCCTCCCATATTATGTCCCTGACAACTTAATGGCCAGGGAGATAGCTTACCAAATGGCAGGGGAATGTGGGACGAGCAAAGGGTTGAATGAACAAAAGAAGGTCATTTGGCCTACATTTCCGTTGCAATGTGGTGCGTTTGCACTACATGATTTTGGACATGAATGCAAAGAGACAGAGATTATGAAATCTATGAAATTAGCTACATTCCCAGGAAGGCAGTATGACCCAAACGGCACTGTTAATGACTTCACTACTATGGTGAAAGTGAAATCATTCACCCATGAGGAAGACGTCTTCGATGACCTCTTCCTAAAAAAAGAAACATTTTCAGATGTGACGCATATGGCATCACTACTTTTTGCCCCAGATGATGTTGAATCTTTTCATGTGTACGGAAAGAGGAAATTAAAGAAGGTCCCATTGGACCTACTATAGATTGAACCAATAAGGGAACCAACTCCCAGTGTAAGCTTGATGGACAACCCCAAAGAATACTCTGAAGAAAATTCCAAAGCAGAGATCTAGGAGAGATCTACTCATGAGTCAGAGCACTCAGAGCAGTAGTCTCAAAATGGGGGAGGCAATAAAAATAAAGAGTCCGGAAGGGACATAGCCGTAACTATAGAAGAAACAATCGAGCAAACCTCAACAAAGAAACAGGCAGCAATTCACTCTACTTCCACTTAGTCAACAAAACCCCCAGTCATTGATTTGGAAAAGGAATGGGAGAATTTCAACAAGAAGCTTCATATAGATGAACAAACATCTGAGATATAGACTCCACAACACAAGTCAACTCAAGAAATAACATTGGAGAAAACTGTAGGCACTTAGGATGTTGAGCTCATTCCTGCCACCCCCACTTTAGAAATTGTTTTGAGAATTGAGGAAATTACTCCATTAGATGTGTTTTATATTCATGCTCACAAATTTGTCATTAAGATACAGAGGAAGAAGAGGAAGCTAGATGCTGTAGCTATTACGACCCCCGACAATGAACTAATGGAAATTGTATGGAAATACTCGCCCATGGACCCATCTGAAAACCTCACAAAACTATCGCAATTTGTAGGAGCCTATGCTATGACAACTATTGACAAAGCGACAGAGGTCCAAATGCTGCTTAGAGAAAAGGAACAAAATATTCTACTGTTGGAACAATAATTAGCTTAGGAGAAATCCAATCAACAAGAAAAATTACAAGTAGCCCAACTCCAGCAGGAATTTGAACAGATGCAAATACAACATCAGGCCAGCCTAGCGGAAAGAGATGCGTGGATACAAGCCATGATAAATAAGTATAAAGAAAATCCGCAAATCGATGAGTTCATAAAGGAAGCACTTAGTCTTAACTCCCAACTAATGCAACAAAAGGAAGTTCTATGCCAGAAAATCTTGCAAATAAGTCCTTATTGCGAGATCAGTGATAAGCTAACAAGCCAAGTTGTTGACATGAGACTTGAGTATGATGAAATCCATAAAAGGGTTTCTAACTTTATCACCTAGCAAGAATTATAAGAGTGGAGAAAGGTTGATTTGTCAAAGCTGGAGGAATCACATAAAGAAATCTTGTTCACATATTGGGATTCACGTCTCAAGCAAGTAGAAAGGGCAAAGATTTTTGTGACAACAACAACAAACAACATCATAGAATCCATCGACAAAAATATGCATGGTGCCAACCTGGTTACAGAGTCTATACTAGGATTTCTTCCAAATGCCAAACAGTTAGAGCAGCAGTGGAGGCAGACAACAAAAGAAAAGGAGGAGGTAATCAGAAAAATGGGCAAGCTAAAATGGGAAGCATACTGGCATTTCTTAGTGAAACCATACAACCAATGGATTACCTTGCGATGCTTAACTACCTCCACACAAAAAAAGGTGCCAACACTGAAAGATGCTATATTTGCTATGCAACTAAAATATGTGATCAACCAACTGACACAGCTCAAGCCTATGATAGATATTTGTGATCTCAAAGATCGAATGCAAAGGAGTTAGTCACTTAGTTTATTTTTATTTTAATTTTATTTTTTCATAATCTGAGGCAGGTCGTTTAAACCTCCTCAACTATTTTTGTAATAATCTATTTTAGGACCTATAGTTTAGTATTTAAACCCCTCTCATGCATTTAGAGAGGGGTCCAGAAATTTTATCAAAAACATTCTTCAAAACATGCACTTCTGTACCTTTGAGGAGGTTCTGATGGAATGAATGGAACATGATCTATTTTCTCTTAAATGTCTAGCATGCTCTACTAAAATGCACTTTTGTACTCTTAGAATATGTTGGATTGATTGGAATTAGGTCAATATTGCTGAAGCACATGAGCAGGACTCGTCATATATGGTACTTTTATCTTATGATCTTGTTTTATTTATGTATCAGGAAATAATTCTTCTTTCAATTTTTTTATGTGTGAAAGTTTGAATTACAATTAGCATTATTGCACTTTTGTATGATGTTGGCTTTGATTTTATTCTAAATACATGAACAATTTATATGCGATATATATTTCACAATCGTTTTGGCTAACTATTTATCCAAAACGATTATTGTAAATGATTTCACTTCTTATTTCAGTTGAATGATATTTATACCAATTGCTATAGGACATTACTGTAGATCACATAATTTATTTAATTCCCGGGTATATTTATATTCAAATAATGTTTAAACTAGGATATATGTATGTATTTAGTAGTTAGAGTATATTAGATTTAGCTTGATCATTCCCACATTACATCATATATCACCCCATCAACTTTATCAAAATCTCTTTTGGGAAACTGGTCCCATAACCCCTAGTTGGAGCCACCACACCAAACGGAAAAGGAGCTGCTAACCAAGGTCCAGATTAGGTGGTTTTCTCCCATGTTGTAGCAACGATTTTCAAGGCTTCAACATTTTGGCACTAGAAGGAGGGCCTAACTATGAATGGAAAGTAAATTCAAATCAACATACCATTCTAAGAGTAAAACTCCCTCACGCTCACCTCTAACTTCTCGATCGAATTCCAAATCTCTGAATCCTAAACGAGAAGTTGCAAAAACCCCTTTAGAACCCACTACTGTGATTTCAAAAAAGTCAGATCAATATTCTTATATAGAAACCCCTGAAGTCCAGTCTTTGATCCATAAATTACAGGAGATTTTAATATCTCAAGAGGAATCTGAGTTATCCCAAGCTAGTGTTACTTCTCAGTTCCCCTTATCTCAAAGGTTGACTAGAGCACATAGTGAAAAGCATGGGATCCCCCCATTTGAATTTCCTCTACCAAACCATAAGAGAGCTAAGAAGACACAATTTGAATCTCATAGTGAGGTTCTGTTAAGTTATGGTATGTTCTATGCTTATAACAATTTACTTCTTTTTCTTATTATATTCCACCGATTAGCAATCACATGTACATAAAGTAAAGTGCAGATAGAACATTAAACGATCGACATAAAACAAGCCAAGACAAGAGACACAAGATGTGGCGGCTAGCCAGGGACAAACCCCACAATGTGTGGGGAAACCCTTTGATCAAATCTTCTTTTGTCTTCAATAATTCAGCAGAGAGAAATAGTACAATAAATCTGATTCATATCAGCAGTAGCAAATCCTAGATCAGTAGCATCAGCATTAGCGGCTTCATTATCAAACTAGGGCAGACCATATCTCACAAACCGACAGTCGGATTGACTTCATTCCACCACCAAAAGTTTTGGCTTCCAGAGGAGGTTCAGATGAACCTACAACGCAGTTCAGATGAGGAGATCTTCTAGGCCACGAAAGTCAATCTTTACTTCTGCAGTTGCAGCTTCAAATTCAGCAGTTTTCGGCTTCAAAGTAGGGCAGTCGATATCTTGCAAATTGTTCGTCGGATTGACTTCATTCCACCACCAAAAGTTGCAGCTTTCAAAGGAGGTTCAGATGAACCTACAACGCAATTCCAAATAGGAGATGTTCTAGGCCACGCAAGTCAATCTTTACTTCTGCAGTTGCAGCTTCAAATTCAGCAGTTTCCAGCTTCAAACTAGGGCAGTCGATATCTTGCAAACCGTTCGTCGGATTGACTTCATTCCACCACCAAAAGTTATGGCTTTCAAAGGAGGTTCAGATGAACCTACAATGCAGTTCCAAAGAGGAGATCTTCTAGGCCACGCAAGTCAATCTTTACTTCTGCAGTTGCAGCTTCAAATTCAGCAATTTCCAGCTTCAAATGTGTGTGAGAGAGAGACCCATTTCAGTGCAGTAGAGAAGAGACTCATATCTGCGCAGTAGAGAGAGAGAGAGATGTGATGAGATGAGTGAGTCCAAATGAAGAAAATTCCTCTTATATTTATACACAACGTCGGTGGGTGAATAGATGCGATTGTTGGGCTTCTGAACCTACATGAGTTGTAGGTCGGCTTGATAATAATTCCATAATCAAAATAAATTCATATCTCCATGAATACTTATCGGGATCGGATGATCTTTATATCAATCCTACACCTCTCGATGAGAGGAATCTAATAAAAATATTATCAGCCATGAATAAGATGACCCACATGAAGTTTTTCCCTGGTTGCCAATTTTAACACTCCCTCTCAACCATGGAGAACTTCATCTGCAATCTGTCTATCGGTCGTTACTATTCATCCATCAAATGCACTGCCCTGTACAGCCTGACCCTTGCCCTGCTCTGCTCTATTCTGCCTGTTCTGCTTGGTCTTTCTCTGCCCTGCACTGATCTGTACTGTTTTGCTTTGTTCTGCTCTGCTCTTGCATTGTTCTGTTATGCTCTGCTTTTGTCCGAATTATGAAGAAGAAGAAATGATCGAGGATGTATCATACTGACTCAAAGTCAGTCTCAGAGTATGTACTACTGGTCCTAGACCATTCTTAACCAACCCAAAGTTAGCATCATAGTGAGTACAACTCCATTGGTCCCAGACCAATATCATCCTCCACTGACTCAAAGTCAGTCTCAGAGTATGTACCACTGATCCCAGACCAGTCTCAACTGATCCGAAGTCAGCGTCATAGTATGGTACAACTCCTACCACTGGTCCCAGACTAGTATCATTGATCCCAGATCAATGGAGATCATCCTAGCGTAGGGAGTACAGTAGTTACAACGATGTGTCCATCGGTACTACTATGGTCCCTAACTTCATTTCCCTTCTCATTGATCAGATGAGAGGTACTTCCCATGAGTCCCAGACTGCATGGGTAGGATGCCTCGACAGGAGAACTAATCAATCCTGTCCTCACAGGAGAACACATCAATCCTGCTACAATTGCCATGGATAACACATCAATCCAGGCCTCACAGGAGAACACATCAATCCTGCTACAATTGCCATGGAGAACACATCAATCCAGGCTGCCATGGAGAACACATCAATCCAGGCCTCACAGGAGAACTAATCATCCTGCTACATAGGAGAGCGAATCATCCTGTTCCACAAGAGAGCGAATCATCTTGTCCCACAAGAGAGCGAAGCATCTTGTTTTAGTGTGCACCACCAGGGGAGGGTGAGTCACCCTGTGGTCATATGTTGCTCCAGTAGGAACCACAAGCCCTCAGAGCTCCCAGAGCTCAATGTATGCAACATGCAGGAACCTTGTACAAGGGTTTCTTGCCGACTCCAAGTCGTTTGGGAAAATCACAGATTAGATCTTTCCTTGGGGCTTTGACAAGGTGTATCAACCTGTACATCATCTTAATGTGATGGAGCTTCCTTGCTCATCGACTTACCATATCCCAGATGATGTCTATCTCCTTGAGAAATTAATGAATACGGGATTCCTCAATAATCAAATCCCACCTCTGGTTGTTATAGAGAATCACAGTGGTATCCAATGTAAATCCAAACAACTCACTGAAGAGCTTTCGCAACCAGACTGCCTAACACGAGGTTATGCTAGCAACAATATATCTTGCTTCGTTGGTGCTCAAAGCCACCGACTTCTGCTTCCTGCTCATCGAGGATATCAAAGCAGATCCCAAGGTGAAACAACACCTGGAAGTGCTCTTATGGTCCACCACACTGCCTGCCCAATCAGCATCAGTATATCCAATTAGTCTCACATCTCCGGCAGTGTATCTTAATCCATGAGAGATTGTGTCCTGAAGACATCTCAAAAGATTCCTGGCATCAATCCAGTGAGGCTCAACCAAATATGAGCTCACAATGCTAACTGCAAAACATATGTTCGGACGAAGGTTCACCAAGAACATCAATGCGAATGAGTTTTTGAAACTCAGAGGCATTTCCCAAGTTTGGTCCGACATCACTACCATATAACTTCTAAAAGTTAAGATCCTCGAGGTAGTCACAGGCTTGCAGTCCATCATACCAAATCTTTCCAATATATTTACCACATATTTTCCTTGAGATAGGAAAATTTCCCTTGGCTTCTGCCACACCTCAAGTCCTTGGTCCTTCATTTCAAATTTAGAAGCCATCTCCCTGTTACATTTGTGAATGAGAGGGTTTGCACATGTTAGAAATTGGTCATCCACATACAACACCAGTATGAGAGGCTTGTCATCTTCAACCTTAAAGTAAAGGTTAGGATCAGCTTCACTCCTAATGAATCCCAGCTTTATCAAGTAGCTATCGATCCTCTCATACCATGCTCGGGGTGCTTGCTTCAGCCCATAGAGATCCTTCTTCAACCTGCATACATGAGATTTTCAATCATAAATCTCAAATCCTTCAGGTTGCTCCACATAGACCTCTTCTTTGATAGAACCATGCAAGAACGCAGTATTAACATCCATCTGATGTAGGTTCCATCCTTGTGAAGCCACCAGGGCTATGGTCAAGCGGATGGTCGTATATCTAGAAACAGGTGCAAATATCATAGTCTATACCTCCCTTCTGGGATAAACCACGAGCAACAAAATGAACCTTATACTTTTCCATACTTCCATTTGCTGCATGCTTTATCTTGTAAAGCCATTTTGAAGTAACAATTGTCTTGTCCAGGGTCTGGGAACTACTTCCCAGACATCATTCTCCATAATAGACTCATATTCTATGGTCATAGCATCCTTCCATAGTTAATGCTTGATGACATCTAATAATGATGAAGGTTCATTTTGTATGATCGTGCTCATGATGGTCAGGTATCCCTGATACCTGTTAAGTTTCTTACTTTGATGGAAGTTTCCTCAGGGTGCAGCATGTCCTTCAGCATCATCAAGTATCCCCCTAAGCCATGAAGGCCTCTTCCTAGAAGAGGAAGGCTCATGTGGATGAGGATCAATCGGATCCATGGGTTCTTCTACATCAGCCATTAATTCATCATCCTTTTCTTTCGGTTCCCTGGTGTCGGCTTCTTGAGAGCTACTCAAAGTCAGTAGATTGTCCACCTTGCTGAGAGCCATATCTTTGTCAAAGGTGACATCATGACTAATCACGACTTCCCTTTGACCGGTGGTGAACATTTCTTCAGGAGTTTAGGAACCCAATGCTTGATGAGGGCATCGATTTTGTACATATACGGCGGTGATTGTAGTTTCATCCCATAGAAACTTTGGAAGTCTTTGATCATGTAGCATGGCCCGGACAGCTTCCATCATCGTGTGGTTCTTCCTTCCCACCACACCATTCTGCTCAGGAGTATGTGGTGTAGTAGTCTCCCTCTTAATGCCAACCTCAGGTATGCCTGAGTAAACCAATTGTAATATATCGGAGGTCTTGCTTTGGCTTGAGGGGAATGGCCCCCTTTTGAGCTTTCCTCCAGCACATCCCGGACATACACCTTCTTTCTCTACTTGGAATTCGGGCATCCTTGTTACCATATGTCTTACATCGAGTAGAGCTTTATAATGAAGGTGGGCAAACCTCTAATGCCAAAGTTTGGACTGAAGAGATGTGTCACAAGACATGACACCTAGTGGAATTACATCGACCTGATATAATGAAACAACACTAAACCCAAGAGTAAAGGCATCTTTAACATTATTTTTCCATATACGTACCTTGCCATCGCTGAAGGTTACCTTGTAGCCTTTGTCTTCCATTGCCGAGATGGACACTAGGTTCTTTTTGAGGTCAGGTGCATTTGATACATCCTAGAATTTCTAGCCTTCTTGAATGTTTGTCCTCTTCCTTGATTTCCAGCTCTCCTCTTACCTTAGCTGTTGAATTTGTCATTCCTTTGATTGCCATCAGAGGGATTTCAAGTTTCACCACTGCATACTATACCAAGCTTCTCTAATCATGATTATCATCATGCTGCCCATGTCCATGATTTAATCCATCATAATGCTGCTCAAACTAGTGTGCATCATCATCATGCTATCTTATATGTCCATGATCTCATGTTGCCCTTTATGTCCATGATCTCATTCATCATGATGCTCATGATCTCATACATAGTGACTTGCTTTATCGCAAATGTAACACCGTCATTTTCTTCTAGCCTTAGGTCCAGCCTTTCCTTTTGATTTAGTCCTGGAATTATTTCTTTTCTTTGCATGAGAAGAAAAGGTAGCAGGAGGACCTTTAGGCATGGGCATTTCTTGCACTTCTTCCCTTGTTTCTTCTTGAATGCATCTAGACATTAATTCCTGGAAACCAGGAATTACATTATAGTTCAAAAGAGTATTCATTCAAATGGCAATCCTCCAAGAGTTGTGAGTGCCATTTCTCTGTCAGTAATAGCCCCAATAGATAGGAGATCGTTCTTGATCTCGATGATTCTTAAGAAGTATGCTTGCATACTTTCATCTTTACCCTTCTTGATTTCCTCAGCTTATTTCTAAGAAACAAAACTTGATTTGCATAATTAACTTTAAATAAACTCACCAGTCTATCATAGATTTCCTTGGAGGTGTCCAGTTCAGAGATGTAGGCTACCAAGTGCTTGTCGATAGAGTCCCGGATGATCTTCTATTGTTTTGACTTCTCCGTTTTTCCATTTGTTCCAGGCAGTAGCGGATGCATTTGATGGAGGCTCAACAATATTGCCTCTCACATGATCTGACACTCCTTGATTCTCAAGGGTTATATCAATAGACATCTTCCATTCGTGATAGTCAGCTTTCTCACGGAGCTTGTCTTCGGCAGGAAAGAGTGTCTAGGACCCCATAGTTCTTTTAGGATAGCCTTGCCAATCTTCTCTTCGATGATTGCTCTTGCTCTTGCTTGGGCTTTGTCTTCACCTCAGCTCTGATACCATGTTAAGTTATGGTATGTTCTATGCTTATAACAGTTCACTTCTTTTTCTTATTATATTCCACCGATTAGCAATCACATGTACATAAATTAAAGTGCAGATAGAACATTAAATGATCGACAGAAAACAAGCCAAGACAAGAGACACAAGATGTGGCGGCTAGCCAGGGACAAACCCCACAATGTGTGGGGAAACCCTTGATCAAATCTTCTTTTATCTTCAATATTTCAGCAGAGAGAAATAGTACAATAAATCTGATTCATATCAGCAGTAGCAAACCCTAGATCAGTAGCATCAGGATTAGCGGCTTCATTATCAAACTAGGGCAGACCATATCTCACAAACCGACTGTCGGATTGACTTCATTCCACCACCAAAAGTTTCGGCTTCCAGACGAGGTTCAGATGAACCTACAACGTAGTTCAGATGAGGAGATCTTCTAGGCCACACAAGTCAATCTTTACTTCTGCAGTTGCAGCTTCAAATTCAGCAGTTTCCGGCTTCAAACTAGGGCAGTTGATATCTTGCAAACCGTTCGTCGGATTGACTTCATTCCACCAAAAAAAGTTGCGGTTTTCAAAGGAGGTTCAGATGAACCTACAACGCAGTTCCAAAGAGGAGATCTTCTAGGCCACGCAAGTCAATCTTTACTTATGTAGTTGTAGCTTCAAATTCAGCGGTTTCCAGCTTCAAACTAGGGCAGTCGATATCTTGCAAACCGTTTGTCGGATTGACTTCATTCCACCACCAAAAGTTGCGGCTTTCAAAGGAGGTTCAGATGAACCTACAACACAGTTCCAAAGAGGAGATATTCTAGGCCACGCAAGTCAATCTTTACTTTTGCAGTTGCAGCTTCAAATTCAGCAGTTTCAGCGCAGAGAGAGACCCATTTCAGCGTAGTAGAGAAGAGACTCATATCTGCGCAGTAGAGAGAGAGAGATGTGATGAGATGAGTGAGTCCAAATGAGGAAAAGTACTCTTATATTTATACACAACGTTGGTGGGTGAATAGATGCGACTGTTGGGCTTCTGAGCCTACATGAGTTGTAGGTCGGCTTGATAATAATTCCATAATCAAAATAAATTCATATCTCCATGAATACTTATCGGAATCAGATGATCTTTATATCAATCCTACACCTCTCGACGAGAGGAATCTAATAAAAATATTATCAGCCATGAATAAAATGACTCACATGAAGTTTTTCCCTGGTTGCCAATTTTAACAGGTTCTCTCATCATCACCTTAAACATCTTCATTCATTCCATCCATTTCATCACAAAATCAACCATCCACCTCACAACTCTAGATCGTGGTTTACACAGGTACTGGAGCACAAGCCTCCTCTACCCAATCACCTTCAACAACTGGAACATATTCCTCTACACATATACCTACGATGGCTCAAAACCCTGCAAGGCCATGGACAAATCTAGGTGATGTACGAATGGTAGGACCCTTACATCAATTGCCAGCCCATATGGAAAAATGGTTACCAAAGTTAAATCCTGATGATGGCCTACCAATTGAGGAACACATAAACAATTTTACGCTGTCTATAAACCTAAACGAAGTGGTGGCAAAAGATGTCGTTGTACGATTATTCCCTTATACCTTACAAGGATCAGTAGGATCATGGTACTTTTCATTAGCAATTAGGTTCTATTAATAGTTGGGATGCATTTGAAGAGAAGTTCCTAACCAAGTTAGGATATGATAGATCAACGACTACTCTTATCAATTCTCTCCAACTTGAAAGAGAACCTATAGAATACTTCAATTCTTGTTTCAATAAGCTATTGAATAAAATACCAACGACATCTAAGCCCAACGATGAAGTCCAAAATGAATGGTACATTTATGCTCTCCCTTCAAACACAACTATTTTCATCGATAGAGCTGCCAAACCAACTTTGGCAGAAAACATGAAAGAAGCCATAGTTGTAGAAAAATGAATTCTAGCCTTAGATAAGAAAAAATCATTACAAGAACGAAAATCCAGGAAAGTGACTTTTAGGGATGAATCCAAGAAAAGGCCATTTAAAGATCCTTTTGATCTTGAAGGTTTACAAAAATTCCTTAAAACCATGTCCAATGAAATGGTTGATGTCAAGAAATAGGTAGCAGAGACTTCCTCAAAGAAACCTTTCAGAACATACAAAAGAAATCCCCCCCTATAATACTAAGCCTCCAAGCACCATATCAAATTTTGAATCCGATGTGGAAGAAGATGAAGTCTCAACAACTGAAGAGAAAACAGATGATGAAGCGATAATCGAGTTACAAGGAATGTGGGATTTTATCCTCCCCATTGAAGAAACACAAGAAGCATTACCTATTGCAACTAGGAGTAGAAGCTCTGTTGATTTGCTACAAACAAATTCAAAGTAGAAGGTATCAACTCTAGCTCCCAAAGACAAAGCAATAGGTAAGAAATATTCATCTAAATCCACTCAAACCACTCCTCCTCAATCAAATGCTCCATCTCTAGCTAAAACCCTGATAGTCTCTAATGAAACAGAATATAGCATTGTGGAAGATATGAAAAAGACTAGGGTGAACATTATTTTTCACGAGCTTAGCAAGCTGAAACATCAGCATAAGCTATTACTCAAAGAACTAAAAGCAGTCCCTAGATCTCCTCTTCCCACTGCTGTAATCTCACAAGCTGCCCAAGAGATGGGAAGGCCTCCTAATATCTCATTAGGCATAATTGATCCTACCGATATTTCTCTGATTGGAGGGAGATCTAAATCCCATACTCCTCCATTTCTTTTGACTTTTTAAGTTTTCAAAAAAATCTACACAATTGTTTAGTTGACTCTAGAGCTTCATCTAACATTCTATCGCGAACAGTCTGTGACAAATTGAATGTTGAACCCCAAAATTCTGTTGTGTGCATTGTTTAGTTGAACCAATCCCAAGTCGAAGTTATAGGAGAGCTCAATCAAGTCACTATCAGATTCTCATCAAACCCTAAAGTCTGTCAAGTCATTGACATTCTTGTGGCTGATATCCCCGAGTTCTATGGTTTAATCCTTAGCAGAGACTGGTCGGAAAATATTCATGGCTATTTTACAACTGACTAGTCCCACATGTGGCTTCCCTATAATGGCAAGCCAAATCAAATAAGGGTTGATCGCGAAAAACATCAAAACTACATTGTTACAGAACTTGAAGGAGAAAATGAGCCAGTAGCGTCTAGCAGCAATACCATCGGAAAATACTCAGTTGAATCATTTGTAGGAAATTTTAATGCAAATACTTCACCTTTCTTGGAAAATTCTGTTGTATCCCAAGTTGAAATTTTTTCTCAAACAGATACTTCTAAGTGTGTAAATTTTGTAGATAAGCCTATAGTTAGCTCTTTATTTTGGAAATTATTTTTTGACGGATCCAAATCTAATGATGGAGCCAGAGCAGGATGCATATTAGTTAGCCCAGAAGGGGAAAAAACAATGTTAGCATGCAGACTTGAATTCGAATGCACAAACAACATTACCGAATATGAAGCATTGGTTCAAGGGTTGTATAAGGCTATCAACCTTAATATCAAACATCTGCAAGTGTTTGGAGATTCAGAAATTGTGATAAAACATGTAAGAAATAATATACACTGTTTGTTTGGACATTTGAAACATTATCAATCATTAGTCTAGGACCTTACTTCTCACTTTACAACATTTAATATTTCCCTTATCCAAAGACTCCAAAATGTGAGTGTCGATCTACTGGCTAATGTTGCATCCAAGCTTATTCCACCAGGAGCTTATAGTCCCAATCTCTTTTCTATTGAATTGATTTTTAGGCCTTCCATTCCCAATGATATTACCATTGGCGAGTCTTTAATAACGATTCGGGTATCATAAACTTTTTGACATCTTAAGGCTCGTATGATGACTAGATAATTGATGAAGATCAACATGAAAACCATCTTAAATTTTCCATCACTAACACTTCCATATTGACATCAATGACAACCTAGATTAACAATCTCCCACTTTTTCATTGATGGCAATATTATTTCCCTTTCAATAGTCTCTCCCCCTTTGACATCAATGAAAAACGAGGTGCTCAGGGACTCCCCCTGTCAAACTACTCCCCCTATCAAACTACTTTTGTTCTTTATGAATAGTAGATCTTCATGGGTATGTTACTCCCCCTATCGTGGTGCTCTTCTTTTTACTCAAGATATAAGGATTTCTACCTCGTCATCAATTAGCACATTATCCCCTCTTCATGTCTCAGAACCTCTTCATAATGTTCTCAACAATGCTTAAATATGCTCCACTTCAATGCTTCAAAACAAACTCCAAATAGTCATACACCAAATGTCCAAGTCCAGTTTTTTTTATGCTTCTACACTGTATTCTGTTGTCTCCACAGTCAGAATTAAGAGGCCTTCACAGTCTGAATCAAGAGAAAATGCCATTGAAATTGTCATTCTCTCTATCTTTCTTCAAATCATGATTCCTTTGTATCTCTGTGCTTCTCCTTAAGTTGCTGAGCTATATTCGACAACACAACATTCTCCCTTTTTTTTTAATATCTAATCCTTGACTGTCTTTTAAATTCTTTCTACTGGTTGACAACTTTTTGCAATGCTTCAATTATGCTAGATTCTTCCAACTGCTCTTGCTTCAAGCTCCATTCCCAGATGTGTCTATTTGTTTGAAGGTTGCCTCTATTACTATCCTTGATTTACCTGTTCTCACATCATATCCCTAAGTCGAGATATTCAACTTCTATAATTCCAACAACATAGTTATTTTCCCTATTTCTCTAGGATTGGATGGCCTTCTCTACTACTCCAATTTATCCTTAGTGATCAAGTGGAAAACATCTTCAACAACATTCCAAAGAATGGTTACAAGATCATGTTCTTCAATGTAGTGCTCCTGAGAAATGATCTTTCAAAGAACGATTGTTAGTATAGCTCATCAAGGATTTCATAAGGACCCTTTCACGAATAGCTTCTGCAATAATGATCAAGAACCACAGGCTCCCCCTAACTATATGAATCATCTCTTTTGGCAGAGTCTTCCCATCAAATGCTTAGATTGTCGAAGATCAGGTCAACAACATGTGTTGTTGGCTAGAGAGTTCAAGGGACTTTCAGATTGTATTTGCTTCCTTCTCTATACTTGTGTAACTTTCTTATCTGGCATAGTTCTAGCTTGAGAAGGCATCCAAATCAAATTAAAATTACGTGCCATAGGACCAATGTTATGAAACTTGAAGCATTCTATGTTGTTCATGAATAAGAATTCATGACTTCTTCTTGCGAAATTGCTTCTCGGAGATTGACGGGGATCATTATAAGCCCTAAAATATTTTGCCATGTGTCCAAAGTTTGTACAAGACTAACAATAACCAAGAAATAAACTTTGGTTCCTGGGAGAAGAAGGTTTCCTTGATGTACTTCTGAAGTCTTTCTGCTTTGAGATCCTTTGATTATAACCATTTCTTCTTGCATCCTTGACATCATCTACATTTCTTCTTGGAATAGGATTTCCTTCATTGTTGCATTGATTCTTATCCTTGCCTTTGCTCGAACTGGGAGCATCAACATTTCTTTCTGGCTTCCTCACATCCTTTTTGTTTGAAGCATTATCATTCTTGCTTGAGGATTCTCCTTCATATCCAAGACCTGATTTATCAAATGGGAATTTTTGATGGCTAAGCATGTCATCCAAGGCTTGAGAGTTCTTCAAGATTTTGTCCATCCCTTCAACCTTTTTCCTGAGGGAGACAATATCTTCTTCCAATCTTTCACAATCATTATTCTTCTTAGCAAGTTGTTTCTCAGTTTCTTCCTTCATACGAGTAGCTTCATTTGCTTCTATTTTAAGCGAGATGATATCTGACTTCATTTTGAATATATCTTCATTTTATTTTGCTAGACTGCTCTCCATTTCTTCCTTTATTCTTGTAGCTTTACATGTTTTTTGCCCTGAGAAGGTTGAGGTCAGATTTTAGTTTGAAGATTTCTCCATCCTTTGCTTTTAGTTGACATATCATGGTGTTTCTCTCCTTTTCTGCTTCATCAACCTGTCCTTCTATGATTGCTAATGCTTCCATTGTCTTCTCAGCTACTTGTTTTAACTTTCTTGCTTCTTGTAGTTGTAGGTTTTAACCCCATACAAAAATTACCTGCATATGAATTCTAAAACACATAAAATAAACAATGCGAGAGCATAACACATAAAACACATATACATAAAGATTTCCCCTGGATCCCAAAACCGGGACTACAAGCTTGATTTTTCATTATGTTCCTTTCAATGTTATAATACATATTTATACATGCCGAAGCATCCAATACCATGGACTGAAAAACCATAATGTCCAAAACCATGGACCGAAAACCATCGCATCCAAAACCATGGACCGAAAACCATCGCGTCCAAAACCATGTGTGAAAATCATGCACAAAACCATAGGTAGGTTCGCCCAACCTAACATAGGGTCCAAAACCAAAATTTTCTGGGGTGCTGCCTCAGATCCCATAGAGTGGGGTTACCTGCACCTCTCAAACCCCCTGTGACTCCCCCTGCTACACAATCGACGCAACGAAGGGGGGGCTCTACCCCCTTCTAACCCCCAGTTAACTATGTGGGTTAGTCGTGGAAATAATATAACACAACCCAACATTGCCCCACTTGTTGTTTTCTTTCCACAGGGGTCCACAAGAGAGCTTAGTCATTTATCCAACCCTACAATGCCCATTGTTTCTCTACACCAAGAGGACTTCTTAGAGCTCACAGATTTTGTCAATGCATCTGCAGTATTCTTCAAAGTGTCCACCTTTACCAGCAACACCTCTTTGTCTTCTATCATATCCCTCACAAAGTGATACTAAACATCAATGTGCTTTGTCTTTGAATGATATGCAGGGTTCTTTACCAAGAAAATTTCACTTTGGCTGTCACAGTCTATTCTTATAGCTCCCTGTACTAACCCCATACTTGAACACAAACATTACAACCAAACTGCTTCCTTGCTTACATGAGTGGTTGCCATGTATTCCGCCTCTGTAGTTGATAGTGCCACTATAGATTGTTTCTTACTCATCTAACTGACTGCACCTCCAAATAGGTTAAACACATACCCACTTGTAGATCTTCTTTGATCCAGATCTCCAGCCCAGTCTGCATCAACAAAGCCATGGATATTCAAAACTCTGTCCAATCCTGGTCTTCCTTGGTAGCACAAACCATAATCACTAGTGCCACGCAAATACCTGAAAACCCGCTTCATTGTTGTCCAATGCTCCTTCCCTAGTTTTAACATAAACCTGTTCAATACTCCCATTGCATGTGCAATGTCTAGTATAGTACAGACCATCGCATACATGACTACACTTGCATATGGAACACATGACATATCCTCTTCCTCTTCTTCTATCTTGGGACACTGTTCAACAGATAAATTTACACCTATAGGAATAGGAACCTTCACTGGTTTACTATCCTGCATATTAAACCTCTGCAATATTGTCTCAACATACTTCCTCTGGTTTAACCAGAGCTTCCTCTTTGCCCAATCTCTTTTAATTTCCATGCCCAAAATTTAGTTTGCAACACCAAGATCTTTCATGTTGAATTTGGAGGACAATTGGGTCTTCAAATCCTGGATAATTTCTTTGTCATTTCTAACCAGCAACATATCATCCACATACAAGACCAGATAAATAACATGGTCACGAATTAATTTAAAATACACACAGTGATCTACTTTACTTATGGTGAAGCCAAGTCCCCGTATAAATGTATCAAATTTCTGATACCATATCCTTGGTGACTATTTTAACCCATACAGAGACTTCTTTAACTTGCATACCAGTTCTTTCTCACCCTTCACCACAAAGCCTTCAGGTTGCTTCATGTAGATTTCCTCTTCTAGATCCCCGTGAAGAAATGCTGTCTTCACATCCATTTGTTCTACCTCAAAATCAAAAGCAGCAGCAACAGATAAAAGTAATACAATAGAAGCTACCTTGGAAACAAGAGAAAAAATATCACCAAAATCAATTCCCAGCACCTGGGAATAACCTTTTGCTACCAACTGAGCTTTGTATTTCTCCACCTTTCCTTCTACATTTGTCTTCTTCCTGAACACCCATTTGCTGCCAATGGGTTTCCTTCTAGCCAGCAACTCCACCAGATCCCAAGCCTCATTTTTTTGCAAAGATGCCATTTCATCAACCATGGCCTCTTTCCAGAGTTTTCCATCCTCTGAATCTATTGCTTCCTTCATAGTTATAGGATCATCATCAGTATTAGATAAAGAAAAATTTGAACAGAAAGTAGATGGACTATGCCTTTCTGGCTGCCTTCTTTCTCGAACTGATCTTCTCACACCCAGAGTTTGTGGCTTTTCATCTTTTGATGCCTCCTCTGCTGTAGAGTCCGATTATTCCTCCTTTAGCTCAAACTCTATCTTCTCAGGTTCCTTTGGTTGGACTTCATGTTTAATAACATCTTTCATCTCTTTGAATACCACATCTCGGTTGTACGCAACTTCCTTGTTACTAGGTTCCAAAGCTTATAACCCTTTAAACCATCCTTATACCTAATAACGATGCAATTTTCAGATTTACTATCCAACTTGGTTCATTTCTCCTTTGGAACATGTACATATGCATCACATCCAAATACCCTTAGATGTGAAAGAGAGGGTTTCTTACCAGTCCATACCTCTTGTGGAGTTTTATCCTCCAACACCGATGAAGGTGATCTGTTGACCAGGTAACATGCTATCTCCACTACCTCTGCCCATAATTCTTGTCCTAACCCGACACCACTGAGCATGCTTCTTGCCCTTTCCATCAACATCTTGCTCATTCTTTTTTCAACTCCATTTTGTTGAGGTGTATATGGAGTAGTCTTTCTACTATGCTATACCACACTTCTTACAGAATTCTTCAAATTCCTTATAGAAAAACTCTCCACCATTATTTGTCCTCAGCACCTTTATCTTCTTTTCTGTTTGGTTTTCCACTAGAGCCTTGAATTCTTTAAACCTGTCAAAGACTTCAGATTTCTTCTTAAGGAAATATATCCATGTATTCCTTGAGAAGTCATCTATAAATGATACATAGTACACAGACTTACCCAGTGATGGAACCTTCACATGTCCAAACACATCATTATGCACAAGCTCTAATATATGTTTCGCCCTCTTACCACCGGAGGGGAAACTCACCCGATTCTGCTTCCCATATACACAATTTTCACAAAAATCAAAATGCAGATAGCTATTACTCATACCTTCTACCATACCTTTACCATGAAGTATTCAAAGGCCCTTCTCTCCAATATGTCCAAGCCTTTGATGCCACAACATGGTCTTCTCTCTAGAGACCACTAGATTTTCTGCTCCACTTTCAGGAACCATAGAAATGTTGCACCCATCAACAACCGTGCTACCTTGCAGCTTGTACAGAGTTCCAATCCAAACTCCCTGCATCAATACCATGTTGTGTGTGGAGCATGATTGTTTAGAGGTCTTTGTTTCAGTCGGATGTACACCCCAGGAAGTTTATACACCCCTCCACGCGGGGGGGTGCGGGGGGGGGGGGGGGGGGATCCCCCCCGCTTGGGGGTTCGAGGGCTAGCGGTCCCCCGGCGGGGGCTCGGGGGCAGCACCCCGAAGCTAAAAACAAATGTAAATTTTCCTTGTAAAAGTATAGTAATTTCTAGTCAATCTGGGCCATTCATTAGGCGGATGATCTAATGGTAGAACTTATGTTTAGTTTAGGGTTTTTTTCCCTAGAAGGCAACCCCTCTCTTTGTATGAGGGCATTGTATTTGAGGCTGTGTAATAGATGTGTATTCTATGTGAGCGAGAAACAGAGAGGTGATATTTTGAGAGAAAACAGAGGATATTACAATGGATTTGCTGTAGGTTGTGTCTCTTCATTTTGCTGGATAATATAAAGGAAGGACTGGATGTTCGGGGTGGACGTAGCCCAAACTGGGTGAACCACATATATCTGTGTCTCTCTTGTTTTATGTGTTTTCCGTGTTTATATTTCTACAATATTTTATGTGTTCCATTGCTCCGTAATATATAATTTTCTAACAACTGATATTAGAGCCGAAGGTCTATTTGGTTGATAAACTCGGAGGAAGGAAGGGTTCCTCATTCGAGTGGGAGCAATGGTGGAAGATGGTAAGTTTAGGGTCGAGAAATTTAATGACAAAAACTTCTCATTGTGGAAGATGTAGATGGAAGATTATCTGTATCAGAAAGATCTATACCTACCATTGGGCGGAAAAGAAAAGATGTCGACCGGTATGAAAGATGAATAATGGAACCTTCTCGATAGAAAGGCACTCAGAACAATACGGTTGTGCCTTGCAGCGTCAGTCGCCTTCAACATTTCGAAAGAAACAATGACAGAGGGTTTGATTAAGACGTTGGAGAAACTATATGAAAAACCCTTGGCCTCAAACAAGGTATTTCTTATGAAATGGTTATTTAATATGAAGATGTCGGAAGGTGGATTTGTTGCAGATCATTTAAATGATTTTAATACTGTTACAAGTCAGTTATGTTCTGTAGGGGTAAAATTTGATGATGAAGTTAGAGATCTATTATTCTTGTGCTCATTGCCAGAAAGTTGGAATGGTTTAGTAATGGCCATTAGTAACTCTATGTCTAGATCTAGTACTTTAAAGTTTGATGATGTTGTCGATGCTATCCTTAGCGAGGAAATGCGACGAAAAAGCTCCGGTGAGACATCGGGAAATGCTTTGAGTGCAGAGTCTAGGGGAAGAAAAATGGAAAGAGGAAAGAGCTCAGGATATTGCAATAAATCAAGGAAAGGTAGATCCAAGTCCAGATCGGGGATAGTGTGCTGGAAATGTGGAAATAAAGGACACCTAAAGAAATATTGTAGGTCTCGGAAGGGAAAAGAAGGAGATTCACAGCAAGAAAACAATCATGAAGCAAATGTGATAGGTGAGGTGTTACAATATGCTTTGATTCTTTCTTTCGAAAATATTACTAATTCATGAGTGGTAGATTCAGGGGCCTCATTCCATGCCACACCTGATAAGAAATACTTTCATGACTATGTTCAAGGAGATTTTGGACAAGTTCGTTTGGGTGATGATAAACCCTGTAAAATTGTTGGAATGGGTAAGGTTCTTGTAAAACAGTAGAATAGAAATCAATGGCTACTAAAGGAGGTAAGGCATGTTCCAGATCTAAAGAAAAATTTGATTTCAACAGGGCAGTTAGGCAGTGAAGCTTGTTTGACAACTTTCATAGATAAAGCTTGGAAGGTCACCAAAGGAGCCCTGGTAATAGCAAAAGGCGAAAAGGTTGGTAAATTGTATTTATGCAATGGTATTTCTAACTTTGTTAATGCTTTAACTTCCAAAGGAGAAGATGCAACATTATGGCATCATAGGCTTGAACACATGAGTGGAAAAGGGATGAAGATTCTTTACTCAAGGAATTTGTTGCTGGGTTTGAAGAATGTGATTTGGACTTCTATGAGAATTGCATTTATGGAAAACAGAAGAGAGTCAGATTTCTCAGAGTTGGGAAAGAAAAGAAGAATGAAAAATTAGAGCTTGTGCATACAGATGTATGGGGACCTGCTCATGTATCATCTCTTGGTGGCTCTCGTTATTATGTTACTTTTATTGATGATGCAACTAGAAAAAATTGGATTTATTATATTAAGAATAAATCTGATGTATTTGATACTTTCAAGAAATGGAAAGCTTTGGTTGAGATTGAGACAGGAAAGAAATTGAAGTGTCTTAGATCAGACAATGGAGGTGAATATTGCAGCAAAGAGTTTGATAGGTACTGTTCAGAGCATGGAATTCGCAGAGAGAAGACAGTTCCAAGCACACCACAAGAAAATGGTGTGTCAGAAAGGATGAACAGGAAAATCATGGAGCATGCAAGGTGCATGAGATTGCATGCAGGATTGCCTTTACAGTTTTGGGCAGATGCTGTAGATACTGTTGTTTATCTAATAAAAAGAGGGCCTTCAAGTTCCTTGGATGGTGGTGTTCCGGAGGAAGCATGGACAGGTAAAAAGGTAAACGGCTCTTTTTTAAAGCCTTTTGGTTGTGAGGCCTTTGTCCATATTGATAAAGAAAATAGAACAAAGCTTGAGGCAAAGTCAAAGAAATGTACCTTTATTGGATATGGTGTTAATGATTTTGGTTATCGCTTATATGATTATGAAAATCACAAAATCATTAGGAGCAGAGATGTAATATTCAATGAAAAGGTCTTGTATAAGAATTAGTTGCAAGAAAAGAAACAGGAAAAAGAAAACAAGGAATACACAGTTCTTGATGAAATCACTGAAAAATGAAAGGTGCCTGAAAATAATAATAATAATCAACAACTACAACAACGGTAACCACCACAACAACAACAAGCACCCCAAACACCTGAAAGCGGTGTTAGAAGATCTACCAGGATAAGTAGACCCCTTGAACGATACTCTCCTTCATTATATTATTTATTGTTGACTGATTCCGTTGAACCCGAATGTTATGAAGAAGCAATGCAGGTTGAAAGCAGGAAGAAGTGGGAGGTAGCCATGGAAGAAGAGATGGACTCCTTAATGCATAACCAGACTTGGGACTTAGTCAGGTTGCCTGCAGGTAAAACTACATTGCAGAATAAATGGGTTTATAGGCTGAAGGAAGAAGATGGAGGAAAACAGAGGTACAAAGCTAGACTTGTGGTGAAGGGGTTTGCATAGAAGAAAGGTATTTATTTTGATGAAATATTTTCTCCTGTTGCTAAAATGACTTCAATCAGAACTATTTTAAATCTAGTGGCAGTTGAAGATTTGCATCTTGAGCAGTTAGATGTAAAGACAGCCTTTCTCCATGGGGATTTGGAGGAAGAGATATATATTCAGTAGCCACAAGGATATGAAGTGAAAGGGAAGGAGAAACTAGTGTGCAGGTTGAAGAAGAGCTTGTACGGCTTAAAACATGCTCCAAGGCAGTGGTATCTAAAATTTGACAAGTTTATGCCTGAACAAGGTTATACTAGATGTCACTCTGATCATTGTGTTTATCTGAAAAATAAAAATGATGGCAACTATATTATATTGTTATTGTATGTAGATGACATGCTTGTTGCAAGCTATAACATGTAGGAAATAAATGTGCTCAAAAGAAAATTGGTAAATTCATTTGCAATGAAGGATTTGGGAGCTGCAAAATAAATCCTTGGTATGAGAATAACTAGAGACAGGAAAATTCGTAAATTAACATTGTCTCAGAATGAGTACATACAAAAGGTGTTGAAAAAATTTAACATGCACAATGCAAAACCAGTTAGTACACCTTTTGCTAGCCATTTCAAACTTAGCAAGGAAATGTGCCCAAAGACCCAAGAAGACATGGATTATATGTCTAAAGTTCCATATGCATCAGCAGTTGGAAGCTTAATGTATGCAATGGTCTGCACAAGGCCTGATATTGCACATGTTATGGGAGTTGTAAGCAGGTACATGAATAATCCAGGAAAGGAACATTGGATGGCAGTGAAATGGATTCTCAGATATTTGAAAGGTACCACAAATCAAGCATTATGCTTTGGTGGTTCAAACATTTCCCTACAGGGATATGTTGATGCAGATATGGCAGGTGACAGAGATAACACGAGGAGCACTATGGGATATGTATTTACTGTTGGAGGAACAACTTTCAGTTGGGTTTCAAAAATCCAAAGTGTTGTTGTACTTTCAACAACAGAAGCAAAGTATGTTGCTGCTACAGAGGCTAGTAAAGAAATGATTTGGTTACAAAGGTTTATGGGTGAATTGGGTAAGAAGCATGATAAGGGCACTTTATACAGTTATAGCCAAAGTGCCATTCATCTTGCAAAGAACTCAACATTTCATTCCAAGACTAAACACATACAGCTCAAGTACCATTTCATACGATCAGTATTGGAAGATGGATAGTTGAAGCTGGAAAAGATACACACTAGCCAGAATCTTACAGATATGCTAACAAAAGTTGTAACCAGGGAGAAACTGAGAATATTCTCAGTTTCAATTGGTCTTCAAGGACAATGATGAAGATGAGAAACAGCCAGGTCCTAAAGAGGAGTCATTGTCCAGCAAATGAAGCAGCGATGGAGTTGGTACAATCATTCTCCAAGTGGGAGATTGTTGTGTGTGGAGCATGATTGTTCAGAGGTCTTTGTTTCAACCGGATGTATACCCCAGGAAGTTTGTACACCCCTCCATGCGAGGGGGACTTGTCCCCACCGCGGGGATTGATCCCACCCGGCTGGGGGGTCCGGGGCCAGCGGTCCCCCGGCGGGGGCTCGAGGGCAGCGCCTCCGAAGCTAAAAACAGATGTAAATTTTCCTTGTAAAAGTATAGTAATTTCTAGTCAATATGGGCCATTCATTAGGTGGATGATCTAATGGTAGAACTTATGTTTAGTTTAGGGATTTTTTCCCTAGAAGGCAACCCCTCTCTTTGTATGAGGGCATAGTATTTGAGGCTGTGTAATAAATGTGTATTCTATGTGAGCGAGAAACAGAGAGGTGATACTGTGAGAGAAAACAGAGGATACTACAGCGGATTTGCTGTAGGTTGTGTCTCTTCATTTTGCTAGATAATATAAAGGAAGGATTGGCTGTTCGGGGTGGACGTAGCCGAAACTGGGTGAACCACGTATATCTGTGTCTCTCTTGTTTTATGTGTTTTCTGTGTTTATATTTCTACAATATTTTATGTGTTCCATTGCTCCGTAATATATAATTTTCTAACATACCAGTGCTCCCCGAACCATCTTGCATGTATCCTTCTCGAACATTGTTTTTACACCTGCATCATCCAGCTTGCTTACATAAATCATATTTCTGGCCAATGCATGAATGTGTAGAACAACTGGAAGTGTTCTAACCCTTCCACCATGCAACTACAACTTTACTTTTCTGTGACCAACGATTCTAGCCTTCCTATCATCCCCTAAGAAGACATCACCACCATCATATTTCTCATACTCACAGAACCACTCTCTATAGGGAGTGAAGTGAAAGGATGCACCTGAGTCAATCAACCATGCCTCACGATCTACATGTGTACTTTAGGAAGCCAAGTACACATCCCCACCTTCATCTGAGGTGGTTTTCACCTCTGCATAAAGAGCATCATCAAATCCATTTCCTTTATTAGGAGCTTTACATTTACAGCCCCTTTTGTAGTGCCCTTCCTTTTCGCTTTTTTAGCACACCACCTTTACAGGTTTTCCTGGAGATTTAGATCTCCCACTCGATGACTTATTTTTGTTTCTGTTCTGGGACCATCCTCATACAGAAAAGGCATCACCATTCTGGCTCTCCATATTTTTTTGTCTCATCTCCTCCGTCAGCAAAGATGAGACTATTTCATCAAACCGCAAGGCAGTTGTATTTCTACCTATTGCAATAACCAGACTATCCCACGAATCTGGTAGAGAACACAACAAACTAATGCACTTATCTTCATCTAAAATTTTGATATCAACACATGATAACTGACTTACCAAAGTATTAAATGCATTCATATGCTCTGTCACTGAGTCTCCATGTTTCATCCTCAGGTTATACAGCTTTTTCCATAGGAACAGTTTATTCACCAGAGACTTAGATTGGTACAAAGTCCCTAACTTGTCCCACAAAGCCTTCACTGTAGCTTCCCCTAATACATTCAACAATACTGAGTCTGAGACACACAATCATATTGTGCTCTTTTCCTTCCAATCCAACTTCTTCCATTCTTCATCAGACACTCCCGTTGGTTTAGTACCCAGATCTACCCTGATCCACTAATCTTTATCCACCAACAGATCCTCCATCTTGAGTTTCCACAACTCAAAACTCTGACCATTAAATATATTGATCTCTATCTTTCCACTGCTCGCCATCTTCTTTCACCACCAGAATCAATCTCGCAGATCTCCCAATGAACGAGGTCTACCACAAGCTCGAGCAAAACCCCTCAACAACAAAGGCGTCCCCTTGAAACCAAAACAACTCTGATACGAAATGTAGGTTTTAACCCCGTACAAAAATTACCTGCATGTGAATTCTAAAACATAGAAAATAAACAATGCGAGAGCATAACACATAAAACACATATACACAGAGATTTTCCCCCTGGATCCCCTACCAGCTTCATTTTTCATTATGTTCCTTTCAATGTAATAATACATATTTATACATGCCGAAACATCCAATGCCATGGACCGAAAAACCATCGCGTCCAAAACCATGGACCGAAAACCATCGCGTCCAAAACCATGTGTGAAAATCATGCACAAAACCATAGGTCAGTCCGCCCAACCTAACATAGGGTCCAAAACCAACATTTTTTGAGGCACTGCCCCGGACCCCATAGAGTGGGGTTACCTGCACCTCTAAAACCCCCTATGACTCCCCTCGCTACACAATCGATGCAACAAAGGGAGGGCTTCACCCCCCTTCTAACCCCCCGGTTAAATACGTGGGTTAGTCATGGAAAGAATATAACACAACCCAACAGTAGTTGAGATTTGAGAGAGGAGACCTCTACCTTGTACTGACTAATCTCTTTTTCAATTTTGTTCAAGCTCTTGTTCCTTTGTTCAAGTTGACTTGACAAGGTATCTTCCCATTTCTTTGCTTTATCCAATTGATTTGTCATGGATATGACTTCTTCATGATGCTTTCTTTTGCTTTGATGAAATTCCTTCTTAAGCTTGGCAAGCTTTTCATCCCTTTCTTGTACTTGAAGCTTGACAAGGTCAATTTTATTCCTTGTTTGGTATTGGTCACCAACTAGTGCTTTCTTATTAAGTTCCTCATTTTCCTTTCTCAAATTGATAATCTCTTCCATGGCAGCCATAAGTTTAGTGACGAGATATTCTTCAAAGTCTTTTTCATTCTCTTCATTTTATAGGTATTCTTCAGCCTTGATGTCATCGATCTTATCTTTAGCTTCCTTGATGGGCTCTGGATTTTATTCTTGTTTTCCATCTTTTTCTTGACTAGAGATCATTGTCAATGCTCCTTTTGAGTGAAGATCACGAAGTTTGTCCCATATACCCTTCGCTGACGAACATTTTCCTAAATTGTTCTTTATAGAATCTAGTAGCCCATTCAAGATTGCCTTCATCTCTTTTGCATTGTACTACTTGGATTCTCCATTCCTCATGTTATCAATAGTTACTGATTCCCATACTTCAATTCCTTGAGTCTTTAAGAAATTTCTCATTCTTGCCTCCCATATATCAAAGCTCCCATTGAATAATGGAGCTGTCACAGATTGATTGACTTCAATTTCGATGGTTGAGGGAGACACATATTTAGGAGGATTGGAGACTTTCTTACTTGGCTTTGCCATTTGTGTTCTAATGATCAACCTTCAAGCTGTTAGGCTTTGAGTGAAGGTGTTATCACTCAGGTTGTTCCCTTTGACTCCTAAGGGAATACGGCCGAGGTAACCACAGACCAATCTTTGGATCACAGGTCCTAGCCTACCTGCAATTAGAGAGGGCTCTCTCTTTAGGATTTAGCTTTGTTTTGATAATGTTTTAGGCTAGTAATGATGTACTGAATTTTGTTTAAAGTTTTGGTTGAATGATGTCTTCTAGTAGCTGAGATGAGATCTTCAGAAGGTTCAGTCCATTGGGCAATGGAGTCTGTGATTATGGGTTGTTTGAGGTTTTGAGTGAGAGTGATGAAACTGCAGGGCCATATAGATATATCATGAAACAAACTTCAAATTGTGAATATGAAATATGTCCAGCCAGTGAGAGGCAACTAAGAATCTTTCACTAAGCTGGTGATGTGGGGAAAGGAAATATCACTCAGGAGCAGATTTGAATTCCTGAACAGTATTTACCATGAAAGATTTAGTATGAAGGTGAGAAACTAAGAATTACACATTCATAACTATTTCTGAAGAAAAACATTTATAACAGCATAGATTGAGTTTAGGGTGTTCCATGAACAAATCCTGAACTATTCTTTTTCTGTGCTATTAAACCTGTGAAATATAGAGCATGAGTGGATTATGAAAGAACAAAATACATAACAAGATGGTTCAGAAAACTTATTGTGCCATGAAATAGCGTAGGAATCCTGTAGCAGCAAGCAATCACACCATAACACCTCAAAACAACTCAGAACTTCAGAAATTCCATTAGCTTCCTGTATTAAAGTCTGAAATTACAACATAACTTCTCCAGAAGAAAAATCAACAACCCCAGCAAGTTCATGCGTGGGGATATATATACAATCGTTTTTACAAAATATCTTAACGCTGAGTCATTTGCTCAATAACTGCATTTACCAGCTTTAAAAAATAGCAGATACAAAAGTTATTGCTACTTTAAATATACAATGAATGCCTTTTCAACTTTGTCAGAAATTCTTTGACTTTTGGAGGCCACTGGGTCGGTTGGGTACTTTGTATTGATTCTGAGTGATACGCTCTTTATTGCTCTGTTGAGGTGCGGCTATCTCAGCCCCGTCATCTGCATCTGTAGTCATTTGCTTTTGCTGGTCAAGCTGGATTGCTGAGTTGGCCTTTTCAATTGCTTTCCCAGTCATAGCAAACATATATTAACTTTCTGAAATTGCTGACTTTCTGATAAAAATACAAAAATATGGTGAACAATTTGTTTTCTACAACAGTGTTTGTATCATGCCTGTCCACCATTCCTGAGTAGGCAATTGGTGCCTTAAAATTATGCCTAGAGTTTCATCTGCCTCAGTATATTTGTAGTAGTTTGGAGGCACTTCAAAAAGATGTCTGATCTCATTCATAATAAAAAACAAATTCTCTATTTTGTCATAGAGATCCTGCCCAGATGGGGGCCCTGTTCCTTCTGAGGTACTTTCTGCTGTAGTGATTTGATTTGTGGCATATGTGTCTACCCTCTTGGCATAGTTTTCATGAGAAAGTAACCTTCCTGCACTGGTTACTAAGCTGGGAAGGCCTCTGTTATGCAATGCTGTAATCTTCTCAATGAATCTGTTCACTTCTGTCTGCATCTCTTGACACCTTCTGTCCAATGTTTGCACATGATTTCTCAGAGTGAGCACTCTCTTCACTAGTAAAATGGTATCAGTCCTGTTAGTGATACCCATTGCTGCTAGCTGAGGGCCAGTGCGGTTATTCAGGACATTGATCATCCTATTAGCTATTTCAGGCATGTTTCCAAGAGATGCTCTCGCTCTTTGACTTTCTTTTTGGGCCCTGCCTATTAGATCCATATGCTCATGGATAGTTTCTATGTATTGCCACTGGTCTGTTATAGATTGACCAATGTTGGTCCACATGATCTTCTTAATTTCAATCACAATTTTATCAAGAGAGAGTTCCTTTTCTAATTCCTTTATTCTCTTCTCAAGGGCTCTTACCTCTCTTGTTTTTTCAGCTACACTTTGCTTGGATTTATCATATTTTTCCTCAATGGCAGCCAACTTATCTTTGGTTTCTTTCAGCTCAGCCATCTGTGCTTCTAGAGCTTCCAGCTCCTTCATCATGTTTTGCATACTCAGGCTGGGCCCCTGATCTGGTGCTGATGTTGAAGGACCAATCTCCGATGTTTGTCCTGTAGGAGGAGCTGCTGTAGTAGTAGAAAGTGGCACACCTTCAGTGGATGCAGATATCTGTGTTGGCTGCATTGGTGCCTCACTTTGTCTTGATTTTAGTGCCACCTCTAGTGCACTCTCTGTTTCCATTAACCTCTTGTATAAACTCAGGAGTAGGGCCACTACATCCTCATCCTTCTTCTGCTATGCCACTTCTCCAGTTTGAGGGTGAAGACCAGCTGGCAGCTTGATATGCTTTCTCATAGCTGCTATGTCTTCATCCCTTTTCTTCAACAATGCTTGCACACCCTTAGGGTCCTTTGGATCATGGCCCAACTCTATGATGATCTCTTCCAAGGACTTGATTCTATTGTCCTTGGCCTGAGATGATGCTTTCTCCAATTCCAGTTGAGCTGCAGTGTTTTGTAGAGAATTTTGTAGTTGGTGTGCCAATAGGGTCTTATCAGCTAATGTAGAATATATCATTTCCCCTGTTTGTCTGTGTATCTCAATTTGATCCAAGGGGTGGATATCTCTGGCAAAAATCTCTAGATTAGTTCTGATGTAATCTGCAGCTGTTTGAGGTTGCTGCATGGTAGGCCTGAAATGACTAAGAGTCATTTTTTGTTCTTGAATGTCGTAGGCAGACATTAATCTCTGTTGATTTGTTGGCGCCATTTTCAGGAGATGGTTGTAGATTTGGTGCTTGAGGGGCTCATTCCTTTTCTTTATGTCAATAAATTGTTGTTTGATGCTGGAGTCTGCCTTTGATTTCTGCCTTGAGGAGCTCACCTCTGTCCCATGTGGAATGTCCTACCCTTGCTGTAAATAACTGGTGTATGTCTCAATACTAGGAGGGGGCATGTTGTCAATCGGCCTCTCTGGCAATTCTTCCTCAGAAAAAGGGTTTAACCTTTGTCTCTTTTCTCCTTGCTGGTCCATAGAGGTAGTGAGAGGAGTGTCCTCTTGCCTATCCCTCTTCCTTGTCCTGTCTTCATTAACAGGTGTTTGTAATACAGAGGTGTCAACTGTTACCTCCTGCCTTGGAGGAATTTGTTCATGTGTTTGCTGTTCTGTGTGGGCAGGTTGTTTGTCTCTGCTTTCCTGCTGCTCCACATTCGGAGGTGTTTCTTCTTGCTGCACTGTTTTGCCTTTAGTCATGTCTGCTGATGGATTAGCTGTTTTGGCAGGTTGCTGAGGAACAGTGGATGAAGAGGCAGCTTCTCCATGATGTTGAATGCCTGAAGACCAGACCTGTCGAAAATACTCCAAGTCAACTGCCTTTTCTAAAGTTTTAATATCTTTCTCTGCTATTTCTTCTTCACTATAATTTTCCACTAATGTGCCCTTTTTCCACTCTATTTGATTAGCATATTGTTCAACCTCTGGAATGATAATGTGGTCATATGTAGCAAGCCTATGCTTGATTCTTCTGAGGCTTATGAAGTGGTTAGGGTCATAGGGTGCCCAATAGAAGCTTGTCTTGAGCTGGAGGGCTTTTAGCATTTGGTCTGCCTCATCCCAAGCTTCTTCTCTCTTGTTAAAGATAAATGGACCCAATTGATGCTTAATTTTGAGCTGTGCCTTCTTGTTTTTGCTATGGAAGTGGAAAATATCTGCATTGCCGAATTGTCTGAAGTACTCTAGAGCAAAGAGTCTCATGGGGACATATCTTAGTAGCCTGTATGGTGCTAACTCACAGCCATATATCCTGATCAATGTATGGTGTTGGTAAAAGTACCAATCCCCTATGCTATAGTTCTTAGACAGCTGAAGGATTTTCTGCATATCATCTGTGAGTCTAGGAGGAGGGGAATTCTGCAGCATTGACAAGGCTGGATGGATGAATAGGTCAATAAATTCACAGTAGTTGTATGGTGAAAAATGAATGTGATGACATACTGATGTCCAGAATATTACAGATCTTCTGTCTCCCTTTGCATCCAATTTCTTGAGGGAAACAGGGAAGCTGTCAGGCTGATTGTATAAAAACATATGATATATGTAGGAGGTGTACTTGAAAACCCTCTCTCTCCAAATTCATGAACTGTTCATGAATTTTGTTGGCTATAAATGAGGCATAGTCATACTGGACAGCAGGGGGCTGTCCTAGAGTAAAAATAGATAGAACCACCAGTGTTGTCTCATCTACAAACTCACTGGTCTTGAAGCCTAGGATGGAAGATATAATGTCTACCAGCAGTCTCCCTATGTCATTGAACCAGTCATGTAGATAAGGCGGAGGCTGTAAGGGTTGGTACTCTGGGTGCATGAATAATTGTCCAATCCTTGTAATTTGTGAGTTGGAGAGCTTGGCACCCTGCTCTAGTAAAAACTGCATGGAAAGAGGCACCAGTGGTCTTGTAGGTTTTAACTACAACATTTGGTTTATGGCTTCAGGAGTAATATAGAAAAAGACAGAGCCTGAAGAACTCAGAACAACTCTTTGATTGGGGTCTGTTAGCTACCTATACCAATAGGTTTCATATTTCATGATTGGCTATGGAAGGTCCAAATATGCTCTGCTTTGATGATTCAAAGATCACATATTTCCTAGAGAGTCTGATCTGTGCTTATAGCTTGGTATGGACTTAAAATTTTTGATGGATGGCCCAACAGTCTAATCTGGATCATTCCATGGTTTAAATTTGCAGTTGTAGAATAGAGAAAGGAGTCTGTCCAAACTGTTTAATCTTGGCAGACAAGTAGTTCAGGTAGAGAAGAAAAGGCTCCCAACAGCTTAATCTGGGACCTTGGAAGAGATAAGGGTAGAAGTAGATAGAAAAAACAAAGAAAAAGCCAAAGAAAAGAAAAGGCAAGTAAGGGTTTGCAAGTCCAAGTGCACCCTCCAAGAAGAAATAAAAAAAAATGCTAGATAAGTAGCTGGGTAAGTAGTTGGGGTTGCAGAAAGGTTATCTTTACCATTGCAGATATGTTAACTGTGTTTACCAGAGTAAAGTCAATCAATTGACAAGGTGTTCATCTTCATCAAGTTACAGCAAGGAGCATGACTAACCTCCCTCCTTCCCCTTTCCATTTCATTACTAACATCCCCTCATCAGCTGAGATTCATGGAAGAAAATCATGGTTTCATGGTGGTTCTTGTTCATTCAAAAGCCACATTTCTTGTCTAAAAATCTTTTCATTTTGATCTACTCTCTAAACTAAGTAAGTTTCAAATAAGCTTAGTGGTTTCCCCCCATTTACCCCTTCATCCATATTAACTCTAACACTACTATGTAAATCCCCTACATTACCTTTTCCCTTACTAATATTAACACCATGGTGTATAAACCCCAAATTTTGTATAAATATCCCTCCCCTTGGTATTATAGCCAATAAGTTCTGTGTCAGGGATCAAATGACATATGGTCACTTTGATGAACCTAACCCTAAACCCCTCCCCTCTTCTGAAGTCATTTGGCCCCTTGGAAAGCTTCATTTGCCAAAAGAAGCCTCATAAATAACCTTGTTTTACCTATACCCCCTTCATTTGCAAAGATAACCCCTAAATACCCACTTTGTTCTTATCCAATGTATCGGGCCTGCATTATTGCGCATTGAAAACCTTTATAAATCCCCTTTACCCATAAACCCCTTTGCAAATTATCAAAATCCAAAAAACCCACCTTTGGCATTTATCCAAAGTTTCAGCGCACATTTTTGATTTGTTAAAATACATTGAAAACCTTATGAAAAACCCATGCCCCAATGGTCTTCCGCCTGGCGCACTTTCCAAAAGAAATAATTGTTTAATTCCCCGCCCGCATCCGTATCCCCCGGTCACATCGTTCCCCCCGTCCACCGTCGGATCGGATCCATGGGATCCGACGGTCCTCATCAATATCGGAGCAGCCCCCGCGGCGGACGTTTAGCGCCCGAGAAAATGACGTTGCGTTACGTCAGGGCGCGGCCACGCGTCGCCCGTTCAGGACTCTCGGAGCGCCTTCTGACAAGATCTGCTCCGTACCCTAACCGCCCCGAGAAACCGTGGCGGCTATCCTTAACCGTAACCGCTACGGCCCTAACCGCCAAGTTGCTATCCCACGTCATGCCCACGTCACCTCCACCCTGCCATCGCATCAGTCCTTTGTCCGCCCCTCCGCCGACGTGGCTGCCACCGCACCGTCCCCCATGGACCAATAGCATCTCGCCACGTCACCCGATGACGTCAGCTGACGTCATCCGACCTTGACCCCACCAATGACGTCATGCTGACGTCATCACAAAAAGGCGCCAAATTGCCAAAAAGGTCCATATTTTGGCCAAAATCTCGGTTTTTACGTTCTTTTCGTTTATTTGCTATTCTCTCTGCTGCATGATGTTCACGTCCAAATTACCGCCAACCTGCTAAATCGACCAAGGAGACCTCCAGAGTACCAATCCTGCCCGCATACGCGACCTCTGCTCGCTGTTTACCAGGTATTTTTCATCTTCTATCCTCCGTACGCCTGCAGTTGTCTATAAAATTACTCAGAGGGCTTAAGGAACGATGAAACTCACAATTTCACCGGCAATTTCCCTCTGCAAACACCCCATTTACAATTGTGAATTCCAAAAACACTAGCTGAGCCTTGTTTGCCCGCATTGTCACAAATAAACAATATTCTGTTCGCGCATTCGCGAAAGACTCATTTACACTGAATTTACCTGCTGAGGAAGACAAAGTGAGACCAGACAGTAGTCCTATTCCTAATTTAAACAGTATTTCAATTGCTGTTGCATCAATTCTCCCTCTGGTACCTGAAACTCAAACTGTCATTATAAAAATCACTTCTGTGCTGTGCTGCTCCCTTCAAACAGTTCACTTACAGTTTACAAGCTTAAAGAAGACCATGGAGACTCCAATTGCACTGAACATCAAGCCTCTCAATACCCCTCACCAGGAATTAGAATGGAAAGCCCTGGGAGATATGGATTATCAAATGCTAGACTGGTTTCCATTGGGCTCCAAATATAATATTCAGATGCTGAATGAGTTGAAAGCCCAGCACCTTAGTGGAGCATACATCTTAGGGATTTGGGACTCAAACTTGCCCATCTACAACCTCCCCCAGGTAAATCCTATGCCAGAGTTGATCTACAGATGCCAGGAGTGCTATGACCCAGGCCAGAGAGCTGTCATCAGCCCTACAGGCTCAGTCCTGTTCCATATCACCCCAGAGAGTATAAATGAGATGTTGCACTTCCATACTGCAAAGCCATTGACTCCCCTCCACATGCAGAACTTGATAAAGAAGGGGAACAAGTTGTCAAATGACCAACTCATCAAAATCAACCAGTTGTTTGTACAACCAGGCTCTGAAGCCATCAGAACTCCTCCTATTGGATATCAGTACTTGAATGAATTGGGGAGAATGCTAGTAGATTTGATCAGCTATGTCCTAGGGTTCAAGGGACTGGAGGATGTGGATGAAATCATAATGGCAATGCTGTCTATATTCTCTCCTGGTAAGCCCCCAGCTGTACATTATGATTATGCTACATACATTGCAGATAAGATCCATGACCAGCTTATGAATTTGAAGAGGGAAAGACTGTTCAGGTATACTTCATACATATACCACCTATTCTTGTTTTATCAGCCAGCCAGCTTCTCTATTCCCTTGAAGCAAGTCAATGCCCAGGGAAATCCAAGGTCAGTTGTGTTTTGGACCTCGGTCTTTCATTGTGCCTCTGTATCACCATACACATACTCTGAGTTCATTGACTTATTCATTCATCCAGCCATGACAGTATTGTATGGTGTTCCTCCTCCAAGGTTAACTGATGACATGAGGAGAATTCTCCACCTGAACAAAACCTACAGCATTGGTAATTGGTACCTCTACCAAGACCACACAGTCATCAGAATATATGGCTGTGAGTTGAAGCCTTTTAGGTTGCCAAGGTATGTCCCCATGAGGCTTTTTGCCTTAGAATATTTCAGGCAGTTTGGGAATGCCGACTACCTCCACTTTCAAAGCAAGAACAAGAAGTCACAGTTAAAAGTAAGGAGCCAGCTGGGCCCTTTCCTATACAACAGAAAAGAGGAGGGGTGGAAAGAGGCAAATAGTATCCTAGAGGCCCTCAGACTGCAAACTAGCTTTGAATGGATACCCTATGACCCCAATCACTTTGTCTCCCTCAGGAGGATAAAATACAAATTGGGCAGCTATTCACACGTGAGGCAACCTGAGATTGAGCAGTATGCTAATACATTAAGCTGGGAAGAAGGTACCCTAGAAGAGGAAATTACTAGTGAGGAGCTGCTAGAGAGAGAGGCTAGAAATATTCAAAAGGAAGCTGACTTAGAAACTTGTGGACAGGTTCCCCTCTCATACAAAAAACAACTTGGAGCAGCTGCCTCGTCCTCAACAAAGCATCCTCAAGCTGCCATGAATCCTCCACAGACAGTCAACAAGGGCAAAGAAAAGCAGGTGGAACAGCCACCTCCTATGACCGAAGAGGAAATGGAAACCCTAGTGCAACAACAAGAAGAGATGGAGCAGCAGGGTGAAGGGCAGCAGCAAGAGGAGCAGCAACAACAAAAAGAACAAAGGCAGGAACAGCCTGCCCAACAAAAGCAAACAGTGGAAGTCCCTAAATCCACTGAACAAACTGAGCCCCCAAGGCAAGAGACTTCAGCTGAGGCATCTACACTCCAGACTCCACAAAAGGAGGACACAAGCAGGAAAAGGGACAGAGAAACCCCCCTTACAACGTCAACAACTCATGGGGAGAAGAGGCAGAGAATCAATCCTCTTTCAGAGGAAGAGATGCCAATAGGGCAGCCGCTGTGTATGGTCCCACCCAGCAGGGAAACATCAGCAAGTTCCTTTCAACAGGAACAGGATAGGGCAATGGGAGGAGAAGTAAGTTCCTCCAGGCAGCAAAGGGAAGGTGGGCCTAGTATCAAACAACAGTTCATCGATATTAAGATGAGAAATGAGCCCATCAAAAGACAGCTGTACAACCATCTGCTAAACTTGGCTCCCACCAATCAGCAAAGACTCATGTCTGCATATGATGTGCAGGGAGGAAAAATGATCATGAGTCATTTCATGCCAACAACAGTACAACCCCAAACTGCCTCTGATTATTTGAGGACTAACTTGGAAGTCCTTGCCAAGGATATCCACCCAATGGACAAAATAGAACTGCACAAGCAAACGGGTGAGATGGTCTATGCTTCTCTGGCAGACCAGACCTTGGATAACTATAGGCTACAAAATAGCCTTAACAATACAGCCTCTCAACTGGAGTTAGAGAGGGCATCATCCCAGGCAAAGGACAACATAATAAGGTCCTTGGAAGAAATAATCATTGAGATTGGACATGATCCCAAAGATATCAAAGGGATCCAAGAGATATTGAAGTTGAGGGATGCTGACATGGCAGCATTGAGGAGAAAGATGAAACTCCCTGCCACAATCCACCCTCAAACAGACGATGTGGCCCAGCAAAGGCATGATCAAGAGGCCACAACCCTGTTGATATCTCTATACAAGGAGATAATCCGGACTCAAGACAAACTAGGAGAATCAAAGGCAGCAAAGGCAGCACTACAGGCAGCATTGAAACAAAAAGAAGAGGGTCAAACCTCCCAGCCTCCTCCTGAAATAATCAATCTTGAAGAAGCTGCTCCAACAACTGCCCCTCCTCCTCAGCAAACAGGGCCTACAGCACCAACTACATCAACAACTGCAACAACAATAGAACAGACTCATAGTCTGGATATGCAGAAACTCCAAAATGAAATTCAAGTCCTGGAAGCTCAAATGCTGGAGCTCAATTCAGCCAAAGAATCTTTGGCTAAAATAAATGAGAGATATGATAAGAGCAAACAGAATGCAGCTGAAAAGGAACGAGAGATAAAAGCTCTAAAGAAGAGGATAACTGAGCTTGAGAAGGAGCTCACACTAGAAAAGGTGACTGCAGAGCTAAAAGCAGTCCTTTGGGGCAATATTGGCCGGTCTATCACCAATCAGTGGCAGTTAATTGAGACTATAGATGAACAAACAATACTCATTACAAAGGCCAACAGGGAAATACACAGAGCTAGAGCCAGCCTTGGCAACATGCCTGATGCTGCCACTAGAATGATAAATATTTTAAATAACAGGACAAGCTCTCAACTGGCCACCATGGGAATTGCTCACAGGACTGAGACAATCTCAATGGTTAAAAGGGTCCTGACACTACGGAACCTGGTTGGAACACTGGAAAGAAGAACCCAGGATATGCAGACTGAAATCAACAAGTTCATGGACAGATTTCAGGCATTACAGAACAGAGGCCTCCCCAGCATATTAAGCAGTGTAGGAAGACTGCTTACCCTTGAAAACTACATCAAGAGGGTTGATGCCCATGCTGCAGGACAAATTGCAAGACAACCCAGCACTTCAGCAGAATCAGGGCCAGCATCAGGGCAAATTCTATACAATAGGGTGGACAACCTATTTTTTATTATGAATGAGATCAATCATCTGTTTGATGTGCCTCCAAATTTCTTTAAGTATACAGAAGCAGATGAAACCATAGAGGCAATTGTGAAGCACCAATTGCCCACACAGGAAGTCTGGAAAAATTTGACACAGATAATATTATCAAGCCAGAACCTGTAAATGTTAATTTTTGTCCAGTTTATAAGTAGTCATACACAGGCAGAATTTTGGTAGATAAGCATACAGAGGAAAGATAAAAGCTGATCCAACTCGGCAGAGCTATTCGGTCACCACAGCAGCAATCACAATCACAGGTGGCAAACCCGAGAAAATACAGCGCAACAAGCATAAAGACGTGTTCTCCAGCATTAAAGCAAAGTGGCTCAATTGACTCACTAACCTCCAAAGGTGAAATTATCCTCTGACAGACATAAAGAGCATTTATGCTGCATTCAAAGTTGTAATAACTTCTTTTCTACTTTCTGTACGAAGTTATGAAGATATTTTCTCTCTCAGATGACTCAATGCCTGAGATATTTTGTATAAACATTCCTATAAAGTCCCCTTCGCATGAGCTTGCAAGGGTTGTTGTTGATTTCTGCTAAAGAGATTCTTATGCTGTAATCCTTTCTGAAGTCTAATAAAGAAAGTGATGGAATTTCTCGGATTTCTGAAGTGTTGAATGCGTTCTGGTGTATGTTGATGACTGCTGGATTCCTGTGTATTTCACCATACAATAAGTCTCTGTAACTCTCTCTGTTAATTATTTGTTTTGTTAAAATCCATATATGTTATCTAATTTTCAATACTAAGCAACAAGGAAAAAGAATAACTTTCAGGATTTATTCACTGAGTACCCTGAGTTCAATCTGTGTTGTTTATGAATGTTTTCTTCAGCCGTAATCTAGATAAGTGTAATTCTTAATTGCCGCACTTTCAGAATACACCTTTCACAGTGGCCTTTGTCACAGGAATTCAAGTTATGCTCCTGTGCAGTGTGTTCACTTTCACCTCACCAATTTAATAGAAAATTCTTAAATGCTTTCTATTGGTTGACATACATCACCATTTAAGCTAATTTTGTTTGTCTAAAATACACAATAGGCCCTGCAGTTTGAACACCACCAATCCTGCATATCAAGTCATTTCACAACTCCAGACTCCATTGCCCAATGGTATTTCACTATCTAAACACTATATCATAAGACTTGAAAGAAATCCTTCAACCAAAACATAAACCAAAACCTGAGCATAATAACTAGCCTAAAACACCATCATAACAAGGATAAATCATAAAGAGAGAGCCCTCTCTGATTACAGTTTGGCTAGAAACTGTGATCCAAAGATTGGTTAGTGGTTACCCCGGCCGTATTCCCTTGGGAGTCATAGGGAACAACCTGGGTGATAACATAATTGGCGACTCAACTGGGGAGTGCTTGAGATTTTTTACTATATATCTTCCATATAGCTACTATCAAGCCTGGAATAAGTCAAGAGGCCTTTAATCTGTTTCTGTATCACATTAGCAGTTTTAGGGAGGAGCTTGTTTTGGGAATCTTCATCTTAGCTCTGAGAATATATTACCATTCCAAAATCTTCATCCAGTCCCTTCAGATATAAAAATTTCCCACAAAATCCCAAAAACAGTTAGAAACTGGCTCCTAAGAAAAATCCACGGCATACTAGGGCTAATCCTGACCCAAATCCACCCATCATTGTTGATAATCCAAATACCATCCCTAGAAACATCAGGAAGCAACAAAGGCAGGATCAGCCTGCTATTTTGACCTCAGTTACAGACTTTCCTAACCTTTCTACTCCCCTTAAAGTCCTCTTTCGTTCTGTTCCAAGTTCCCCTAGTTCACCATCTACATCTCAAAGCCCTCATCCCCCATCTTCATCCACTGCACATATCCCCTTGAACCACACTTTAGGTTCAGCTTCACCTGTTACCCCTGTGGTACCCACTGTCCCTATTATCCCAGCAGCACCTATTAATACACCCAACCCTCCAAATATGGCAAATAGGTATGCACCCTTGCAGCTACCTGCTAATCCTGCAGCTCTACCCCAGGATTACCAAACCAAAATCACATATTTTGACTCCACTGGCCCTTACTCTGCTATTCAACATGCTAAGAGGATGCAAGATCACTTTGAAAACTATGAGATAGACGATGAGAGTGTAAGGATGAGAATTTTTGTCCAAAGCCTGACAGGTGATGTTAGAACCTGGTTCAGGTCGATTGCTGCAAATACTATCACGACCCCTGATGAGCTTTATCAGGCCTTTACTACCAGATGGGAGAAGAAGAAAGATCCCCTGCACATACTTGGTGAATATGAAACAATCAAGAGAGGTCCTCAAGAGACCGTTCTGGAGTATTGTGCTAGATTCAACAATGTGTACAATGCAATACCACAAAACCTAAGACCTCCTCCTGATTTGGCCTTGTACAAGTTCCCTGATGGATTTGATCCTGACATGGCATATCAGTTGAAGGAAAGAGAACCTGAGACCCTTGAAGACGCCCAGAAGGCTGCTGTCACAGTAGAAGCAAACCTGATTGCCAAAAGAAACAGGGCAAGGTTAGAAAAGAGAAGCATATACAAAGAAGAACCCACAACCTTTGATCAAAAGCTTGATGCCATACTCAACAGCATGAAAAGATTGGGTGACAGGGTGGAATCAGTTGAAAGAAAAGAATCATGGGAAGCACACAAAACAATCCTCCTAGGAATCCAAATTTTAGGAGAAATCCAAACCCGAACGTTGGCAGGGCAAACCCTGATCCAGAAATCAGACCCCCTTTCCAAGAAAATTATGCTGAAACCTCCACTTCAGCAGAGCCCAATGAAGATCCTGAGATTAATTTAATAGGGCTGGATGGTGAAAGTCAAGTTTTCCTAACACAAGAAGATTATGAGGATGAGGAAATCAAACTATTCCAAACTAAATCAGGTGAATCCTTTGGCTTTAAACAAGGCTATGACACTGCTGTTTATGAAGTCCATAAACAGTACAAGCTAAGGAGCAGAACTGTGAATGTTAGCTAGCCTGAAAAGAAAAAGGATAATCAGCAGCCTGAAAGAGTTATAGTCACACAACCTAGTGACAAACTAAATTCACCTACAGAAGAAGTGATTGTTGAAGAAATCGCTGAGCCACTGTCTTTAAGACAACAGTCTCTGGACACTTCATCCTCTCATCCTAATTTAAATGTTACTCCTCAAGAGATGAGTAAAAAGGATAAATCCCAAAGACAAAACAATAATCAAGAAGAAGATGTAATGAACAAGGAAAGAACTGTCACCTATAACCCCAAAACCCAATCTGAAAAACCTTTTGATCTTGAAACAGAAATTGGCAAAATAAAAATAGCTATTCCTCTCTTGGAATTAGCCAAACATGACAGCTATAAATTGCAAATCAAAAGGTCCCTCCAACTCACTAGCAACAAAGATGATGTCAATGTACTGGATGACACCCCAGAACTCCTCTTTGGCCCAGAAGTGGATGGAAAAACAGTAGTCACAGGGGTACTGCCTTTCTATGTCAGCTTACATATTCATGACAAAATACTACATAATGCAATGTTTGACTCAGGTGCTTCTCACAATCTTATGCCAAAAGCAGTCATGGAGAGATTGAATTTAGACATAACAAGACCATACAAGGACCTGTTTTCCTTTGACTCCAGCCAAGTCAAGTGTCTAGGTCTCATAAAAGACTTATGTGTCTCTCTAGTTCAATACCCAAACAAGACAATCCTAATGGATGTGGTAGTTGCTGATATCCCACCTAAGTATGGAATGTTGTTATCAAGATCATGAGGAGCCAAACTCCAAGGTTCCCTACAATTAGACATGTCATATGCTACCATCTCTGTGTTTGGGCAACCAAAAAGACTGTACAGAGAAACACTAATGAAGTACATGGTCAGCAGTGAAGAGAAACCTCAAAATTTTCCTATATATGCTGTCCATTCAGACATAGATTCATACATTCTCTTCAATGATACAACTACTCCCTCAAAAGGTGAAGTTGAAACCAAGATATTCATACAGGAGGAAGATGCAAATGAGAGTAGTATCACTCATGAAACAACAGTCAAACAAACATTTGATAGTGCTGCTGCCTTAATTGTCAAGAACATCCAATTAAATGACGAGACTGTCCTAGAAGACAAGCCAGAGAAAAAACCACAATTGCTACTTACATTACCAGCCCATGAACAGATCATAAAACCTCTTCCCCAACAAGATATTCTATGGTTCCTTGAATTTGATGGCTCGGTCAACAAATTAGGGGCAGGAGCTGGAGTTTGGGTACACAATAAAGAAAATAGTCATGTAGAAGGCAGAGCCTATAGATTGAATTTCAGATGTACTAATAACATGGCAGAATATGAAGCTCTTTTACTAGGACTCAAGTTGGCAAAATTCTTACAAGCTGCCAGAGTTTCAATCATGGGAGATTCAGATTTAGTTATCCAACAAGTGAAAGGAAACTTTGTCACCAATGACAAAAGACTAAGGACTTATAGGTCTGCTGTTGCCGAGGTACTAAACTTCTTCTCTGAATTCCAAATCACTAAAATTCCCAGAACCCAGAATCTACATGCTCATAGTTTAGCCACCTTTGCAAGTACCTGCAAGTTGCCCTTTGAGCCCCACCATTGTTTCACAGCTGAAGTAAAACACAGACCCTCTATTCCAAACAACATCAATGATTGGCAAGTATTTGAGGATGACAAGCAAATAAACCATTTTTTAACTCTGCAGCAAGAATTTGCAGGATTAAATATTGACAATGAGACAGCAAGTCAATCACAAATACTTGAGACAGCAAGTCAATCACAAATACTCAATGGAGCAAGTCCATCACAAATACAGTTTCAACAGACCGCTCAGCCAATATCACCTAGGACTGCAAAGCAAATGCTGAATCCAACTATTTTCAATATAGAAAACATCCAGCAAATTCAACAAGTTGACTGGAAAGAGGGAGTGTCCAATGCTGAAACTGAAATCATTGAGCTAAAAGACAATTTTTTACCAACAGGCCTAACCCCACTTGAGGACATCTTTGATTCAAATGATATTCCCAGAAAACCAAAAATGCAGCCCCTGAATGCAGCCATTGAAGAGTGCAACATAGGTACAATTGACAAACCCAAGATAATTAAATTATCTGCTTCCTTACCTCTTGACCAAAAGCCAAGATACATTGACCTCTTCAAAGAGTTCCAGGATGTTTTTGCATGGAGCTATGAGGACCTAAAGTCCTATGACACTTATGTAATCCAACACACTATCCCTCTCAAACCTGATCAAAAGCCCTTTAAACAAAAACTGAGGAGAATCAATCCTATGCTTCTCCCAGCAATGGAACAAGAGGTACATAAAATGTTCAAAGCAGGCATCATAGCACCAATCAGATTCTCGGAATGGATCTCAAACTTAGTCCCTACAAGAAAGAAGACTGGTGAGATCAGGCTGTGTGTGGACTTAAGGAATCTAAACCAAGTATCCTTAAAGGACAACTACCCCTTACCCAAGATGGATCACATTCTTCAAAGGGTGGTGGGGGCCTCAAGGATCTCATTACTGGATGGATTTTCCGGTTTCAACCAGATCTTAGTTCACCCTGATGATCAGGACAAAACGACATTTACAACTCCATGGGGAACTTTCAAATATGTAAAGATGCCTTTTGGATTAAAGAATGCAGGGGCAACATTTCAAAGAGCAATGGATATCGCTTTTGCCAAGGAAATTCATGACTTTTTGGTCATTTATCTAGATGACCTAACACCTTTCTCAAAATCAGACCAAGAACATATAAAACATCTAAGACAGATCTTCCTAAAATGCAGAAAATATGGAATCTCCTTGAACCCTAAGAAATCCCTCTTTGGTTTAGAAGAAGGCAAGCTCTTAGGACACATCATCTCAAAAGATGGCATTAGAATTGACCCAGATAGGATACAAGCTATCCTGCAAATGCCTCACCCAAGGAATGTCAAAGAATTACAAGGATTCTTGGGAAAAATCAATTTCTTGAGAAGGTTTATCCCAAACCTAGCAGAGCTAACCAGATTATTAAATAACATGTTGAAAAAGGATTCAAAAGTGAAGTGGACTGTTGAAGCCAATCAAGCATTTGAAGGTATAAAATTGGCCCTTACCCAGACCCCAGTCTTGACCAATCCTCAGTTTGACAGAGAATTTATCATTTTCTCTTTTGCTTCCCAACATACTATTGCTGCTGTTCTGTTGCAAAAAGATAACCAAGGAAATGAAAAGCCAATTGCTTTCTTTAGCAAGGCTCTCAGAGATGCACCTTTGAAGTATCAAATCATGGAAAAACAAGCTTATGCTTTAGTAAAAGTAATTAAAGACTTTAGGATTTATATCCTTTATTCCCATGTCAAAGCATATGTGCCGAGCCCTATTGTTAAAGACATTCTCACCCAAGAAAATTTAGAAGGCAGAAGAGGAAAATGGATTGCCAGCATCTTGGAATTTAACATTGAGATAAAACCTACAAAACTAATAAAAGGGCAAGGCTTGGCCAAATTAATGACAGAAACAAATTTTCAAGCTTTAGACATCAATCAGCTGGACAGTGAAACAGAGCTGGCGACTCCAAAGATCAATGTAGCCTTTGAACAATCCCCCTGGTACTCTGATATCTGTTATGTGTTACAAAACCTGTGTGCTCCCCCAGGACTGTCCAAAACTAAGTGTAGGTTCCTAAAAATGAAAACATCAAGATTTTGTGTGATGGATGGCAATTTACTTTGGAAAAACCATGAAGGGATATTGCTCCACTGTTTAATTGAAAATGAAACTAACAATATCATGCAAGAGTTTCATGCAGGAGACTGTGGTGGACACTTGTACTGGAAGTCCACCGTGGATAAAATACTAAGGGCTGGATACTACTGGCCCACCATATTCTCTGATGTCAAGAAATTTATCACATCATGTCATAAATGCCAAGTGTTTGAGGGAAAGAGACAACTGCTGCCACTTCCTTTGAGGCCTGTTGCAACAGAGAGACCTTTTCAACAATGGGGATTGGACTTCATTGGGGAAATTCATCCCTCATCTTCAGGCCAACATAGATGGATCTTAACAGCCACAGACTACTTCATTAAGTGGATTGAAGCTGCCCCATGCAGACAAGCGAATGATTCAGTAATCATTCAGTTCTTGGAGAACAACATACTGGCTAGATTTGGCTGCCCTGATAAAATTATTACAGAAAATGCTGCTGCTTTCAGATCCAAGAAAATGGTGAATTTCTGCCACAAATTTCATATTACCTTGGGCCATTCTACTGCATACTATCCCCAAGGAAATGGCCTTGCTGAATCATCAAACAAAAGCCTTGTAAACATTATAAAGAAGGTACTCGAAGAGAACAAAAAGAACTGGCACAAGAAACTAGTCAATGCCTTATGGGCAGATAGACTAACAACCAAGAGATCAATTGGGACCAGCCCATATGAGTTGGTTTATGGATTAGAGGCCAAATTCCCCTCTTCACTAGGAGTGCCTGTTATGAAGCTTCTTCAAGAAAGCCAAGCTGAACCAAATGATATGCAAAGAAGGATAAATCAAATCATATGTCTGCATCAAACCAGAGATCAAGTTTTCAGCAGAGTTCAGGTATTACAAGAAAAACTAAAGAAAGCCTTTGACAGAAGAACCAAAGCAGAAGATTTTAATGTTGGTGATAAAGTCCTCAAGTGGGATGCGAGAAGAGAAGAGAAAGGAAAACATGGAAAATTCGATTCCTTATGGAGAGGACCATTTGCTGTCCGAGCAGTACAAGGTAACAACACTTACTTCCTAAAGAGTCTTAGTGAAACTGACTTGGATGAAGGTCCTGTGAATGGCAGGATGCTGAAGCACTATTTTGAATACCACCCATAAGAGCAGCATGAGCTTCCATTGTACATACCCAACTGTATAGATGATTTTCTGTTTAGATTGTAATAATGCAGTTTTTTCAAGTTTATTGACTGCCAGCGAAAGATAAATAGAATTAGAGGTCTACCAAGAAGAAAAGCACACAATTTGGGCAATTCAGAGCAGCAAAACTTCAAGTTCATAAAAGCAGTAAAAGGCCAAGGCATTCTGACCTGCTGTTCTTGGTCTTTCAAATGAAAAACCATCCCCATGTGGAGCCACTGTTAGCTACCTATACCAATAGGTTTCATATTTCATGATTGGCTATGGAAGGTCCAAATATGCTCTGCTTTGATGATTCAAAGATCACATATTTCCTAGAGAGTCTGATCTGTGCTTATAGCTTGGTATGGACTTAAAATTTTTGATGGATGGCCCAACAGTCTAATCTGGATCATTCCATGGTTTAAATTTGCAGTTGTAGAATAGAGAAAGGAGTCTGTCCAAACTGTTTAATCTTGGCAGACAAGTAGTTCAGGTAGAGAAGAAAAGGCTCCCAACAGCTTAATCTGGGACCTTGGAAGAGATAAGGGTAGAAGTAGATAGAAAAAACAAAGAAAAAGCCAAAGAAAAGAAAAGGCAAGTAAGGGTTTGCAAGTCTAAGTGCACCCTCCAAGAAGAAATAAAAAAAAAAATGTTAGATAAGTAGCTGGGTAAGTAGTTGGGGTTGCAGAAAGGTTATCTTTACCATTGCAGATATGTCAACTGTGTTTACCAGAGTAAAGTCAATCAATTGACAAGGGGTTCATCTTCATCAAGTTACAGCAAGGAGCATGACTAACCTCCCTCCTTCCCCTTTCCATTTCATTACTAACATCCCCTCATCAGCTGAGGTTCATGGAAGAAAATCATGGTTTCATGGTGGTTCTTGTTCATTCAAAAGCCACATTTCTTGTCTAAAAATCTTTTCATTTTGATCTACTCTCTAAACTAAGTAAGTTTCAAATAAGCTTAGTGGTTTCCCCCCATTTACCCCTTCATCCATATTAACTCTAACACTACTATGTAAATCCCCTACATTACCTTTTCCCTTACTAATATTAACACCATGGTGTATAAACCCCAAATTTTGTATAAATATCCCTCCCCTTGGTATTATAGCCAATAAGTTCTGTGTCAGGGATCAAATGGCATCTGGTCACTTTGATGAACCTAACCCTAAACCCCTCCCCTCTTCTGAAGTCATTTGGCCCCTTGGAAAGCTTCATTTGCCAAAAGAAGCCTCATAAATAACCTTGTTTTACCTATACCCCCTTCATTTGCAAAGATAACCCCTAAATACCCACTTTGTTCTTATCCAAAGTATCGGGCCTGCATTATTGCGCATTGAAAACCTTTATAAATCCCCTTTACCCATAAACCCCTTTGCAATTATCAAAATCCAAAAAACCCACCTTTGGCATTTATCCAAAGTTTCAGCGCGCATTTTTGATTTGTTAAAATACATTGAAAACCTTATGAAAAACCCATGCCCCGATGGTCTTCCGCCTGGCGCACTTTCCAAAAGAAATAATTGTTTAATTCCCCGCCCGCATCCGTATCCCCCGGTCACATCGTTCCCCCCGTCCACCGTCGGATCGGATCCATGGGATCCGACGGTCCTCATCAATATCGGAGCAGCCCCCGCGGCGGACGTTTAGCGCCCGAGAAAATGACGTTGCATTACGTTAGGGCGCGGCCATGCGTCGCCCGTTCAGGACTCTCGGAGCGCCTTCTGACAAGATCTGCTCTGTACCCTAACCGCCCCGAGAAACCGTGGCGGCTATCCTTAACCATAACCGCTACGGCCCTAACCGCCAAGTTGCTATCCCACGTCATGCCCACGTCACCTCCACCCTGCCATCGCATCAGTCCTTTGTCCGCCCCTCCACCGACGTGGCTACCACCGCACCGTCCCCCATGGACCAATAACATCTCGCCACGTCACCCGATGACGTCAGCTGACGTCATCCGACCTTGACCCCACCAATGACGTCATGCTGACGTCATCACAAAAAGGCGCCAAATTGCCAAAAAGGTCCATATTTTGGCCATAATCTCGGTTTTTACGTTCTTTTCGTTTATTTTCTATTCTCTCTGCTGCATGATGTTCACGTCCAAATTACCGCCAACCTGCTAAATCGACCAAGGAGACCTCCAGAGTACCAATCCTGCCCGCATACGCGACCTCTGCTCGCTGTTTACCAGGTATTTTTCATCTTCTATCCTCCGTACGCCTGCAGTTGTCTGTAAAATTACTCAAAGGGCTTAAGGAACGATGAAACTCACAATTTCACCGGCAATTTCCCTCTGCAAACACCCCATTTACAATTGTGAATTCCAAAAACACTAGCCGAGCCTTGTTTGCCCGCATTGTCACAAATAAACAATATTCTGTTCGCGCATTCGCGAAAGACTCATTTACACTGAATTTACCTGCTGAGGAAGACAAAGTGAAACCAGACAGTAGTCCTATTCCTAATTTAAACAGTATTTCAATTGCTGTTGAATCAATTCTCCCTCTGGTACCTGAAACTCAAACTGTCATTATAAAAATCACTTCTGTGCTGTGCTGCTCCCTTCAAACAGTTCACTTACAGTTTACAAGCTTAAAGAAGACCATGGAGACTCCAATTGCACTGAACATCAAGCCTCTCAATACCCCTCACCAGGAATTAGAATGGAAAGCCCTGGGAGATATGGATTATCAAATGCTAGACTGGTTTCCATTGGGCTCCAAATATAATATTCAGATGCTGAATGAGTTGAAAGCCCAGCACCTTAGTGGAGCATACATCTTAGGGATTTGGGACTCAAACTTGCCCATCTACAACCTCCCCCAGGTAAATCCTATGCCAGAGTTGATCTACAGATGCCAGGAGTGCTATGACCCAGGCCAGAGAGCTGTCATCAGCCCTACAGGCTCAGTCCTGTTCCATATCACCCCAGAGAGTATAAATGAGATGCTGCACTTCCATACTGCAAAGCCATTGACTCCCCTCCACATGCAGAACTTGATAAAGAAGGGGAACAAGTTGTCAAATGACCAACTCATCAAAATCAACCAGTTGTTTGTACAACCAGGCTCTGAAGCCATCAGAACTCCTCCTATTGGATATCAGTACTTGAATGAATTGGGGAGAATGCTAGTAGATTTGATCAGCTATGTCCTAGGGTTCAAGGGACTGGAGGATGTGGATGAAATCATAATGGCAATGCTGTCTATATTCTCTCCTGGTAAGCCCCCAGCTGTACATTATGATTATGCTACATACATTGCAGATAAGATCCATGACCAGCTTAATTTGAAGAGGGAAAGACTGTTCAGGTATACTTCATACATATACCACCTATTCTTGTTTTATCAGCCAGCCAGCTTCTCTATTCCCTTGAAGCAAGTCAATGCCCAGGGAAATCCAAGGTCAGTTGTGTTTTGGACCTCAGTCTTTCATTGTGCCTCTGTATCACCATACACATACTCTGAGTTCATTGACTTATTCATTCATCCAGCCATGACAGTATTGTATGGTGTTCCTCCTCCAAGGTTAACTGATGACATGAGGAGAATTCTCCACCTGAACAAAACCTACAGCATTGGTAATTGGTACCTCTACCAAGACCACACAGTCATCAGAATATATGGCTGTGAGTTGAAGCCTTTTAGGTTGCCAAGGTATGTCCTCATGAGGCTTTTTGCCTTAGAATATTTCAGGCAGTTTGGGAATGCCGACTACCTCCACTTTCAAAGCAAGAACAAGAAGTCACAGTTAAAAGTAAGGAGCCAGCTGGGCCCTTTCCTATACAACAGAAAAGAGGAGGGGTGGAAAGAGGCAAACAGTATCCTAGAGGCCCTCAGACTGCAAACTAGCTTTGAATGGATACCCTATGACCCCAATCACTTTGTCTCCCTCAGGAGGATAAAATACAAATTGGGCAGCTATTCACACGTGAGGCAACCTGAGATTGAGCAGTATTCTAATACATTAAGCTGGGAAGAAGGTACCCTAGAAGAGGAAATTACTAGTGAGGAGCTGCTAGAGAGAGAGGCTAGAAATATTCAAAAGGAAGCTGACTTAGAAACTTGTGGACAAGTTCCCCTCTCATACAAAAAACAACTTGGAGCAGCTGCCTCGTCCTCAACAAAGCATCCTCAAGCTGCCATGAATCCTCCACAGACAGTCAACAAGGGCAAAGAAAAGCAGGTGGAACAACCACCTCCTATGACCGAAGAGGAAATGGAAACCCTAGTGCAGCAACAAGAAGAGATGGAGCAGCAGGGTGAAGGGCAGCAACAAGAGGAGCAGCAACAACAAAAAGAACAAAGGCAGGAACAGCCTGCCCAACAAAAGCAAACAGTGGAAGTCCCTAAATCCACTGAACAAACTGAGCCCCCAAGGCAAGAGACTTCAGCTGAGGCATCTACACTCCAGACTCCACAAAAGGAGGACACAAGCAGGAAAAGGGACAGAGAAACTCCCCTTACAACGTCAGCAACTCATGGGGAGAAGAGGCAGAGAATCAATCCTCTTTTAGAGGAAGAGATGCCAATAGGGCAGCCGCTGGGTATGGTCCCACCCAGCAGGGAAACATCAGCAAGTTCCTTTCAACAGGAACAGGATAGGGCAATGGGAGGAGAAGTAAGTTCCTCCAGGCAGCAAAGGGAAGGTGGGCCTAGTATCAAACAACAGTTCATCGATATTAAGATGAGAAATGAGCCCATCAAAAGACAACTGTACAACCATCTGCTAAACTTGGCTCCCACCAATCAGCAAAGACTCATGTCTGCATACGATGTGCAGGGAGGCAAAATGATCATGAGTCATTTCATGCCAACAACAGTACAGCCCCAAACTGCCTCTGATTATTTGAGGACTAACTTGGAAGTCCTTGCCAAGGATATCCACCCAATGGACAAAATAGAACTGCACAAGCAAACGGGTGAGATGGTCTATGCTTCTCTGGCAGACCAGACCTTGGATAACTATAGGCTACAAAATAGCCTTAACAATACAGCCTCTCAACTGGAGTTAGAGAGGGCATCATCCGAGGCAAAGGACAACAGAATAAGGTCCTTGGAAGAAATAATCATTGAGATTGGACATGATCCCAAAGATATCAAAGGGATCCAAGAGATATTGAAGTTGAGGGATGCTGACATGGCAGCATTGAGGAGAAAGATGAAACTCCCTGCCACAATCCACCCTCAAACAGACGATGTGGCCCAGCAAAGGCATGATCAAGAGGCCACAACCCTGTTGATATCTCTATACAAGGAGATAATCCGGACTCAAGACAAACTAGGAGAATCAGAGGCAGCAAAGGCAGCACTACAGGCAGCATTGAAACAAAAAGAAGAGGGTCAAACCTCCCAGCCTCCTCCTGAAATAATCAATCTTGAAGAAGCTGCTCCAACAACTGCCCCTCCTCCTCAACAAACAGGGCCTACAACACCAACTACATCAACAACTGCACTAGCAACAGAACAGACTCATAGTCTGGATATGCAGAAACTCCAAAATGAAATTCAAGTCCTGGAAGCTCAAACGCTGGAGCTCAATTCAGCCAAAGAATCTTTGGCTAAAATAAATGAGAGATATGATAAGAGCAAACAGAATGTAGCTGAAAAGGAACGAGAGATAAAAGCTCTAAAGAAGAGGATAACTGAGCTTGAGAAGGAGCTCACACTAGAAAAGGTGACTGCAGAGCTAAAAGCAGTCCTTTGGGGCAATATTGGCCGGTCTATCACCAATCAGTGGCAGTACATTGAGACTATAGATGAACAAACAGTACTCATTACAAAGGCCAACAGGGAAATACACAGAGCTAGAGCCAGCCTTGGCAACATGTCTGATGCTGCCACCAGAATGATAAATATTTTAAATAACAGGACAAGCTCTCAACTGGCCACCATGGGAATTGCTCACAGGACTGAGACAATCTCAATGGTTAAAAGGGTCCTGACACTACGGAACCTGGTTGGAACACTAGAAAGAAGAACCCAAGATATGTAGACTGAAATCAACAAGTTCATGGACAGATTTAAGGCATTACAGAACAGAGGCCTCCCCAGCATATTAAGCAGTGTAGGAAGACTGCTTACCCTTGAAAACTACATCAAGAGGGTTGATGCCCATGCTGCAGGACAAATTGCAAGACAGCCCAGCACTTCAGCAGAATCAGGGCCAGCATCAGGGCAAATTCTATACAATAGGGTGGACAACCTATTTTTTATTATGAATGAGATCAATCATCTGTTTGATGTGCCTCCAAATTTCTTTAAGTATACAGAAGCAGATGAAACCATAGAGGCAATTGTGAAGCACCAATTGCCCACACAGGAAGTCTGGAAAAATTTGACACAGATAATATTATCAAGCCAAAACCTGTAAATGTTAATTTTTGTCCAGTTTATAAGTAGTCATACACAGGCAGAATTTTGGTAGATAAGCATACAGAGGAAAGATAAAAGCTGATCCAACTCGGCAGAGCTATTCGGTCACCACAGCAGCAATCACAATCACAGGTGGCAAACCCGAGAAAATACAGCGCAGCAAGCATAAAGACGTGTTCTCCAGCATTAAAGCAAAGTGGCTCAACCGACTCACTAACCTCCAAAGGTCAAATTATCCTCTGACAGACATAAAGAGCATTTATGCTGCATTCAAAGTTGTAATAACTTCTTTTCTACTTTCTGTACGATGTTATGAAGATATTTTCTCTCTCAGATGACTCAATGCCTGAGATATTTTGTATAAACATTCCTATAAAGTCCCCTTCGCATGAGCTTGCAAGGGTTGTTGTTGATTTCTGCTAAAGAGATTCTTATGCTGTAATCCTTTCTGAAGTCTAATAAAGAAGGTGATGGAATTTCTCGGATTTCTGAAGTGTTGAATGCGTTCTGGTGTATGTTGATGACTGCTGGATTCCTGTGTATTTCACCACACAATAAGTCTCTGTAACTCTCTCTGTTAATTATTTGTTTTGTTAAAATCCATATATGTTATCTAATTTTCAATACTAAGCAACAAGGAAAAAGAATAACTTTCAGGATTTATTCACTGAGTACTCTGAGTTCAATCTGTGTTGTTTATGAATGTTTTCTTCAGCTGTAATCTAGATAAGTGTAATTCTTAATTGCTGCACTTTCAGAATACACCTTTCACAGTGGCCTTTGTCACAGGAATTCAAGTTATGCTCCTGTGCAGTGTGTTCACTTTCACCTCACCAATTTAATAGAAAATTCTTAAATGCTTTCTATTGGTTGACATACATCACCATTTAAGCTAATTTTGTTTGTCTAAAATACACAATAGGCCCTGCAGTTTGAACACCACCAATCCTGCATATCAAGTCATTTCACAACTCCAGACTCCATTGCCCAATGGTATTTCACTATCTAAACACTATATCATAAGACTTGAAAGAAATCCTTCAACCAAAACATAAACCAAAACCTGAGCATAATAACTAGCCTAAAACACCATCATAACAAGGATAAATCATAAAGAGAGAGCCCTCTCTGATTACAGTTTGGCTAGAAACTGTGATCCAAAGATTGGTTAGTGGTTACCCCGGCCGTATTCCCTTGGGAGTCATAGGGAACAACCTGGGTGATAACAGGGTCATAGTTTGTGGAGCATTGGTGAATCAAGTCAGGGAATTCATTGACCTGAGGGAGATAATAAATTGGCAAATTGGATTTCCAGATTCCCAGGAGGTCTGTACCATCTCTATGCTTCTTTCTCAACTCACAGACTGTCTCTATATGGTATGTGTTGGTCCTCTCTACAGTTTCTCTCATCTGAAAATCTCTGTCAGCAAGGGCTAACCACTCCAGGTTCTTGTGTGGGGCATTTAATGGGGCAATGTTCAATGCCACTGGAGTCTCCATGGTCAACTGAAATTGGAATTGTATTTGAAGTTTTTTCTTGAGCACAACAATATAGAGCAGTGGATTTTGAAGGAGCAGGGCAATTTGCAGAGGAAAAGAGGCAAACTGGGGTGAAAATAAGTCAAAATGCTCCTAGGATAGATTCAGTGAGCAAATGCCGGGATTTGGGACTTGCTTTCCCGGTGGATTTATCTGGCAGAGGTTCAGATTTGCGAATGCGCAAACAAACTGTGAATTTGTGGAAATTCGGCACAATGGGGACTTCTGTGAGTGAAATTGGGCTTACAGTGTGGAGAAGGACCACTGGTTCATGAGGATTTCTTGAAATTACTGTGTTTCCTCTTTTCTTAGTTTGTTCAGTGAATTATGTAAAAACCAGGCGCGGAGGGGGAAACTGATAAATACCTGGTATAATCGGACAATGGTGGAAATGCAGGTGAATTCAGGGCGCCAGCAGCAAGGAGCAGTCTTCAAAGTTGGCAGGTAAACGACATACTTGCTCATGCAGGAGTACAGTGAGTAAACATTGTAAATAACGCGAAAAACGAGTTTTTTGGGCAAAATAGGGAAAATTTGGCTTTTGGCGCGTTTTTGTCTGATGACGTCAGCATGACGTCATGGGTGGGGTCAGGTATGGAATGATGATGTGGCGGCCGGTGAGCGACCCTACGTGGACAGGTGACATGGCAGACAGCTTGGAGCGATGGCGGATGGGGCGACAACGTAATGCTGAGGCAGTAGTGACGTAAGGGTGACATGGAGGTGACGTATGACGGAGAAACAACAACGGTAAGTGGTAATTTCGGACCGCTTATAGTACGGGAGTAGTTTTGGCAGGAGGCCTCCCAATACAACTTGGGAACGACACGCGTCCGAGCCCTGACGTCATGCTCTGACAGATTTCGGGCGCTATCGCTCGGGCTTCGGAGGCGGTCCGATATTGTTGTGAGCCGTCGGATGGGAGGGCCTAGATCCGACGGACAACAAGAGGGTAAATCGCCAACACGATACGGCGGGACCCGACGCGTTTATTAATAATTTTTCGTTATTTGGCATAGCGCGCCGAGAGGTAAAAAACTTTGGATATATGAAATTTGTGGGTTTTTGTGAGTTTTTCGGAACAAGCAGGTAAACGATATATCCCTTTATAAAATGCGCTAAGGATATTAAACCAACCGGTTGTTAGTTTAATTCCCAAAACAAAATATGAACACAAATTTGCATTCTTGCCCGACCTTTTCAAGCTATAAGGCTATATTGCCTAGGGAATGGGGAATATATACTTTTGGGGTTTTTTATATACAATGGTGATATAATAATAGGGAAAGGGGGAATATAGGGAATTAAGTAATGATATGGTTAATAGTTAATATGGGAGGGAGATATAAATGAGAGGTGATAGACACTAAGTTTTTAGGAAACAAACTTAGTTTTGAGAGTAGATTAAAATGAAAAGATTTTTGCACAAGAAATGTGGTTCTACTCTATAAAAAAAGTGATATTGGGATGTCAGTAAGGAGTTTGATAGGGAATGTTTGGGAAGTTAGACATGCTTCACTTTGATACCACCAAAATGCTGAATAAGAGAATCTGCTCTGGCCACCATGGGTTTCCTTTGCTAGGCCAGCAATATGAGAGAAGACATGCATCTGCATTTGCTTTCAAAGTGCAACATAGATACCTTTGCAACTGCCAACATATGCCTTCTTGATTAAGGCCAAAACTGAATAGGATCAGGATTCTGCAACTTCTGGCTACCTACCCAACTTAAAACCTAGCATTTTTTTTGTTTCTTCAGGGAGGGTGCACTTAGACTTGCAAACCCTCATATGCTCTTTTCTTTTTGCTGCCCTCATATCTAAATCTACCCTTATATCTTCCAAGGGCTCAGATTAAGCTAGTGGGTTCCTTTCTTTCTCTATCCAGCTAGTCATCTATAAAGCTTAAATTGTTTGAACAGGTACTCATTACCTACTCTAAAACAAGCAATTTAAAAGATGGCATGGCCCAGATTAAGCTGTTGAGCCATACATCAAGATAGCAGTGGCATTTTAATTGGCCACTTTCCTGGTCTTTCTTTGGGGTTCATTTCAATTCTTTTTCTTTTGACCAAATCATTTTCTTGCCCTTTGATTATTCTTTTAAGGCATACCCTCTTTAAATTTTTTAACTTTTTTCTTTGTTCACCAAAAATGGAACCTTTGTTTCATCAAAGATGATCATTTTTAGCATTTCCACTATCAATCATGAAATATGTAACCCTATTGGTATAGGAGGCTAACAGAAGGTATTGGTTTTGATACCAATTGTTGGAAACACTAGGGGGGGGTGAATCAATATTCCTTTTCAATTGTTATTTTTACCAGTTAAATCATTTATATTTAGAACACAAAATGAAAAATAGGAATAAATGTTTTTATTAATATAATCTTTACAATAAATTAGGTGCAATATATAGAAGGCTCCAACTAGTTGCCAAGCACCAACTTGGTCTTTTGTGAGGCTCCAACCTCTAGGTGTTAAAATTGGAAACTAGGGCCAAACTCCATGTGGGTCATTTTATTCATTGATGATAATATTTTTATTAGGTTCCTCTCATCGAGAGGTGTAGGATTGATCTAAAGATCATCCGATTCCGATAATTATTTATGGAGATATGAATTTATTTTAATTATGGAATAATTATCAAGCCGACCAGCAACTCAGGTAGGCTCAGAAGCCCAACATTCGCATCTATTCAATCATAAACAGTTGTGTATGAATACAAGAGGTCTTTTCCTCATTTTGACTCACTCAACTCATCACATCTCTCTCTCTTACGCAGAAAAGAGGCTCTTCTCCTACTGTGCAGAAAGAGACTCTTCTCTCACACGTGTGGAAGGAATGTGCAGAATCTAGGGATGCAATTGTAGAACCAAAGTTTGACCAGAGTTGACCATCATTCTGCCTCTCAGAACTGTGTTGTAGGTGAATTTGGATCTCCTCTGAAGGCCGCATTTTTTGATGAAGGAATCAAGTTGATCCGACAGTCGGTTTGCAAGATATTGTTTTCCCTAGTTTGGTTGATCTAGGGTTTGCTGCTGCTGATGTAAATCATATTTATGTACTTTTCCTCCCTGATGAATTATTGAAGATAAATGAATATTTGATCAAAGGGTTTCCCCACATTGGGGCTTTTCCCTGGCTAGCCGCCACATCTTGTGTCTCTTGTCTTGGCTTGTTTTCTGTCGATCATTTAATGTTTTATCTGCACTTTACTTTATGTACATGTGATTACTAATCTGTGGATAATAATAAGAAAGATAAGTAAACTGCTATAAGCATAGAACATACCATAAATTAACAAGGTATCAAAGTTGAGGTGAAGACAAAGCTTGACCAAGAGCAAGATCAATCACCGAAGAAAATATTGGCAAGGCTATCCTAAAGGAACTATGGGGTCCTCAACACTCTTCCCTGCCGAAGACAAGCTATGTGAGAAAGCTGACTATCACGGATGGAAGACGTCTATCAATTGATCAAGGAGTGTTGGACCATGTGAGAGGTAATATTGTTGAGCCTCCATCAAATGCACCCATTGTTGATAGGAACAAATGGAAAACTGGTGAAGTGAAAACAAAGAAGATCATCCGGGATTCTATCAACAAGCGCTTGGTGGCCTACATCTCCAACCTGAACACCTCTAAGGAAATCTACAATAGACTGGTGAGTTTATTTAAAGTTAATGATGCAAATCAAGTTTTGTTTCTTAGAAATAAGCGGAAGGAAATTAAGAAGGGAAAAGATGAGAGTATGCAAGCATACTTCTTAAGAATCACTGAGATCAGGAACGATCTCCTATCTATTGGGGAGACTATTACTGATAGGGAAATGGCACTCACAACTCTTGAAGGATTACCATCTGAATGGTACGTGTTCAGGACTACTCTTCTAAACAATAATGTAATTCTTGATTTCGAGGAATTAATGGCTAGATGCATTCAAGAAGAAACAAGGGTAGAAGAGCAAGAAATGCCCATGCCTAAAGGTCCTCCTGGTACATTTTCTTCTCATGCTAAGAAAAGAAATAATTCAGGGACTAAATAAAAAAGGAAGGTTGGACCAAAGGGTGGAAGAAAAGGATGATGTTACATTTGCGATAAAGTGGGTCACTATGCAAGGGAGTGCCCTGATAGAAAGGACTCACACCAGGATGATGATCAAAATGTAACAGTCCAAAAATAAATATCTAATTAAATTTTCTAATTAACATTAAATTCAACTAAGAATAGTGCTTACCTATCGTAGAAGTATGCTTACCGCAACCAGGTTTTGGGGACGACTCTCCACCCAACCGTAGGCTCAATTGTGCAACGTCTTGCTACAACTGGCCACCCCCGAGCCCTCAATCAACATACTACTGCCAGTGACTCCTAGGTCTTAGTATACCATTCTCCCAAGAGAATGAAAGACAGAATCTCGGAAAGATGGAATGCAAGAATGCCTCTCCTCTTCCTCACCATCTATTAAATAGAACAACATTGGAAGGGGAACCACATGCACACACTCCATGTGTCTACATGCAACTTTCTTTTGATTTTTAGCTTTCTTGTTTTATTTCTTTATTTTTCTTTTGATTTTTAGCTTGTTTTATTTCCTTCTTTTTGATAGTTTTCTCGTTTTATTTCTATTTATTCTGATTTAGAGTTTTAGTATAGTTATTACTTATTATTTTTATTTATTTTCTTGTATATTTATTATTTATGATTTATTATTTTTATTATTTGTTATTTATTATTATATTATTATTTTTATTATTTATTATTAAGGGAAGGGATATTACACAAAATCCCTCTCATGGCAATCAAAGGAATGGAAAATTCAATAGCAAAGGTAAAAGGAGTGTTGGAAATCAAGGAAGAGGACAACCATTCAAGAAGGCTAGAAATTCCAGGTATAAATCCAACATTGTTGAAAATAAGCATGATGAATATTATCTATCAGCTTCTCTATCTACCTCTGCTCCTTCGGACTCAATGGGAATTTGGCTCATTGATAGTGGTGCCTCAAGGCACTTCACTGGTTACAAAGAAGTTCTCCACAATCTGATACAGAAAGAAACTAACCTCGAAATTATCCTTGGAGATAATATGAAATATCCCGTGAAAGGTGCAGGCAATTTCTCTCTCAAATTGAGTCAAGGTAATACGATCCACTTACAGGATGTATTATATGTACCTGACCTCAAAAATAACCTGGTGTCCATATCGACAATGGAAGACAAAGGCTACAAGGTAACCTTCAGTGATGGAAAGGTACGTATATGGAAAAATAATGTTAAAGATGCCTTCACTCTTGGGTTTCGAGTTTATTCATTACATCAGATTGGTGGAAGTCCGCTAGGTGTCATGTCTTGTGACACATCTCTTCAGTCTGAACTTTGGCATTGGAGGTTTGCCCACCTTCATTACAAAGCTCTACCCGATGAAAGACAAATGGTAATAGGGATGCCCGAATTCCGAGTAGAGAAAGAAGGTGTATGTCTAAGATGTGCCGAAGGAAAGCTCAAAAGGGGAACATTCCCCTCAAGCCAAAGAAAGACCTCCGATATATTACAACTGGTTCACTCAAACATATCTGGTATGATTCCTATGAACTCCTTGCGAGGATATTCATATTACCTTACTTTTACAGATGACTATTCTCGAAAGACTTGGATATACTTCTTGAAAAAGAAGGATGAAGTGTTCTCTTGGTTTCGACACTTCAAAGCCTTGATCGAGAATCAAACCAAAAATAAGATCAAGATATTATGGACTGATAATGGGACTGAATATGAATCTAACGAGTTTCATGACTTCTGTAAAGAGGCTGGCATCAAGAGGGAGACTACTACACCATATACTCTTGAACAGAATGGTGTGGCAGAAAGGAAGAACCGTATGATTGTGGAAGCTGTCAGTGCCATGCTCCATGATCAAAGACTTCCCAATTTTCTGTGGGCCAAAACTACAAACACCGCCATATATGTACAAAACTGATGCCCTCATCAAGCATTGGGTTCCAAGACTCCTAAAGAAATGTTCACCGATAAGAAACCTGACGTATCTCATTTTAGACTTTTTGGAAGCCATGTATATTTTCATGTGCCAAAAGAGAAAAGGAATAAATTGGGTGCATCTGGAAATAAAGGAATCTTTGTGGGCTTTGGTGAAAATAATAAGGACTATAGAATCTATGTAGCCGATCAAAGGGAAGTCATGAATAGTCATGATGTCACTTTTGACAAAGATATGGCCCTCAGCAAGGTGGACAATCTTTTGAATTTGAGGAGCTCTCAAGAAGCCAACACCAGGGAACTAAAAGAAAAGGATGATGAAATAATGCTTGATGTGGAAGAACCGATGGATCATATTGATCCACCTGAGCCTTCCTCCTTTAGGAAGAGGCCCTCTTGGCTTAGGGGGCTACTCAATGATGCTGAACGAGACACTGCACCCTGAGGAACCTTTTGTGAAAGTAAGAAACCCAACAGGTATCAGGGATACCTGACCATCATGAGCACGATCATACAAAATGAGCCTTCATCATTCTCAGATGTCGTCAAGTATCAAGTATGGAAGGATGCTATGATTGAAGAATATGAGTCTATTATGAAGAATGATGTCTGGGAAGTAGTTCCCAGACCCCAGGACAAGACAATTGTCATTTCTAAATGGCTTTACAAGATAAAGCATGCAGTAGATGGAAGTACGAAAAAATATAAGGCTCGTTTTGTCGCTCGTGGCTTCTCCAAGAAGGAAGGTATAGACTATGACGAGATATTTGCACCTGTTGCCAGATATACCACCATCTTCTTGATCATAGCCCTTGCAACTTCACAAGGATGGAACCTACATTAGATGGATGTCAAGACCGTGTTCTTGCATGGTTCGATCAAAGAAGATGTCTACGTGGATCAACACAAAGGATTTGAGATTTATGATAAAAAATATCATGTATGAAGGTTGAAGAAGGCCCTCTATGGGCCGAAGCAATCACCACGAGCATGGTATGAGAGGATCGATAGCTACTTGATGAAGCTGGGATTCACTAGGAGTGAAGCCGATCCTAACGTTTACTTTAAGGTTGAAGATGACAAACCTCTCATACTGGTGTTGTATGTTGACAACCTCTTCCTAACAAGTGCAGACCCTCTCATTCGCAAATGTAAGAGGGAGTTGGCTTCTGAATCTGTTAAGATATCTTCGTGGCACAATCACATATGGGCTAAGATACATTACCGGAGATGTGAGACTACTTGGCTACACTGATGTTGATTGGGCAGGCAATGTGGAGGACTGTAACAACACTTCTGGGTGCTACTTCTCCTTGGGATCTGCTTTTATATCTTGGATGAGCAGGAAGCAGAAGTCGGTGGCTTTAAGAACCACCAAATCAGAATATATTGCTGCTAGCATGGCCTCCTGCGAGGCAGTCTGGTTGCAAAAGCTCTTCAGTGAGCTGTTTGGATTTACATTGGATACCACTGTGATCCTATGTGACAACTAGAGTGGGATTCATTTGTCAGAGAATCCCATATTTCATGATCGATCCAAACATATCGATATCAGGTACCAGTATATTCGAGATATGGTGCAATAGGGAGCTATAAGGCTCCAACATATCGGTACAAATGAACAGGTCGCCGACATCTTGACAAAGCCCCTAGGGAAGGTCAAATTCCTGACTTTTCGAGAACAACTTGGTGTTGTTCAAAGACCCTCTGATGAGGGTCCTATTTGATTTATTGACCTATGGGAGCTCCGGGGGGGTACGGGGTACTTCTTGGAGTGACATAAGACCATAGGGTAAAAGAATCAAAACTTTCCCTGTAACACCCCATGGCGACTATGTAGTATGATGATTAGTTCTTGTGTGAGGTTTGGATGATGTGTTCTCCATGATGATTATGTAGCAAGATGATTAGTTCTCCTGTGAGGTCTGGATGATGTGTTCTCTATGACAATTGTGTAGCAGGATGATTAGTTCTCCTGTGAGGACAAGATTGATTAGTTCTCCTGTCAAGGCATCCTACCCATGCAGTCTGGGACTCATGGGAAGTACCTCTCATTTGATCAATAAGCAGGGAAATGAGGATAGGGACCATAATAGTATTGATGGATGCATCGTTGTATCTACCGTACTCCCTATGCTAGGATGACCTTCATTGATCTGGGATCAATGATACTAGTTTGGGACCAGTGGTACACACTCTAAGACTGACTTTGAGTCAGTCTAGGATGATACTAGTCTGGGACTAGTGGTAGGAGTTGTACCCACTATGATGCTAACTTCGGGTCAGTTGAGATTGGTCTGGGACCAGTGGTACACAATCTCATACTAACTTTGAGTCAGTATGATACATCCTTGATCATTTCTTCCTCTTCATAATTTAGACAAAGCAGAGAAGAGCAAAACAGAGCAGAGCATAACAGATCAGAATAGGGTAGACCAGAACAGAGAAGAGCAGGGGTCAAGTTGTATAGGGCAGTGCATTTGATGGATGAATAGTAGCGACCGAAAAACAGATTGTAGATGGAGTTCTGCCTAGTTGAGAGGGAGTGTTAAAATTGGAAACTAGGGCGAAACTCCATGGGGGTCATCTTATTCATGGCTGATAATATTTTTATTAGATTCCTCTCGTCGAGAGGTGTAGGATTGATCTAAAGATCATCTGATTCCGATAAGTATTTATGGAGATATGAATTTATTTTGATTATGGAATAATTACCAAGCCGACCAGCAACTCATGTAGGCTCAGAAGCCCAACAGTCGCATCTATTCAATCATCAACAATTGTGTATAAATATAGGAAGTATTTTCCTCATTTGAACTCACTCAACTCATCACATCTCTCTCTCTCTCTCTCTCTCCTGCGCAGAAAAGAGGCTCTTCTCCTATTACGCAGAAAGAGACTCTTCTCTCACACGTGTGGAAGGAAGGTGCATAATTTAGGGATGCAACTGTAGAACCAAAGTTTGACTAGAGTTGACCATCAGTCTACCTCTCAACACTATGCTGTAGGTGAATCTGGATCTCCTCTGAAGGCTACATTTTTTTTGTGAAGGAATCGAGCCAATCCGACGGTCAGTTTGCAAGATATTGTTTGCCCTAGTTTGGCTGATCTAGGGTTCGCTGCTGCTAATGTAAATCAGATTTATGTACTATTTCTCTCTACTAAATTATTAAAGATAAAGGAAGATTTGTCAAAGGGTTTCCCCACATTGGGGTTTGTCCCAGGTTAGCTACCACATCTTGTGTCTCTTGTCTTGGCTTATTTTCTGTTGATCGTTTAATGTTCTATCTGCACTTTACTTTATGTACATGTGATTGCTAATCTGTGGATAATAATAAGAAAGATAAGTAAATAAACATAGAACATACCATAAATTAACGTGGTATCAGAGCTTAGGTGAAGACAAAGCCCGAACAAGAGCAAGAGCAATCACCGAATAAAAGATTGGCAAGGCTATCCTAAAAGAACTATGGGGTCCTCAACACTCTTCCCTGCCAAAGACAAGTCTGTGAGAAAGCTGACTATCACGGATGGAAGATGTCTATCGATCTAACCTTAGAAGATCAAGGAGTGTTGTACCATGTGAGAGGAAATATTGTTGAGCCTCCATCAAATGCACCCACTGCTGCTAGGAACAAATGGAAAACCGGTGAAGTCAAAACAAAGAAGATGATCCGAGCTTCTATTGACAAGTACTTGGTGGACTACATCTCTGACTTGAACACCTCCAAGGAAATATACAATAGACTGGTGAGTTTATTTAAATTTAATGATGCAAATCAAGTTTTGTTTCTTAGAAATAAGCCGAAGGAAATTAAGAAGGGCAAAGACGAGAGTATGCAAGCATACTTCATAAAAATCACCGAGATTAGGAACAATCTCCTATATATTGGGGAGACTATTATTGATAGGGAAATGGCACTCATGACTTTTGGAGGATTACCATCCGAATGGTATGTGTTCAGGACTACTCTTCTGAACAATAATGTAATTCCTGGTTTCAAGGAATTAATGGCTAGATGGATTCAAGAAGAAACAAGGGTAGAAGAGCAAGAAATGCCCATGCCTAAAGGTCCTCCTGCTGCCTTTTCTTCTCATGCTAAGAAAATAAATAATTTCGGGACTAAATAAAAAAGAAAGGCTGGAACTAAGGGTGGAAGAAAAGGATGATGTTACATTTGCGATAAAGCAGGTCACTATGCAAGGGAGTGCCTTGATAGAAAAGACTCACATCGAGATGATGATCAAAATCCCTCTCATGGCAATCAAAGGAATGGAAAATTCAATAGGAAAGGTAAGAGGAGTGCTAGAAATCAAGGAAGAGGACAACCATTCAAGAAGGATAGAAATTCTATGTATGAATCCAACATTGTTGAAAATAAGCAGGATGAATATTATCTACCAACTGCTCTATCTACCTCTGCTCCTTCGGACTCAATGGGAATTTGGCTCATTGATAGTGGTGCCTCAAGGCACTTCACTGGTTACAAAGAAGTTCTCCATAATCTGATAGAGAAAGAAACTAACCTGGAAATTGTCCTTGGAGATAATATGAAATATCCCGTGAAAGGTGTAGGCAATGTCTCTCTCAAATTGAATCAAGGTAATATGATCCACTTACAAGATGTATTATATGTACCTGACCTCAAAAAGAACCTAGTGTCCATCTCAGCAATGGAACACAAAGGCTACAAGGTAACCTTCAATGATGGCAAGGTACGTATATGGAAAAATAATGTTAAATATGCCTTCACCCTTAGGTTTCGAGTTGATTCATTATATCAGGTCAGTGGAAGTCCGCTAGGTGTCATGTCTTGTGACACATCTCTCCAGTACGAACTTTGGCATCAAAAGTTTGCCCACCTTCATTACAAAGCTCTATATGATGAAATAAAAATGGTAACAGGGATGCCCGAATTCCGAGTAGAGAGAGAAGGTGTATGTCTGGGATGTGCCGAAGGAAAGCTCAAAAGGGGACCATTCCCCTCAAGCCAAAGCAAGACCTCCCATATATTACAACTGGTTCACTCAGACATATCTGGTATGATGCCTATGAACTCCTTGCGAGGATATTCATATTACCTTACTTTTATAAATGACTATTCTCGAAAGACTTGGATATACTTCTTGAAAAAGAAGGATGAAGTGTTCTCTTGGTTTCGACACTTCAAAGCCTTGATCGAGAATCAAACCAAAAAGAAGATCAAGAACTTAAGGACTGATAATGGGATTGAATATCAATCTAACGAGTTTCATGAGTTCTGTAAAGAGACTAGCATCAAGAGGGAGACTACTACACCATATACTCTTGAACAGAATGGTTTGGTGGAAAGGAAGAACCGTACAATTGTGGAAGTTGTTCGTGCCATGCTCCATGATCAAAGACTTCCGAAGTTTCTATGGGCCGAAGCTGTAAACGCCGACGTATATGTACAAAAATAATGCCCTCATCAAGCATTGGGTTCCAAGACTCCTGAAGAAATGTTCACCAGTAAGAAACCTGGCGTATCTCATTTTAGAATTTTTGGAAGCCCTGTATATTTTCATGTGCCGAAAGAGAAAAGGAATAAATTTGGTGCATCTAGAAGTAAAGGAATCTTCGTGGGCTATGGTGAAAATACTAAGGGCTATAGAATCTATGTAGCGGGTCAAAGGGAAGTCGTGATTAGTCATGATGTCACCTTTGACAAAGATATGACCCTCAACAAGGTGGACAATCTTACGACTTTGAGGAGCTCTTAAGAAGTCGACACTAGGGAACAGAAAGAAAAGGATGCAACAATGCCTGATGTGGAAGAACCGATGGATCCTATTGATCCACCAGAGCCTTCCTCTTCTAGGAAGAGGCCCTCTTGGCTTAGGGGGCTACTCGATGATGCTGAAGGACACACTGCCCCCCGAGGAACCTTCCATGAAAGTAAGAAACCCAACAGGTATCAGCAATACCTGACCATCATGAGCACGATAATACAAAATGAGCCTTCATCATTCTTAGATGCTGTCAAGCATCAAGTACGGAAGGATGCTATGATGAAGAATATGAGTCTATTATGAAGAATGATGTCTGGGAAGTAGTTCCCAGACCCCAGGAAAAGACAGTTGTCACTTCTAAATGGCTTTACAAGCTAAAGCATGCAACAGATGGAAGTACGAAAAAATATAAGGCTCGGTTTGTCGCTCGTGGCTTCTCCTAAAAGGAAGGTATAGACTATGACGAGATATTTGCACCTATTGCCAAATATACCACCATCGGCTAGATCATAGTCCTTGTGGCTTCACAAGGATGGAACCTACATCAAATGGATGTCAAGACCGCGTTCTTGCATGATTCAATCAAAGAAGAGGTCTACGTGGAGCAACCGGAAGGATTTGAGATTTACGATCGAAAATATCATGTATGCAGGTTGAAGAAGGTCCTCTATGGGCTGAAGCAAGCACCCCAAGCATGGTATGAGAGGATTGTTAGCTACTTGATGAAGCTGGGATTCACTAGGAGTGAAGCGGATCCTAATCTTTACTTTAAGGTTGAAGATGAAAAACCTCTCATATTGGTCATGTATGTTGACGACCTCTTCCTAACAGGTGCAAACCCTCTCATTCAAAAATTTAAGAGGGAGTTGGCTTCTGAATTTGAAATGAAGGACCTAGGACTAATGCACTATTTCCTAAGACTTGAAGTCTGGTAGAAGCCAAGGGAAATTTTCCTATCTCAAGGAAAATATGTGGTAAAAATATTGGAAAGATTTGGTATGGTGGACTGTAAGCCTATAACTACCCTGATGGAGCTTGACTTTAAGAAGTTAAGCAGTAGCGTTGCTGGACCTGTTCTATGAAATGCCATCGAGTATTGTCAAATCGTCGAAGCATTAATGTTCTTAGTGAACTCACGTCTAGACATATGCTTTGCTGTCAACATGTTGAGTCAGCATATGGTTGAACCTCACCACATACATTGGATTGGTGCCAAGAATCTGTTAAGATATCTTCATGGCACAATCACATATGGGCTAAGAAACACTACCAGAGATGTGAGACTACTTGGATACACTGATGCTGATTGGGTAGGAAATGTGGAGGACCATAAGAGCACTTATAGGTGTTTCTTCTCCTTGGGATCTGCTTCGATATCCTGGATGAGCAGGTAGCAGAAGTCGATAGCTTTGAGCACCGCTAAAGCAGAATATATTGCTGCTAGCATGGCCTCCAATGAGGCAGTCTGGTTGCGAAAGCTCTTCAGTAAGTTGTTTGGATTTACATTGGATACCACAGTGATCCTATGTGACAACCATAGTGGGATTCGTTTGTTAGAGAATCCCATATTCCGTGATCTCTCCTAGCATATCGATATCAGGCACCACTATATTCAAGATATGGTGTATCGGGGAGCTATAAGGCTCCAACATATCAGTACAGATGAACAGGTCGCTAACATCTTAACAAAGCCCCTAGGGAAGGTCAAATTCCTGAATTTTCGAGAACGACTTGGTGTCATTCAGAGACCCTCTGATGAGGGTCCTGTATGATGTATTGAGCTCTGGGAGCTCCGGGGGGGTGCGGGATACTTCTTGGAGCGACATATGACCATAGGGTAAAAGAATCAAAACTTTCCAAGTAACACCCCGTGGCGACTATGTAGCAGGATGATTATTTCTCCTGTGAGGTCTAGATGATGTGTTCTCCATGATGATTATGTAGTGGGATGATTAGTTCTCCTGTGAGGTATGGATGGTGTGTTCTCCATGACAATTGTGTAGCAGGATGATTAGTTCTCCTATGAGGATAGGATTGATTAGTTCTCCTGTCAAGGCATCCTACCCATGCAGTTTGGGACACATGGGAAGTACCTCTCATCTGATCAATGAGCAGGGAAATGAGGATAGGGACCATACTAGTACCGATGGATGCATCGTTGTATCTACCATACTCCCTATGCTACGATGACCTTCGTTGATCTGGGATCAATGATACTAGTTTGGGACCAGTGGTACACACTCTAAGACTGACTTTGAGTCAGTCTAGGATGATACTAGTCTTAGAAATAAGTTGAAGGAAATTAAGAAGGGAAAAGATGAGAGTATGCAAGCATACTTCTTAAGAATCAATGAGATCAGGAACAATCTCCTACCTATTGGGGAGACTATTACTGATAGGGAAATGGCACTCATGACTCTTGGAGGATTACCATCAAAATGGTACGTGTTCAAGACTACTCTTCTGAACAATATGTAATTCCTAGTTTTGAGGAATTAATGGCTAGATGCATTCAAGAAGAAACAAGGGTAGAAAAGCAAGAAATTCCCATACCTAAAGGTCCTCCTACTGCCTTTTCTTCTCATGCTAAGAAAAGAAATAATTCTGGGACTAAATAAAAAAGAAAGGCTGGACCTAAAGGTGGAAGAAAAGGACGATGTTACATTTGCGATAAAGCAGGTCACCATGCAAGGGAGTGCCCTGATAGAAAGGACTCACACCATGATGATGATCAAAATCCCTCTCATGGCAATTAAAGGAATGGAAAATTCAATAGCAAAGGTAAAAGGAGTTCTGGAAATCGAGGAAGAGGAAAACTATTCAAGAAGGCTAGAAATTCTAGGTATGAATCCATCATTGTTGAAAATAAGTAGGATGAATATTATCTACCAGTTGCTCTATCTACCTCTGCTCCTTCGGACTCAATGGGAATTTGGCTCATTGATAGTGGTGCCTCAAGGTGTTTCCGGAAAAACTAGTGTCTTTTTGATCTGCTAGTCCCACTAAGACGTGTAGCTATCTTAGAAACAAACAATTCAAAGCGCTTCAAGATTTCCTTTATGTATGATAGATAAGAGAGAAGCAGAGAGCACCAACATGTATCTTCTACTTGGCTCCTTGCTTGTTTCCTCTCTCCCTTGATAGAACTTGCCACTCTTCTCCTACTTGTCTTGCTTTAGAGAATACCTGTAGAGGCAAAGCAACAACACACCATCAAAGCATCGAGATCTATGATATCATAAACAATGCAGAATCAGAAATACATTAACCATACAATTGCATCCACAAATAACAAGATTTACAAATACACAATTACATGGAGGAAAACTCAAAGAACTGTATTGATAGTAGAAATAGAAGAGAGGATTACAACCCAGATGTCTGATCCAGGATCATCCTCCCAGCATGAAAGCCTTCTTCACCTCATGAAAAGAAATATCACCCAACAATACAATGTTTTTCTCAGAGAGAAACCAACAACACTTCCTTACAAATTACAAAATTCCAGCCTCTAGATCTCTCAGATGAGGGGTCCATTTATAGATATTTGTAGAGGGGTGAGTCAGCTTATGGGTTTTTTATTAGTGTCATTTCATTGATAGTTCTTGGTTCCACTTGGAGATTTCATGATCTCTTACTCATCCCTGGGCAAATTCAGAGAGGCAAGTGTCATATGAGAAGTTTCTGGAAGATTCTTTGGGTTTCCACTCAAATAGTCTCTGCCATTTGTCTACTCTCACTCATCGCACCCTACAGAAGGCCTTTTCAGTATGCATCGCACCTCTTGTGTGTAGTAGGTGGGATGCATCGCACCCTGACCAAGGAGCAGTTAGTATGGTCCAGTTTTGGCCTGTTCTGAGTGGTTTTTTAGGTGGAACTTCTGAGAAATGATGTAATCAGTTGACCATGATCCTTTAGGGTGTGAAACAACACTTTTAGGGTTTTGAGAGCCCTTGGTTTATCGACATATGTGGTTGGGGTTGCAGTGCCCAAATATGTCTATAATTGTTGCCCTCTAAAGCATGAGGTCATAAATATTCTGATGTCGGGTGAAATGGTTTATCATGAGGATCCGAGGTCTTCAAACTAGAAGGTGACCTGTATGAAATACAATACAATACATTATCTTCGTATTATTTTCATGATCTAGCTGAGGCGGGCATTCCCATGCTCAGCTTTATAAATTCATTTTCATGTACATAAGACAAATAATCATCCGTTGTTGCAGACTGGTGATTCTTGTAGAGCCATCATCCCTTAGCTTGGATGATCATTTGTGTAGCAACAGTGTACATTTGATGTTTTTATTTTCCTGAATATATCGCAACCTAGATGGATGAAACTAGATCCAGGGTCTTCAAACTTGTTCAATCTTTGCCCGATGTACAAGTCGATCCATGTGAAAAGATGCAATCACAAAGGTTATTTACCGAGGGTGGATTCATTTTTTAATGAGCTTGACTCTTTAGAAACTATGCTCAGTGGCGGGTTTATTTTTTAACAAGCTTGAACACTGCGGTAACATTGCTCATGCCAATCGTCTTTAAATATGTCTCTTATTAGTAGGTTCATTTTTTAGTGAGCTTGCCCCATGCGAAAATTTTCTCATTGCCTTTTGTATGCAGGCTGGAAATGACCAAACTACAGAACTAACTACACTAAGAGTTAATGAACTACTGAGGTTAGGTAGGATAGTTTAGATAAAACATTTCCTTTGCTTTGCCTGCACACCGCTGAGAAAGGTGAATGGTGGATCAGACCATTCACCTAACTTAAGCAGTTGAACTAAAGGTTAGGCTAAAGCACTACGAGGTTAGAGTTAAACTGGTTGCTTTTCACTTGCATGAAAAAGGTTTGCATGCCCCCAGGTGTTGAGGAAATGAGAATTTCCAAGTTACCTTGTGGAAGTTCCTGCATTTAAGCAGGATTGTCCCGTATGTGGAGTAGACAAAACACTTCCTTGGCTCTATCCATCGAAAAAGAAAAAGGTGAATGGTGTGAGCTTCCAATCACATAATGTGCGAGGAGATAAATGTTTCAGATTGATATCATATCCTACACGGAGATTTCATTTCAGACCGGTCATATAACCTACAAGGAAATTTGTTTTTTTCAGTTGGGTTTGCCTGCCGAAGCAGACTAGGGTGCATGCACCCTGAGCTTTGTTACATTCACCGAATTACTCGCGGTAATTAGGTGGATGAATTGGAGGTTGAAGAGACATTATTGACGCAAAGAGATCATTTAGGGATGGCGTTTGACTCGTAGCTGTGTTTGAACCGGGAAATGAAAGCTAGTTGACAAGTTGCACCATTCTGCCTTCATATGAGAAACACATCACCCGAAAGGGTGTGGAAACAATGGCTCCCATGCTGTAAACGTAGTCATGCCCAAGGAGTAGATTGTAATCTAGTGGCCCTTGGACTACCATCATGTTCAAGTGAACAGTTTTCCTTCTCAAAGTTATAGGCAAATTTGGAAGGATCCTAACGGTCGACTGGTTCCTTTGTCGAAGCTTGACAAATTTTGATTCTCAGGCAGAAGCGATGGAAAACCAAGCACTTTCTAAGCAGTTGAGGAAAGGATACTCACTGAAGCTCCTTCATCTATGATAGTGCCAGAAATGATCTTTTTGTAAACTTGTACTATGATTCGGAATGGTACATTAGATAGAAGGCAGGGACCCGCTAGTAGATTCCAATCGAAGGAAACAACTAGATTGCTTGGAGGGGGGACCGAATAAATGGCTGGGTCAATCCCTTGAATTGGGGAACTCCCCTCCTGTCGAAAAGGAAGGGGTAGATTTCCCCCATGTTCATCAGACTCTGTGTTAACAAAAAGAATTTGAATGGTCTTGTTCTCCTTCTCTTTGGAAACTGTATCATCTGAAGGTGGACCTTCTGAAGGCAAGACTAGGTTGGCTGTAATCTTGACCTATTGACTTTGGTCTGGTATGGACTCAGAGGATTTATCTTCAATGATAGGCATTTTGACGACAACTGAGGTATGTCAGTCAGATTTTCAATTAGTGATGGACTTGGCAAGAGTTTCTTGTATCCAGGCGGAAATCACTGCGGTGAAGTAGGATAGTTATCCAAGACACTTTAAGCTTCGTCCAGAAAAGGAAAATGGTGAAGGGCATGATTGCCTTCATACAACCTACAAGGAAATCTGAACCTTCCTTTTTGTCCATTGAATTCGTTTTCACTAGTCGGTGGTGCGTTCTCAACATGATCGACAGAGGTTGATGACACCGGATGGTGCAAGCAGGGAGACCAGTCTCTCAAGATTCGCGGAATGCAAGAAAAATCTCAATGAAAGTGGTTTCCTTTGAAAATTATGCATGGAGATTTGGGTTTGGAAGGTTCGGTGTGCGGATTTTTGCTGGATGATGCATGGTTGCCCCCTTTCTTAACTGACTTCTTCTTCTCCTTCCCTTTCTTCTTCTTCTTAGCTACTTGGTTTTTAGTATCACTAGTTTCACCAAGCGAAGAGGAAGAAGGAGAGGGAGAAACAAACGAAGTAGAAGGTGAGGGAGAAACTCCAGTATCATCTGGTTGCTGATTTGATTGCTGAGGAATTACAGTGTTTTGAACGACAAAGGTTGATAAATAGCCATACTGACAGGCCAATTGTGATTCCTGGAAGGGACAATGTAGCCATATATGGAGCACCAATATCTCCCCAAGAAGAGAAAGGACCAGGATTCCCTCCAAGGGGAAATCCTTGATTGGTGGACTCCATTACCTCAACCTAAGATCAACGAAGGAATAGCGATGTTATTCCAAATTAAATAAAATTTATGACACTTTGACACAACTTTTCTTTTTCAATTTTTAAGAGTCAAGAAAAAGCTAAAGGTGACTCTAGTCACCTTCGATTTTTAATGAGCCTGAAGTGACAAGTGCTCAGATAGACCTTTTCTTTTAAGGAGTAAAAAAGGAACGAAAGTGACTACTTTGGAAATCTAGATAGAGGGATTACCAAACCAATTGCAAAACTGCAATATACACCTTAGTGGTAATTTAAACAGAAATTACCAAGGACTTTACGTATGGCAGTCAATCTTCCCGAATGCTATTTTCAATGCATTACGATCGACAGGGTGACAGACACGGCTTCCTAAGGATAAACGATATCAGCCTATTGTGGTCTCCCAATATATATTCGACGATACGGGGAGCACGAGTCTGTACTGACACTTATCGTATCAAAGAGGAGGAATCACCCAACCTTCGAAGAAAAAAATAGTTACCAGGTTTTACGACGCTTAAATACGTCTCTAGCCTAGACATCTAGATGTTGTGTGTTAGGTTCCAAAGCATTTTTATGTTCATTGAAGTTTATTTTAGAGTTGATATTTTTTAAGAAGTTTTCCTTTCAAGGTTCACCGCGTGATGTAGATGTAAAATTCCTAAATATGCAATCTAATATGATAAACAGTCGTTTGTTTTCTTTTAGCAATGAAAATCCTAGTTACTAAGGAAAGAAGTGTACGATTCTTTCAACAGAGAGTAGAGAGCACACACTAAATGCACTTTTCCTAAATCATTTTCCACATGAAGTCCAAATGCAAATGCACATGCATGTATTTGTTTTTCCGTTTCCTTAATGTGAGAATGCCAAAAACAAAACTAAGTATAGATATGAACTATTTTATTCAAAGCGACACTTTAACAATTTATTTTCAAAACGAAAGGAAGACTAAGATGACACTTTCAATTTCTAATGGAAAACTGCTTTCTACACTTCAAATATTGATAATTCAAATCAAATACAATGGCAAAAGTACAATTGACTATCTAGAAGAGGAAGACTTTACGACACTCTTCTTTTCGACTCAAAATGACAGTTACGACACTTCTTTTCATCAAAAACGATAGTTCGATTAAGCTACTTTTGACAAAGGAGGACTGCAAATGATGAAAAATACATAAAAAAATATTCACAAATCCTGATCAATGGAGGCTGAATAATGTAAAGGAATATGGCTTCAGCAATGATATACTGATCATAAGTAGCAAAACTACTGAATAGAGCTGAAAACAAGGAGGAAAAACCAAATTCCAAAGAAGGCAATAGTATCATTCAGTCATTGCACCTGTCCTTAAGGGAAATAGGGATGCATCTCACCTGCAACACACAGGAGGTGCGATGCATCCAAGCTGCTAGTTAGAGACAGTGCAATGGACTAGGGAATGAAACTGAGCTTGGTTTTTGCTCAAAATTTGCAGCTAAGTTCAGTGATTTAGGCTGAGCTATGATAGACAATAACAACAAAGTATAGGGGTATGATCTTATGAGGTTATTGAGCTACCACAAGGGCACTTAGGATGTTTACAAGTCAGATGTTCAGTTCATAAACCAACGCAGAGATTGACTGAAGCAGCATTGATCTACTTTGCACTTGCATAGCAAGATTAGTTTGAAGGCTAGCTGGCTTAACTTCAGGTTCCGTCTGTAGTTTATAAAGCAAACAAAAATAACAAACAAACAAACTATTCATTAACCAGTGGAGTCACGGTTTTTGTTTCCGGGAAAACTAGTGTATTTTTGATCTTCTAGTCCCACTAAGATGGGTAGCCATCTTAGAAACAAACTATTCAAAGCACTTCAAGATTTCCTTTATGTATGATAGATAAGAGAGAAGCAGAGAGCACTGTAGTGATTCTAGCTAGGGTACTAGACTAGACTCTATATTTAATATCGACTGAGGTGCGTAAACTTAGAGGCGTGGTCTAAGATATATAGACATAAAGAATTACCGCCCAGGTGATTATGAGGGAAATTGCAAGGCTTCCTTACAGAAGACCGTGATATGCAACCTATCCTTCACACACCTAGATTACCCTACTGATGTATTTGACTACAATGCTGATTATGACATGCATCTATTAAAGCAAACTGTGACTCTAAAGACTGTGTATGATTATGGCAATGATTCTAACCTCCTTACAGAGGTATCACTCAGAAAATCTTTGCTCAGGACACACACACAACATGCAAGATATGTACACTATTAAGCTGTATAAAAGGAACATGAATAGACTAAAAAAAGGAAGCAGAGTTTATAAGCATGTATCTGTAAATCACACGAGGGCCAAATCCCTTACAAGATTCTCATTCCAGGCCCTAATGCTGACCATTCAACATAACAATAAACCCTTCTGATGCGCACACCATATACATATGCATGTAATGAAACTTAAATCATAAAAGAATCGAAAACTCATATGACTGCAACCCGTATGCTATGTGAATCAACAGTTATATAAATCGAAATTATAATGCAATCTGTGTGATACATAAATCGGAATCAATGCAACGCTGTGTAAGCACAGAGATTGAAACTAATACAGCGCTGTGCAAACACATATATATATATGAACTGAAATGAAATATAACAAAAACGAAGAGCAGTATACCAAACAAAGGACGCAGGGCCCGTCCGCGCCTAAGGGTATACCGACTACCACCGTTCAATCAATCAACCAATGCAAAGGAGTGAACACACGTTGGGACTGTAAACGATTCTCTGTGTATTAACTAAACTCTGTTCGAAGCAAATGTTTCAACTATTGATTAACCATCAAAAACATTCAACCACTGTATTTACATACGCGTACATACAGCCATGTCATAGATGCAGTGAATGTACATGCTGTTGCCGCGCTTTTACATAGCTTTTGCAAAATGTTTCCATACCATAAGTTTCAAAAAGAACAAGAAAAATCAAAATGAAAATAGAACAATGCTGTTGCTGCTTTTATGCGCCAGAGTACCCTGCTTTGACTGAGGTTGACCGCATGCTTAGGAGGCCCGATTTGGATGGAAGATAGGTGATTGTCCATCCTTGGACATTCCACTTTTCGCCCATGCTTTCCGTTCTCGCCCATCCGCTGCGCCACATGTCAAACGGTAAACTCATTACAGGTTGTGGGTACTTCCTGTAGTCAAGTCATCAAAAACCTCTAATTCTGGAACATAAAACCCCTAAATTAATTCTTATGCAATCTAATAACTATAGAACAATTAATAATCAATATTCAAGGATTTTGAGGGATAAATGATGAAAGTGTATGGATAAATGATGTGAAACTGGGAAGGGAAAAGGGTCTCAGGATGATACCAACATCTCTCCCCGACTTAAGGACTTAGCATGTCCTCATGCTACCCCAGAGGTACTCCCTTTGAACTCTGTGCCTGCATGGATCTCTGCTGCCTTGAGCAGGGTATCTACATTCTTCTTCACCTGTTGGTCCTTCTGTCCTTTGAGTTCTTGCTTCAGCTTTTTATATTTCTCCTTAAGAGCCTTCTTCTGGTTGTACCACTTAGTGGCCCAGTTGGAAATCTCAGACTGCTCAGTTTCTAACTCACTGATCCTTTCCTTTAGCTTTTCATTTGTCTTCTGCATTTCTTTGCCTTGTGTTTTGAGCAGCTCATTTTCTCTTTTGATAACCTTTTCCAACATGTTAGCTTCCATGAGCTCTTCTTTCAATTCCTCAATTTGCTTTTCTAACCTCTTCTGTCTTTTGGTAGGAGGGGTTGAAGATTTCTCCTGTTGGTTATGGCTTTCCACCTCTATGTCAACTTCTGGTGCTGGTGGTGAATGACCACCACTTTCAACATCCAAATGGGCAGGGGCATGAGATTCAAGTTGGTCTTCTTGCAGCTGAGTTTTTGGTGTCCTTCTTGACCTTCGGGAGTAGGTGGTGAAGATTTTGTCTTTCTCAGCCCCCTTGTCATCCTCTTTTTGCATGTTTCTGGTCCTTATGCTGCCCTCAGGTTGAGGTGCTCTGCTGGCCTTGGACACTGGAATTTCCTCATCTATATCCTTCATAAACCCAGAATCTTCTTGCATCTCTTCTTTTTCTTCCTCATCTCTGATCTGGTTGACAACTAGGAACTCTTTCCATGGCTTCCCTCGCTTCTGCAACTCATGTTCAATGAGGATTTTAATCAGGCCAAAATGGTATAGACTTTTGTCCTCATTCCCTTTTTGTTTCTGGATAGTTTTGGCCATCTTTGTTAAACTTTGCAGCAGAAAATATGGCACACTGATTACACATTGTTTCTTTAAATGGAGGAGTAGCTTGATATGATAGAGATAAACAATGCTGTATCTACCTTCACATGTTATAAACTTCTGAAGAATGTAAACCATTTCATCCCAAGGATGAACTAACCAGCTCCTTGGAACCCCCTTTTTCCAATTCACTGAGGAAACTCTAGATCTGGACATGAATTGTACCCATGATTTCTCCTTGAACTGCTTGGTTTTGAAGTACTTCTCTCCTTCAGGACTTACTCCAATGGCCTGAGCTATAGTATCCTCTGAGATTCTGAAGGAGAAGTTGCCTATTAGGGCCTTTTCCCCATTAAAAGTAAAGGCAAATTGTTTTGTGACTTCTTCATTACTACCATGGAATTTCTCCAGAAAAGGTAGCCACTGTGCTTCTCTAAGAATCTCAATACAGTCTTTATGGTACTGTGAGCTATCGAATGTACTAGGTTCAGCTCTATTAGTCATGGTGATGGCAGAGGGTTATGCCTTTAATCCTTCTCTGTCTACACTTTTAGAATTTAAACACAGAGATGTCAAGTCGGTTACCTGGTATATGCAGCTCCCTTCAATCTTCAATTACGGTGCCTAGTTGGTCAATATGACTGTTGTGGGTGTTAGACGTGGGATGGTGATGCTTCCCTTTTCGGTGCTCACCGGTTTCACTGTGTAAACCGTCCCCAAACGGTGATACTCTCCTCTGCGCTCTTGTTCAAATTTTTACTTTGTAACCCCACTCAAATGGTAACAATCGCCTCGGCGTTCCTTGCTTCACTCCTTTACTTTGTAACTCTACCCAACTGATGACAATTTCCTCGCGTTCCTTGCTTCAAACTTTCACTTCATAAGTTATGGGAACCGAGGATGTGAAATACCCTGTACTCGCCTTACAATGTAATCATACAATTTTAAAAACAGAGGGCTGTACGCTTGTATGCATGTTAGCATAACAACGCTGAGAGCGTACCCAAAGTGTTGAGCTATAATGCTGGGTGACAATGCTGGGTGGCGAGGTTATGATTCGGGTGTGCGGTGATGTAAAGCATATAGGCCGCTTGTTATGATTCGACTGTATGGTGTAAAGAATATATATATATAGGCCGCTTCCATCTCATCCTTTGTATACTTTTTTCTCTTTTTTCTTTTTTAAACAAAACAAACATACAACTCACCACGTGCACGTACCCTCTTCAATTATGTTCAGTCATGTAGAGAATATTGGTATGCCTGGGGGTATATGACATAGTGAATGTGTTGGTGATGGGTGTAAGGGATAGGTGGATGTAGGGAATTGATGAAACTTGGTGGAATGAGGGTAGTGAGTGGATGTATGAGGGTGTCCTTGAAATTAATTACAACAGCTTATAGTCACCAAAATTACATTAAAAACTAATCTAGGAAATTAAATGCCCAAGAATAGAAATACATTACTCCTTTGTTACTCATTTGACATGCTGAGTTGCTAATCCTTGTGACTGTTCTTTTTGACAGGTCCTCTGAAGGAGGTTGAATACACAGGTCCTTTGAGAAAATTTTTGAAGATGTAACAGGTCCCTTTGAAAAGTTTGAATGTACAGGTCCCTTCTTGAAGACTGTTGAAGACTAAAAGTGTAATAGGTCCCTTTGAAAACTGAAGATGTTGGTCCCTTGAGAAAACTGAAGATGTGCATGCAGCTCTTTGTATTATTACAGGTTCACTGAGCTTGCAATTTGCTGAAGTATTGATGCCAAATCCTTGTAAGAGCTTGGTTGAAGTAGCCCTTGTTATCAAGAATTTTTTTAACAGGTCCCAACTGAATGTTTTAAACATGTCCCTACTGCTAGCTGGAATGTCTCAAACAGGTGTCAATTGCTTTAAACAGGTCCCTTCTGAATATCTTAAACAGGTCCCATTGCACTGATGGTGTTGGTAGCATAGGTGTCTGATCAAAACAGGTCCCCCTGCAAACTATTTACAACCAGGTCCCTCTGAAAATCATGACAGAACAGCTTATTTGTTAAAGTCTAGAATACTGGTAACAAGCTGCTGTTGGAAATTTACAGTGAAATATAGAAATCTGAAGAATATACAAGGGAGAGATAAAAGTAACAGAACATATGTCTCCCTCTCCCCGACTGAAAGTTTGACTTGTCCTCAAGTCATGATGCAACTGAGAAAGGAAATAATGAACAACAGAAGTAGAATTCATACCCGCCAATAAATTGGTTTTCAGGTAGGAATTCGGGGTTAGATTGTGCCAGATACTGGTTTTCACATCTAACCCATTATTATGATTATTATTTTTTTCTTTTTTCTTTTTTTTAGTTTTTGTTTTATTCTTTTTTTTTTTTTTTCTTGATTTTGGAATTGAAAAAAATGAAATTAAGGCAGTGATACTGCAGCTGAGGGCTGCAGTAACTCAACCTCTTCTTGCTGAGATAATGTAGTGAGAAAGTCTTGCTTGTTGATGGGTTTGTTATACAGCTTCAGGCGATGACCATTGACTGTGAAACAATGACCTTTGCCATCAATAGTTTGAAGTTTAACTGAACCATTGTCATAAGCCTGAACAATTTCATAAGGGCCCATCCAATGGGTGGTGAACTTAGCTTTATGATCCTTGAATTTTGAATCAAAAAGCAGAGCCCAGTCACCTTCTTTGAAGTTCTTATTTTAATGTGTGAATCATGCCATTGCTTCCTGTGCTTTTGCATGAGGGTGGTGGTTTGTTCTGCTTTTTGCCTCATCTCATCCAGCTGATTCAACTGCTGGATTCTCTCTTTCTGTGCTTGATCCAAATCAATTAATAAATCTGCAGCTAATTTGAAAGTGTGAATTTGGAATTCAATAGGAAGCATGACATCCTTACCGTACACCAACTGGTATGGTGTAAATCCGGTGGTATCTTTCCAGGTAATCCGGTAAGCCCAGAGTGCCTCCTTGAGCTTCTCCTCCCAGTTTTTGCGGTTCATTGCAATAGTTTTGGTAATGATCCCCTCCAGAGTCTTGTTGGTTGATTCCACCTGCCCATTGGCCTGTGGATGGTAGGGGGTACTTTTCCTATGCTTTATTTGGTACTTGTCTGTGATGTCCTTCATGAGCTGGGAGGTGAATTGGGTACCTTGATCAGTGACAATTTCTCTTGGCACTCCATACCTCACAAAGATCTCCTCAAAGAGGAAATTGACTACTGTGTGTTCGGTTGCTCTTACCAATGCTTTTGCTTCTGCCCACTTTGTGACATAATCAGTACACACTAAGATGTACTTCTTACCATTAGAGGCTGGGTTGATCGGTCCTATGAAGTCCAGAGCCCATTTATCAAATGGTTCTAAGTGAACTTGGGGCTGAAGGGGCATCTGATCCATAGCTGTGGGTCTGCCCATCCTTTGGCAGCTGTCACAACTCTTTACATACTTCTTGGCATCCTTGAAAATGGATGGCCAATAGTATCCAAGAGTAAGAACTTTGAAGGCTGTCCGCTTCGCTGCAAAATGCCCACCACACGGTTCATCATGGCAAGATTTTAAAATGTCAATTACCTCATCATTTCGGACACATCTCCTAATGATCATATCAAAACCAGTGTAGAAGAGATCGCCATTAAGCCAAGAATATCTAACACTTTGTTTGATCAGTCTTTTCCTTTCCTTTGTAGTGAAATGTGGAGGTGTCCTACCTGTAGACAAGTAATTAGCTAAATCAGCAAACCAAGGAGTTACTATGGAAATTGCGAATAAGTGCTCATCCGGAAAAGAGTCCTCAACAGGAACAATCTCACCTGGATTTTGTAGTCTAGAGAGGAAATCTGCCACCTGGTTTTCTTTACCTGGTCGATCTAGCACTGTGATGTTAAATTCCTGCAACAATAGTAACCATCTGGTAACTCTGCCACTAGTTATTGGTTTATTCATGAGATGTCGAATGGCAGAGTGATCAGTATGTACAAAGACTTCATAACTAGTTATGTAATGGCGAAATTTGTTCACAGCATAAATGATGGCAAGTGTTTCCTTCTCTGTAACTGTATAGTTTAGCTCGGCAGGTGTGAGATTTTTACTAATGAAATAAATTGCATATGTACAAGATTCTTCTTTTTGGCCTAAGCATGCACCTATGGCAGTGTCAGATGCATCGGTAAAAATATGAAATGGTAAACTCCAATTAGGCCCTCTCAGGACTGGTGCAGTAGACAGTTTCTTCTTAAGTTGTTCAAATGCATGTTGGCAGTTCTCAGTCCAAGTAAAAAGTACATCTTTGGCAAGAAGTTTAAACAAAGGTAAGGCTATCTTGCTAAAATGTTCAATGAATCTGCGGTAATAGCTAGCATACCCGAGAAAACTTCTTACCTCTCTCTGGTTCTGTGGAATAGGCAAATCGGCAATAATCTGTATCTTGGCTGGGTCAACCTGGATGCCTTGAAAAGAGATATAATGGCCCAACACAATCCCTTCATTTAGCATCATGAAGCACTTTTCGTTGCTGAGGGACAGGTTAGCTTTAATACACCTTTTCAAAACTTTTTCTAGATTTTCTAATGCATGATCAAAAGAATTGCCATATACTGAAAAATCATCCATATACACTTCAACACAATCATGAATCAAATCAACAAATATAGCTAACACAGCTCGCTGAAATGTAGCTGGAGCGTTACAAAGTCCAAATGGCAAAACATTGTAGGCATAGGTGCCCCAAGGACATGTGAAGGTGGTTTTGTCCTGGTCTTCAGAGGCAATCCGGATCTGGTTGTAGCCACTGAAACCGTCAAGAAATGAAAAGGATGATTTGCCGGCTAGGGTGTCTAACACTTGGTCAATGAATGGCAGTGGGAAGTAGTCTTTGAGTGTGGCTTTGTTCAGCTGTCTGTAGTCAACACAGATACGCCACTTGCCATTCTTCTTAGGCACAATAACCAATGGGGATACCCACTGACTGTCAGAAATAGGATATATAAAGTTGACTCTCAAGAGTTTTTGCAACTCCTCTCTGACAATGTCTTGGAGCATGGGGTTCATTCTTCGTTGTGGTTGCCTCACCGGTTTAATGGTGCTATCTGTGTAGATGTGGTGAGTGCATGTGTCGGGGTGAATCCCATGCATGTCAGTGTAATCCCATGCAAAGGCTTTTTGGTACTTTGTCAAGAGTCTAATCAATTTTTCTTGTTGAGATGAGTCTAGGTGGTTACCTATGTTCAAAGTTTTGCCCGGACTGATCTCTATGACTTGACTCTGAGTATTGGTGATGGATTGAACAGGAAAGATGTCATGAAATGTAGATTGCAAGGAGTGGATAGTGCATGTTTCTTGAAAGTTCTGAGCGAGAAGTACATCTGCAGCATTATATTGTTCATTTCTCAAGTTTTCAGATATATCAGGCTGTGAGAGAAATAATTCTACCAAATCAGTATTATCTTCATGAAAATCATAGATCTGGTCAATGCTAAAAACAGATTGTACCTCCTCTTTGTCATTAAATTTGTCATCAAGCCACAGGTTATGTGTGACTGCAGGTGATTGTGCTGATGGGTAGAGGGTGAGATGTTTCCTTTCGGTCCCTCTAGAGATAATCATGTTACCTGATCGGCATCCAATAAATGCATCAGCAGTCGCTAACCATGGTCTGCCTAGAATGATAGGATGTCCTCCTAGATTGGATTTGGGTTGCAGGACTAGGAAATCCACCGGATACTCCCAAGAGTCCAGTGAAACAATGATATCTTCCAAAATCCCCTCAGGAATGACTTTGGACCTATCAGCTAGCTCAAGAACAATTGTGGTATGTTGCAAATTCACAAGCTGGAGTGTTCTCATAGTTTCAAGGGTCATGACATTGATTGCAGCTCCAAGATCTATCAAAGTGTTTGGGATCCGTATGTTGTTAATGATAGTGGTCACTTTTGGAATGCCCGGATCAACATACTTCTCCATGGAGATGGTATTGGTCATAAGGCCTGCCAAATTTCCTAAAACATGAATGGTCTGCGGATCAATCCTCTTCCTAGCAGGTTTCTTGAGACACATCTCTTTGATGGCTTTGGTGTAAATAGGAATGTCCTTTATAGCTTGCAGCAAAGGGATTTTTATGTAGACATTTTTAAGTTCATCCAAAACATCAAATTGTGGTGGAGGCAATGGTGGTCTGACTTGGACCAAACGGTCCGGAAAAGGTGGTTGCAGTGATTGCATTTGTTTATCTCTGGTTTCACTGCTTGGTTGTGTTTGAGTTGTTATCTCTTTTTCTTTTTCTAAGTTTTCTTCTTGCTGGTCTGTTATTGGAGAATCCTTCTGAAGCACCCTACCAGACCTCAGATTAATGTTTTGTAAAGGCAATGTGGAGTAGGAAATTCCTTCTTCCACGTTATAAGCTGGCCTCTCTGCTCTATTGTTCGGATTTGGGACAGTTTGAGCAGGTATTTGTGTTGGTCTGGGAGGTTGTGGATTAGTTGGAAATTGAAGTTGTGTGACATTTATTTGTGGAGGAGCAGGCAGAGTTTGTTGAGAAGGCTGGGACTGATAAACAATTGGCTGATGGTGCTACTGATATGGCTGTGAATGTGATGGATATGGCTGCTGGTACTGCTGATATGGCTGTGAGTAAGGTGGATATGATTGAGGATACTGATGGTAAGATTGGGGATATTGTTGAGATGGTCTCCATTGATTTTGTGATTGGTTTCCATGCTGCCATGGCATAGGTATATTCCATGAGTTTTGTGCATACATCTGATCATTCATAGGAAATTGCATGCTTTGATTAGGAAACATACCTTGGGGTGTTTGCCTTGGTTGCCATGGTCGCTTTGCACCCATGTAGTACACGTTCTCCATCTCTGTGCTGGCTGCCATGTTACAATTCTGCACAATTTTAAGTTTGGGGCAGTTAAACACATCATGATGCTCAGTACAGAAAGCACATACTTGTATATTTTCTAGAGGACAGTCTTTTAATGCATGTTTCTTGCGACACTTGGGGCAGAAAATGGCCATGATATTGTTTTCTTCCTCTTGTTTCTTTTTGGCTTTTAAGGTATCAATTTGGTTTCCTAGAGTACTTAACAAATCTATTTTGAACTCTTCTAAGAGATTACCAATTTCAGCCCGGGTGACACTAGCAGAGGCAGTTTTTGTGACCTTAGAGGACAAGGTTCTCTTTCCCATTTTGGCCTTACTTCTGGAATATTTTTCACACAGTCCAACTATTTCTTCAAAGGGTAAGGCAGAGATATCACCTTTGCCCATTAGGTTGAGATCATCCATGTACTCTTCCCGGATACCTTTCAAAAATATGGTGCGGACTAGATCAAGAGGCATTGTTCGATGTTTATATTTTTGCAAGTTATAAACAAACCGTTCTAGATATTCTTCTAAGGTATCATCCTCCTGCTGACTCATTCTAAAGATGTCATCTTTAGAATCTTTGGATCTGCAATAAGGCTGATATTTCCTCAGAAGTACCCTCCTCATGTCATCCCAATCTCCTATGGCATGTTCCCCTAGCCCCATAAACCATTTCAAGGCTGCTGCCTTTAATGTGGCTGGAAATAATCTCAGTCTGTGAGCATCATCTGTATAACCATAAGTGCGACACACAATGTCGAACTCAAATAAGAATGAGTCCGGATCCTCAGATGCCATACCATAGAAATTGGGTAGCACGGATGGGGGTATATTTTTCATTTTAATCTCCTCATCCTCCTGTGGTTCTTGTATAGGGAATTTAAAAGTGGACTCCTCTTCCTCTTGATGGGGGACTGATCCAGATCCCTCCTCAGCCATTTTGCTTGGTTTCTTGGTGTCTCTATGTGGAAAAAAAGGAAAGGAGGATTGTTTGGTAATGGTGCTACTTTTCCTTTGTGTAGAAGCTTTAGGAAAAGGTTGTTGTGATTTATGTGCAAACAGAATTTCCCTCTCAGCAAGAGTAATATGCTGTCCTGAATAAAATTTCTCAGCTAATGTTTGAATATCCTCCTCAGTTGGTGTTGAGTCTGCTCCTGATGATGATGGGTTAGTGTTAAGATGGTGGGGAGGTTTCACAAATCTCCCTTGATTGTCCCTAAGTCTAGGCATAAATGAACATGATTCTAACTGTGTTTTTTTTTTTTTTTTTTTTTATGAAAAAAAAAAAAAAAAAAAAAATTGTTTTGCTTGTTTGAATTCTTTACTTACGCCTCCCCGGCAACGGCGCCAAAATGTAGTGATTCTAGCTAGGGTACTAGACTAGACTCTATATTTAATATCGACCGAGGTGCGTAAACTTAGAGGCGTGGTCTAAGATATATAGACATAAAGAATTACCGCCCAGGTGATTATGAGGGAAATTGCAAGGCTTCCTTACAGAAGACCGTGATATGCAACCTATCCTTCACACACCTAGATTACCCTACTGATGTATTTGACTACAATGCTGATTATGACATGCATCTATTAAAGCAAACTGTGACTCTAAAGACTGTGTATGATTATGGCAATGATTCTAACCTCCTTACAGAGGTATCACTCAGAAAATCTTTGCTCAGGACACACACACAACATGCAAGATATGTACACTATTAAGCTGTATAAAAGGAACATGAATAAACTAAAAAAAAGGAAGCAGAGTTTATAAGCATGTATCTGTAAATCACACGAGGGCCAAATCCCTTACAAGATTCTCATTCAGGCCCTAATGCTGACCATTCAACATAACAATAAACCCTTCTGATGCGCACACCATATACATATGCATGTAATGAAACTTAAATCATAAAAGAATCGAAAACCCATATGACTGCAACCCGTATGCTATGTGAATCAACAGTTATATAAATCGAAATTATAATGCAATCTGTGTGATACATAAATCGGAATCAATGCAACGCTGTGTAAGCACAGAGATTGAAACTAATACAGCGCTGTGCAAACACATATATGTATATGAACTGAAATGAAATATAACAGAAACGAAGAGCAGTATACCAAACAAAGGACGCAGGGCCCGTCCGCGCCTAAGGGTATACCGACTACCACCGTTCAATCAATCAACCAATGCAAAGGAGTGAACACACGTTGGGACTGTAAACGATTCTCTGTGTATTAACTAAAACTCTGTTCGAAGCAAATGTTTCAACTATTGATTAACCATCAAAAACATTCAACCACTGTATTTACATACGCGTACATACAGCCATGTCATAGATGCAGTGAATGTACATGCTGTTGCCGCGCTTTTACATAGCTTTTGCAAAATGTTTCCATACCATAAGTTTCAAAAAGAACAAGAAAAATCAAAATGAAAATAGAACAATGCTGTTGCTGCTTTTATGCGCCAGAGTACCCTGCTTTGACTGAGGTTGACCGCATGCTTAGGAGGCCCGATTTGGATGGAAGATAGGTGATTGTCCATCCTTGGACATTCCACTTTTCGCCCAAAATGTAGTGATTCTAGCTAGGGTACTAGACTAGACTCTATATTTAATATCGACCGAGGTGCGTAAACTTAGAGGCGTAGTCTAAGATATATAGACATAAAGAATTACCGCCCAGGTGATTATGAGGGAAATTGCAAGGCTTCCTTACAGAAGACCGTGATATGCAACCTATCCTTCACACACCTAGATTACCCTACTGATGTATTTGACTACAATGCTGATTATGACATGCATCTATTAAAGCAAACTGTGACTCTAAAGACTGTGTATGATTATGGCAATGATTCTAACCTCCTTACAGAGGTATCACTCAGAAAATCTTTGCTCAGGACACACACACAACATGCAAGATATGTACACTATTAAGCTGTATAAAAGGAACATGAATAGACTAAAAAAAGGAAGCAGAGTTTATAAGCATGTATCTGTAAATCACACGAGGGCCAAATCCCTTACAAGATTCTCATTCCAGGCCCTAATGCTGACCATTCAACATAACAATAAACCCTTCTGATGTGCACACCATATACATATGCATGTAATGAAACTTAAATCATAAAAGAATCGAAAACGCATATGACTGCAACCCGTATGCTATGTGAATCAACAGTTATATAAATCGAAATTATAATGCAATCTGTGTGATACATAAATCGGAATCAATGCAACGCTGTGTAAGCACAGAGATTGAAACTAATACAGCGCTGTGCAAACACATATATGTATATGAACTGAAATGAAATATAACAGAAACGAAGAGCAGTATACCAAACAAAGGACGCAGGGCCCGTCCGCGCCTAAGGGTATACCGACTACCACCGTTCAATCAATCAACCAATGCAAAGGAGTGAACACACGTTGGGACTGTAAACGATTCTCTGTGTATTAACTAAAACTCTGTTCGAAGCAAATGTTTCAACTATTGATTAACCATCAAAAACATTCAACCACTGTATTTACATACGCGTACATACAGCCATGTCATAGATGCAGTGAATGTACATGTTGTTGCCGCGCTTTTACATAGCTTTTGCAAAATGTTTCCATACCATAAGTTTCAAAAAGAACAAGAAAAATCAAAATGAAAATAGAACAATGTTGTTGCTACTTTTATGCGCCAGAGTACCCTGCTTTGACTGAGGTTGACCGCATGCTTAGGAGGCCCGATTTGGATGGAAGATAGGTGATTGTCCATCCTTGGACATTCCACTTTTCGCCCATGCTTTCCGTTCTCACCCATCCGCTGCGCCACATGTCAAACGGTAAACTCATTACAGGTTGTGGGTACTTCCTGTAGTCAAGTCATCAAAAACCTCTAATTCTGGAACATAAAACCCCTAAATTAATTCTTATGCAATCTAATAACTATAGAACAATTAATAATCAATATTCAAGGATTTTGAGGGATAAATGATGAAAGTGTATGGATAAATGATGTGAAACTGGGAAGGAAAAAGGGTCTCAGGATGATACCAACAAGCACCAACCTGTATCTTCCACTTGCCTCCTTGCTTGTTTCCTCTCTCCCTTGATAGAAATTTCCACTCTTCTCCTACTTGTCCTGCTTTAGAGAATACTTGTAGAGGCAAAGTAATAACGTACCATCAAAGCATCGAGATCTATGATATCATAAACAATGCAGAATCAAAAACACATTAACCATACAATTGCATCCACAAATAACAAGATTTACAAATACACACTTATATGGAGGAAAACTCAAAGAACTTTATTGATAGTAGAAATAGAAGAGAGGATTACAACCCAGTTGTCTGATCCAACATCATCCTCCCAGCATGAAAGCCTTCTTCACCTCATGAAAAGCAAGATCACCCAACAATACAATGTTTTTCTCAGAGAGAAACCAACAACACTTCCTTACAAATTACAAAATTGCAGCCTCTGGATCTCTCAGATGAGGGATCCATTTATAGATATTTGCAAAGAGGTGAGTCAACTTCTAGGTTTTTGATTAGTGTCATTTCACTGATAGTTCTTGGTTCCACTTGGATATTTCATGATATCTTACTCATCTCGGGGCGAATTCAGAGAAGCAAATGTCATATGAGAAGTTTCTAAAAGATTCTTTGGGTTTCCACTTAGTAAACTGTCTCTACCATTTGTCTACTCTCACTCATCGCACCCTACAGAAGGCATTTTCAGTATGCATTGCACCTCTTGTGTGTAGCAGGTGGGATGCATCGCACCCTGACCAAGGAGCAGTCAATATGGTCCAGTTTTGGCCAGTTCTGAGTGGTTTTTCATGTGGAACTTCTGGGAAATGATGTAATCAGTTGACCATGATCCTTTAGGGTGTGGAAAGACACTTTTAGAGTTTTGGGAGCCCTTGGTTTATCAACATATGTGATTGGGGTTGCAGTGCCCAAATATGTCTATAACAAAGATACTTCACTGGTTACAAATAAGTTCTCCATAATCTGATAGAGAAAGAAACTAACCTGGAAATTGTCCTTGGAGATAATATGAAATATCCCATGAAAGGTGTAGGCAATTTCTCTCTCAAATTGAATCAAGGTAATACGATCCACTTATAAGATGTATTATATGTACCTGACCTCGAAAAGAAATTGGTGTCCATCTCAGCAATGGAAGACAAAGGCTACAAGGTAACCTTTAACAATGGCAAGGTACATATATGGAAAAATAATGTTAAAGATGCCTTCACTCTTGGGTTTCGAGTTGATTCATTATATCAGGTCAGTGGAAGTCTGCTAGGTGTCATGTCTTGTGACACATCTCTTCAGTCTAAACTTTGGCGTCAGAGGTTTTCCAACCTTCATTACAAAGCTCTACCCGATTAAAGACAAATGGTAACAAGAATGCCCGAATTCCGAGTAGAGAAAGATGGTGTATGTCCAGGATGTGCCGAAGGAAAGCTCAAAAGGGGACCATTCCCCTCAAGCCAAAGCAAGAACTCTGATATATTACAATTGGTTCACTCAGACATATCTGGTATGATGTCTGTGAACTCCTTGGGAGGATATTCATATTACCTTACTTTTACAGATGACTATTCTCGAAAGACTTGGATATACTTCTTGAAAAAGAAGGATGAAGTGTTCTCTTGGTTTCGACACTTCAAAGCCTTGATCGATAATCAAACTGAAAAGAAGATCAAGATCTTAAGGACTGATAATGAGACTAAATATGAATCTAACGAGTTTCATGACTTCTGTAAAGAGGCTAGCATCAAGAGGGAGACTACTACACCATATACTCCTGAATAGAATGGTGTGGTGGAAAGGAAGAACCATACGATTGTTGAAGCTTTCCGTGCCATGCTCCATGATCAAAGACTTCCGAAGTTTTTATGGGCCGAAGCTGCAAACATCGTCATATATGTACAAAACCGATGCCCTCATCAAGCATTGGGTTCCAAGACTCCTGAAGAAATGTTCACCAGTAAGAAACCTGACATATCTCATTTTAGAATTTTTGGAAGCCTTGTATATTTTCATGTGCCGAAAGAGAAAAGGAATAAATTGGGTGCATCTGGAAATAAAGGAATCTTTGTGGGCTATGGTGAAAATACTAAGGGCTATAGAATCTTTGTAGCCGGTCAAAGGGAAGTCGTGATTAGTCATGATGTCACCTTTGATGAAGATATGGCCCTTAGCAAGGTGGACAATCTTCTGACTTTGAGGAGCTCTCAAGAAGCCGACACCAGGGAACCAAAAGAAAAGGATGATGAAACAACGTCTAATGTGGAAGAACTGATGGATCCTATTGATCCACCTGAGCCTTCCTCTTCTAGGAAGAGGCCCTCTTGGCTTAGGGGGCTACTCGATGATGCTGAAGGACACAGTGCACCCTAAGGAACCTTCTGTGAAAGTAAGAAACCCAACAGGTGTCAGGGATACCTAACCATCATGAGCACGATCATACAAAATGATCCTTCATCATTCTCAGATGTCGTCAAGCATCAAGTATGGAAGGATGCTATGACCAAAGAATATGAGTCTATTATGAAGAATGATGTCTGGGAAGTAGTTCCCAGACCCCATGACATGACAATTGTCACTTCTAAATGGCTTTACAAGATAAATCATGCAACAAATGGAAGTACGGAAAAATATAAGGCTCGTTTTGTCGCTCGTGGCTTCTCCTAGAAGGAAGGTATAGACTATGACAAGATATTTGCACCTGTTGCTAGATATATTACCATCCACTCAATCATAGCCCTTTCGGCTTCACAAGGATGGAACCTACATCAGATGGATGTCAAGACCGCGCTATTGCATGGTTCGATCAAAGAAGAGGTTTACGTGGAGCAACCCGAAGGATTTGAGATTTATGATTGAAAATCTCATGTATGCAGGTTGAAGAAGGACCTCTATGGGCTAAAGCAAGAACCCCAAGCATGGTATGAGAGGATCGGTAGCTACTTGATGAAGTTGGGATTCACTAGGAGTGAAGCCGATTCTAACCTTTACTTTAAGGTTGAAGATGACAAACCTCTCATACTGGTGTTGTATGTTGACAACCTCTTCCTAACAGGTGCAAACCCTCTCATTCACAATTGTAAGAGGGAGTTGGCTTCTGAATTTGAAATAAAGGACCTAGGACTAATGCACTATTTACTGGGACTTGAAGTCTGGCAGAAGCGAAGGGAAATTTTCCAATCTCAAGGAAAATATGTGGTGAAAATATTGGAAAGATTCGGTATGGTGGACTACAAGCCTGTAACTACCCCGATGGAGTTTGACTTTAAGAAGTAAAGCAGTAGCACTACTGGACCTGTTCTACGAAATGCCACCAAGTATCGTCAACTCGTCAGAGCATTAATGTTCTTAGTGAACTCCTGTCCAGACATATGCTTTGCAGTAAACACGTTGATTCAACATATGGTTGAACCTCACCACATAGATTGGATTGGTGCCAAGAATCTGTTAAGATATCTTCATGGAAAAATCACATATGGGCTAAGATATGCTATCGGAGATGTGAGACTACTTGGATACACTGATGCTGATTGGGGAGGTAATGTGAAGGACCGTAAGAGCACTTCCGAGTGCTACTTCTCCTTGGGATCTGCTTTGATATCCTAGATGAGCATGAAGCAGAAGTCGGTGACTTTGAGCACCGTCGAAGCAAAATATATTGGTGCTAGCATGGCCTCCTGTGAGGCAATCTGGTTGCGAAAGCTCTTCAGTGAGCTGTTTGGATTTACATTGGATACCACCGTGATCCTATGTGAACACTAGAGTAAGATTCATGTTTCAGAGAATCCCATATTTCATGATCGCTCCAAGCATATCGATATCAGGTACCACTATATTCTAGATATGGTACAACGAGGAGCTATAAGGCTCCAACATATCTATACAGATGAATAGCTCACAAACATCCTAACAAAGCCCCTAGGGAAGGTCAAATTCCTGACTTTTCGAGAATGAATTGGTGTCATTCAAAGACCTTTTGATGAGGGCCCTGTATGATGTATTGAGCTCTGGGAGCTTCCGGGGGGAGGTGGGGTGCGGGGTACTTCTTGGGAAAACATATGACCACATGGTAAAAGAATAAAAACTTTCCCTGTAACACCCCGTGGTGACTATGTAGCAGGATGGTTAGTTCTCCTATGAGGTTTGGATGATGTGTTCTCCATGAAGATTATGTAGCATGATGATTAGTTCTCCTATGAGGTCTAGATGATGTGTTCTCCATGACAATTGTGTAGCAGGATGATTAGTTCTCCTAAGAGGACATGATTGATTAGTTCTCCTGTCAAGGCATCCTACCCATGCAGTATGGGACTCATGGGAAGTACCTCTCATCTGATTAATGAGTAGGGAAATGAGGATAGGGACCATAGTAGTACCGATGGATGCATCACTGTATCTATCGTACTCCCTATGCTAGGATGACCTTCATTAATTTGGGATCAATGATATTGGTATGGGACCAGTGGTAGGATTTGTACCCATTATGACGCTAACTTTGAGTCGGTTGAGACTGGTTTGGGACCGATGGTACACACTCTAAGACTAACTTTGAGTCAGTGGAGGATGATACTAGTCTGGGACTAGTGGTAGGAGTTGTACCCACTATGACGCTGACTTCAGGCTGGTTGAGACTGGTTTGGGACCAGTGGTACACACTCTGAGACTAACTTTGAGTCAGTATGATACATCCTCGATCATTTCTTCCTCTTCATAATTCGGACAAATCAGAACAGAGTATAGCAGAGCAGATCAGAACAGGGTAGAACAGAATAGAGCAGATCAGATAGGATAGAGTAGAGAAGATTAGGGGTCAATCTGTACAGGGCAGTGCATTTGATAAATGAATAGTAGTGACCAACAGATAGATTGTAGATGGAGTTCTCCCTAGTTGAGAGGGAGTGTTAAAATTGGCAACTAGGGCCAAAATCCACGTGGGTCATCTTATTCATGGCTGATAATATTTTATTAGATTCCTCTCGTTGAGAGGTGTAGGATTGATCTAAAGATCATCCGATTCCAATAAGTATTTATGGAGATATGAATTTATTTTGATTATGGAATAATTATCAAGCTTACCAACAACTCATGTAGGCTCAGAAGCCCAACAGTCGAATCTATTCAATCATCAACAATTGTCTATAAATATAGGAGGTCTTTTCCTCATTTTGCCTCACTCAACTCATCATATCTCTCTCTCTCTCATGGTAGAAAAGAGGCTCTTCTCCTACTAGCAGAAAGAGACTCTTCTCTCACATGTGTGGAAGGAAGGTGTAGAATTTAGGGTTGCAACTGCAAAACAAAAGTTTGACTAGCGTTGACCATCAGTATGCCTCTCAGAACTGCATTGTAGGTGAATCTAGATCTCCTATGAAGGCCACATTTTTTGATGAAGGAATCAAGCCGATTTGACGGTCGGTTTGCAAGATATTGTTTGCCCTAGTTTGGATGATCTAGGGTTTGGTGCTGCTAATGTAAATCAGATTTATGTACTATTGGGGTTTGTCCCTGGCTAGCTGCCACATCTTGTGTCTCTTGTCTTGGATTATTTTCTGTCTATCGTTTAATGTTCTATCTGCACTTTACTTTATGTACATGTGATTACTAATTTGTGGGTAATAATAAGAAAGATAGGTAAACTTCTATAAGCATAGAACATACCATAAATTAACACTAAGGCACCAACCCTATCTTCTCAAGGCACCAACCTTGTGTTTAGGAGCACCAACTCCAAGGACACCAATCCTTCCAATTATGAGGCACCAACCCCAAGGGATCTGACCCTATCTTGTCAAGGCACCAACCTTGGATTTAGGAGCACCAACTCCAAGGATACCAATCCTTCCAATTTTGAGGTACCAACCCCAAGGGCTTTGACCCTATCTTGTCAAGGCACCTACCTCGGATTTAGGAGCACCAACTCAAAGGACACCAATCCTTCCAATTATGAGGCACCAACCCCAAGGGCTCTGACCCTATCTTGTCAAGAAATGTTCTGATTGTATTACATTTCTCTCAAAATCTTCTTCACTGTGTTCCTTCAATCTACAGATTCATTGCTACATCAACGACAACCTATCTTCATATGAAGGAGTCTTCACAATTCTTCATATTGCCCAAACAGAGTACAAAGTTACCTCATGATGATTTCAAATAGCCATCATGATTCTACAAGAGTCTTCACACAACTTCAATGTGTCTACAATGAACTGCACTAATCTCTATACAAAAAACAACTCTCTATTTCATGTCTTTGTTCTCACTGTCACAATAAATGCTTCAAAAGTGACTGCTTCAGGAGTGACTTCTTTAGAGGAGTGACTGCCACGGTTTCATATGTGCGTTCAATTAAAAACAACCCTGTTCATACTCAGATAATCTTCTTAGATCTGCATAGCGTCCTTTTGAACTGTTATCTGAATCTCTGTCAAACACAGGTCCAAGCTTTTCAATAAATAACCCAGTCAACCGACTATTTGACCTTCAATTTCCTTCTTCTCCCATTAGACCTTTCGGATTTGTTCTTTGCTCACTCGACCTTTGGCTTCCACTTTCATTCGCTCGACCTTTGGCTTCCTTTTTCACTTACTTGACCTTCGGCTTCCCGATCTTTGGCTTCCTCTGTCTCTTCAAGTTCACGAGTTGTGAACTTCTTTATGCTTTATTTTTATGCCCGAGATAGATGCTTAGAACTGAAGCATTTTAACTCGTTTTTATACGATGTTCACCAATACTCAAAAGACACGTTCATTGGAGGAGAGGCCGACTTATGATGTCGCATATTAAAATTATATCAGAGAGGCCCTTTTTTAATATTCATCTAATATACTTATTATTTACGGAGGATTTCATAGGAGAGACCGTACCCGATGAGGTCCCACATCCATGTTATCAATTGCAATCACAACTTTCGGAGGTCCCGAAATTGCAACTCTTAACATCATCGATGTAACATGGCCGATATTCATATTGCCAATGAAATGGACGCGGTATAATATTAAACATTCGTCAATAGATCTATCTGGTCCATAGCTCCATCACAATCGGCAGTCCGTCAGGTCCACAAGTCTTATCTCAATCGGCAGTCCATTACGTCCACAAGTCTTATCGCAATCACAGTTTTAGTGTGACATTCCTTTAAGACTTGCGATGCGAAGGTTCTGATATAGCACATGCAATATTACAATAGGGCATGTTATAATGGAGCAATTGGGTCCGTAATAATATCAAGAATCGGAGGTTTTACTGTGACAACCCTATAAGACTTGCGATATGGCGGATGCAATGTTATATTAGGGCTGTTACTATAACTTGTTCAGGTCTGCATGTCAAATCATAATCAAAGATTTCAACGTGACAAGGTTTTAAAAACTAACGACGCAACGGATGCGATATTGTATTGAGGTGTGTTGTATTTGAGCGATCGGGTCCGCAATGCATATCGCAATCAAGGGTTTTGAGCAATGTTACATAATATAATGGAACTGCCGATAAAGTTCCTATGATATTTTCTTCTTTACTCCTCTAATAACTCTATTTATGCTCCTCTGTTGTTTTCTTCCTATTGGTTCTTCTTGGGCATGTATTAAATGCGATACTTCCGATATGGCTCCTCTGATGTTTTCTTCTTTACTCCTTTGATATCGTTGTTGCTCTTTGTTCTTTTGATAACACTTACCCTTGGGCATTTGCGATAACCAGCTTCCTTGATGGCTTCTGATGAGCTCTTCCTCTTATTCTTTGGCTTCATGGCTTCTCCTCTTTAATCTTTCTCTTTATCTTCTGATGGCTTCCGATATCTTTCCTCCTCAGTTCCACTGTTTCTATTATGTCTGTATTCAACCCTTGGATCCTCCGTGAGTAGTATTATGATCAATGGACATCAACAGGCAATCATGTATCAAAAATTTTCCATCACTAACACTTCCATATTGACATCAATGACAACCTAGATTAACAATCTCCCTCTTTTTCATTGATGGCAATATTATTTCCCTTTCAATAGTCTCTCCCCCTTTGACATCAATGAAAAACGGGGTGCTCAGGGACTCCCCCTGTCAAACTACTCCCCCTATCAAACTACTTTTGTTCTTTATGAATAGTAGATCTTCATGGGTATGTTACTCCCCCTATCTTGGTGCTCTTCTTTTTACTCAAGATATAAGGATTGCTGCCTCGTCATCAATTAGCACATTATCCCCTCTTCATGTCTCAGAACCTCTTCATAATGCTCTCAACAATGGTTAAATATGCTCCACTTAAATGCTTCAAAACAAACTCCAAATAGTCATACACCAAATGTCCAAGTCCATTTTTTTTTTATGCTTCTATACTGTATTCTGTTGTCTCCATAGTCAGAATTAAGAGGCCTTCACAGTCTGAATCAAGAGAAAATGCCATTGAAATTTTCATTCTCACTATCTTTCTTCAAATCAAGATTCCTTTGTATCTCTGTGCTTCTCCTTAAGTTGCTAAGATATATTCGACAACACAACATTCTCCCCTTTTTTTTAATATCTAATCCTTGACTGTCTTTTAAATTCTTTCTATTGGTTGACAACTTTTTACAATGCTTCAATTATGCTAGATTCTTCCAATTGCTCTTGCTTCAAGCTCCATTCCCAGATGTGTCTGTTTGTTTGAAGCTTGCCTCTATTACTATCCTTGATTTACCTGTTCTCACATCATATCCCTGAGTCGAGATATCCAACTTCTATAATTCCAACAACATAGTTATTTTCCCTATTTCTCTAGCATTGGATGGCCTTCTCTACTACTCCAATTTATCCTTAGTGATCAAGTGGAAAACATCTTCAACAACAGTCCAAAGAATGGTTACAAGATCATGTTCTTCAATGTAGTGCTCCTGAGAAATGATCTTTCAAAGAATGATTGTTAATATAGCTCATCAAGGATTTCATAAGGACCCTTTCACGAATAGCTTCTGCAATAATGATCAAGAATCACAGGCTCCCCCTAACTATATGCATCATCTCTTTTGGCAGAGTCTTCCCATCAAATGCTTAGATTGTCGAAGATCAGGTCAATAACATGTGTTGTTGGCTGGAGAGTTCAAGGGACTTTCAGATTGTATTTGCTTCCTTCTCCATACTTGTGTAACTTTCTTATCTGGCATAGTTCTAGCTTGAGAAGGTGTCCAAATCAAGTTACAATTACGTGCCATAGGACCAATGTTATGAAACTTGAATCATTCTATGTTGTTCATGAATAAGAATTCATGACTTGTTCTTACGAAATTGCTTCTCGGAGATTGACGAGGATCATTATAAGCCCTAAAATATTTTGCCATGTGTCCAAAGTTTGTACAAGAATAACAATAACCAAGAAATAAAGTTTGGTTCCTGGGAGAATAAGGTTTCCTTGATGTACTTCTGAAGTCTTTCTGCTTTGAGATCCTTTGATTATAACCATTTCTTCTTGCATCCTTGACATCATCTACATTTCTTCTTGGAATAGGATTTCCTTCATTATTGCATTGACTCTTATTGCCTTTGCTCGAACTGGGAGCATCAACATTTCTTTCTGGCTTCCTCACATCCTTTTTGTTTGAAGCATTATCATTCTTGCTTGAGGATTCTCCTTCATAGCCAAGACCTGATTTATCAAATGGGAATTTTTGATGGCTAAGCATGTCATCCAAGGCTTGAGAGCTCTTCAAGATTTTGTCCATCCCTTCAACCTTTTTCCTGAGGGAGACAATATCTTCTTCCAATATTTCACAATCATTATTCTTCTTAGCAAGTTGTTTCTCAGTTTCTTCCTTCACACGAGTAGCTTCATTTGCTTCTATGTTAAGGGAGATGATATCTGACTTCATTTTGAATATATCTTCATTTTATTTTGCTAGACTGCTCTCCATTTCTTCCTTGATTCTTGTAGCTTTACATGTTTTTTGCCTTGAGAAGGTTGAGGTCAGATTTTGGTTTGAAGATTTCTCCATCCTTTGCTTTTAGTTGACATATCATGGTGTTTCTCTCGTTTTCTGCTTCATCAACCTGTCCTTCTATGATTGCTAATGCTTCCATTGTCTTCTTAGCTACTTGTTTTAACTTTCTTGCTTCTTGTAGTTGTAGGTTTTAACCCCATACAAAAATTACCTGCATATGAATTCTAAAACACATAAAATAAACAATGCGATAGCATAACACATAAAACACATATACACAAAGATTTTCCCCTGGATCCCAAAACCGGGACTACAAGCTTGATTTTTCATTATGTTCCTTTCAATGTTATAATACATATTTATACATGCCGAAGCATCCAATACCATGGACCGAAAAACCATAATGTCCAAAACCATGGACCGAAAACCATCGCGTCCAAAACCATGTGTGAAAATCATGCACAAAACCATAGGTAGGTTCGCCCAACCTAACATAGGGTCCAAAACCAAAATTTTCCGGGGTGCTGCCTCAGATCCCATAGAGTGGGGTTACCTGCACCTCTCAAACCCCCTGTGACTCCCCCTACTACACAATCGACGCAACGAAGGGGGGGCTCTACCCCCTTCTAACCCCCAGTTAACTATGTGGGTTAGTCGTGGAAATAATATAACACAACCCAACATTCCCCCACTTGTTGTTTTCTTTCCACAGGGGTCCACAAGAGAGCTTAATCATTTATCCAGCCCTACAATGCCCATTGTTTCTCTACACCAAGAGGACTTCTTAGAGCTCACAGATTTTGTCAATGCATCTGCAGTATTCTTCAAAGTGTCCACCTTTACCAGCAACACCTCTTTGTCTTCTATCATATCCCTCACAAAGTGATACTAAACATCAATGTGCTTTGTCTTTGAATGATATGCAGGGTTCTTTACCAAGAAAATTTCACTTTGGCTGTCACAGTCTATTCTTATAGCTCCCTGTGCTAACCCCATACTTGAACACAAACATTGCAACCAAACTGCTTCCTTGCTTGCATGAGTGGTTGCCATGTATTCTGCCTCTGTAGTTGATAGTGCCACTATAGATTTTTTCTTACTCATCTAACTGACTGCACCTCCAAATAGGTTAAACACATACCCACTTGTAGATCTTCTTTGATCCAGATCTCCAGCCCAGTCTACATCAACAAAGCCATGGATATTCAAAACTCTGTCCAATCCTGGTCTTCCTTGGTAGCACAAACCATAATCACTAGTGCCACGCAAATACCTGAAAACCCGCTTCACTGTTGTCCAATGCTCCTTCCCTGGTTTTAACATAAACATGTTCAATACTCCCATTGCATGTGCAATGTCTAGTATAGTACAGACCATTGCATACATGATTTCACTTGCATATGGAACACATGACATATCCTCTTCCTCTTCTTGTGTCTTGGGACACTGTTCAGCAGATAACTTTACACCTATAGGAATAGGAACCTTCACCGGTTTACTATCCTGCATATTAAACCTCTGCAATATTGTCTCAACATACTTCCTCTGATTTAACCAGAGCTTCCTCTTTGCCCAATCTCTTTTAATTTCCATGCCCAAAATTTAGTTTGCAGCACCAAGATCTTTCATGTTGAATTTGGAGGACAATTGGGTCTTCAAATCCTAGATAATTTCTTTGTCATTTCTAACCAGCGACATATCATCCACATACAAGACCAGATAAATAACATGGTCACGAATTAATTTAAAATACACACAGTGATCTGCTTTACTTATGGTGAAGCCAAGTCCCCGCATAAATGTATCAAATTTCTGATACCATATCCTTGGTGACTATTTTAACCCATACAGAGACTTCTTTAACTTGCATACCAGTTCTTTTCCAAATCAACTAAATCAAATATATCTATTTGTCAAAGCATGCTTCAAAATCTTCAACCTTCTATGGAGAGACCTTGCACAATCACAACTCCAATCAATAATAAAATTTCAAATGTATATGTAGAAGTAAACGTAAATCTTCGGGGTCTTTAATCATTCTAATGTTTCTTATATCATCATCAAACACATCTTGTTGGAAGCTTTCTTCTTTTACTTCTTCAGAAACACCAAATACATCCTCGATACTTCTCAAGTATTTTATTTGCAACTTCATCCATTTGTAGTACGCTCATTCTTTCGTTGAAGGTATTATGACTGACATAATGTGCCTTTCCTCTCAACTAGGGAGATATACCTTTTCTTCTATCCAAGCTCCCTCTCAACACAACAACTTCTTTCTTTTATAACATAGGAGATACTTACAATATTTCAAGGCTTTATTTCTTTCTTATGTCATGAAGTTCATCTTGATCATCATCACTCTTATATCTTCCTTCATCATGCTCATCATTATTATCGAATATCTTTAATTACAAACATCTTCAACATCTTGAAGATCATGTACCTGCAAAACTTTAATAACAAGTACAACCAAATACAAATATATAGAAGCATGAAGTTAACTATATCATATCATTATAATGGAAGCATCAAAACATTCAAACTTTTAGACATTAAATACCTAAACCTAGTTAGGTTCATAATTGACAAGAGACACATCTTTTTCATACTAGACTTCAACTTCTTGCTATGGTTTTGTCATAAACCCTAGACTTCATATTTAAAACATAAAGGCTTATTAGCAACCACTCAAGTTAGCAATTAATCATAATATTGTACATCTATGATTTCAACAGTATAATAGATGCTACTAGGGTTTGTTGTAAATCACATATTTAAATCATATCAATATCATTACAATATTAGTTTCTACTAGGGTTTCATTTTATACCCTAGACACAACATTAAAAAAAAAAAAAAAAACCAATCAAGATAGCATACTATTGTATGCATAACTAGGGTTTCATCAACATGTAAAACTTACTTTGGCAGACCTTAGACACAAACATCAATGCATCAAAGTTAGATATTCAACAATTTCAATTCAACTAGGGTTTCGATTATGCAGAAGAACACAAACCTAGGGTTGCATTCCTAGGATCTCATTAATACAAGTGTTTTTATCATAAACCCTAATATACCAAACCCTAAAAATATAGGATTTTGACTTATTAGCAACAAATCCTAACTTATCAAAAAGATCTAAGGTTTTGGTTTATTACTAGAACAATATCAACAAACCTTAAAAGACTAGGATTTTGTCATAACAATATCAAGACCCTAAATATTACAAGAATAGACTCTTCATTGTTGATTCTTTATCAACAACCCTAAGAGGACTAGGGTTTCAATATTATTGTCAACATATTTAAGCAAGGATAGAATTTCAATGTACAAACCCTAAGTAGACTAGGGTTTCATTAGCATACCCTTAGGTTAGATAATATGATGGGTTTAGATTCAATCAAGAGATTAATCACCCTAATAAAAATATTTATGATTTGAAAACTTAGACATGAAATAGATAGTAATATCAAGAAAAAAATTCAAAATGACCACACTTTTAATGAATAGGACTTTTTACATAGCTTGCATTACTCCTTTACAAACCTTGTAGGGTTTCCTTGAAGTGATCCCTCTAAACTTAGATATAATATTTAAACCTACAATACTGATTGAAAAATACAACCAAGAAAAATGTTCGATACCAAAAACATTATGTCAATTTGACAATCTTGGGTTTTCATGAAACAATGGAGGATGTAATCCTAGGTTTTCCAAGTACAATCCTTAGAACTAGTAAAAAACAAATTATCATCCCCATCAATCATCACTAGGGATTGCTATATAATCTAGACTACTTACAAACCCTATAAGTCAATATTAATGAGTGATTAGGGTTAGGATTTCTATATGAGCGAACAAGCAAGTTAAGATTACCATTTTCTTGTGCCACCTAAGTTTTACAGCCTTAAACATCAAGACTAATATCAATAACTTTTGATAATGAAGACAACTATTCCTAGAACCATATAAGTAGTTAACTTTAAACATATCTTTAAAAAATAAATATATTATACATACCTTATGATTACATACCTTTACTTTCATAACTATGGAGTTTGCTTCAAGGTTTGCTATCGAAGTTATGATTTTCTTATTACTTTCAAGATTGTCAAATGCCTTTTTTTTATAGCTGACATGTATGATTTTGATTCTTATAATTGATAGCTACAGGACTTCATGATTATCTTCCATTATTTTTTTCAGGGAAACTATTCATTCTCAAATATCCTCTTCAATTTTAGGAGCTTGATGTTGATCCAAACTTAAATAGGAATGCCACCAATTACAGATATAATCATAAATATAGAAATACAGCGGAAATAACACTTCATTTCATTAATATCATAATATTAAAATATGCTTACAAACATAATGGAAATAAACTAGCTCAAGCGATGGTAGCTTATATCTTGGAAGAGATGTAGCGGCTATATGACTCTGAACTTTGTGTTATAATGAGGCTCCAAGGCCTATTTATTATTGAGAAATAATGGAAAACCCTAAACATCGAGAAACCTAACCCTAGGAGATGAAACGTCAAAACTGTGGACCACATTTGGGTAAATTGGTACATCAATTTCCTGGGGTCGTAACTTTGGCATACAATCTCTGTTTGGCTACATAATACCTCATTTTGAAGATCTTCAAGAATAGGCCGAAAACAACCTAATTACCTCATTTGGGACTTTTTCGGTCTCTCTAGTTTCTCTAAAAACATCATTTAGGGCCTTAAAACGGCTTCAGAAGTTCAAGATCCGAAAAACTACCAAAAATAGTAAATTGTGCTACAATTAAGGAAACTGAAAAACTGAAAGAGACAATGTTGGGGGTACAAGTGGAATAGGAGGGTGGCCACCAATATCCACTTGGATCAATCCTCCCCCCTTAGGAAGCAATGGTCCCCATTGCATTGAGTGCCTCCATGAGATGAGAAAAATTCTGCTAAACTTGGTCCCTGGTGAGCCACTTGCCTTGGTGCAGGAGTTTGCCAGCTTTGACAACTCGATACAGTTAGATCTTCTATTGATGAATGTTCTTGATCTATGTGTCCATGACCCGATCAGTTGTGGCATGTTCCATGCAGTCTGGGTTTAGCTATGTTGGTGTGAGTTGTTCTGCAATGTCGGATGTGTCTAGCAATGGTGGAAAGTATGGACGAAGGCGATCTACATTGAACATTGGGTGCAGACCAAGGAACGGTGGAATGTTGAGCTCGAAGGCATTGTCCCCTATAACCTTGGTGATAGTGTATGGCCCATATCGGAGTGAGCAAAGCTTGCGATGGGGTCCAACGAAGTGCTCCTTCTACAATGTAGCGAAACTTTGTCGCCCACCTAGAACTTGTGCAGCACCTGATGCTGATCATGGTGCTGCTTGTACTTAGAATTGGCTCTGTCCAATATATCATGGACCTGCTGGTGGATGCATTGAATGTGATCAATAAAGTTGTTAGCACTATCAGCTTCAGACTAGTCATAAGCCGAATATGCCTGAGTAGTTACAAATGGTATGGCCACATCAATGGGCCATAATGGTTAAAATCCTAGCCCTATCTGAAAGGGGTTGTGGCCCGTTGAGTTGTGGAGAGATCTTTTGTAATTGTGTTGGACATAGGGGGGGATTTCATCCCATGTGCATGGATGCTTCAAGTTGTACAAGCAAAAAATGTGTATGATCATCCTGTTGACGACTTTTGTTTGACCATCAGTTTGGGATGGAAAGTCATGGACTTAATGAGTTTGTTATCCAACATCGACTAGAGACTTGACCAAAATGAACTTAGGAATCTGTTGTCCCAATCAGAGACAATGGACTGTGGGATCCCAAAGTGTACCCACACTCGCTCAAAGAAGAGCTTAGCAATGGCCTCTGCTGTGATACTCTTCTTGTAGGCTGCCATAATGGCCATCTTAGAGAATCTGTCGATGACCACGAAAACGCAGTCGTTGTCGTGCTTAGTAGAAGGAAGGTCCGACATGTAATCCATGGACGTGGATTCCCAAGGTCGACTAGGAGTAGGAAGAGGAGTATAGAGGCCTTGCTTCTTGATGGTTGGTTTGACAATGGCGCAGGCAGTGTAGGATTTGATGTACCTCCCGACATCCTGACGAAGGTTCTGCCAATAAAAATATTTCTACAGTACTGCCATTGTTTTCTCTACTTTGAAATGCCCAACGACTTGACTATAGTGCGCCACCCAAATCATCTTGACACGCTCGCTTGAAGGAACACAGATGCGTCCCAAGTGGCATAACAGTGTATCCTGAAGGTGAAAACTTGGAATTTTCTTACCTTCCAAGAGTGTCTAGTATGTGTTGTCGAATTCTGGATCGTTCTCGTAAAGATGCGACCACCCCAAAGTCTCGTACCCATAGGGGTCGAGCACAGTGATCGGCGCCATGACTAGTGGTCGGTTAAGGCAGTCTACAACATTATTGGTCTTTCCCTTCTTGTACTTAATGTTCAAATGGAATTGTTGCAAGTATGTGGACCATTTTTTATGGTGATCGTTCTGCAAATTCCCTTGTGTTTGTATGAATTGCAGGGGTTGGTGGTTTGTGTGAATGATTGTTTCCTTTCCCATAATGTAATGCTTCCATTGACGACAAGCCTGCATAATGGAATACATTTCTTTGTCGTAAATGGGATACTTTTAGACTGTGTCTGAAAGTGTCTCATTGTGGTAAGCCATTGGATGCCCCTGTTGAGTAAGAACTACACTAATAGCATAGTCGGAGGCATTTATCTCAATCTCAAATGGTTGCTGCAAGTCTGGTAATGTGAGCACTAGTGCAGAGCAGAGGTGATGCTTCAACTCGGCAAACGCCTTCTGTTGGGTTTTAGACCAAAAAAACTTGTCTTTCTCTGTGCCCTTGGTGAGTTGATTTAAAGGCCAGGTGATATGAGAGAACCCCAACACGAACATGTAGTATAAATTGGCAAGACCTAGAAAGTTGCGGGAGCTCTGTTAGAGTGGTTTGGGCTGGCCAATCCCGAATGACTTATATCTTGAATGAGTCCACATGCACACCCTACTCATCAATGATGTACCCTAGATATTGAACCTGGGTAATGTCAAACATGCATTCTCCAAATTGGCACACAACTTGTGTTTTCGCGGGGTTTGAAGGACCTATCGAATATGGTGGAGGTGCTCTTCCCAATTCTGGGTGAAGATCAAGATGTCATCTAAATACACCACCATGAATGCATTGGTGAAGGGTCGCATGGTGTCATCCATCAATCTCATGAAGGTTGTGGGGGCATTCGTCAACCTGAAAGACATGACCAACCATTCGAAAAGGCCCTTCTTGGATTTGATGGCAGTCTTACACACATAAAAGGGTTCGATAGGCACCTAGTGATAACCAGACTTAAAGTCAATCTTGCTGAAATATTTGGCCCCCTTCAGCTGGTCCAAAAGGTCATTGATCTGTGGGATTGGGTACCTATTCTGGACATTGATCTTTTTCATTACTCGATAGTCAATACAGAATCTCCAAGTCCCTTCTTTCTTTTGAACCAATACAATCGAGCTCCCACAGGGTAATGAGCTTGGCTTGATGTGCTCTTTCTGCAACAACTCCTGAATCTGCCTTTTGATCTCATCGTTCTCAATAACAAAGCATTGATAGATTGGTCCATTGGGTCGATAGAGTGTTCTCCATAACAGAATGTCGATAGATTTATCTACGACGTTTGTATCTATCTGGCCCTGAAATATGGGAATATCAAAGTTAACTTGTACCTTAAAAGGAGTGGTGCCTCCAGAGTGGCTGCTAGATGAAGATGTGTCACATGTGGGTAGTCATCAAAGGATCTGGGAAAAGCTATACATCATCGCATTCCTTTTTCGCTCGAGGGCTTGCTCGAGCAATATTTTGAAAGGATAACCTTCTCCCTCGTCTTTTTTTTTTCCATGGGAGGTTGTCGAGGTTTGCGAGGCTGGTCTTGCAAAGGTTCAACCAGATCAAGCCCTAACTCCTTATACCTTGACCTCGTTGGGGACATGCAAAGAAAAAAACAGAAAGTGTAAGGACCAACCCTATGAATTTTTATTTTTATCTTTTAAAGAATAATACAATAAACTAAGAATACAACCATAAGCAAATAGCATTGGGAATTCAAAAATATTAAGCACTTATATAAAACATCCATGAATTTCACTGCATTACACATATCATCTATTTTACATGTTTTTAACTACAGGCACAATGAAGTCATATAAAAGAACATTTTAAATAACATAGGTACCGTTCACCAGGAGACGAGATTCAATCTTGACTTGCCACTACTTGCACTCCCTTATTGTCATTCGCCTCCAAGTGTGAATGTTGACGTGCTTAATCTGAATGTAGTGACACAACGATTGTCCTCCTAGCCTACTCCTTCAGTACTTTCCTTCCCCGCGGACCCCTAAGCTGCAATGGGGTTGTACAATGGAGAAAATGTGCTAGTTGGTAGAAGAGGGTACTCCTTGGCTCAAGATTCCCCTCTCTAAAGTCCTTTACCTCACCAAAATCAATTATAGCTCGTAGTCACTACTCTGGTATAGTCTCATCCATCCAATAATAGGGTAAAAAAAGTCCCTTCTCCCATGGCTTGCCCCTTCTTTTATAGGAGGCTTCATAGGTGACACTTGGAATTTCATGCATAATTAATTATTTTTATTAATCCAATAGTTTGATTATTCACCCACCCATGTGTCACTCTCTCACCAAGAATCTCCAAAATTATTTACTTAAATTTTAATTAAAAAATAATATTTTTCTCACTCCAACAAGACTTCCTATTTCTTCTCTTAGTTGTCTCTTGATCCCCATTTTTTACTCCTTAATTTGTGTTCATTACTAAAGTCAATTGATAAGTCTCAGATTTGGTCCCCTAACTACTTCTTAATTTAACTCAATTTGCCTCTTAGATGGATATTCTTATGTTGGTTGTTGCCACATGGAGGTTCTCTAAATTTCTCTAAAATTTAATTTATTAATCTTATTTTAATTCACCACCATCTTCTCTTAATGAAGTTTAACTATTTTAGGATTAATATTTATACTTACATTTATGTCCCTCTTTCCCCCTTTTACCTAATTAAGTTACTTATGTACATTATCTACCTAATATTTTCCAACATGGGAAGGGTAGAGTTCTCAAGGTAAAATATTTTATTTCTTCCTATTCTCCCCTTACCCCAAGTTTTATTCTTGATTTAATTGCCTTGGTTATAACATCATTTACCACTTGATGTGAATTTGTAGGATTTTCATATATTGATTATATTTATTAGTTTCTTTTTAATGATGCCAAGGATGCCAAGTTGGTCGTGCCCTTCAAGAACTTCCCTTGAAGTTCCAAGGGTGTCATGCCTAACAATTTATTTGTGATGCCAAGGGTGCCAAGTCGGTCATGCCCTTCAAGAACTTCCCTTGAAGTTCCAAGGGTGCCATGCCACTTTCCCTTCAAGCATTTAGTGACTATGAGGGGAAAGTCTAGGTGCAATGACAAAGACCACTATCATCTCTTATGTTTCCTGCTATATTGAGACTAATGGTGATGGGGATCAAGGAATCCGCCTTGATACGTGTCCCCCAGTAAAATCCTCATAAGAAACCCAAAATTGGGACCTGCCTCCACATCATCGTGATCTTCAAGGCGAAGGTGTTTCAACCTTTCCAGCCCAAGTCACGGTAGGAGTGCTATCAGTTGAGATCAAGGACATTGTCCCACCCCTCCCCTGTAGTTCCATCCAATTGTACAACCCCATCACCCATATGTGAGTCCTTCGGCCAAGCAACTAACATGTGTCTGCAACCACTAACATATCATCAGAATATATAAATATGTATACATATATAGTAGGTTTCAAAATTGACTTAGAATTTCAAAGACAAAATATTAATTTCCATCAAACCAGGTGTCATCAACTCATGATATGCCAGTGTCTCTGGTGGTTTCTTGCCATACTCAATAATAATCAATAAGAAAGTTTCTTAGTGTTAGTCATTGTCATAATAGCATCATCAACATGACCTAGTCATTTGCATCATTGTTCATTGTGAACCAGAACTAATGTAAGTAGCTAACATAGGGGACACATCCATCATGGCTATCATCATCATAACATCAATGGAAACATACATATCCATCAAAGCTATCATCATCATAATATCAATAGAGAGAATACATATCCTTTACTGTTATCATCATCATAATATCAATAGAGAACATACATAACCATTAATGCTACAATCATCATAATATCAATAGATCATTAATTATACAACCATCATAATATCAATAGAGAACATACATAACCATCACATCCACTAATAATAGAATCATGTGTATGGATCCTCAACCTGAGGTCCTCAAAGAATAAAGTGTGGGTCGTAGGGCTAAATAAATGTTAATGTCATATCATTGTCAATCAACTAGAGTGGGGCACTGCAGAAAGAGAAAACCACTCTGATACCATTGATCTGAACTTAAACAGGAATGAAACAAATTACATATATAACCATAAATACAGAAATGCAACAGAAACAACACTTCATTTCACTAATATCAGAATATTCAAATATGCCTACAAACATAATGGAAATAAACTAGCTCGGGCAATGGTAGCTTATCTCTGAGAAGAGATGTGGTGGCTACATGCATCTGAACTTTGTGTTACAATGAGACTTCAAGACCTATTTATTATTAAGAAACAATGGAAGACCCTAAACAACCAGAAACCTAACCCTAGGAGATGAAGCGCCAAAACTATAGGCCCCGTTTGGGTAAATTAGTACATCAATTTCCTGGGGTTGTAACATTGGCATACAATTTCCATTTGGCTATCATAATACCTCGTTTTGAAGATTTCGAAGAGTGGGCCAAAAGCAAACGATTTAATTGGTTTGGGACTTTTTCAGTCTCTTTGTTTTCCCTAAAAACATCATTTATAGCCTCAAAACGGCTCTGGAAGTTCAGGACCCAAAAAAATGCCAAAAATAGTAAATTGTGCTACAATTAAGGAAACTAAAAAACTGAAAAAGACATTGTTGGGGGTCCAAGTGGAATAGGAGGGTGGCCACCAATATCCACCTAGATCATATGTCCTTTGATATGTATGAATGAATCTGGTTGCATTTCACCTTTAGATGGATGACAAACTTACTTCATCTTAATGCACAAGTCTGTAGAAATGTCTTAGCCCAATTTAATGTGACAATTAATATATTTAAGCCCGGGACTGAGGTAGGAGGCTTGGTTACTTCTTCAAATGATTGAAGCTTCTTTCCAATAGGAGTCTTGACTTTCTTTGAATGTGATTGTGGATATACTTTATTCAAAGCACTTTATGCCTAGAACTTTTGATTCCTCATTTAGGGTGACTGTAGTGATATTTAGTTTCGCCCCAGGTCATAGGAGACTCATCTCCTTTTTCTTATAGTGAATTTTCCAAACATGCCTATAAGTCTTAAACACTTCACACTAGCTTGCCTTATCATAGAGTTTATTTCTTGATTTCAAAAAGTACCCATATGAAATTCAAATCTCTGAGTTACCAGATTTCAGACTTCTTTTAGTGATGATTTCATTCCTTGTAGAATGTGCTCAGGACTTCAATCCTTGGCTTGATGGACTCAGCCTTCTTTGGGCTGATTACTTATCCTTTCGGTCCTCTTAAACAAATACTTTAGGCCTTCACTTTTCATATATATGTTTGTGATCCTATTACATTGGTTAGGGCTTATTTACAATGCCCAAAATTTTGTTATACTTCTTTTAGTAGCTTGGTAGCCATATCAAACTTCTTTGTCATGATTAGTAGCCTTTGTGATCTCTTTCTTGCCCTTTATGCAAATGAACCTTGCTTTGATACCATGTTAAAAAAATCTAGGGCATCATATTTCTTAGTTCTTGACATTTACTTGTGAATATTATTATATACTTATTAGTTCTTTTTTTCTTATTTATATTCTTCTTTCATCAAGATAAATGCCAAATTTTAAAATCACAAAAGACACAAGATGTAGGCACACATCTAGGGCAAAATCCTAAGTAGGGGAAAAGCCAGTGAGTAACTCTTCCTCAAGTATATTCAAATCCCAGTGAGACAACCAAGACACTTAACCTAAACCTCTCTCCATCCATCAAGTTAGCCTTGAAGTAGTCTTCTTCCAAAATTGATCTTCAAGAATAAGAGATCCTTATTCAAACATAAAACAACTTCAGGTGCTGCAATTACAGGGAGAAACTTTGGTCCTGCAATCTGTAATGATATAAAATTTTGACCTATGTAATTGTGAAGAATTTTGATCTTGATTTTATGTCATGTTTAAATACCTTGTTGTCTTGTATATGATCTAAAACCAAACTTTTTTGCACTTTTAACTTTGTTGCATGTGGTCCATACGAACTTGTTGATTTGTTGTACATTTGGTCGACTTCACTAGGGTATATATAGCAATTTATGTCTGCCCATTGAGCTGACATGTCCAGTAGGAGAGGCCGACTTGTAGAAGATGAGATTAAAGCCAAATTTGAAGAGCTTGAGGTCGACATGATGGTGGAGGAGTTAACATGACTCAATCAAGTTCTTTCTTTAATACAATGATCCCAAAAAGGGTTTACATAATTAAATTTGACTTTGACTCAACAAAAACCTAGAATACATAATGAGTGATTTAACCTATTGACCATTGACCCAAGCATGAAACTCATGCTTTAATAAGTCAATTTAATAATAATAATAAATTTATTTTGACAAATATTTCAAAAATAGAATCAAATTACTTTTCTTCTTCATAATAATTACACTAAATCTTTCCTTCCTTACTATATGTTTATTATTTACTATTACAAACTACGCTAGTATTTTGTCCAGGGGCGATAGAAAGCGAATAAGCTTTATGTTGAGGGAGTTTTCAATAGATAGCAACAGAGATAAAATAAGGGAAAATGTCTTGCTCGACAAAGGATGGCAAGGAATAAACTAAATTATAATAAAGTTTAAATTTTTGCTATTCCTCCACTTTTCAATGATTAGATAAAAAAGGTGAACTACCATCCAAAGAAAGACTAGAAACTGGTGGGTTGTTGCCAAACATAAATCATGAATCAAAGGTCTTTTGACAAAGGAATCTTGGGTTCACCTCTCTCTTTTTTTTCGCAATGAAGATGCATATTGTGTTTCAATTCAACGTTAATGGATCCATCCCCTTCTTCTAGAGTTCCAATAATTTTAAATGTGAGCGATAAGACTGATTTCTTCGTGACTCAAACGCCCCATGCCTCAAAAGAAAGTCTCCATAACTGGGGACCTGAACAACATTTACGAAGTTTTGAGGCCACACTTGTTTTGTTGGTTCGGGGCAGAGAAAAGATACTACCAACTAGTGGGATATAGAATCTCTTTTCCTCTTGGAGCTAATTGGTGCGCCAACATTACCTACAATATAGATTCTTGATAATGTTTTAAACCGATTCTAAGGCCATTTGCATGCTATTGAAGGCCTTTTGAATGCATGGCCTTCACGTTCAAATCTCTTTAAATTTCACATGGGCAACATGGTGACAAGTGAAACAAATTGGTACAACCATAATGTTCACCAAGCACAACCTTAATGTTCACCCATTTTTACTGCCCTAAAATCCTTAAATCCACAATGGTTGCTAATTACAAAACCACACAATAGTCACTCAATTCATGTGTTACAAGTATAATTTAATTTGCAACAAGACAATCATGTAATATTTCCTACCTTGCTAAATCAATTCACATAACTTTAAATATGGAATCATGAATAGGAGAACACGAATTATAACACCATATCATTTTTTCCTTAATGGCTATTAATATTCCACCATATCATTTTTCAAATCATTTCATGGCCATATCACCCAATTAACATAATCATGGCCTTTTTCAATAAAATAAACCCGCCTTTATTGCTATTTCTTCTTGTGAAAACCTTTTGATAGAAAATCAAGCTTCATGAATGTTATGAAAAAAATGTACCTCTTTCATTCTTGTTGTTACGATTCCACTCGACATGTTCCATTTATACTTTTTTTTCATTTATTATATGAAAAGGCGTTACATTATGGCACTTATATATATATATATATATATATATATATATATATATATATATTTATTTATTTGTCCTCTTCTTTTTAAAGCTTCTATATGTATTCTCTCTTCATTCTATATGGAGAACCTCTCAATGCCTTTGTCGGGGATCGAGCCTATGCTTTCCATTCCTCCTTTCCAAAGAATTATATTGTAGTATCTATAATCAATATCCCGCAATGCTAGTCTTTGGAACCCATATAGTATTGAATCTAAGAATAATATCAAATCCCACTATTCTCAAAAATTGCAAGGCAATCTTTCTCTTGTTGCTATAATTGATGTTTCACTTGACTTACCACATAAGCAGTTACTTTTATTTTTCATGGTTCAATTGCACTTTTAATAAGTAGAAACACTCATGAAACTTTCTCAAGACAACACCATTTTTTGAGTATTTTAATACTACATTTGTGTTGCTCTTGTATGTATTTGTTTACTTTGCATAGATAAAATGAAATCACTACATGCTCCTTTCCTATAAGCGATAATGCTCAAAAGTTACCAACATACTATGTTATACAATTTTTCACTATGGTTCTTCATGTGAATTTAGCTTCTCTTCAAGTCATGAATTGTGTTGTACAATTTTTCACTATGGTTCTTCATGTGACTTTAGCTTCTCTTCAAGTCATGAACTGACGAGAGGAAGCCCTAATTTTTTTCTAGGGAAATTTCCCTTTACAATGAGCAATAAATTGTAGCCTTCGGATATGCTTGTTTCTTATGCTTAGACTAAATTCAAAGCACTAACAAAGCCAGCGCCGAAGATCTTGAATTCACAATATTTTCATTCTCCAAGTGTGTTTCCTATCTACTTTGTAGTAATAACAATTACCATTTGCTCGATGGAACAACTCTTTCAACCTACTTTTCACATGTCCATCTATGGTTCCCATATGCTGCCTTTACACAATAGAGAGATCGTGGTCGTGGCCATGGTTCTGATACCAAAATGTTATTATAAGGGCAGCAATGAAGAAATATTTCCACACAAAATCAGATAAGAACAATAAAATAGCTTTCAAAATCCTATTTTATTAATTACAATAAATAGAAACAACAAAATGGTTCTAAACATCACATTTTATTAATTACAATACTAATACAGCACACCCTCACTTTTATCAATCTAATACCTGAGGTCTTGTAATATGACAATAATGTGCCTTAAACAAAATTTTCACTCTGACTAATTGCTTCAACCATCTCCATACCTATCTCCACAATACATCCATGAATATCTCTATAAATATCTTAGTTGATTTTATGTGATTTCCATCTCTAACTTCTCTCACTGTCGTCATAGAAAGACTTTTAGAATAAGTGAATATAATATATAAAAATAATATAAATGATAATAATTATAATAATGATTAATTAAAAAGACATGTCCCTTATTTGTGAAAGGGCACTTTGAGTAGTATATAAGTAGGGCCCTCATTTGTAAGTAGCTATACATTTTATATATATATAACGTGTATCTTCAATGAGCATCTTTATATTGTTAGTGTTTTGGTGTATTTAACTTGTGAGTATGAATTTTGTTCGTTATAATGGTATCAAAGTCATTTGATCCTCTAGTTATTCAATTGTTACACAAAATCAATCTAATCTAACTTTTGGCCATCAACTTTTCCTCAAATTTATTGTGAGACTTTTAACCCTAAAAGATTTTAGAAAGTTTCCAATTTTCCATTAAACCATTATCCATATATATTTAAAAAAAAAAAAACAAAATCACATAGCATCGTTCCGGCGTTTTCCTTGCCACCAATATTCTCTTGTTGAACGCCTTACACAGCACTTGCACAGTGTCACAACCTATGTTTGTGCCTTCTGTCCACATCTTCGTCGTTGTTTGCATACATAGCAGAAGCCATATTTTTGAAAGCATTTTTGTCACCATTTATAAACAGAATGGCCATTTTTTTAACGTGCCATCTTAGCTCTGCTACAAAAATTGAGTTGTGTAATTGAATATGTGAAGGTGGGCTAAGTATTTCGGAATATGATTATTCAATATTAAATTCATTGTGTAATAAAGTTAGGGAAGATTATACGACTGTGTTTATCATAGCTATTCCAGCGTGGCACGTGACCCATTAGGAGAGTCATGTTATCATTCAAGTTTGAAGAAAACATATTATATTAAAAGGTTAAATTATAAAAGATTAAAAAAATATCCATAATATTTGAAATTTGTTAACATATATTAAGTAAAGAATATGAAAAAAATTAAAAAAATAAAAATATGTGTATTATTTGGATTTTTTTAACATATCTTATCTATATTATTTGGAATTGTTTAACATATATTAAATAAAGAATATGGAAAAATAAAAATAAAAATGTCTATTTTATTTGAATTTTTTTAACATATTTTAAATAAAGAATATGGAAAAAGTCTAAAAAAATAGTTGATATATATGAGATTTTTTTGAAACCTATATATAAAGAGTTATCTAAATTCTTTGGATCTATCAAGTACTGAGAGGAATCAAATCTCTATGAAGTGCATAGTTTAGATTGAAAAGATATTTGATCTCTCTTAGCATTTGGTAGACCCGAAGTTAAAATGGATCTAAATTGCGTGCTAATAAATTAATATTCTTAACTCATTAGTTAAAATAAAGAGAATTCAAAAGAAAAATAGTGAAATATTAATAATTTATAAAAGAAAATTGTTAAAGATTAATAACTTGTAATATTTATTGGAAATTATTATAAAAATGATTAATATTAATAATTAATATATAAGAGATTAATAATAATGGTAATAATAGAAGAATTGTTGCAGAGCGCGCCATCAAGCCCTTGTTAGGTCAAGACTACTTTCGCACATCGCCTTCAGCTCTCTGCCATGGCCCCTTCAGAAGCTTCACCGGAGGTGGTCGTTGCTCAACAGACATTCTCAGATCTGGTAAGTCCTTGCCACCCCAAAGACCTCGCCTAACAATTTCCAAGTTCGTGAAGAAGCTTGATGTTTTGGAGGAAGTCAATCTCCCCCCAGCTCTGCCTCGTATGGCTGCTCTTGCACTAGCAAAACGAGGACTCATTGGGCAATTTATTGGACTCCGACCATCGCCGAAAACAGTTCAAACATGAGTTGAAAGAAATTGGTATGATAAAATACAAGGCAAAATCTCCATTCGATTTTGTGGAAAATGGTACTTCACCTTTCATTTTGAAACTAGAGAAGACAAAGACTTGATATTCAGGAATGGACCCTATTTCATGGATTCAAGAGGGATATATCTCAACAAATGGACTCTGGATTTCGATCCCGAGTTGGATATTCCGAGCGTTGTCCCTGTGTGGGTTCGGCTTCCACATCTCCCTCTCCACTGCTGGGGAGACGAATCAGTCCGAGCTATTGGGAATGCTGTGGGCAGATACATTGATCGCAGTGAACCAAAAGACAATATGCAGGCTTGTGCCCGCATATGCGTAGAAGTGGATCTCGGCAAAGGACTTCCAGAGGCCATCAAGCTCAAGGTGGACAATTGGACCCACATTCAACAATTGGACTACGAACAGATTCCCTTCAAGTGCAAGGTATGTCATGAATATGGACATTTTGCTAATCGATGCACTAAACTAGTTGATGTAGAGAATACTTTGCAAGATGAATATTGGGAAATAGTCAAGAAAAAGAAAGCAGACCCAACCCCCAAGTCAAACCATGAAGCTGGCTCTTCTCGTAATCCTCCCATTCCATTCTCCTCGTCGCTCTCTCATTCCTCACTTCCTTCGCTGGACCAGCCCCATCCCAAACCACCTCCTTCGTCCTCCAATCCTTTCGACATCCTTACTCCCCCAGAGGAAAATCCCTCTCCTGGCTCAAATCGATGCCCTTGAATCTCCTCTCCCTCTGATTATCTCCTCCACCCCCCCTCCTAATCCACCCTCAGCAAGAATCACCAGAAACAACTCAAATGAGCATGGGGCAACTTTAGACACTCAAAAGAGAAATGGGCCAGGAAGGAAATCCGCCAAGCAGCAGAGAGATGAAAATACCCATAAGGATATAGGCATGGGCACCCAGAACCCCATAGAGTCCTACATCATGGGACAAATCGACAAAGATACGGCAAACAAGGAGCAGGAAGGGCGAGCAACTCTTCGTAGCCTCCACATGAAATGATGAAAGTCCTCTCCTGGAACAGTAGGGGACTAGGGCACCCCTCCAAAATAACTGCCTTAATAGATCTAATAAATCAAGAGAAACCAGGAGTTGTATTAGTTCAAGAAACAAAGCAAGGGTAGCAAGAAATGAAAAAAATCATAGCATATCATAAACAGTACAAAGGCAGCGTTTGTGAATCAAGAGGAGCCTCTGGGGGAATCGCAACGCTTTGGGACCAAAACACTTGAAGTCTCACAGCAGAAACAATCAACCAAAACTGGATAAAGACGGTTCTGGAGAGCACTACAAATAATCAAAGGATAGCCATTTATAATGTTTACGCTCTAAACCATTATAGAGACAAGGAGCAATGCTGGGGCACACTTAAAGAAAATATGGATGAAGAAGAAAATAACAACATTATTCTGGAGGGAGATCTAAATCTCATTTTTCACTCCAATGAGAAGCGAGGAGGCTACTTCTCTTCAGATCCATACAGAAACCAGGTGGAGACTATCATGCAGGACTGTGACCTTATTGATGTAGTCCCAAAAAACTGCAGATTCACTTGGAATAATTGCAGGTTATGGAAAAAAAATATTATGGAAAGGTTGGATAGAATCTTGGTGAATGTTTCACTTCTCTCCACTTTCTCTGCAGCTTATGCCTTCATCCATCCCTCCACAACTTCAGATCACAACCCCACATTTCTGACTCTTGAAACCCACTACTCATTGGAACCTATTCCCTTTAAGTACAGTCCTTTGTGGAATGATAACCCAACAGTCAAAAGTATTATTCAAAGTAGTTGGCAGCAACACATAGAAGGATTGTCAAGTTATATCTAGGAAAGCAAAATTAAAAGAGTCAAACATGCACTAAAAGACTGTGCAAAAAACTGCTACACTGAGCCGAAAAAAGAGAAAAGAGAGATCAAAGCCAAATTGGAGGATCTCCATAGCACAATTGAGAGGCATGGATATCAGTAGGAAGATAAAAATCGTGAAGATAAACTCTATTTCCAGCTATATCGTATTAATAGAGAAGAAGAGCAGAAATGGAAAATTAAGTCTAGGCAGCTATGGCTGAAAGGAGGAGATAAAAATTCGGTTTTTTTCCATAAGCAAACTACAGCCCAGAAAATTAGGAACAACATTACATCTATCGTTGATAGAGAAGGCAATCTACAAACCAGCCAAGGTATTATCAAGCAGGCAACTTTAGATCATTATAGAGAACTTCTAACAGAAACTAAGGAAGAGAAAGACTATTCAGACTTGTTGTAATACCTTCCAAGTGGGATCAGCAAAGAAATCAATGGCAACTTGAGTAAGGAGATAGAAGAAGAAGAAATAAAAGGAGCCATCTGGGCTCTCCAACCAAACAAAACTCTTGGACCGGATGGCTTTCCAGTCTGCTTCTACAAAGCTCACTGGGGCATTATTAAAAAGGATCTTATCAAAATGATGAAATGGATCCAGCGCAAAGGGAAAAATGGAGGTTATACCAACTCCACCTACCTAGCCCTCATTCCCAAAGAGAATCGCCCCACGACCTTTTCCCGCTTCCGGCCCATTTCTCTTTGCAACTCCTCTTACAAAATCCTCACAAAAATCTTAGCTACTCATCTCAAACCTCTCCTTCCTTCGCTCATATCTGAAAACCAAGGTGGTTTTCTGGCCAACAAGCACATCTCTGATTCAATCCTCCTTGTTCAAGAAGCAATTCATTCCAGTCATTCCAGAAAAGAAAAAGGGTTCATCCTGAAGCTGGATTTGACCAACGCTTTTGATAGGGTAAGGCACTTCTTCCTTATCGTTGTCCTTAATAAAATGGGTTTTGCTAAGCCCCTCCTTGATCTCATCAAGGCCTGTATCATGGGGCCTTGGATTTCCCCCCTTGTCAATGATAGACCTGGACCTCCCTTTCAATCTTCGAGAGGGTTAAGACAAGGTTGCCCTCTCTCCCCTTACATGTTTATCTTGATGGCGGAATCCTTCAGGAAAGCTTTAGATTACAAGAGACGAACTGGTTTCATCACTAGCATAAAATTCGAGAACGGAGTCAAAAACATAAACCATTCCCAATTTGTGGATGACACTCTGTTAATTGGAGGGGCATCTATCACAATAGCTCGTCGATTCAAAACTCTTCTGGACAAATATATGAGTTATTCAGGAGGCATGATTAATCATTTAAAAAGTTGCATCTATGGTTGGCATGCAACAGCCCAAACCCTTCATAATATAGCCAATACTTTTGGGGTCCCTTGCAAATTGAATTGGGATTGTTTCACCTATCTGGGAATGCCTGTGAGCATTGGGCCCTTAAAAGCTGAAATCTGGGACACAATTATAGACAAAATGAAGAGGAAAGTGCAGCAGTGGGGTTCTACATGGCTTAACCCGGCAGGCTGCCTTGTTCTTCTAAAATCAGGGCTCTCATCTCTTCCACTCTACCAATTCACTCTAATGCAGGCCCCAGCCATATTCCATAATAAAATGGAAAGTATTCTTCACCATTTTCTCTGGCAAGGGGGGAAAAACGAAAAAAAGAAGTTCAATCTTGTTAACTGGAAGCAAGTAATTCAAGGCCAGGATTGTGGAGGACTCGGAATCAGATCTCCCAAGCTCTCAAATTTGGCTTTTGGAGGCAAGATTGTGTGGAGGCTAATCAGCGAGCAAACGACATGGTGGAAAAGAGTTTTAGAAGTCAAATATCTAAGCTGCCCAAGACAGTAGCTCTTGGACTGTGAAATACATGTTAGAAACAGTTCAAAAATTTGAAAACTATGCAAAAAGTAATCTCTTTTTTGGCTCAAAACACCTCCAAAGTCCCCAAGGGAGGCAGTCGTATCAAAATTGGAGCAAACAAAATTATAGGGAATCAATCTATCAGTAGTCAACCAAGTATGGATAAAATCCTTCTCTTTCTTTGCAATAAAGGAATTCATTATCTGGACCAAATATCGCAATGGGACACTCGCAGATATGGATGGGATGGGCTTTTCCACCCATACCCCTATATCTTAAGGAGAGCTTTAACATTCTGTTATATACCTAGGGGGGATAATATGGGGTACCAAGGGAGGTACCCAAGGTAATAATGTAATAATGGGATGGGTCATAGTAATAAATAAGGTGGTTAACCCATGTCATGTAAGGGACCACAAGTAGTTAATAATAATGTAATGGGCCCATGGTATTAGTTGATGGTATGAGGAAACCATGGTAATGATGCATGGTATTGTATGTATGAACCCTATATAAAGGCTAGAGACTCCACATATGAAGATGAAGAGAAGTATTCTTGTATGAACAGGCATATGGCTTGTGGAGTGTTCTCCTTCCTTAAGGAGTGAATGTATGGTGTTGTCCTACCATAAGGGTTTTGATAATAAAGAATCATTTCATATTATTTATGGATTTCTTTGCATTATCTTATACTTTTATATCAGATCTATAATATTCTTGGGTCAGATCTACAACAATTGGTATCAGAGCTACAACAATTGGTATCAGAGCACTTTCTTGGGCAAACCGTGGAGAAATTTTTTTTTTTTCTTCATTTTTGCAGGGTTTTTGGGGCGGTGAGTTGCAGGTCAGATCTGTACGTTTTGGTGAAAGATCTGTAGAATCTAATTGCAGATCTATATTCCTTGTGAAAAAATACCCAAATTCAAAAAAAAAAAATCAGTTGAATCGGAATCCGGATGAAGGAGATATCGTTGATCTAAAAATCAATGGGGTTGCAGACAATTTTCAGGGCAGCGAGTTTTGCGGCGCAGATCTAGAAGTCCTGGTGCTAGATCTGCAAGATCTAATTGTAGATCTGGAATATTTGGGAAAAAACACATGATTTCAAAAAAAAAATCAGTCGAATCGGAGTCCGGATGAGGGAGATATCGCTGATTTAAAATCAGCTCTTTTTGCAGAAATTTTGGGTGACGCCGGGAGCGTAGCAGCGCAGATCTGGAATTCTAGTGCCTGGATCAGGATTTTTATCACATGGGCAGATGCAGAAAGGTTGTTCCATTTCCAAAAACAGGTTATAATAGAGATTCTGAGTAATATTGACGGATTTGTGGCCATTTCAAATTTTCGCCAAGTTTTTTCAAAACCCTCTTCATGGCTTCTAGCAAGGCTCTATTATTTACAGGAAAAGATAATGGTCCTACTATTGAAGAATACATAAAACAACAAAAGTCAGCATGGGAAAAAAATTGGAGGAATTCATGGTGGTTTGGTTTCAAAGATGAGGCTTACAAATGGTATCTCTCACTTGATAACAAACAGTTGACCAAACTCTCAGATGCAGAATTTGAAAAAGTCCTTTTAGACAAATGGTCTCGTACTAGAAAAAAGGAGAATGAGCCACGTAAAGGGTTATTTCCTACTGGTATATCTTTATTGCAGGTTCATGGATTGATTCAGAAAGAGAAAATCATTGTTTCTATCAATCCTAGTTGTAAACATAATTTTATCAGTGTTAATTTGGCAAAAAAATTGCAAGTCCCAGCAAAACAAATTGAACATACTCAGGTTGATGATAAGGATGTTCAAATCTATATGGATTTGAAGCTTTCTATGGATAAGTATGTGTTTCATGGTGATTTTTATGCTTCAGATACGAATAACATGGATGTTGTTTTGGGATACCCTTGGATGGAATTAGTGGGTATTACCAATATTAATGTGCAGAAGAAATTCCTGAAGCTTTGGTATAAAAAGAAGAAAATTACATTACAGGATATTTCCATTAATAAGCAGGTAGAGTCCAAGGAGGCTGAAGCAGAAGATGTTCAAGGGACTAACATATCAGATGATGAGCCTTTGATGATCGACAATCAAACACAAACAGAGGCTGCAGAAGAAAAGGTTACAAGTGATGATACATCAGAGGAGGGCTCAGTGGTTGAAGTCATATTAAAAGAAGAAGACACCACAACAAGCACCACAGCAGGGTGAAGTCAAGCAAAAGCCATCGTGGGTTAAAACTTCAACATATCATCACCCACATCACCCCGCAAGACAACCATCATGGAAACCAAGTAGTCACATGATGGATAGAAAGGAGAGACGATCCACCTACTACACATCAACACAGAAGAGCTACCACGGTCACCTTCCATCTCAAGCGAGCAAGGCACCAGCGAGATCGAGGGTTCACCTTTCTCTTGGATGGCTAGATGCACGTGCATGGTATCAGTGGACTACTCTTTTGAGTAGATCTTATTATTTGTGTTCTTCCCATGTTTCGGGGACGAAACATGCTTAGGGGGGTGGAATGTTATATACCTAGGGGGGATAATATGGGGTACCAAGGGAGGTACCCAAGGTAATAATGTAATAATGGGATGGGCCATAGTAATAAATAAGGTGGTTAACCCATGTCATGTAAGGGACCACAAGTAGTTAATAATAATGTAATGGGCCCATGGTATTAGTTGATGGTATGAGGAAACCATGGTAATGATGCATGGTATTGTATGTATGAGGCCTATATAAAGGCTAGAGACTCCACATATGAAGATGAAGAGAAGTATTCTTGTATGAACAAGCATATGGCTTGTGGAGTGTTCTCCTTCCTTAAGGAGTGAATGTATGGTGTTGCCCTACCATAAGGGTTTTGATAATAAAGAATCATTTCATATCATTTCTGGGTTTATTTGCATGGTCTTATATTTTTGTATCAGATCTATAATATTCTTGGGTCAGATCTACAACAATTGGTATCAGAGCTACAACACATTCTTCAAGCTCATCTCCACAACATTGCCCCCATAATAAAAAATGATATCGACAGTTTTCGATGGGATCCTACAGGCTCCAACTACACAATTCAAGCTGGCCACCATTACTTATGTAACAAAGAATATCCTGCTCCTGCTTGGACTTATTGGAAAATTCCTTGTAAATCTGAGGCCATCCCCAAAATAAAATTCTTCATCTGGACCCTCTTGAAAGGGAAAATTCTCACTACTGATAATCTGCAAAAGAGAGGTATGGCAGGACCTTCGCAATGCCCAAATTGTAAAGAAGCAGAAGAAACCATCCAGCGTCTCTTTATTGCCTGCCCTTTTGCAATTTCTTGCTAGAAAGAAATATTTCCCAACGATTATCTTCCATGGAATTCCCAAAACTCCATTAGCGAGGTTCTGAATCTATGGAAGAAGAATTATCCTTGGCAACATAAGAAGAACAATAAATCCGAAAGGGTTTGGGATGCCCTCCCCTATGCCCTTCTGTGGAAAATCTGGTTGGCAAGGAACCGTATGATCTTCCAAAACAAGGAAACCGTCATAAGGCATCTCTGCAGCAAGGCCAAAAGTTTAACGTTAGAAACCATTTTTGCCAAAAATCTGAAGAAAATTGATGTCGCTGGCCTATGTGTTGAGGAAAAGGATATTATTGGCTATTTGCTAGATAAAAGCAATAGCAATCAAATTGAAAGTAATTCTAGCATCCAGTCCAGCATCCCCAAACATAATTGGAAAATAAGAAACAAAGAAGAATAATTTTCAAGCTGGCTCCGAGGCAGTAATCTCCACTATCTCTTCTTCGATGGAGCTTTTAAATCCAACCCAGGAACAACAGGTGCAGGCAAAGTCATCTACAATCCCAATGGTAGCATTATATCCACTAATGAATGGGGACTGGGCTCCTTATCCAACAACAAGGCAGAAGCTCTTGCCCTCTATCAAGGTCTAAATCAACTCCAAAAGTTTGGAATTAGAAAAGCGTTGATTTTTGGAGACTCTGCCACAATCATCAGTCTCATGGTTTGCAATCGAAAGGCATCCAATATCTTCCTTCAGCAAACGATTAACAGGTGTCAAGCTCTAACCCGTCAAAACATGGAACTTAGATTTTTCCATGTGCTCCGCTCTCTCAACAAAGAAGCCGACATGCGTGCCAACAGAGCTTGTTGCAAACCCAAAGGAAATCTTCTCTGCAATAATACAGAATCCCATCATCATCTCCCGTAATCCTTTCCCTCATCATGATCTGTGGTAACTCATCTGACCCTGTCCTCCGCAGCATCTTCATGGGATTCTCTGACAGACATCTGCATCTCTCTTCTTCCATCAAATCTCTGATTAAGATCTTCTCTCCTCCCATCTGTCCTGTCGCCCCTTCCGCTCTGCCCCGATTGACTCGACTCCTTCACTCTTGTGACTCCCTCCTTCCCTCTCTCGTGATCCCACGCCTCCTCTTCCGTGGTCTTCATCTTATAAATTCGAGCATCCCCCCTCAACCCAGTGCTCAGTTTTGTTCACTAGTTTTTTACGTGATTCTTTGCATTTGTTCCTCGACTCCCAGCTTGGCTAGGACCTCGGTCTCCGCTGTCTCCCCAGCTCGATGCTTCTTTTTGCTTCTCCCTCGCCTGCATTCCCCTTTGCTCTCTGATTTGCGCTCTGTCCTCAATCCTTTTCCGCGGCGCCCTCCTTTTTTCTCCCTTTCTTCGTCTTAAAAGGATTATCCTCTCAGTTCCTTTGCTCACCAAGATGTTCTCCTTTATAGTCCTTCTTCTTCCTTATCTTCGTCGGCTAGACAAAACTCCTTAAACATTCCAGGTCTTTCTCATCCCAAGCAGAGCACTAAGGCAGCTCCCAACATCCACGATATGGCAAGATCTGAAGACTGCCTGCATTGTGCTGATCTACAGGCGGAATTGGAACAAATCCGCGTGCATCAAAAACTTTTGGACGCCAAAATAGATTCCCATGCCACACTGACCAACGAAAAATATGAAGCAGATATCAATTTATTTCTACATAGAGTCTCCTCGCTCCAGACACAGTTTAACGATCTGGCCAATAAATGCAGCCATGTCCAGGAATCAATCGAAATCCTGAAGTACATGATGGAGAAAAGGAATGCTCCCAACACCAGTTCTTCAAGCCTCAGGAATGTTGAAGTCGATAGCAAACTAGAAGATTCAACAGCACATCAGATCAACCATGTTAGCATAGATTAAAGATGTGTTGCAGATATTGCTTACTTCTGTCTCAGTTTGTTAGAATTTTTACTTACTCTTGTTTTCCAAAAGTAAAAAATGACAGAAGCAAAGGGAAATTTTGTCTTCCCAATCATCTCCTAGCTTTGCCTTTGAGCTTAAAACTTTGTATTACAAGAGCTCAGTCTCCCTATTTTTTTTTTGGAATACAAATAGCAACCGATTATGTTAAAAAAAATAATAATAATGGTAATAATAAACTTATATAAGGGTCAAAATATAAATTTGAGAAATTAAAATTCAAAAATTAAATTAAATTAAAGATATGGAAAAATAAAAATTTATATAAAATATTATTATGGCCTATCTAATGCTCATAGGAGATAATTTAATTGGTCATTGCCATGTTATAAAGTGATGTAAACAATGAGATTCAATATTCAAATCTCCATTGAGTCAAATCAATAAAAAAATATATGGAATAAGGGAGAGATATTGTAGTGTCAATAAATGAGTGTAAACATTTAAATGTTGTCTCAATTAATAATAAAAGGTTTTTAACCATGCATATTTAAGACCATTTTACCTTCTATATTAGTAGCAATTGCTCCAAAAATGCAAAAAGGTGCCAATAGGACTTTTTAAATTGAAAAAAATGTACTTTGGCTTCCATAATCAAGCAAATAATCATTGATAAAATAAATTTGAGTTTTTTAATGTTTTAAAAATTATATATATGCGATTTATTTTGGTCTAGCAGTGTTATCGTAAATTTTGTTGAGGGGGATTGAGATTTTTTCTTTTGGCATTTATATCTAATGCCAAGGAGCCCATAGTTAAATCCATTAGTTAGTAACTTATGTCTTGACCTGTTGTTTATGAGTTTGAGTCAATCCAAATGTAGTTGATAGGTAGGCAAACTTAAAGCTGAGTTAATTTTCCTAAGAATGGACTAAACAAATTGACTGAAGAGTAAAAGGACTTATTATCCAACAACTACTCATCCAATGTTAATGCTATCCATTCGAAAGTGTAAGGCACTTTAGAATCAATAATTATGCTCAATTCGCAATTCAGGACGAGTTTGTTATACTTTCTTATGTTCTTGCAGGTCGAATTTGAGGAGGGTTGATTACGATCTTTTGGGCATGGTTCTATGGTATGCTTTTGTGTCAAGGCCGAGTTAAAACAGTGCTTTTATCTCTATTAATGGAGGAAATAATGGTTAAATGAAAACCTGCACCAATAATCAAGTGTGTGAAGACATTTTTCTAAGGCTTCTTTGAAGAAAATTGTAAATCTACATGAGCATGTGCAAATCATGCCGCTTTGTATTAGTTGCACTGAGAGTGAAGAAGAATGTTGGGCTTCCTATTTGTGTGATTATATCAGTCAACTCACATTGTTGCTTGTTCCTTGAAGACCTGAACCGAAGCGCATAACTTGTTCTTGATATTTGGAATCTAGGAAGTCACATAGGCATTGTCGAAGATCTGAAACAGTTGTCTGTAAGTTGTTCTCAATGTGTTTTTTCAAATATGGTAGCAATTGCTTGGTTGCGATGGCGCACTAGAATGTTGTGATGGCGCACTAGAATGTTGTATAAGTAGTAGTAGAATCTTGGATGTTGGCCGAATCAATTATCGTGGTAGTGCATCAAGTGCAAAGCATACCCATGCGTCACAATTTTTGTAATTCATGCTTGTGCAATCATAGCAATGCATATAGGAAAGAGAGTGGGGAATGACATAGTGAATAGGCGCTCAATGGTGTATTCATTCACAAGGGATAGGGATATTGCAAGCCAATCAAGTGAGTTGTTGAATTTGAATGGGTTGAGTGCAAATTGGCACATGTGTTCAACCTTAATGCATGACTTTTGGAGAGTTGGAACGAAAGAGGAATGTTGGAGAGTTAATGGAGTGAAGATGACATCAGGGTCATAATTAAAATCACTACAGATTGATGTGGTTCGAGAGAAGAGGTGGTTATACTACAAAGAAAAGAGGAGATATTTGTAGGTTGATTTGGCATAACATAAAGTTGGACATCCTTGTAGTAGGGATCATTTTTAGTTTGTATTCAAGTGTCGTCATTAACGTGATTTACAAGCAAAGAATTCGTAATCCTTTTTAGAAGAATTGTGTCTTTTGACAATGATGATGTCCAATTTAGAAACCATTTGAGGTAAATAGTTGACAATAGTAGTGATGTCTTGGGGGAAGTTGATTGTATGGTCAATGTATTTGTATTGACATCCACGGGCATGAGTAACTTGTAGAATGGGGTTCACACATGCAATGAGCATTTCTTCAACTTGTGTTAAATTACGAAGGGAAAGTGGTTGTGTGTTGGGTTCCATGTTGTTCAAATGAGAAAAACGATAGGTAGACATAGAAAAGGCGAAGCAAAAGCAAGAAAGATTACCATGAAAAAGCTTGTTTTCATACATGGGTTTGATTCTTTGCATATTGTGCAAACATACATGGTATAAATTTTATCTATCCTTTGTCAAAAGTGACAGTGCTCATCATTGGGGGAAGGGGGGTTGTATTGGTTTTGAAGAAGGTGAGGTGAGTTGGTTTGCACATTTGGGGGAGCACTTGAGGTGGGAGGGGACGCAGTTGAGGAAGTAGGGTTTTTGCATTTTTTATAAAGTAGTCGTTGACATGCATTTATTGTATCCTGGTTTTGCGCATTAAGAAGACGTCTTTGTGTGCTTTTATCTGCATTTCCACTATTGCATGTCATATCTAAGCAAGAATAAATAATTTATTGTTAGATGGGATGCATAAGAAAATTACAGACAAGTATAAATGAGCTTTGTATGCATAGAAAATGAATTACGAGTCATTACATTTAAAATTAGTTTATATAATAAAGAAGAAAAGATAGCTTTGTTAAGAAAGTGGTGTGTCAATGACATGAGCATGTGCAAATCATGCCACTTTGTGTCAGTTGTACTAAGAGTGAAGAAGAATGTTGGACTTCCTATTTCTGTGATCATATCAGTCATCTCACATTATTGATTGTTCCAGAGAGAGCTTATTCCTAGAAGACCTAAACCGAAGCGCATAACTTTTTCTTGATATTTGGAATCTAGGAAGTCATGAAAGCGTTGTCGAAGAGCTGAAACAGTTGTCTATAAGTTGTTCTCAATGTGTTTTTTCAAATATGGTAGCAATTGCTTGGCTGCGATGGCGCACTAGAATGTTGTATAAATAGTAGTAGAATCTTGGATGTTGGCCGAATTAGTTATCATGGTAGTGCATCAAGTGCAAAGCATATCCATGCATCACAATTTTTGTAATCCATGTTTGTGCAATCATAGCAATGCATATAGGAAAGAGGGTGGGGAATGACATAGCGAATAGGCGCTCAATGGTGTATTCGTTCACAGGGGATAGGGGTATTGCAAGCCAATCAAGTGAGCATGTTGAATTTGAATGGGTTAAGTGCAAATTAGCACATATGTGTTCAACCTCAATGCATGAATTTTGGAGAGTTGGAACAAAAGAGGAATGTTGGAGAGTTAATGGAGTGAAGATGACATCAAGGTCATAATTAAAAGAAACTACAGATTGATGTGGTTCGAGAGAAGAGGTGGTTACACTACAAAGAAAAGAGGAGATATTTGTAGGTTGATTTGGCATAACATAAATTGTAGATGGGTTGAGTTGGACATCCTTGTAGTAGGGATCATTTTTTAGTTTGTATTCAAGTGTCGTCATTAACGTGATTTACAAGCAAATAATTCGTAATCATTTTTAGAAGAATTGTGTCTTTTGACAATGATGATGTCCAATTTAGAAACCATTTGAAGTATATAGTTGACAATAGTAGTGATGTCTTGGGGGAAGTTGATTGTATGGTCGTTGTATTTGTATTGACATCCACAGGGATGAGTAACTTGTAGAATGGGGTTCACACATGCAATGAGCATTTCTTCAACTTGTGTTAAATTACGAAGGGAAAGTGGTTGTGTGTTGGGTTCCATGTTGTTCAAATGAGAAAAACGATAGGTAGACATAGAAAAGGCGAAGAAAAAGCAAGAAAGATTACCATGAAAAAGTTTTGTTTTCATACATGGGTTTGATTCTTTGCATATTGTGCAAACATGCATGGTATAAATTTTATCTATCCTTTGTCAAAAGTGACAGTGCTCATCATTGGGGGGAAGTGGGTTTGTATTGGTTTTGAAGAAGGTGAGGTGAGTTGGTTTGCACATTTGGGGGAGCACTTGAGGTGGAAGGGGACGCAGTTGAGGAAGTATGGTTTTTGCATTTTTTATATAGTCGTTGACATGGATTTATTGTATCTTGGTTTTGCGCATTAAGAAGACGCCTTTGTGTGATTTTCTCTGCATTTCCATTGTTGCATGTCATATCTAAGCAAGGAGAAATCATTTATTATTAGATTGGAGGCAAAAGAAAATTACAGACAACTATAAATGAGCTTTGTATGCATAGAAAATGAATTACGAGTCTTTACATTTAAAAATAGTTTATATAATAAAGAAGAAAAGATAGCATTGTTAGGAAAGGGGTGTGTCCATGACATGCTTGTAAGTCTAAAAAGATACATGTTAGGTTTGTAGGAAAATACATTATTGTAGCATTAAATGTCGAAATAAATAAAGTGAGATAATCAAATTTTAGTTTTCTATTTGAACATGCTTGAGAGATAGCATGAATAGTTAAAAGGACAAACATTTAATTTATAGACATATAGACATTGTACAAAAAATAAATTGTTATTGTTACAGATGCTACTATTTATATTTTGTAAATTTGGACGGGGTAAACATGCGTATTTTGGAATTTTTGAACAAGTCTTTCAAAAAAATGGTGTACTACAACAACATGGAGATATTTTACAGAGCTATAGAACAATGAATTCTACAAAGATGATACTTCATCTACAAAATGGTAGTGGTCCTTGGTGCCATGAAGAAATATCAAAGGTGATGGATAACAAATTTTTGTGTAGCAGGCATTGCTTGAATGTCTTTGAGGACCTCTTTGCATGCAAAGTCATAATGAAGTTCCTCTTGGTTAACTGAATTGTTTGCAAACGCTCGACACCATTGAAAAAGTATGTTTTGATGGAAAGTGTTAGTAGGAAAAGGTGACCTGAAATTCTTCCACAAATTTCTTAGACATCAGATGGTTCGATAGAAAGAAGAAACAAGTCTTTTGTTGTAACACCCATGAGCTCATTTCCAACATCATTGAAAGCTATGACATTTTCTAAGTGCCCAGTGTGGTCATGTAATTCAATTCTAAGTTTGTAACGGTAGTCACATTTTGGGAAGTCATCGTTACATTTTGTACAATGCCACATATTGTTAGAATGATGCATCACTTTTTTCATGCATTGCTTGCCATTGAAACTCAACGGACATGCGAGAAAATAGAAATTGTCCATGTGAAGAGCAGTTACAATTGCACAAACAAAAACCCATATTGCTTTCTCAAAGACTTGCATGCAAGTAATGTCATGAATTGTCTTCCGTGCTTGGGCTCGCTTAGTAGCAACATTATAGTTCCTTCTCAAAGATGGAGAGAAAGCTTTGAATCCTATTTCACAGAACCATCTTTGAAGTTGTTGATTTTCTACATTGTTTGGATTTATGACAATATTTTTGGTGGTCATAGTCCCTATAGTGATTCCGTTGAATTCAGGTACACTACCTCCTTTCATTACAAGGATTGGCAAGTTGTCGGAAGAGCACAATTTAGCAAGCTTATTTCCTTCAAAGTCACAATGGTCTCCCCATAGTGTTACATCAATGTTAAATCCCAACATGTCCTTTAATGTGAGAGTTTTTCTAAGTGTTTTAGTTCCATCCCTTCGTTGAATTGTCGAGACAGGTGTGGTGGAACTAACCACAAAAGTAACACCAACATTGGTATTCGAGTTTGCAGACTTAATTTCATTGATAGTTTTGAAATGAAAGCACTGATAAGGAAAGGTTGCATCGTCTTGCAAACATGGCTTGATAGTGGATGCATGTTAATTTTAGATAACAATGGTATGTTCTAAGCTTAAGAGCAATTTACTTCAATTTTCTTATTAGCCCAATATCAATTTCCAGATTAGCAATCACATTAACATTGATAGTAAATGCAGATAGAACAAAAACAATATGCAGAAGACAAGCCAAGACAAGAGGACACAATATTTGGCGGATGTCAGGGAAAAACCTCAATGTGGGGAAAACCCTTTGATCAAATCTTTTTATTATTCTTCAAAAGTTCAGCACAGAGAGAGTACAATATACAAAATTCACTTGCCCAAACACAGTCAAATCTGTCCAGTCAAACTTTAGTCAACAAGATGCCCTAACTAGAAAGTCAACATTGGTCAACTTAGCATAATTACTCCTCCAAATCAGCTCAGTCAAAACCCAATCAATTCAGCCTCCAAGAACAGTCTGAATCAGCCCAAAACAGTCCAAAAAAAGTCAGTCAAACTCTGTCAATGCAAAGTCAAACTTGTGGTCAACGCTGGTCAAACAGCCCATAAAACCTCGAAATTTGTGCCAAGAAATGTGGCATGCCCAAACAAAATCTCCCAAAAAAACACAGTCAAGCAAGGTCAATTGTTGCTCGGTCAATGTTGGTCAAACTTGTTGCAACCCAAGAAAACAGAAAAGTACAGTCAACCCTATGCACGTGTGGAGGAGAGAAAGTTGCCCAGAAATCCATACAACCCAATTAAATGAGGAGAGAGAGATATGTGAGTGATGATGAGTGTCCAAATGAGGTAGATGCTCCTTCTATTTATATGCAACGTTGAGGATGAAAAGACATGACTTTTGGGCTTTTGAGCCTACATTAGTTTGCTGGCCGACCTTGACAATTTGTCCATAAAATAAATAAATTCATAATTCCATTTGTACATGTCAGAATAAGATGATCTTTAGATCAATCCTACACCTCTCAAAAAGAAGAATCCAATAAAAATAGCAGCTTCATCATATGAGCTATCCAAGGTCGAAATTGGCCCTAGATACCGATTTTAACACTTCCTCTCAACTAAGGAGAACTCCACCTGCCAAATCATCTGTCAATCTGTACCATCTCTGACATCCCTATTATACTATGCTCTGCTTTGTTGAACCATGAAGAAATAATGAAGATGAAAGGATCGAGTGTGTCATACCACTCCACTGACCCGAAGTCAGTCTCCATTGATCCCAGATCAATATCAAACATCCTACCATAGGGAGTAAGGTAGTACACGATGCATCCATCGATAGTACTATGGTCCCTATCCTCATTTCCCTACTCATTAGCCAAATGAGTGGTACTTCCCATGAGTCCCGGACTACATGGGTAGGATGTATCGGCACGAGAAGGTGAACCACTCATCCTACTCATATGCTTAGGAGAAGGTGAACCACTCATCTTATGCATGTATCAACCATCATGGGGTATCACAGGAGAAGGTGAACCACTCATCCTGTACACAACGCACCACTAGGGGAAGGTGAACCACTCAACCTATGGTTGTTCATCGCTCTAAGAAGTACCCCAAGTCCCCTAAAGTTCCCAGAGCTCAATATCCAACTCAAACGAGACCCTCATAAGAGGGTCTCTCCACAACTCCAAGTCGTTCACGGAAGGTTAAGAATTTGACCTTCCCCAGGAGCTTTGTAAGAATATTTGTAACATGTTTATCAGTCCCAATGTGATGGAGCCTTATTGCTCCTCGTTGATCATATCACAGATAAAGTGGTGCCTGATATCAATATGCTTAGAGAGGTCATGAAACACGGGATTATCAGAAAGACAAATCCCACTTTGATTGTCGCAGAAGATCACAGTGGCATCCAACACATGTCCAAACAGCGCACTAAAGAGCTTCCTCAACCAAACAGCTTCACAGGAGGCCATACTAGCAGCAATATATTCAACCTCAGCGGTGCTTAAGGCAACCGATTTCTGCTTCTTGCTCATCCACAATGTCGAAGCAGAACCTAGTGAGAAGCAACATATAGATGTGCTCTTACGATCCACCACATTACCAGCCTAGTCTGCATTAGAATAACCATGAGGCCTCACATTCCCTGCAGTGTATCTCAGTCCATAGGAAATTGAGCCCCGAAGATATCTCAAAAGATTCTTGGCAGCAATCCAATGTATGTGATGAGGCTCGACCATAAATTGACTCAACGTATTCACTGCAATGCATATGTCCAGACGGGAGTTCACTAAGAACATCAGGGACCCCACTAGTTGATGATACTGAGAAGGATTTCCCAAATTGGGCCCAGCAGCACTTCCACATAACTTCTTGAAGTTGAGTTCCATCAGAGTAGTCACAGACTTACAATCCACCATCCCAAATCTTTCAAGTAGCTTCACAATGTATTTTCCTTGATAAAGGAAAATCTCACCTGGCTTTTGCCAGACCTCCAACCCTAGTAAATAATGCATCAGTCATAGGTCCATCTCAAGTTCAGAAGCCAACTCCCTCTTGCATTAATGAATGAGAGGGTTTGCACCTGTCAGAAAGAGACCATCCACATAAAGTACCAAGATGAGAGATCTAGCATTCTCAACCTTAAAGTAAAGGTTCAGATCAGCTTCACTTGTTGTAAAACCCAATTTCATCAGATAGTTGTCTATCCTCTCATACCAAGCCAAGGGTGCTTCCTTCAGCCCATAGAGGGCTTTCTTCAACCTACATACATGTTTCTTTCGATCTTGGACTTCGAACCCCTCGAGTTGTTCTACATAGACTTCCTCCTTAAGTGAACCATGCAAGAAAGCGGTCTTGACATCCATCTAGTGTAGGTTTCATCATTGCGAGGCAGCAAGGGCTGTAATTGAACAGATGGTGGTATATCAGGCAACTGGTGCAAATATCTCACCATAGTCCACACCTCTTTTTTGAGAGAAGCCTCAAGCAACAAATCTGGCCTTGAACTTTTCAGCGCTTCCATCAGCGCCATGCTTGATCTTGTAGAGTCATTTAAATGTGACAAAAGATTTGTCCTGGGGTCTAGGGACCACATCTCATACATCATTCTTCATAATCGACTCATACTCTTTATTCATAGCATCCTTCCATACATGGTGCTTCACAGATTCTTTGAATGTGCAAGGCCCAGTTTGAATAATGGTGCTCATGGCAGTTAAGTACCCTTGGTATCTATTCAGCTTCTTACCTTCACGAAATGTCCCCCCTTGGTGCAATATGTCTCTCAACATCTTCGAGAGTTTCCCTAAGCCATGAGGGTCTCCTTTTTTAGGAGGAGGGCTAATGAGGAGGTGGATCAATGGGATCCAATGGTTCTTCAACATTGTGCATCGGCTCATCCTGTGTTTCTCACTGTTTTCTTGTATATGCTTCTTTGTCCTTCCTTGGAATAGGAAGGTTGTTAATCTTCCCAAGGGCAGCATCTTCATTGAATGTGACATCATGACTTATCTCCACTTCTTTTTTATCAAGCACATAGATCCTATATGCCTTGGAAGTTTCATTGTAGCCCACAAATGTTCCTTCTTCCCAGATGCATCCAATTTGCTTCTCTTTTCTTTCAGCACATGAAAATACACGGGACTACCAAAAATTCTAAAATGAGATACATGAAGTTTCTTACTGATGAAAACTTCTTCGGGAGTTTTGGAGTCCAATGCTTGATGTGGGCATCTATTTTGAACATACACGGAAGTATTGGCAAATTCTCCCCATAGGAACTTCGGAAGGCCTTGATCATGAAGCATGGCACGAGTGGCTCCTATAATAGAACGATTCTTCCTTTCAGCAACACCGTTTTGTTCAGGAGTATCTGCGATAGTAGTCTCCCTCTTAATGCCAACTTCTCTACAATAGTCATTGAATTCATTTGATTCATACTCGGTTCCATTAGTAGTTCTCAATATTTTGATCTTCTTCCTTGTTTGATTTTTGACCAAGGCTTTGAAAGAACGGAATCATGTGAACACTCCATCCTTCTTCTTCAAGAAATAGATCCAAGTTTTATGAGAGAAGTCATCCACAAAGATAGCATAATATAAGTATCTTCTCAAAGATGTCATAGGCAACATATCAGATAGATCAAAATGAACCAATTGCAAAATTTCAGTAGTCTTGCTATCACTTGAGGGGAATGGTCCCCTTGTATGTTTTCCTTCAGCACATCCCTAACAAACACCTTCATGTTCCACTTTAAATTTGGGCATACCTGTCACCATCTTCCTCATATCAGGTAGAGCCTTATAATGAAGATGAGAAAACCTCTAGTGCCATAGTTCGAATTGAAGTGATGTGTCGCAAGACACAGCTCCTAGTGGACTCCCTGCAACTTGATATAAGTTGTCAACCTTTAATCCAAGAGTAAATGCTTCTTTGAAATTTCTTTTCCAAACATGTACCTTTCCATCAATGAATGCCATCTTGAATCCTTTGTCTTCCATCATCAAGATAGGTACCAAGTTCTTCTTTAGATCGGGTACATATAGTACTTCTTGTAAATGAATGGTGTTACCTTAATTCAATTTAAGAGTAACATTCCCAACTCCTTTCACGGGATAGGTGTCATTGTCTCCAAGAATGATTTCCAAATTTGTATCCTTTTCTATCGAATTTGAGAGAGCTTCCTTATACCCAGTGAAGTGCCTTGAGGCACCACTATCAATCAACCAATTTCCCAAGGTGTCTGGAGGAGAGGCAGTAGAGAGGGCAGATATAAGATAAAATTATTTTTGCTTGTTATCTACAACATTAGATTAATCATACCTGGAGTTTCTTGATCTTTTGGGAGGTCGCCCATTTCCATGTTGAGTAGCGAGAGCATTCTTTTTTCCTTTGTTGTTGAACCTGCCATTCCTTTGATTGTTGTTGCTACTGAATTTTTTGTTGTAGTTGTTGTCATCATCCCGAGGTGTATCCCTTCTATTAGGACACTCCCTTGCACAGTGGCCAAACCTGTTACAAATGAAGCATCTTCCCTTCCTTCCATCTTTGAATCTCAGTCTTCCTTGACATTGCTTCTTTGAACTTGTATTGTTCTTCTTTTTAGCATGAGCGAAGAATGCAATAGGATCATTCATATTTGAAGGCATGTCTCGTTCCAACATCCTTGTCTCTTCTTGAGTGCATCTAGTCAGCAATTCATCAAAACCTAGAATTTTGTCATTGTTGAGGATAGTGGTGTTGAACACATGACATTCACGAGGGAGCCCTACAAAGGCAATGAGAGTGAGCTCCATGTCAGCAATAACTTCTCCAATTGAAAGAAGATCATTTTTTATCTCAATAATCCTCATGAAGTAGGATTGGATATCTTTGCCTCTTTCCTTCTTTATGTCTTTCAACTTGTTCTTGAGAAAGAGGACTTGGTTTGCATTGCTAGCTTTGAACATACCAACCAACCTGTCATATATCTCCTTAGATGTGTTCAAATCGGAGATGTAAGCAACTAAATGCTTATGAATAAAATCCTTGATGATCTTCTTGGCTTTGACTTCACCTTTCTTGTACTTTGTCTTAGCAGCAGCCGATGCATTTGAAAGAGTTATGTAATCTTTCCCTGCACATAGTCCATAACATTCTGCTCTTCCAAAGTCAAATCAAGAGACATCTTCCATGCATGATAATCAAACATATCATTGATCTTGTCATCGGGTTTGAAGTAAGATGTGGAGGCCATTGAATCTTGTCCTTGTCCAACAAATCTCAGTGACTTCTTTTTTCACTCTTGTTTGGGTTTTGTCTTCACCTCAACTCTGATACCATGTTAATTTTAGATAACAATGGTATGTTCTATGCTTAAGAGCAATTTACTTCAATTTTCTTATTAGTCCAATATCAATTTCCAAATTAGCAATCACATTAACATTGATAGTAAATGCAGATAGAACACAAACAATATGCAGAAGACAAGCCAAGACAAGAGGACACAATATTTAGCGGATGCCAAAGAAAAACCCCAATGTGGGGAAAGACCTTTGATCAAATCTTCTTATTATTCTTGAAAAGCTCAGCGGAGAGATAGAGCACAATATACAAAATTCACTTTCTCAAACACAGTGAAATTTGTCCAGTCAATAGGATACCCTAATTAGAAAGTCAACATTAGTCAACTTAGCAGAATTACTCCTCCAAATCAGTTTAGTCAAACCTTGTCAATTCAGCCTTCAAGAATAGTCTAAATCAACCCAAAACAGTCAAGAAAAATTCAATCAACGCAAAGTCATACCTGTTGTCAACGCTAGTCAAATAGCCCAAAAAAACTCAAAATCTGTGCCAAGAAATGTGGTATGTCCAAACAAAATTTCTCCCAAGAAAAACACAGTCAAGCAAGGTCAACTGATGCCTAGTCAATGCTAGTCAAACTTGTTGCAACTTTGTCAACGCAGAAAACAGAAAAGTACAGTCAGCCCTTGGCACATGTGGAGGAGAAAGCTGCCCAGAAATCCGTACGACCCAATCAGATGAGGAGAGAGAGAGATGTGAGTGATGATGAGTGTCCAAATGAAGTAGATTCTCCTATTTATTTGCAATTTTGCAGATGAAAAGACATGACTTTTGGGCTTTTGAGCCTACATTAGTTTGTTGGCCGACCTTGACAATTTGCCCATAAAAGAAATAAATTCATAATTCCATTTGTACATGTCAGAATGAGATGATCTTTAGATCAATCCTACACCTCTCAGAAAGAGGAATCCAATAAAAATAGTAGCTTCATCATATGAGTTGTCCAAGGTGGAATTTGGCCCTAGATGCCAATTTTAACAATGCAACAAACAAAAAAATCCCCCATTTGTTCTTAAGGTGGTTGTAGTTTGAGTTTGTTTCTTTCACTTTGCCATTCGAAACGATGTATAGTTGTCCAACTTGGATTAGATCATAAAAGAAATCAGCCAATTTAGCAAATGAAGAAAGGTGGATCTCATCTTTGTTTCGATCAATGAGGTCAAAGCCAAAGCCTTTTCCTGAGCCACGTGTCTTGTTGTAAGTTTGCAACGTTGTTTTTGCAGTTGCTCTATCTTGGATTTACCAATATTTTTGGTAGGGATCGAGTGCCTTGAATGAGATAGTTGTAGTTGTGGACATATTTCTTAGAGTTAATATAGAGGGCAAACCCTCTTGTGTTAATGAAGAGCTAGCTTGGAGTGTGTTTGTCTTTGCATGTAGTAGTGTTGATGAGTCTCTAGTCAACGTTGTATTCTATCTCACAACCTCAAATTGAAGAAACCTTGTGGACTTTGTGCAAATGAAAGAAGAAGAAAATAATGTAGAATCTATTAGCATTTTTGCTAAATGAAGGAAGAGCGCAAAGAGACAAAAATTCAGAAGAGAGTGAAGGCAAAAGTTGGGTCTTACGAAGAGTGTTGGAAGACCATGCAAACTACTTTTTTAAGCAAAACAATCGAGCTGACTTGGATATCTCTAGATGTAACCTGTCTTAGCATATGCAGATGGTAGCAAAGTCTAGTGTTGATGTGTTCTATTAGAGAGAGAAATGTGGAAGTGTGAGAATGTAGTTCTTGTTGAGGCAACCGAGCCAATATCAATTATTTGGAGTAATGGTTGAGTCTTCTTATTCAAGGTTGGTTCCATGATATAAGCACTGTACAATTTTGGATTGGCAAGATAACCCTGTAAAACTCTTCAATTTTTTTGAAGAGATATAAAAATTAGGACTATAAATTATACAAGGAATGCATGAACAATCATTTGTGATATGTAAGTGTATAAAGTCTTAAATATTAGTGGGGGAAATGATAAGGAACAACTATTTCAATCAGAAGCAGTTTCATTAAGAGTGATGTGTAGAAGAGGCTGTCAGCAAAACAGAATTTTATCAGCAAACAAAAATTCCAATCACTTTAAACAGCTAAAAAATTTATTAACATAATTTCATGATTGGCTAGGTTAGCAAAAGCCAAAAAATACAATATATATTATAAAACAGAGCAAAACAGGGAATGAAACGGGAAAGGGAAAAGAAACACTTCTTAAAGGAATTCAAGAAAAGCCTAATTACAAGAACCAGAAAAAGATTCTCTATTCTGAAAGTGCATTTCGAGATCCAGAATATGGTAAAAAATAAAAATAATGAAAAATAAAAGATGATATCCAGAAGGAGAATTTAGTTTTAATGCTAAAAAGAACAGTGCCAGAGGTTAATATACCACAGGCAAATGATGATAACATTGTTGTAACTTATTGTTTGTTTATGATCAGATGGTTGCTTCACACTACTTGATATATCCTCGATAACTTCAATTAAGATTTTTCTCTCAACATCACTTAGAATAAACGATAGTAATCTGCTTAGAGTAGACGGTGTCCTAATTTACAGTTAGCAAGACCTTAGTCATTATATATAAGCTTATTTTAAGTAATGACTTGACAGATTGCAATCCAAAAACCAGAATATATGGATTTGTTCCTAATTTATTTCAGCCTAAAGCATAAATTAATCTACAAGTGCAAAATGGCCTTTAATCAATAAACTTGCATTCTAACTGTTATAAAAATATTGGCATAAAAACAACAATGTGGAAACACGGTATAAAAGAGAAATCCAAAGGATGATGAGAATGATACACAGAATTATTGTGCAATATTGGTTTTTGCTCTTTCTGATCATTAATGGCAATTTTGTTATAGTTTGAATGCCTTCCCTATTTTATGAGCTAGCGTACTCTAATATCCAAAGGCGTAAGCAAAGGTAACAACATATCATGTAAGGTATATTGAGAAAATTAGCCATACAAGTCCATCCAGCCACCCCCTTCTGCTATTTGTGGATCTCCTAATGGCCCTCCCGTTACTGCCCTTCGTATTCGCCTTCAAGATGGAAGATATTCGGCCTACAAGGAAAGTGAAGTGCCCAGAGAGAGAGCAAAGTATAAGATCATTATGACACATGGCTTTACAAGGTCCAGAAATGATACTTTTCAAACCTCTGAGGTAAGTGTAGAATGACATTCGTTTGCCACACCCAATTCAGTGGTTGATGGTTGTGAGCTTGTGATAATGGCATTTTTTAAGCCATCAAGGATTTTGCAGGAAACTGTGAAAGAACTTGGAGTGTACATTGTAACCTTTGACAGGCCTGGGTACGGATAAAGTGATCCTCATCCTAAGCGATATGTAAGAAGTGCGGCTTTAGATATTGCAGAGCTTGCAGACCAACTTGATATTGGTCCCAAATTTTATGTGTTGTGCTTCTCCCTTGGGGGACACGCGATATGGAGATGCCTCAAATATATTCCCAACTTTGCTTCTATTGTATATGATATTACTTGACATAATACTAATTAGGGTGAATAGAAAAGCATGCAGTCTCTGACTCTCTGTGACTATAGTTAAGAAACACAACGGTTGTGTTAGATCTTTTTCTAAGCAATTTTGGGATTTTCTCGTTTTGATAACATTGAAATATGAATGATAGCAATAAAGGCTATCAGGTGTTGCACTCTTAACCTCTGTAATAAACTACAGGTGGCCTGGGTTCCCAGCCAATTTATCTAAAGAGACTTATTATCAGCAAGACCTACAAGATCAATGGGCGCTTCGTGTTGCTGATTATACCCCTTGGCTGACTTATTAGTGGAATACCCAGATATGGTTTCCTTCTTCAAGTGTTATTCAAGGGACATGGAAACCTCTGAACCGGCATGACAAGGAGCTAGGCCTCAAATTAACTGCAAGTGTAAGATTTACTGAAGTATTTATTTTTCCTTGATCTAAACCTTGTACCACTCACTTCTTTTTGGAAAGTGAATTATAATTTCTTGTCTATTTATGTTCTTTTATGTGGTTTGCAACTCGGACCTTGACCTCTGCTTTTCCTAGAAATGACTGTTTTAAAATGCCAAGTCAAAATGCTATGTTTTTTAACTAAATTGAATTTGAAATTTGCTCGAGGTTGTCTGACTTTCGTTTGCAACTCAGACCTTGATCTCTCCTTTTCCTAGGAAAAACCATTTTCAAAAGTCAAGCCAGAATGTTATGCTGTTCTTAACGAAATTGAATTTTGGAATTTGCTTGAGATTGATTGACTTTTCTCTTTCTCAATAAACCAATGCTAAGATTAGACAAAGAATTTCAAATTAACAAGATACTGGTATTGTGTCTGATTCTGGATCCAAGAGCTGTTTTCTCCTTATTTATTGATTCATTTGCCTATGCAGTGTTTCAAGGAAGCAATGCAGCAAGGATTGTTTGAGTCACTACATCGAGACCTGACGGCTATGTTTGGCAAGTCAAATGTTGATCCTTTGGAACTTAAGAACCCATTTCCTAACAATGATGTTCCAGTGAAAAGCTTTCTTGGATCCACTATCATGAGCTTCCTAGGGTTGGTCACTTATTCAACCTAATGGAAGGCATTCCTGATCATATTTTGAAGTGTCTTTTGTTGGGACAGCAATGTTAGAACAGGATTAATTAGACTTGTACCTCAGTTACTCCATTTCGGACCAGGTAGTTTTCTTCTTTTTTGGCAATATTTGGATATTAAATGCAGTGCTTTGCGTCTCTAGAGTTTTCTCAAATGCCTCTTTTCACGCGCAGTTGTTGCAGAGCATGTACAAATGACTTGATGTAACATGTGATGATACCTTTCTCAATAAACCAATGCTAAGATTAGACAAAGAATCTCAAATTAACAAGATATTGGTATTGTGCTTGATTCTGGATCCAATAGCTGCTTTCTCCTTATTCACTGATTCATTTGCCTCTGCAGCGCTTGAGGGTAGCAATGCAGCAAGGATTGTTTGAGTCACTACATCAAGACCTGATGGTGATGTTTGGCAAGTGAAATTTTGATCCTTTGGAACTCAATAACCCATTTCCTAACAATGATGTTCCAGTTCATATATGTCAAGGGGATGAGGATGCATTAGTGTCGTTGACTTTGCAGTGTTACATTGGTTAAAAGCTTTCTTGGATCCACTATCATGAGCTTTCTGGGGTTGGTCACTTTTTCAACCTAATGGAAGGCATTCCTGGTCGTTTTTTGAAGTGTCTTTTGTTGGGACAGCAATGTTAGAACATGACTAATTAGACCTGTATCTCAATTATTCCATTTAGGACCAGGTAGTTTTCCTTTTTTTAGCAATATTTGGATATTAAACTTAGTGCTTTGCATCTCTGGAATTTTCTCAAATGCCCCTTTTCACGGGCAGTTGTTGCACAGCATGTACAAATGATTTGATGTAACATGTGATGATGTATGCAAAAGATTATAGCTGGGTTTTTCTTAAAACCTAACAGAAAATATTATGAGATATATTATTGTTTGTATCAGCTTTCTATATAATTCGGACTCTGGTGATCCTTCTACACTCTTCTAGCCATTTAACTTGTCTTAGAAGACCTGCAGTGTGTGTATTATGTATCAAAGTATTTCCTGTCCTGATATTATTCCGATTGATTTGTAATATCATCACATTGAATGATGACAAGCGCCACTTCTGTTGACATCTCTATTCCAAATTTTATGTTGAAGAATGTAACTAGGTTTGGTCTTCATAAATTGTACTTGAGTCAAAATGTAATATATTTGTCAAAAGAAAGAAAAAAGAATTTTATTATTAATTGAATTGACTTGTTAAAGCATGGGTTTCATGCTTGGGTCAATTTATCTTAGGTCAACCCTCCATTGTAGGCTTTAGGTTGTTGTCAAAATCAATTTTTGTTTGGTCAAAGACTCCTCCATCAAAGTCTCATTGCTGTCGGCCTCAAAAAGAATCATCATCAAGTCGGCTTCCCTCAATGAACTCATGTCGGCCTAACCTTATATAGACACTGCTCTTCAAAGTACTCATGTCGGCTTATTAACTATGGGGAACAACTATAAATAGGAGGGTATACCTCGCTCCACAGGTCAGATACATAACTCGCAGAAATTTCAGAGAGATGAATTCGTATAACCTCAGAAGCAAGTGTGGATTACAGTTCGGTATATATCACAGTAATACAGTTCGGTTCATTTCAAAAATTGGGTCAGTCAAGTCTCGGTGTAGTCACAGTACAATAAAGATGTGACTTCGCTATACTTTGCAGAGAAAACTTCAGTGGAATTAAGTATTAAAACTTCAGAAATCTACAGGTTAGCAAGTTCGGTGCAAATCTCATATATAAGCGAAGATAAATTTCAGAGTAGGACAAATTTGGATCATCTTCAGAGATTGGGTGAAGTCACAGTCATAGTCATTCGGGCTCAGTGATATGTTTATGATCGAAGTACTGATATGTATAAAGGCTGAAGCATTGCTAAGGTCAAAGCAGTGATATGTATATGGGAAGCATTGATAAGGTCGGAGCTGCCTGTGGAGAGCTACTACTCACAGAACTAAGAACTGAAGAAGATAATGCAAGGATGACTTGATGGAGGAAGTCTTGAGTCTAAGTTGCGGGGATCTTGGTCGTCTCATCTTTTGAATCTACTGAAGGAAGAATTTTGACCGGGTTTTCCCCTAGAGTGGGGTTTTTCCCTGGCTACGTGCCTACATTTTGTGTCCTCCAGCTCCTTTATTTCTTGCTTGGCATTAGTCTTGATGATAAGAAAAGATAAATTGAAAGAAAGAATAATAATAATGAAAACATCCCAAGATAATGTCATAACAAGGGAAATCATTTAACTTGCCACGCTTTGGATTTTTCAACATTTTAGACAGCCGAAGAACCTGCAAACCTGTTATTCATTTTCGAAATCACAGGAGTTGATTGATTCTTGACTTCTATCTTACCTAGAATGATTTCCTAAATGAGAAGATTCATGACTCCTATAGATATTGCATCAATCAGACTTCAAATTCAATTTAGGTAATGCAACTCTCATATATGAACAAACAGGCTTCTATGGTTTAGTGTTGTTACTTTTTAGAAGGTTCACTAACTAGTTCATATGGTTCTCAACAATTATGCTTTAATGGCAACAAGGGAGTTATAAGACAAGAAAAAAAAAATGTTTTCATTCAAATGTACAACTACTGAAAAAATATTTTTTTTTAAATGCAGAGACATAGAGGGCCATTGAAGCAAGGGTCGGACTCTTGACATGATCACTTCTTTGCTTGTGACTTCCAATTGCCTGAACTTTCTAAGTTCAATGGCCAATTTACTGCTTCCATAAGGTCTCTCCATTCTAAGTAGTTTCTAGATGATTTTTGTGTGTTTCTGGTTGTCAGTTTCATGTCAAAACAGAGCCAGTCACCAAGGAGTGTGGCTCATTGTGCTCCCTGCACTCATGTTTGTGTTTTGTATTTTGTATTTTTCTGTCATTAAATCTAGCTGAACATTTTAGTGGAATCCAGGGCCTTATCACCTACAAGGATTGGGTTTCCATAGTTCTGTTTTTAGTGCTGAGTGTTGCATTTCAGTTTTATTTTAATACACGAGAGCCTGCTTCATCTTTACACAAGTTGTTGAGTTTTCATGATACAATTTTTTTAATATCTAATCATGAGTTCAACTTGGAAGAGAATGGAACATAAAGGACAATCACACGAGATAACGACCATTATAAACTTCTTTATAAAAACTTTGTAGAATCATCACCGCCTCATGGTAACAAAATATCTCATGTAGAGTTGTGCATTACCTCAGTCCTTTACTCAGCAGAAATTCTAGTAACTAGTTACAGTTGATCTGTCAAGGCTCATGATTTCTTTTTTTCAAGGCCACGATGCATTTCAGTGTCAAGAAGGATAATGATTATTAGCTGTGGAAAAATTATTATCTAATTTGTCAAGGATAATGATTTCTTATTGACCCCTATTGTTACAATTAGGGATAATAAAAACATTGCAAGATTAGATATCTTAAGTAGTTGAAAAAATATTTAGCAATCTGTCAAGGAAAATAATCTCTCTTTATTCTTGTTCTTGGAAGGCAACATTTGTCAGAGTCCCACTGCAGAGGCTGTATTTCGTGAAGCTGTGCAGAAAAGGCGATTGACATCAGCATTCAAAATTGACTCTGCTGGAAATATTGACTACCGTGACGTAGGTTCTAGCTTATCACGGGTCAAGGTTAATTGAAATGGTATTTTTGTCTATTATACTGCAATAAATAGTTATCATGTATTAATATGTTGAAATTATTTGAAGGGAAATCCAGCAGATCCCAGAATGAAGAATGCAACCAAGAAACTGGAATAGAGATAACTTCTATATCAAGGTCTATATCACCTACAGACTTTAAAGAGTGATCTAATACTTGCAATGGAGAAGCAGAACAAAGGTAAATAAAAATCATAAATTGCATAAAAGCTCCCAAAAGTTTCAAATTCTTCAGTATCGTTTGCTAAATTAAAATCAGCAAAATTACGTTAAAGTTTGTCTATGTTATGGATAACATATGCTTCTAATTAGTTTTTAAGTTGTGTGCAAAAAGAAATTAATAACATGGGATGGATATATTTTGTCGCTGACATATTGAAGGCTTTTGAAGACTGGAAAGTGAAGTATTCTCTCCCTGATGAAGCCAACAAAAAGGTCAGTCTATATCGTACATGGAAAGAAATTGTTTTGAATTGGTACAGTTGAGCTTAGTGATGTTCATGATATGTGAAGTATGGGTTCTGACAAAAATACGAAGTTCAGTATAGGAATTACAGAAGGAAGCGCTGGAAGGTACCGAGATGTTATCAGAGTGACCCTCCCCACTCCCTCGTTAACGTATGCATTCAGAATTGGAGGCGGCCAATACAAATATCATATGGCCATCAGTTCACCGGCAGAATTTGGTAATACTTGACAAACTGAAAGATTGGATCCCATGGATTAAACTGATAAATAGATAGAGTATACCCGAATAGGAAAGCGCACCCCAAACAACTATTCACCACACAACCAGAAGCAAAAGAACAGCATCGAGAACATTCTTAAATTCCATTAATTACAGAATTTAGTTTAAATTACATAAATTAAAAATCCAACTTGAAATACATAGGGGCTCCATGTATGAAAATTTGATATGGGCCGCTTGCAGTACACAATTATGTTTGTCAAACAGGCATACCCAATGAATCAAACTGAGAAACAACAAATACAAGAAGAGAACCAAGAAAAAACAAATACAAACAGGGAAAATACACAGTTTCATTGTAGATAAGATCGTTAAGGAACTTACTTTGACCCGACATGGCAAGAAAGGTGTCGACCGCCCGATGCATAAGGAAATAGTTGATCTTGCATCATGGAATTCACAAGGTGTTGGTCATGTGCCATAAAAATCGACAGAGTGTTGGTCATGCGTCATGAAATTTGCTCGTAGAGTGTATGAAGTTGCCAAAATGGAGCCACCCTTCCGAAAATAGAGCCACCATTCTGGCAGGTGTAATTGCGTAAAGTACTTGGACAGATATCATCCGTGTAGAGTTATTGGACAGATGTCACAGGCGCAACAAAAAGGTAGACGAAAATGTCAAGTGAACAATTTCAAAAGGGAACGCCTATTGGCGTAATTAACTTGTAAATAGGATTTGCGACAATATCATGGGCCTATACCATGGCTTATCAATACCACCTGCCCAAAAACCATAACTCATTTCACAATCAAAATATTTTATACATATTTTATTTTAATTTTAATTTGACATTTTTAATTAAATCTAAAAGCAAAAAGGTTATAATTACTTTTGACATATATCTAAACTACTTGTCCTCACTACTACTAAGAATATTCTGTCAATATTCCATAGAGATTAAATCAAGATGTAGTAAAATGAAAAATGAGAATATTTTGATATAAAGAGATGTGAAATATAGCCCCAAGAGTTAGCTCAATCGGTCAAATCAAGTGCCTCGCCAATGGGAGGTCACAGGGTCAAATCCTGAAAGCTCTTGGGGTCAGGTCAGTAAATAGGCCGAGGGGTGTTGATGCCCTTCGGGTGGCATCCACTCAATGTTAAACAACCCTAGACGTAGCGGCTACACACTGACCCGAGTATCTGTGAACCAATATGTGAAAAAAAAAAGAGATGTGAAATATATATATATATATATATTTATATTTATTATTATTATATATTAATATGAAATTGTATGATGTATATTTTTTACTTATACATTTACTTTTAGTTGTAATAGAGACGACATTCAAAAATGTCGACAAACTTGCATTACAATACTTATTTACGTTACACACATCTCCCCTATACTAGGTTCTAGAGCGCCTCTCGATTCAATTATAAGAACAAGAAGAACACTCGCAAAGTTTGTTATAAATATTGGAAAAGAATTATTTTAAAAAAAGGTCAAAATTACAAGTCAAAAGATTCCAAATTTAAATAAAATATTGTGGGTGTTAACAACAAAGCAAAATGGAATCAGTCACTAACGAGAAAGGAAAGGAGTCCAATTCGAAAATGAAGGAAGATTTGCAGAAACTTCATATAACTATGCTTCAGTGCTATTTAGAATTGAAGGGACTCTTGTAAGAAAAGATGTTACTATTTCTATCTCACACCAAAGATAAAAATTATATAAACCCTAAAATCGAAAACCAATTGGTGATTCTAAGTCAAATGTAATCAAAAAGTTAGACATTTGGGATCAAGAGGATCAAGAACATTGTTGTGAGAGTAATCCTCTCCTTAGAATGATGGCATCTACATGTCACTCCAAAGTTATGGTCACCTATCTTCTATATAACCGACATTCTGGTTGACCAAGCCTTTGAGGGATAAAAACCAATATGACAAAACTGATTTACAATTAAAAACTAGGGATTATTCATTTATAATGCAATTCTCTATTTGATCTTTGTGGAGAGATCGCGGTGACATTATTTTGGGTTCACCCTAGATGTAAACACTAGGGTCCTTCATTCTAAATATGAAGAATTTTTTGACATTTTATTACAGGAGGAAAAAAATAACACTACAAGACATTACATTGAAGTCAGATTCAGTAACACCAGAAGACATAAATGATATCTCAAAAGTAATTATTCAAGAAAGTCAAAAAACGATACAAAATATGAAAAGGGAAGTTGACAAAATCACCACTAAAAAAATGAGGAAGTTTCTCGGCTTAAGGACCATAGTGAAAAATTGTCGACGCAAATTAAGAAGATTAAGAAGGACAAGAAGTCATTGGACCATAGCGAAAAATTGTTGACGCAAATTAGGAAGCTTGAAAAGGACAAGAAGTCATTGGAAAACATGGTACATCAGCTTATCAAGAAGGAAGCATCGAAATTTTCAAATGTGGAAATTCAAGTTGAAGAAAAGGGAACAAATACAGTTCCCATTAACCTCACAGTTCAGACAAGTCAATACCCGATTAAAGCCAAAGCATACTCAGATGTTTCAGTTGAAATGATGAAGATTTCAAGTGAAGATCCAACAATTAGGCAAGTAATTTCCATACATGGAGGAAATCAGATACTTGAAGTACATCAAGAAATCGCCACAAACAAAATAAGGGGAAATCAGATCACAAGAACTCCTTATCAACACCCGAATCATAAAAGCAGACACCTCAACCAATCTACAAATCCATATCACTTAGACCAGAGACAAGTGACTTATGTTTGAAAGAATATCGATGTCACCACAACTCAGTGTTATGATAAATATCATTTGAAGCATCTAGCAACTACAAGATTCCACAAAAATTGATTTAGAATCGTCAGATCCATTCTCAGTTCAACAATTTTGTTAATCACTAAGAGGATCCTGTCATCTTGTATCATCAAAGATGACAACTCAAAGAATTTCGAAAAATGTGAATAGATTACAAGACAAAGAAACAGATGAGACGCCTTATCAACAATAAGCTTTGAGGATAAATCTTTTCTGAAGAGGAAGGCAATGTATTGAATATAATATATAAAAATAATATAAATGATAATAATCGTAATAATGATTAATTAAATAATAATTAGTTATTGAAGAGACATGTCTTAAAGGACATGACTATTCATAAAGGGTCACCTTGCCTAGTATGTAAATACGACCCTCATTTGTAACTAGCCATATTCATATTCTTATTCATACATTTTATATATACACTTGTATTTTCAATGGACATCTTCATATTCCAAGTGTTTTGGAGTATTTAACTTGTGAGTACGAACATTGTTTGTTACAATCTACTTTCATTAATATTATAATGATTTCATTATACCATAAGTATGAATTAATACTTCACAAAGGACACATGGCAGCTCCTAAGGCTAGGGCACACCTCCCAAGCCTTCTATTTCAATCTTATCGCACATTTTTCTATCTCCACATGGGTGTTCAACAATTAACAACCTTTTTCTTCATTGAGGTGGTTTTTATCAATTGAATTAGGGCCAACCTTAGCATAACTTATGTTTTAATAATGACTTTAGATAAAGGTCAACCAAAACATATAGTTATGTTTACTTATAACTTTTCACTAACTTGAGCTTCTTTTATTAGGGTCAACCTCTCCATGTCTTAAATATAATTCTTGATTCATGTTTCAAAGTCTCTTTTGGCCATTTTATGCTTGGGCACTCCCACAAGTATGTAGAACATGCCTCAAACAAAGTATTATGCCACCAAGGGACCTCTTTTGACCATAGGAATGTTTTCTAGTGCCACACTATACCTCTTCAAGCAAGGTGATCCTCCTTAAAATTAATTTATTATGGCATCCTTCGTAGCTACAATGTTGATGAAGAGGGTTTTGACCATGTCAAGGAGTTTCCATGCTCATTCAAACAAAGGCACTCTCAAAATCTATTCTTCAAACACTCCAAACAATAACAACCCTAAAAAAAATAAAATTATACTCTTGTCAAACTGCTCCATTCAATAATCCAACTACACAAATATCCAAAATACAATTTACGGTACAACATTCCAACCCTACATCCCATTGGTTTACATTTACAACACCAAGGGCAATTGCTACTTAATATTAAGCTAGACATTTGACAGTCTAAAGCATATCCTATCTAAGCAGATATTGGAACAAAAAGAGTACCAAACTCTTTCCAAGTGCAAAAAGGAGGGACTTGACTTGTGCTTGGAGGACATCCTAGTCAAGGGTCTAGGGTTTGGCAGTGATCAATAAGAAGCTTCAATAAGAGAAACTTACCGAAGGGTTTTCCTCTCTAAGAGAGAGAGGTTTTGGCCCTGGCAGAGAGCCAAAATTTGTGTTCTTGTCTTTATGTTTTTAGCAGTAGTTTGATGAAACATGCACACTAATAATAAGAAGAAGATCAAGCTAAGATAATTGTAAAAGTGCTTTACAAATTGTTATCAAGTCAAGAAGAATCCAACTACACCTAATTGCCCTTGATTCTTCAACATAAAGAAGTGTAACTCGACCATCCAAGCAAGTCAAGTGATCTACAACAAGGAAGGCTCGATCTGCAAGAGGAAGAGTGCGAACAAGTCAAGGACTAAGGGAAAACTAAAGCAAAGAAAAGGTGATATCTTATGAATGAAATTTGAAGTACTTAACGTTTTTTGTCACAGATCGAACCACTATAGTGCCACTACAGGACCGAAGGAACATATTTGTTGCAGGGTCGAGGGTGTAAGGACTGAAGTTACAGAATTACAGAGAGAGCCAAAATTCAAGACTTATACTTGATCTTAAAGAGATAATTGATGTTGAACTGTGAAGAAATACTTGACCTTAAAGAGATAATTGATGTTGACCTGCGAAGAAATGTGCCAGAAGTTAACTTGGTTTCATAGAGGTTGACTTGATGGATGGAGGAAAGTTTGTGTCATGGTCAAGAGGGTCTTGGTTTGTCTCAACATGATTTGATTTTTCTAGTGGAAGAGTTTAACTAGGTTTTCCCCTCCAAAGGGGTTTTTTCCCTGGCTGAATACCTATATCTAGTGTCCATTTGTCTTCTTTAATTTTCATATTTTGGTAGTTGTTTGATGATCAAGGATATAATAACAAGAAGAAGAAGAAGAATTTAATAAAAAGATCAAAAGCATCTATCAAAGTTAAAGGAGAAATCAAATTTAGAATGCCCTAGCTAAGCTGCCCTAGATTTCTCAACATGGTATCAGAGCTTGGTTCACTTGCATAAGGGTAGTAAGAAGATCCCATAGGGTTCAAATCAAGCAAGAAATGTTAGTTCTCTAGGACCGAGCTCCTATGAAAATAAAAATCAAAATTTTGGGCACATTCATAAAGCCCTAATCACAGTGTTCAAACCGTGGACCTAAGTAAGGAAAGCAAAGTTTTGAGAAGCATAAAAACTCTATTTCAGAAATCTGAATGTCTAGTTCAATAGTCCATCCTCGAAAGTTGAATCATCCAGAAGGAAAAACCGCATTGTCATGGTATATTTGTGGGCATAATTATAATACCATTATTTTGCAATTAAGGTTGCAGAGTCGCAACAACAAAAAATGAGATCCAAGTAACATCTTTGGGAGACTGAGAATTTAGATTTTTAGCTCAGAAAAGGTCGAATTCATTATGGGATAAGGCGAAGCTCAATATTAATCCTGAAGATCTAGAAATTACTAAAGTTACCACAAGTTATGTATCAAAGGGATAGAATCATATGAATAGTCCTTGAAGCCAGCACAGAAAGGATTATAGGCCAAAGCTACAAGGAGGAGTCGAGATCAATATGGAATAGGACAAGAACCAATACACCTATATATATAATGTATGAGCCTAAGCAATGATATAAAAGCCAACCTAAATGGATGACAATCAGACATGCTTGAAGTCTAAGTTCAATGAGACATAATCTCAATCTATAACCAAACAATATGTAGTCTATGTCAGCATGAGGAGTAGTCTACATGAAGTCTTGTAGGAACTCCTTCTTGAAACCCCTCTCTATAATCAAGAGAAAGCAGACCAGCTTGACATCATCTAACTAAAGTAAGTATTAATATTATTCTTCATGTTTTTGGTCATCTAACATATGTCTTTCAGTTTGCTAGAGAAGGCATTAAGCTCAATGAAATATCAGTCTTTCAAGCATGAAAAACAAAGGTATGCAAATTCCGAGGTATGAATAATTTGTTAAGAATTTGATGTCTTAGGTTGACAAGTCCTCATTGAAGATTGTTAATGACTAGGGTTTGTAAACCCTAGATAGTACATATAAAAGTCTCACTCATATTCACTTATTCCTAGGATTTGTAAATTGTCCGAGATATATAACAATCCTTGGAAAGAATGAAATATAATGATGTCTAGATTTTGTAACTCAAATCCCTAGGAACTCTCTCTTAAAAGGAAACCCTAGATAATCACACACTAGTGTACTTGTATACTTTTATTGTCAATAAAATTGCAGGTATTAAGAATGATGACTTGGTAAATTGAGTTGGACCATGAAGATGTTGTCATGATTCAAAGGAAGTCCTTCAATAAGGAAACACTACAAGTTTTGTAAAAGAAGCAACTCAACGTATGTATAAGTACATGATTTGTAGTAGGACTTCTTCATTAAAAGGCACGATCATTTTGAAATTTGCTAACTCTTTTATGTCTAGGCTCTTGAATCATAAAGATTCTCGTTAGGGTGATTAATCATTAGACTGAATCTACCCTTCTTATACTATCTCTTGCCAATTGTTCATTTTTTAGAAACCCTAACCTTTAGGGTCCATTGTAAAGCCCTAGCCTTTTGATGCTTGGGGTATGTTAATAATGAAACCCTCATCCACTTAGGGTTTGTCGATCAAATTTAGATCACATATGTTTAAGGTTTTAATATTGTCATAACCCTAGTTTTTTAGGGTCTGTTATTGATGATTAGAGTATATAATGAAACCCTAGATTCTCAGGATTTGGTAAATTAGGGTTTATAAACAAAACCCTTGTAATAGTAAAATATAAGGTCCTAGGAATGAAGCCCTAGGTGGATGAGTTTCTGCATAATTGAAGCGCTAGTTTGGTCAAAATTGTTGAAGTTTGATGTTTGTATCCAGCGGTTACAGTAAAATCTTAGTAAGAGATTGATATAAGGAAATGATAATGAAATCCTAGATATTAAATTATAAAATGATAACTTGATTATTATTCATGTTCTAGTTTAATGAAATCTAGGGTTTGTAACAAAACCCTAGTAGTATTTGGCATGAAATTCTAGGGCATAATGTTAGATGTAAAATGCTATGATTGGATTGCTAGCTTGATTTAGTTGTTGTTATCTAAGGATTTAAGTCGCAATGATGGAATCTAGGGTTTGTGACAAACCCCTAGAGAAATTGTTGAAGTCTAGATTATGAAAAGATGTAACTCTTGTTGACTGTAAACCTAACTAGGTCTAGGTTTTAGATGTCTAAAGCTTGATTGCTTTGATTACAATGACATGCTAACCCTATTTTGATAAATTTAACTTCATGCCCCTATATATTTGTACTTAGTTGTACTTGTTGAAGAGTTGAGGGTACATGATTTTCAAGATGTTGAAGATGACTTGATAATAATGATCATCGTGATGGAAAAAGGGAGTTGTAAGAATAATGATGACATTAAAAGATGACCTTGTTGCCATAGAAAGAATGTTGTTCCTAAAGGAATGAAGCTTTGATAAATTGAAGTTCTCCGATGAAATGATGATACGAAAGAAAAGAGTTTGTGTGGCTAGAAGAATCAAATTGTTGATGAACTTATTCCCTAGTTGAGAAGAAACTTGGATAAAGGAAAAATGTATATTTGAGAGGGAGCTTGGTTGAAAAAGTTAATCTCCTCCAGTTGATAATTTGATATAAAGATCATAAGGATGATTAAGATCGGAAGGGAGGATGGGCGCGCGTAAGGGTCAGGGATAGGGTTTCAGGCTTCTCCTAGGGTTTGTAGGGCAGCTGCTTGCGGTTCCTCAGGGTAGCGGCTTCAACAGATCCCCGACAGCTCCTCGACGGTCAGATCCACGCCGGTTACCTGCCACAGTCACGGTCCTCGCATCTCCACTGCTGCAGCTGTGACTTCGAACTTCTCGCCTGTCCCTTTCTGTCACCGACCTATTCAGTTATGGATCGTTGGGAATATGAGGAGGTGGATTATTCGGCGGATCCTTCGCCGGAGAACGTCGCTTTTGGGACTCCTCATTTTATCTCTCGCTCTCAGAACCCTCATTCAGCTTCCACTTCTGCACAGCCGCATCAACCTCTTCCTGCTTCTGCCCCATACTCTGCGGTCGTTCATCCCCCTGTTTCCCCGCCATTCGAGGTTCCTCCGCTTTCACCTGGGGCACTACAATATCTGGCCTCCAATACTCCGCCATCTCCTTCATTTGACCCTCTGGCTACTATCCCATCGGTGATCCGCCCTCCGCCGATCTCTAATCCTGCAACTCTCGCATCTGCCTCTGGTATTCGTCCCTCGGGGTGCTTTGAGACACCAGCGGTTTCTTCCACTCCCTCAAATCCGTCTCCTCGGGAGGGCATTACAAACCCACTGGTGGATCATCCATCGGCCCCTCGTTCTGGACCTAAGAAGGTTAAATGTATTAGATCGACGTCAAGGGATATCTCCATCAAATTTGACGAGGCTAAACCGCTTGGCGAATATATGGACATTGCCAATACTGTGTTGGTTGGGCATGTCAGGGGCCGATCATACTCGAGGCAGCGATTAAATCAATGGGTTAAGGAGATCTGGGGTGGAGTACTTTTTGACCTACCAGAAGTCCATGTCCTCCCCAGAGGATGGTTCTCGCTTAAATTCTCCAAGGTCTGCCAAACAAACCTTGTGCTGGGTCGTTATTGGCACATCGAAATGGCCCCTGTTCTTCTCAAGCGTTGGAACCCTCTTTTCGATCCAGAACGCGAGCAGCTAGGAGCCGGTCCAATCTGGGTGAGACTTCCTGGATTACCAATTCCTTTCTGGGATGAGGAAGTTTTTATTAGCGTGGGCAATGCCCTTGGGACATACCTGGACTATGATCGCACTTATGTGGAATCTGGGCATCGAACCCTGGCTCGGATTTTGGTTCATTTGGACACTCGCGAGGGTCTAGAGGAACAGATCACGCTTCAGTGGGGCAGGTGCATTCGTGTTCAGTTGCTGGATTATGAAGGAGTTCCATATCGTTGCAGACGATGCCACAAAGTGGGGCACCTTGCAAAGGACTGTCCCCTCAACAAGAAAGCTGCAGACTCAGTGAAAGGCACCCCGGCTTCAACCAGGAATGCATCCCCCATTATATCTCGTCCGCCATCTGCTGGTCCGGCCCCTTCGGCTTCTCCACCTACGGGCGATGCTGAGCTCCGGAGATCCTCGCCTCCTAAAACAAGGGCTCGCTCGGCGGCAGAAGCGGGTATGACCTCTGTTTCTTTTTCATTGCATTCATCTATTAATGAATTTCTTGCCTCTGGTTCGTCTGCACATATTCCCATGATCCCATGCACTATATCTCCGCCCCTCGCCTGCACTGACCCTATTATCTCTACTTCATCTCTTGGGTCCTTTACCTCTCCGTGTCCATCCTCCCCTCCCCACCCGTATTTCCTTAGGTCTCGTAACACTTCAAAAGAGCAGACTGACGGACACTCGGGTCTGGGCATTATCTTTCCTGAGGGGGCTCCTTTGAATTCCAGAGGGAGAAAATCTCATCTTTCCAAAGCCATCAAACAAGCTGGGGCTGAGGTAGTCTCTGGCCGACAAGCTACCATCGACGGGGTCCTTAGAGCAGGACACACCCCGAGAGGTGTTCCCCCATGAAGTGCCTTTCATATAACTGCAGAGGTCTAGCTAGTTCCTCCAAAAAACTAGCCTTGAAGAGGCTCATTGCCTCTGAGCCGATTGACATTATCATGCTTCAAGAAACTCTCTGCTCTGCTGACCAAATTATGGGTGTCATGCAAGCCTTGGTCCCTGGTTGGATCTTCTTTGCTAATGATGCTGTGGGTCGATCTGGGGGCATAGCCATTGGTATAAACCCTCGCACCATTAAGCCCACCACATCATGGGGAGGTGCTGGATACATCGGCCTGGACTTCTTCTCGGCTGACCTTGGTAAAGATCTAAGAATTGTCAATATATATGCCCCTTGCTCCCAGCGAGAAATTTTTTGGCGGAATACTCTTCAGATGCCCCTACTTAATGAGGACCATGTTATTATAGGAGGAGATCTCAACTTTTCGCTGGGTTTCAGGGAGTCATGGGGCACTGAGGCTCAAATTGACTCTATCACTGATTATATGACAAATCTGCTGGATCAATCAGATTTCTCGGATATACCAGTGCAGCGTCTGCTTCCTACCTGGCGGAATCGAAGGGTAGGGGATGCTGCACTGGCCCGCAGACTTGATAGATTTCTGTTAAAGGGTCCTCTTCTACAACATCTTCATCTCTACAGACAATGGGTTGGCTCGGGGGGGATATCGGATCACAATCCGATATACCTGGAGATTCTGGGTCCTTCTAAGAAACCCAAGGCACCCTTCAAATTCAATTCATCTTGGCTGAAGGATCCGGAATACAATCAGATGATAAAAGACTTCTGGGCTTCTCATCCCATCAATGAATCTGTTCCCCTTGCTAAAGGCTTCTGTAGGAATCTATCTGAGATTAAACAGTGCTCTATTAAGTGGGCTAGGGAGAAATTTGAAAGGGAGACAGCTCTGCTATCCCAGATTGAAGCAGACCTAAGTTCACTTACGGATGACAGAGGACAGGGTTTCTTGACTGCTGCGGACAAATGTAGGCTTATGGAACTTGAGAATCAAAAGGCCAAGATCCTAAAAGAGAGAGAGGAATCCATTAGATTAAGGAGCAGAGCCTTATGGATTCAAGCTGGGGATGACAACACAAAATTTTTCCATAACTTTGCCAAATGCAGAAAGGTATCTAATACTATCTGGAAGCTCCCTACCCCGGATGGAGACATTGCGGATAATTTTAATAAACTCGCTCAGCTGGGCATATCTCATTTCAGGAACCTTTACAGGAGTCCGCGAGATGAAAGCTTACTTGATATCATCAATGTTGCAAATCACTTCCCAAGATTTGTGGAAGAGGAAGAAGTGGAGACTCTCACTGATCCGGTCACTGCTGGGGAGCTGGAAGGAGTACTGAAATGGTTCAAGAAAGACAAGAGTCCAGGGCCGGATGGATGGACTATTGAATTCTTCATAGCCTTTTATGACATATTGGGACAGGACTTGCTTCAGGTGGTTGAAGAAAGTAGGACTTCTGGTTCTATATATCATGCCATCAACTCTACATTTATCGCTCTCATCCCCAAATCTGACTCTCCTGCATCCTTTGATGATTATAGGCCCATCTCCCTTTGTAACTGTCTCTACAAAATCATCTCGAAGACCATTGCAAATCGTCTCAGACCGATTCTCTCTCGATCCATTGGCCCTCAGCAATTTGCTTTCCTTGAATCTAGACAGATCCATGAGGCCATTGGTCTAGCACAAGAAGCCCTTCACTCCATCTGGGCCAAGAACTTAAAGGCTATCCTGCTCAAAATCGACCTATCCAAAGCTTTTGACCGTGTCAGCTGGTTATATCTCAAAATGATTCTCATTCATCTGGGTTTCCCACATGCTTACATCTCCTGGATCATGGCCTGCATTACATCTCCATCCTTCAGCATTCTTATCAATGGTTCGGCCACGGATTTTTTTCACTCTGAAAGGGGTCTGAGGCAGGGATGCCCTCTATCGCCTCTCCTATTCTTATTGGTCATGGAAGGTCTCAGCCGCCTTATGGAAGCTGCTAGGCGATCTGGTGACATTAGGGGCCTTCGCATCTCGGATCACTGCTTTCTCTCACATCTACTTTTTGTAGATGATGTTCTTATTCTTCTGAATGGTAGTGTGCGTGACTCTCGATCCTTCTTAAAGATCCTTCGACTGTTCTCCTCTGCTACGGGTATGTTGCCTAACCAGTTGAAATCTACCATTACATGTGCTCGCACATCTGCTCAGGAGACCCAGGTTGGAATGCAAGCTTTCCCTTATTCGGTCCACCCCCTGGATCGAGGTCTCAAATATCTGGGTTTCAACCTTAAACCGACTTGCCAGAGGATTGCGGACTGGGTTTGGCTGGTTGCCAAATTGGAGAAAAGACTTACAAGCTGGAGTTTCAGATATCTCTCCAGGGCTGGTAGACTTGTACTCATAAAATCTGTTTTAGAGGCTACCCCCGTATTCTGGATGGCGTTAGCTTGGATTCCTAGGAACATCCTGGGGCGTATACAACAACTCTGCAATAGATACCTATGGAATGGGAGACAGGATAAAAGAATTTTTGCTTGGATAGGTTGGAAGAAAATCACTCTGCCTAAAAAATGGGGTGGCTGGGGTCTTAAGGAGCTACCTGAATTTGCAAAAGCACTTGCCGCCAAGATGGGGTGGACTTTGCTTACTGGACAAAATCTCTGGACACAGGTAGTATATCATAAATACATTTGGCCTCTTAATATTTTGGATTGGGCCCGTCTCCCTACTTGGTCAACAATGGGATGCTCATCGGTTTGGAAGGCTCTGATTCATTCACTGCCCCTCATTCGCAGCAACCTTGCTTGGCGCATTAATGATGGAATGACAGGTCGCATTGGCCTAGACCCTTGGTCCAACAGTGGGGGGAGACACATCCTTTCTCCTGATCTTATATTGCACCTACAGACCCGGAATATATGTCATTTTGCTCACATTGCAGACCAACAGCGCTCTGATATCTTCTCACAGGCTTGGAAATCCGCCCAACAATTGGGTCTCCCATTACAATGGCATCAGGAGTGGAATAGTTTTACTGAGGCATTGACTGAATCTCACATCCGTATTAAGCAAGGTCCGGATGAGCTCATTTGGTGCGCTGCTGATCATGGGGTTTATGCTCCTAAACTTGGATACTCTGTTCTTATTTCTCACAGAATGCCTGATCCGTTGCAACCATGGTGGCATACCATTTGGAAATTAAAGGCTTCCCCCCGATCAAAACTCTTTTTTTGGTGTGCTCTCAATAACATTGTGCCCACAGGGGAACATCTCACCCGCAGAGCTATATTTGGCCCCACTTGGTGTATTTTCTGTAAAAATTCTACAGAGTCACAGGATCATTTATTCCTACTCTGTCCTGTCATCGTCAACCTATGGAACAATATCTGCAATCATCTGGGTATAGCTGTTGATTGGAAGGGGCATGACATTAGGAACGCATGGGACTGCTGGTCTCTCCGTCACCCGGGAACAAAACTACAAAATCTCCCCCCTGTTGCATCATGGCACATATGGCTTGCACGTAATCGAGCTATATTCGATGACAGAGAGATTATATGGGCGCGGGTTGAAGCATCCATCATGGCTGCTTACCATGAACTTCCCGATCCTCCTCCCCCGCGAACGCGTCACATACAGCCTATGCCTGTTATAGACAGAACAGTCCCGTGGGCTTTTTTCGACGGAGCTGCCAACCAGGAGGGATGTGGCGGGGGTTTTATCCTGCACATTAATGAGAACCATCGATTCCTTGCCAAAATAGGCTTTGGCATTGGATCGAATAATTTTGCTGAGCTATCTGCTGTTCACAATCTCCTTCAATTTGCATTAATGCATCATCTTACAAGCATCAATATATATGGAGACTCAATGGTGGTGGTTAACTGGATTAACAATATTACCACATGTCATTCACACACTCTCAGCAATATATTACATGATGCTCTCATTCTCAAAGCTGCTTTTAACCATTGCACATGTTTTCATATCTACAGAGAGCATAACAGCGATGCTGACAAATTATCCAAAGAGGCCACGTTACTTCCCAGAGGCGAGGGGATAACAGTTGAACAAAATGGAGCAGAAGAGTTCCAATTTTACCACAGGCCTTTCATAGATCAGAGACATCAAAGGGACAACAGTCCCAACAGATGAATGACAATGACAGTTTTTGTTTTTTGTTTATAGACCTATATAGTGCACGGAGCCAATGTTATATAACAGAGTCCTCTAATGGACAATAGATAGTTTTTGTACAGACTGTATAAGGAACTCAGCTCTAATACTGTTTATATCTACAGAACTACTCCTTGAAAAAGGTTTTTTGTATGAACAATCTGCAATGCCTTGGCATCTACTTATGTAATTTTCAAATAATAATGAAAGTTACTGATTTTTCCAGTGGAAAAAGATTAAGATCGGAGAATAGCTAAAGCACTACAGAAGGATATTCGTGATTAATGAACAAGACTTAGATAAAGTATTGAGGATGAGTCTGGTGTTGCTGAATAAGTTGAATAAGGAAGCTTCTGTAAAAGTGAGTTTGGAAATTGTGATGACTGAAGCAACATCAGAATGATTGAGGGCCCCAAAGGTTTGTGCAAAACATACATATGTATATATATATATATATATATAGATATATAGATATATATATATATATATATATATATATATATATATATATATATATATATATATATATATATATATATATATATATATATATATATACATATATATATATATATATATATACATATATATGTATATATACATATATATATATATATATATATGTATACATATATATATATATATATATATATATATATATATATATATATATATATATATATTGAAAGTCTATCAATAATTAGGGTTGTGATTGTGCAGGATCTCTCCATAAGAAGGTTGAACATTTTGAAGCATGCTTGGACTAGTGGATATATCTAATTTAGTTGATAAGGAGAGGTGAAGCATCTTGGGAAGACAAGATGCTTGGGAGGACATTTGGTCGGGCTGTGATGATGTCTAGATCCTGAAGTAGGGAGGGTATCGTTAGTCTTGTGGAGCTCTGACCTTGGATATGATACCTAGATCCCTAGGTTGGTGTTAGAGTTGAAGCCTGATGGTACCTAGAGTGGCTAAAGCTTGGAACACACCTTAGTACCATCTAATTAGATACCTTGGTCAAATATCTAATTTGTAGCACAGTGTGTGTTGAGACTCTTCATAGAGCATATCATTTTGAAATCTTCCATGTACCTTTGTATATATGTAACTACAAATACCTCCCTAATTAAGAGGGAGTGTTGAAGAATGTAACTAGTGTTAGTCTTCATAATTGCATTTGAGTCATGATGTAATGTATTTGTCAAAAGAAAAATAAATTTTTATTGTTAAAGAAAATTGACTTATTAAAGCATGGGTTTCATGCCTGGGTCATTGGTCAATAGGTCTAGCCTCCATTGAAAGCTTCTAGGCTTGTATCTTGAGTGAAAATCATTATCTAACAAACCATTCTTAGGCCTTTTAATCAAGAAAGAAAAAGATTATTATGTCAAAAATAGTGTCTTGTCCTTCCTCCATCATGTGGGCCTAGCCTCCATCAAGTCGGCCCCCAAACGCATCAAGTCGGTCTTGTTACCACTCAAACTAGTAGGGGACCTAAAAGGGACTCCTAAAAGTGTTGATTTTTTAATGTACCTTGGACAAGTTGTTTCCCATGGGTTAGTCTCTACCTAGGGAAAAGTGTCCAAAATAATTATTTTCCTAAGTGTGACTTTATAAAGTGAAAGTGACTTTAGACATAAAGTACAATGTGGGTACTTTATTTAATGGGTGAGTTAAAAAATAGAAAGTGAGAATTAAATGCACATTTATTCTCATCCCTTGATCTAAATGAATTTGAGCCATTAGATCTTAGGGTTGCCCAAAAGTCATTTAGGGAAACAAAAGGGGGAAAAGAAAAGAGAGATTACATTCATTCTTCATGAGCAGATTGGAGAAAGGAGGCTGAGAGCTGGAGAAAAGTTCTGAAGGAGAAATTTGTTGCAGCAAGCTAAAGGAGTGATTTCTGGGCAAAGTTGGGCACGAAAATCAAGGCATAGAAGACAACAGAAGGTACAGTACGAACAACATTTAATGTTGTGAGCTACACGCCGTTCAAAAGAAGTTTTTGAAAATAAATGAAAAAACTATACAGTCCATACAGTGGTACGGAAATCCGTACAGTCCGTAAGGAATCAAAGTGGACATGGTTTTCAAGGAGTTTTGGGCCGAAGAGATAAGTTGTATTTCGTTGTTTTGTTTTGTCTGCAAATGTATTTTTCCTGAACTTGAAAAAAAAATTGAAGTGTTGGACACCTAATCCTCAATGGGTTAGTGTGGAAGCCGAATGGACAAAAGGAGTCCAAGAGACCTTGGGATGTGGAACCCAACGGTCAGATATTGTACTATAAATGTAAATCATTTGTTAATAAAAATTGTACTCTCCTGATTATCTTTCATATCTCTCTTGCTGTCCATGTGTGTTTAACATGGTATCAGAGCAGGTGTATTCCTACCCTGCAAAATTAATTTGAGCCATTTGTTTTATGGCCTCTCTATGCAGTTTATTTTCTGCCTGAAATCCGCTGCTGACTGACATCTCTGACCTCTGTCTGCCATACCGGCGCTCTCTGTACCTGCGCTCTCATTCTCTGCCACTACCTGCGCTCTCTGTCCATAAACGCCCCATTTAAAAGCGCTGCTCCATCTGCGATTTACCATTATTGGCTGTCCTGACTGCCAAGCGTTTCATGATAATTAACGTTGTCCTGTTGCAACATAAACCTAATATGCGTTACGCCCCCGCCTGTCTTTCCAATGCATCTGCGTACATCTTGTTCTAATCAAAGACCATTCAGGTTCTGTTTCCATGTGAAAGCGGCTGAACCTGTGGGTTGAGGCGTGAATCCAAGTGCGTGTGAGAGAGGCATGAACCCAAGTGCGTGGAGAATCCTTCGAACAACGTTGTGGTTTAACCTGCCTATGGTTTAACGCTGGAGCAGTATACTTTCTGACAACGCTGTGGTTTATTTGATTATGTAACGATTTTTATGTCTAATGAAAGTGGTGTTCTGGACATGGTACGCATATCGTTTTCTAGAACAGCGAATATTAAACCATAAACTGCACGCAGAAACGAGGTGTATCGGTTGTAAGCAGCTCGACCGGTATAAGTATTAAAAAAAAAAAATTCGAAGTTTTGGGTTCTTTTTCCTGCATTTAGCGCACCGATTTGATTGAAATCTGTGAATTTCTGGCTTGTATGGAAACTCGCCTGTGATTTTATTGTGTTTTTGTCGACTTTTTGAGCGGTCTGGCCCTGGATTGCTCGCTCTGTAATCTTTGGCGGTTTTCTGGAGTCTCGTCGTGGAGAGATTGCAGTGGATCTATGTTTGAATGGTGATGTACTGAGCGTGGCGCAGCGAAAGCGTGGAGATGTGTTGTTCATGCGTGGTATTGAATGGTATCTCTGCGTGGTCATGAATGCGTATTAACGCTGTGGTATTGAATGGTATCAACATTTTATTGAAAGGTATCAACATTTTATGCGAATGGTATTGAATGGTATCTCTGTGTGGTATTGAATGGTATCAACATTTTATGCGAATGGTATCTCTGCGTGGTATTGAATGGTATTAAATGGTAACGTTGTCCCATTGGTAACGCTAAACTTCGCTTAGCTGTGTAACGGATACTCTCGTTGCTACCCCATTTGAAGATTGTTTCAGTTTGTCACGGGTTTGTTTTTAATATCATGGATCCACAGAGTTTTCTGCAGATTTCATAATTTCATAGGTTGCGGGGAAATTATAGTGGTGATGAGATGGGACTAAAAGACAATGGTATACAGCGTTCTCTCATGGGCGCGTACCCATAGCATTCAATTCTTCATTCCTTCTATGAAGAGGTCATTTTATTAGAGGCCAGAAGCAACGATAATGGCACATTTTTTTAGTAAAAAGCATGTGTGTTTAAAGAGCATGTGTGTGTCAGGCCAGGGTAACTCCAGAATAAGCAGAAGAAAAACTGATATATCATTTCATTAGAGAACTGTTGTTTATATACAAAAAAGGAGACGGAACAGTTCATCTTCTTGATGACTGTTCACGTTCCAGTTCACCCATCCGTTGAGGATTAGGTGTCAACATTCCCCCCCTTAATCTGAAGGGATGTTGGTGAGTCCAAGCATAGTTCTGAATATTTCAAGCTTTTCTCTTCCAAGCGCTTTGGTGAAGATGTCTGCAATTTGCTCGTTTGTGGAACAATGACGGAGATGGATTGTTTTGGCCTCAACATGATGTCGGATCAGATGATATTTAGTATTGATGTGCTTAGTACGATCATGGAACTTTGGGTTCTTGGCCAACTTTATTGCAGAGGTGTTATCAATCATGAGTGGAGTTGATTGTATTTGTTTTACCTACAAATCTTCAAGAATTTTCCTGAGCTACACAATTTCTTTCGTTGCTTCAGCTGCTGCCACGTATTCTACTTCTGTTGTGGAATCTGCTGGTACTGATTGTTTGCGTGATCTCCAGGAGATAGCTCCTGATCCAAGACTCATAGCATATCCTGAAGTAGATACCCCAGTTTCTTTGTCTCCATCGAAGTTTGAATCAGAGTATCCAATCAAGTTGAAGTCGTCCACCTGTGTATACTCGATTCCAAGGTCTTGAGTTCCCTTCAAGTACCTTAGAACTCTTTTTGCAGCAGACCAATGTCCCTCACAAGGCTTTTGCATAAACCTGGAGAGGATTCCAACAGCAAATGAAATGTCTGGTCTGGTAGTAGTGAGGTAGATGAGACTTCCTACAAGCTGTCTATACTTTGTAAATTCCTTTCCTTCAATAGATGTGAGCTTCAAGTTTTGTTCCATTGGAGTAGAAAGAGGATTGCACTCTGTCATGCCAAATCTGTTTAACAAATCTCCAATGTATTTCTTTTGAGAAAGAAATATGGATTTTGGATGTTGGGTTACTTCAATGCCAAGATAGTAATGAACATAGCCCAAATCAGTCATTTCAAAACTTTTTCCTAATTCTTTCTTTATGGATGCAATATAGCTTTCATTGTTCCCTGTCATTAAAAGATCATCTACATATACCACAAGATATACAACTGTTTTGCCAACTTTCTTGACAAATAAAGTTGCATCATCAAGATCAAAATGTTTGAAGTTGAGTTTCAGAAGATGCTCAGTTAGTTTTTCATACCAGGCTCGTGGTGCTTGTTTGAGGCCATACAAGGACTTCATAAGTTTGCATACTTTGTGTTCATGTCCTTTCACAGCAAATCCTTCAGGCTGGGACATAAAAACATTCTCTTTTAGATCTCCATTCAAGAATGCAGTTTTTACATCCATTTGATGGACTTTCCAACCGTTCTGAGCAGCTAGTGCAAAGAGTGTCCGAATGGTGGCCCATTTTGCTGTGGGGGCAAAAGTTTCCTCATAATCGACCCCTTCCTTCTGTGCAAAACCTTTTGCCACAAGCCTAGCTTTGTGCTTGTCAAGTGAGCCATCAGCTTTGTACTTGTTCTTGTAGACCCACTTGCAGCCAATTGGTTTGGTTCCAAATGGAGGATCAACCAGCTTCCAAGTGCCATTCTTTATGAGGGCATCATACTCCTTCTGCATCGCTTCTTTCCATTCATCATGAGAAGAAGCTTCTTTGAAGGAAGTTGGTTCAAAATCTGTAGACAAGTTCAATTCACAATCATAAGTAACGTCCATATCAACAGGTGAATTAGAGTTATCTACATCACCTCCATCTTGTCGGTTTGTATTTCTGGTTCTTGTTTTTCCAATTTCATCAGGATGAACACTTTCAAGTGTCTTTGTCAGCCACTTTGGGGGACCTTTCTGAGATGGTCCAGGCTGCTCTGTTGATTGAGTTGGGACTGAATCAAGATTGAGTCTCCCAATTCTATCAATTACATCACTTAAAGAATCATCCGTTGTTGGAGTTTCATGCAAAGGAGATTGTTCTTCAGAAGAAGATTCCACATGTTGTTCTAGTATAGGAATCCCCCCTTCAAGATGTGGAATCTGATTATCAAACTCTTGAAATCATTTTGTTTTTGTGAATCTATCCAAGCGATCAAGTTGCCGCTCAACAACATTGTCAGATTTGGATGATTCAAGAAAAATGACATCTCTAGATACAACAAACTTTTTATTTACTTCATCATAGAGACGGTATGCTTTAGAGGTGTTTGAATACCCCAGGAAGATACACTTACGACTTCTAGCACCAAGTTTGTTTCTATGTACCTTTGGTATTAAAGCATAACAGGTGGAACCAAAAATCCTGAGATGTTTTACCGAAGGAACATGTCCATACCACAATTCATAAGGAGTCTTGTTTCTTATAGCACTAGATGGACATCTATTCTTTATATATGCAGCACATAGAACAGCATCAGCCCAAAACATTATCTTTACATTTTTGAAGAAAAGCATGGATCATACCATATTCAAGATTGTTCTGTTCATTCTTTCAGCTACACCATTCTGTTGAGGATTATAAGGCACAGTTGTTTGATGTTTAATCCCATGTTGGCGAAGATAGTGTTCAAATTCATTTGATGTATATTCTTTTCCATTATCAGTGCGAATAGACCCAATATGAGATTGTGCATCATTTTCAATCCATTTATGAAAATTCTTGAATGTTTGAAAAGCATCATATTTGTTCTTCAATAAATAAACCCAACACATTCTGGTGTAATCATCAATAAATGTCATGATATATTTATTTCCATTTGCAGAAGGAACAGGCATTGGACCACATAAATCTGAATGAATGAGTTCAAGCTTCCTATGTGATCTTGAATGTGAATCATGAAAAGACTGTTTGCTATGCTTTCCTAGAATGCAAGCATCACATTGCTTATGTTTTCTAGGAATTGTAGGCAAACCAGCAACACCATTTTTCTTTAATAAGCGGAGACTGTCATAGTTTAAATGTCCAAATCTAGCATGCCATAATAAACTTGATGGAAGTGTACCTTCTTCATGATGAGAAATATATGAGAAATGTTGTGCATGAGCAGAAGTTCCTTGCAGTTTAAGAAGTCTTTCTTCTTCTATACCCCTCATGACAAGTGAGTGGTCAGATGCCTTTCTTACCTCAAGCTTGCCATCAAACATATGAATGGAGTGACCTTCCTGGCGGATGTGGACCAGGGACAGCAAGTTTCTCTTGAGCTGTGGGAGATATAGAACATGGTCCAGAAGAAAGTCTGGAAGCCCAGGCAGTTTAAGCCTGATTGTGCCAAGCCCTGATGGCTTGATTTTTAACTGATCTGCAAAGTATACTGCTCCATCAACATTGTCAGTGAAATCTTCAGAAAAATCTTTCCTATGAGTCATATGACAGGTTGCTCCTGAATCAAGCAACCAGTCATTTTTCGAAGAAGCAAGTGAAGCATTAAACAAATCTTGATTTACTCCAATGTTACATTGTGCCTCAATATAGTGAGCGGATTCAGGTGCTTTACCTTTGTCTGTGTCATCAGTTTTACCTTTCTGTTGATTTCTTCTTTGCTCAATTTTGTCCCATGGTAGCTTGCATGTAGAAGCATCATGTGATCCATTTCGTTTGCAGCGAATGCAATGCAGATTTGCCTTTTCTGCTTGAGAATGCCTGCCCCCCCTGCCTCTGAAGTATCTTCCTCTTCCTCTTCGTCCACCTCTTCCTCGTGTAGAATCTTGAGCAAGATGCTTTTCTTTATGAGCAAGGCAAACAGTCTCTTCAGAAGATTCAGGGACTGTTTTCTTTCCAAAGGCTTTCTCTCTTTCAGCAAACTTTTTCACAAGAGACTCAAAGGTTATGTCTTTAAGATTTCCATTTGCTTGTAAAGACTCAAGATAATTGGAGTAGGTAGGATAGAGTGCCTTGAGAAAGGCAATAAGAGAGATATCCAGCTCAACCTTAGTGGATTTAATATCATGCATTATAGACTTTATTTCAGATGCAAGAGCAAGGGGATCATTATTTTTCAGTTCAAGAGTGAAGAGTTTAATCATGAGCTGAACAACTTCAAGTGCAGAATGTGAATCATAGAGTTCTTTCAGCTTTTGTAAAGCTTCAAAGGCAGTGGAATAGGATGAAATATGACGACTTACTTCTTCATTTACAGATGCTGCGATCAATGCATAGGCTTTGCTGTTCTTGTTTTCCCAAATGACAAGTTCTTTATCTGATGTACGCTGCACAGGGTCTTTGTCTTCTTCTCCGACACACACTCCTTTCCACAACTCATTGTAGATGAGGGTGTGTTTTACCATCCGAGACCATTCAGAATAGTTCTCCTTGCTAGTGAGAACTATTCCTACCATAGAAATGATTGAATGCATTCTGTAAAAAAAAAATTCTGCTAAAAAAAAACTTCTGCTGATAAGAAATTTCTACTGATAAAAAACTTTTACTGATGTACAGTGAAATTGTACTCAAAAGATTTCTGTGGGAAATAACTTTGGTTGTTTAAAAATAATCAGTCATTCACCGCGAGCTCTACAAAGTTGGAGCAGCAACGGTATTAACCGCGAGCTCTACAAAGTTGGAGCAGCAACGGTATTACAATTTCAAAGTTCACTGAAAAGACTAAAAAATCACCATAAATCCCTTTGATTCTCTAGACCTGAGCCCATAACCAGATTGACTCTCAGCCCTTACAAAAACCCCCGCATTATGGAATAATGTCAGATTACACTCATAAATGATGTACTCACTAAAAAACGTTCAATGCAAACCATCCCTGTGGGTGTTAACAGCAAGCTCCCAAGAAGCACATAGCAAACTCACACGCCGCAACATAAATGGATTTTAAATCACTAAGTAAATCGATATGAATTGACTGCACACTACAAAATTAACCACCGGATGCCAATGGAATGTGGTTTATGCACGTTCTCAAATCTCAGATGGTGTACCACCTCTTGTTTCTCATCGTGTCCTTGAGATTTTGACATACCTCGCTAAAAATCATTTCTACGTTGCTGATCTTCTTTTCTACATGGAGTCGTTTCCAATGTTGGAGTCGACATCTCAAACATCTACAATATCAATTGAAGAGAAAGGCAAGGGAATGTTCAATCAAATCTGCATCATCACTTGCGCCCACGCATATTAACTTCTCTTGACTTCGCATATCCTTGCTGTCGTGGGTTCGGCCCCTTCTTGACGGCTCTTCCTCAGGCCATTTTGGCACGGTCGTTGTTATCAGTGATGTTATCACCAAATTACCAGATGTAGCCGAGTCGGAGTCTCAGAATATTGTAGGTCGACCGCAAGAAATGTACATCAATACAAACCCTACCCTGTTACTGGGCTTGATTTATTTTTTAAATGGTTTCCACAGTAATATTCAACAATATGGAGTACAACGGAAGCACGCTGGAGGTCCACGGAACTGATAGGTTTGATCAGACACAGCGCGAGTATGCTGTAGTTGGAGGAACGGGCAAATTCAAATTTGCTCGCGGTTATGCAGTTATTACCACTGAGTCCCTCTCTGGCCAGGACAGTGCGTATTCAATATAAAAAAAAAAACGCACATTCAACAGCACATAACTATGGACAGTGCGCAGTCTCAGGACAGAGGGCGCAAAGAATCAACATCATTGAGACGCAGGACAGAGGCGCTCAGGACAGAGATAGGAGTTACAACTATTTTTAGAATCTGGGACCTGTGCTCTGATACCATGTCAGGCCAGGGTAACTCCAGAATAAGCAGAAGAAAAACTGATATATCATTTCATTAGAGAACTATTGTTTATATACAAAAAAGGAGACGGAACAGTTCATCTTCTTGATGACTGTTCACGTTCCAGTTCACCCATCCGTTGAGGATTAGGTGTCAACAGTGTGTTTAACGTTGATTTAACGTCGTTGAATGTATGATGTGTTGGTCGTTTCTCTGCATACAATATGTTAAAGTTGACCGTGAGACTGTGAAGACCGTGGTATGCTTCATAAGTTGATATATGCATTGATGAATGTATTGCGTGATTGAACAATTAATTTATCTCTGGCATGGATTATATATGCGTTGTATTGGAGTTTGTTGTGTATTGAAGTATGCACAACCTCTGTTTTGAGTATTAATATCCAAAGGAATATCAGATCTCCTTGATCGTATAGCCAGATGGGTTATAGTATTTTTTTGGGTTGTCGTTGAACAACATTTGGTCCAACAGTTGCATCAATTTATTGATATCATCGGGATATGGTCATCAAAAGGCACGATTTGCAGCATTTGCTGAATGATTTGCTATTATGCCGACTTATTTAGAATTTCGATCGGAGAAATTGCTTTTGTGAAACATTATCAAAGGGTTCTTTAACATATATGCCCTCTGGAGTTTGAAAATTTAGGTTTTTGCGTTTTTGACTTGTTATGCAGAGGCATTTGTTTGGAAAGGACTAATTGCCGCCGAGAGTAGGGCAAGTTTGTTATATTTGTGAAAAAAAAAAAAAAAAAAATCCTGAGTTTGACTTAACTCGGTTTTTGGATTGGAAACACAGAGAATAAAGAAGTATTGAATAAATCCATCTGGCTTGCAAAGCCCGTTGGATAGTTTCCCCTGTCCGCTGCAATTCAAGGGAATGGACAGCTGCTGAGATGGAATGATGAAGTCTTAAGGAGAGAAAATAGGAAATATAGATCTTTCACAGTAAATATTTGTGAATGTGTAGTTTTTCGTAAAGATTCGGTTGCAAATAGAGCACAAATCACTGAAAGACGAAGTAATCCATGAATTCAATCTGAATAAAGGAATCTTAAGATTTTTAGTTTGTTTAAAACTCATTATAGTGCATTGATTCCTTGATTCGATTGTTGTATAAAGAGTTTGGTGGGCTGACTATAATATTTATGGAGAAAAGTTTTATCGGTTGTTTTGTCAGAACATAATGTTGGTCATGAGTAAACTCTTATTTTCATGTAATGGATTGTAATCGGTGCTTGCTGGTTGAACTCTTATCATTTGCTGCACATGTATAAAGGATATTATTGTGTATTGTGAGTAGGTATTACTTTTCTGCACTGAGTAGTAGTTGTGATCAGTTTTTAAGGTGTAAATCTGGCATTGAAGAAAAATGGTTAGAATCAGTGAAGTATTAGAGTTCATGAAAACTCTTATACAATCTACTGTTGCTGGCACATTACAAATCAACAAAGAATCTCTCTCAGAAATTCAGACATGTCTACAAAATGCACAGGAAAAGATCGATTTTTTGCAGCTTGAATCACAGCTACAGCAAGAAGAGCTACATCAAAATAGACATCATTCTAAACCTATTTTTGTTCAGAACATTGAGACAACCACCCATCAGCAGAAAGTCAATGATGTTACAGTTGGTTCAGATTTAATACTCCATAAAACAGCAGTTGTACATGCAGATGCAGAAACTCAGTCTGCACTTCCCAAGCCCATCATCAGACCTTGGGAACAGCTTGTCCACAACAAGCACAGAACTGGTCTTGGATATGACAAGGACTTGTCCTTTCATATTCCAGACTTTGCCAAGCCCATTCAGTTTCAGAGTGTTGGTTTCATTCATGACATTTCACCTGCTCCTCATGACAGTTCACCTCCAGCTGTTCCAAACTCTGCCCCTGTTCCACAGCAACAACAACAGATTGTAAAATGCCAACACTGTGACCGAGTTGGCCATCTGAAAGATCACTGTTTTGATCTTCATCCATGTAAGCACTGTCATAAAACCGGTCATTCTTCACACAGATGCTTCAGAAACAAACGTCCTGCAAGAACAAATATTCATCTTGGATGGATCACTTCTAACAGGTTTTTCCCAAAGAAGATTGAAGGGGTTTTGCCTGGGTCTAAGTTGACCAAAATATGTGTGTATTTTTATGTGTTGCTAGTTTGTTTATGTCCATATTTATTTTCAGCATGTGTTGACAGTCCCATGTGTTTTAATTTGAAATTTTCATTTCCAGAATTCTATATGTTGAATGTATATTTATGGGAAAGGGCATTTAACTGAATGGGAGCGATAAGGTGAAATTAAAACCGGGTTGGGATTGTAAGAAACTTTTTAGTCATCCAATTTCAACATGGTATCAAAGCTATAGACTGAAAATTGCAGTTTGAACAGCAAACAGTAGTTTGGGACAGCAAACAGTGGTTTGGACAACAAACTGAATTTTTGGACAGCAAACTGATATTTTGGGACAGTAAGGTGAAATTTCACACTGACTGAACTTTTGGGACAGTAAGGTGAAATTTCACACTGACTGAACTTTTGGGACAGCAAGGTGTGCTGGAAAGTTCATTTTTCCATTTTCTTGGTTTTGTAAATTTTGGACAGCAGTCATGGCCATGTTCTTAAGGATAAAGGACAGACTGGATGGGATATCCAACTATGCCATTTGGAAGGATAGAATTCAGACAGTGTTTGAGGAGGCAACAGTTTGGGACATAGTGCAACAAGTGGTTGTACCTCCTACTGCTACAGATAAACTTGTTAAATTCGCAAAAAATATTGCGAAGGCAAAAATGATTTTGATGGACAGTCTGAAGGATCATGTGGTTCCTCAAATGAGAGGAAAAGCATATGCATATCAGACGTGGACAGCTCTAACCACTCTCTATTAGAGTACCAATGAGAGCAGGAAGATGGTACTCAAAGAACAATTGAAGAAAATCAAGATGACAAAGGTTGAAAGTGTAGTTCATTATCTTGGCAGGGTCAAACAGGTACGTGATGATTTCGTTGTTATTGGTGAAGCAGTTGGACCCACAGATTTAGTCAGGATGGTTGTAGCGGGACGTCCTAAGTCTTGGGAGGTCTTTGGAGATGTTGTTACCTCTAGGGAGAATCTTCCCAATTGGGACAGATTCTGGGATGATTGTGTGCAGCATGAGATATGGAAGATAGGCAGTGGTGGTGTGAAGATCGTAGATGAGGAGGATATAGCCTTGACAGCCAAGGGGAAGAATAAAGGGAAGGCCAAGAAAGGGGTCTCATCAGATGGGGCTAAGGGAAAGGAGGAGAAGAAGAAAAAAGATATAGATATGTCCAAAGTCAAACGTTGGGCATGTCAGAAGACGGGACACTATGCTGCTACGTGTCATGAGAGGAAGAACGAGGGGAAGAAGGGTACTGCGGCTTCAGCAAAGGTGGAGCAATTTGCTTCACAGCTTGACCAGGACTTTGCATTTATCACTTCTACATCTAGTAGGAGTACATCATCTGATGTGTGGTACATAGACAGCAGGGCTTCCCGCCATATGACAAGTGCACAGGAGTTCTTTTAAGAGCTTGTAGAGAAGGCACTTGATATTGAGATTGTACTAGGAGATCACCGCACTGTGAGAGTTGTTGGTGTGGGGACTGTGACCTTTGAGAGGGAGTATTTGCCTCCTTTGAAGATCATGGATGTTTTGTATGTTCCGGGGATGAAGAAGAACTTGAATTCAGTGTCTGCTATGGAGGAGTGATCTGAGATGACTCAACTCCCGGATTTAACCAAGATATTTTGCTTTCGTGATGTGATTATAATTGCATTTAAAAGAGCATAAATGAATACATATGCATGTTGTAAAGAAGAAGGAACATGACAATAATCAGCAACATAAAACTCAAGACATTGATAACGGAGTTCATCCAGGAGAGACTACATCTCTGGGCCCCGGTGTCAAGATGGTGTAGGCCGCTACATTAAGTGCTAGAAAGAGTGATGATGTACATGCATGTGTTTTCTCTATCATACAAGGAATATGCCCTCACGCAGGAGTGGCTCCAAGAGATGTTCCACTGCAGGAACTCTCATTCAAAAAAGGACTCCTATCAGTATGACATAATTTCACATATGACAATAATGAGCATCCCGCCAATCATGGCATCAAAGGGATCTCAATTCAGACATACATGACTACAACATGAGTATCCTGTCCACATGACGACAAAGGGATCTCAATAACAACATGACAATCATGACAACAAGTACATCCCACAGATGATTTCGCGTCACATCAAGCAGGAATCATGAAACAAGTAAGAAAACAAGATCCCACATCAAACATCAAACAGGGATCTATGCAACACAATGCATCTCATAGCAAAAAGAAGTACATGAACACACTGCATATACCTCACATCCCGGGGCCATCTGAAGAAAAAGATGTCAAATTGTTGAAGTTGGTTTTACCATCAATCTCGTTGCATCGAATCTCATGGAATTGACTGCTCGCACATGAATGTTGCACCTGCAATCCACTTTGGAAAGTGGCCGAAAAATGAAATCATCAAATGGAAAATCTGAATGCACCATCAGTGCTGTGGTGTCGAATAGAGTAAAATCGATTGTCAAATTTCTGAATTCTGAAAAAATGGAAATTTGGGGCTACAGGAATCTTTTAGATTCCCCCTAGATTCCTCAAAGATTCCCTCCTCCGGGTCATCTGAAGATCTGCTGCTCAGATCAAAATTCTGACTACGCCATCAAGTTCGTGTCGCTGAGAGGTGTAAGATCGACATAAAGTTTGTCCAATTTGGACACTAACAAAATTTCGTCGTCCTGAGAATTTTGCTCAATCATGGTTCCGCCTGCGCTTTTTCAGGATCATGGTTCTGCCTGCAAATATTAATAAAATCAGCATCTCAATTTCCATGTGCGCTCCTCGTTCCTCCATGCTCCCCGCTCTTAAGAAAATGAGGGTTTATATAAACAAGTGTCGGCGGCTAAACCAAGGAATGTCGTTGGCGCATTGGTAAAGAAGGCAAATTACAAGGAGGAGGTTGGGTGGTCAAACCCAAACCCTGACCCCTCCATATTAATACCCATATTGTTTTTTGAAAACTGCATTAATGTTTGTTTTGGGGGTTCGGTCCACATTGGGCGGCTCGCCCCTGCGTGCTGTTGGTATTAAGTTTGGATTGGGGATCATGGTTCCGCCTGCAAAAATTAATAAAATCAGCATCTCAATTTCCGTGTGCGCTCCTCGCTCCTCCATGCTCCCCGCTCTTAAGAAAATGAGGGTTTATATAAACAAGTGTCGGCGGATAAACCAAGGAATGTCGTTGGCGCATTGGTAAAGAAGGCAAATTACAAGGAGGAGGTCGGGTGGTCAAACCCAAACCCTGACCCCTCCATATTAATACCCATATTGTTTTTTGAAAACTACATTAATGTTTGTTTTGGGGGTTGGGTCCACATTGGGCGGCTCGCCCCTGCGTGCTGTTGGTATTAAGTTTGGATTGGTTAAATGGAGGTGTGGGTTGGTTGTATGCCACCATATGGGGCCCGCCCGGTGGGGGCCAGTCCACGTGGGCCGAGCGGGTTCAATCCCCGCCGGCTCCACTTTAATATGATGATATATATGGTAAGTGGGAAGGGGTGTGCGTTGGGTCCACCGGAGGTGGCCCGCCCACCCCTTTTTTTAAATGTTTAATGTAATATGTGGTTGAGGGAGGGCCGGCGGGGGTCATGGCCCGTCAGCCCATAATTAAAATTTTAGTTTATATATATGTGTTGGTCGTTGGGCGGGGTGGCGGGGTTGGTGGCCTGCCACCCCATAAAATATATTTTTTTATTAAACAAACACATATTTTTGAATTTGTCTAATATAGGGGATATTAGACAAAATAACGATCCAACAAATTCGCCCGCTTTCAGGACCTAGGTTTCATGCTCCGGGGTTGGTCAAATTATAAGACACTTAAACCTAGCCCACAGTCCAACTTTGACCAAAACTTTGACTAGCTCGTTCTCCCTCATACGAGCTCGAATTGATGAACCGTTTGCACCGCTGCGATCAAGATGACAAGTTCTACGCTCTGGTCCTAGTTCGAAAGCATTCTGATCACTTTTATTTTTGAGCTTCCATAAGCCCTCTTTGTCTTGTGTGTGTCCCTGGAGCCACCTGGATCAAGGAGAAGGGGTTTGACGTCACTTGCTCAAGAGGGCAGGTATTGATGCAGCCTAGGGGAGCTTCCATCACTTTGACCAAAGTGATTAGAGTTCGCTCTGGGAAACTATACAGGTTTAGTTTTCAGTCAGCAAGAGCATTGGTGAGCAGCACATCTGACAGCACTCACACTAGTACCACCAGCAGTAGAGACTTGTGCGAGTTAGGGCACCGTAGGATGGTGCATATGCATCATGGAGCTTTAAGAGTACTGAGGGAGATCACTACTGGAGTTCCTGATTTCAGTGTCGAGCATTATGAGGTCTGCAGAGGGTGTGCTTTGGGCAAGTACACCAAGTTACCATTCCCAGCAAGCGACAACAGATCTACAGGTATACTAGACTTGATTCATACTGATGTTAGTGGTCGTATGTCTCATGTGTCTTTGGGTGGTTATGAGTATTATGTTATATTCATTGATGACTACTCTAGGAGGACTTGGATATATTTCCTGAAGACCAAGGGTGAGGTCTTCAGTCGCTTTAAAGAGTTCAAAGCTCTTGTGGAAAAGCAGACAGGTAGGAAGATTCGGGTCTTGAGGTCAGACAATGGTGGTGAGTACACCGATGGTGGGTTTTCTAACTTCTGTGCACAGGAGGGCATTAGGAGAGAGTTCACAGTTCCTTACAACCCCCAACAGAATGGGGTGTCTGAAAGGAAGAACAGAGCTATTGTTGGGGCTGCTAGAGCGATGATTCATGATCAGGGGTTGCCTTTATTTTTGTGGGTTGAGACCTGCAATACTGTTGTTTATCTTCAGAACAAGAGTCCTCGCAGAGTATTGAGGAATATGACTCCGAAGGAGGCTTTCACTGGAGAGAAGCCTCATGTGGGACATCTTATCTTTGGATGTCTCACATATTCTTATATCCCCAAGGAGCAAAGGACGAGGATGGAACCCATGGCAGAGAAGGGTATCTTTATGGGTTACAGCGATACTTCAAAGGCCTATCGGATCTTCATTCCTTCTAAACGAAGAGTGGTGATTAGGAGGGATGTGAAGTTCAAGGAGGAGAGGGCCTATCAGAGATCACGAGAGTATGATGAGAGAGAAACACTTCTCCTCAGTAGGGAGGTCAGGTACAGGGAGCAAGACCTCAGGGTTCTAGATTGACTGGTACAGGAGGTACTTCAGTGTCAGTGACACCTATGGCACCAGTGGCGAGTTTACTGAGCACTTCTTTAGGGAGTCCACTAGTACAGAGTTCACATGGCACTTCAGCTGACACGGGCACAGGTGCCAGTACAGGTTCTTCGAGGACAGGTGTTGGTATAGGCACACCAAGCTCACTTCGCAGACCTTCAGGTTCACCAGACTAGGGGGCAGAGGATGAGGTTCCCTATGGGGAAGCTTCTTCAGGGAAGAGGAGGCCCAAGTGGCTTCAAGACACCTTGAAGGAAGCGGAATCTGTTGGTCCTCCGAAGAGGGTGAACAAGGAGAGTGTGCCACCTGAGCGGTTTTGCATTTATGTAGCCAAGGCTACTAGCATTGTTGACTCTGAGCCTACTAGCTATAAGGAGGCTACTAGCCAGGAGGTATGGAGAGAGTCTATGGTGGAGGAGTATGCCTCTATCATTAAGAACAATGTCTCGAAAGTGGTGCCTAGGCCTGAAGGCAAGTCAGTTGTGACTTCCAGGTGGCTCTACAAGATCAAGCATGTTGTGGATTGCAGCATTGAGAAGTTCAAGGCAAGGTTTGTGGCTAGAGGGTTCTCACAGATAGAGGGAGTTGACTATGATGAGACCTTCGCTCCTGTAGCTCAGTACACTTCTATCCGATACCTTATTTCTATTGTTGCAGAAATGGGTTGGCAGATCCATCAGATGGATGTGAAGACCGCATTTCTAAAAGGAGTTATAGAGGAGGAGGTGTATGTTGAGCAGCCACAGGGCTTTAAGGTACTTGGGCGGGAGACCCATGTATGTCAGTTGAGGCGAGCACTTTACGAACTTCAGCAAGCTCCAAGAGCTTGGTATTTGAGGATTGATACTCACTTGCAGCAGATGGGTTTCACGAAGAGTGATGCAAATCCGAACCTATACTACATTGTTGTAGGGGATGATCCGCTTATTCTTGTGTTGTATGTAGATGACTTGTTCATTATTGGGGCAAAGAGAATGATTAGTGGTTGCAAGGAGGATATTGCTATGGAGTTCGAGATGAAGGACATTGGGCTAATGCATTACTTTTTGGGGCTTGAGGCATGGTAAGAGGAGGGGCATATCTTTCTGGGGCAGGGGCAATATGTTGTGGATGTGTTGAGCAGATTTCACATGGCAAACTGTAGACTCATGTCGACACCTATGATCACCAACTGGAAGAAGCTTCATGCTTCAGATTCTAGTTTGGTGGATCCCACATTGTATAGGCAACTTATTGGGTCCTTGATGTATCTAGTCAACACTAGGCTATATATATGATTTGCAGTGAACACACTTAGTCAGTTCATGGTTGAGCACATTCTTCGCTACGTGCAGGGCGCTGTTGATTATGGTCTGGACTATAGGCGGGGAGATGGAGTGAGGTTGGCAGGTTACACAGACGCAAATTGGGCAGACTGTGCTTCTGACAGGAAAAGCACTTCAGGGTGTTGTTCATGGAAAATTTTAGGGGCGAATGTTCGCCCTTTGGCGAAATTAAGGGGTTTTAAATTTTTAGTGGGCGAATATTTTGTATCATAGTACATTTTTACAAATCACCTCAAATAGCCCACCTTATTTTAAGGGAGAGGATAAAAAAGGTAAATTTAGCCCTTGAAATTAGGAGTTACAACCTTCCATTTGCCCTAATTTTCAAGAATAGGTTTTATTTAAGTGAATCCTATGGGCCAAATACCATATTTATAAAAGAGGTATGGTAAATTAATAAAAATATAAATAAATGAGAGGTATGGTCAATAAATAAAACATTTTTTATATTTACTCCATAAGTCACTTTATATACATGCAAGGGTGTAAACAAATAAAAATATAAGTAAAGTGGAGGTATGGTAAATAAATAAAAATATAAATAAACTAGACGTATGGTAAATAAATAAAACCTCTTTTTATATTGAGTCCATAACCCTCGTTCTATTTATGAAGGCTCAAAAAAGAGGTTTTATTTAAGTGAATCCTATGGGCCAAATACCATATTTGTAAAAGAGGTATGGAAAATTAATAAAAATATAAATAAACGAGAGGTATGGTAAACAAATAAAACATTTTTTTATATTTAATCCATAAGTCACCTTATATTTACGAACACTATGCATTATATTTAGGTGAAACCTATGGGCAAAATACTATGGGACAAATACCATGGGCTAGATTATTATTAATACCATGCAAGAAAACATTATTAACCCTATTAATAAAAATAAAATGGCACATGGTATTGACCCATGGTATTCACCAAAATGGCACATGGTATTGACCCATGGTATTCACCTGGAATGTAGCCTATTTAAATGGGGGAATTAAACCAGCATAGATCCATCTTTACTCTGGATATACTAACCCCCGAGAGGTATCAAATATCGTGATATGCAAACTAGCATAGAGTGAAAAAATATTTGATCCCTCTCGGGGCTTGGTGGATCAAGAGTAAAAATGGGTGTTGTAATTTAATGTATGTTAAACATTTTAGCTTGGTTAAAATAAAAAATAAAATAAAAATCAACTATTAATTTTATTAATTTTTATAAATTACCAATAGTAATTTTTAAGCTCCAGGTTTATGATAACCCATGGTATTGACCCATGGTAATACCATGGTATTCATGTGAGCATAGACTATTTAAAGAGGAAATTCTATCATCTTAGATCCATCTTAATTCTGGGTCTACCAAGTGCTCAGAGGGATAAATAGATTTCATCCCCCTAAGAGTGGTAGATGTGGAGTTAAGATGGATATAGGTTGGTTTTTATGATAATGAAGATTTTAAATAGACTTAGGAAATTATATTGTAAAAACATCTTAAGGTGAATAGTTAAAGCATAGACATTGGACAAGTATATTTGTATACTTCTATTTTAAAGTGAAACAAATCCAGGGCTAAAAGGAATGGATTGATTGCACTAGTCATCCTTCTATAACTTTCCAACATAGGCTGGAGTAAATAGATTGTAATTTGGGTAAGTTTTCTAACTGCAAACAGGAACATACTTGTCTATTGGCAGGGTGGTTACGAGGTCCCTAGAAGTAATGAATTTGAATTTTTCTTGGTTTTATATGTAGTATTAGGTTTTTTCTCATGCTTTAAGTGAATGACACGGGTGAATTTTATCCTACACCCACTAGGTTATAGATATGTAATTTCGGTAATTTTGATTTCAAAAGATATTTTAAAGAAATGCAATGATTTCATTTGTGTATTCAATAAACACAATATTCTAATGGAATTTTGCATTTGTGGTTTACCTATACAGATTCCATGGAGAAGTATTAGTGGTGTGACATCAATTGTCCTCAAGTAGAGGCTTAGTTTTACTCTTTTCGGAAAGCAAATACTTTTTTCCAACATTTTTTAGTTCCATGAAAAATTTGAAAGTCCTAATAGTATTCAATTATGGGTTCAAGAGAGACATAATATTCAATTATGGGTTAAAGAGATCCACATTGAATGATCTATCAGCCTTATATTCACTTAGTTTAAGACTATTCACTTGGAGAGGCTGCATGTGCCCCCACTTCAAGAGCATAGTAAAGTCATGTAGAACTTAGAGAACCTATCTTTAAGCTTTTAGTGAAGATTGGAAAAATGTCTGGGTTCAATAACACCCAATCGAGCATTAAGCTTCCAATAATGCTAGATTTTAACCTGGAGCACTTTTGTGATTTGGAGGAGATGCCCCCTCGTATTTGTGACACATCTTCAGTTGTGAATTGGACTATTACTAACTGTCATTTCCTTCGAAAGTTACCTAATGACTTGGGGAACCTCAACTCTTTAAGAATGTTAAGGAAGGAAAGAAAGTACATTATGCTAAGTTCTCTTATGCTTTTCAAGTTTTTCTTGGATATCTACAACGTTTCAGGTAGGAAAGTACATTCTGTTAATGAAAATTTGTCTTGATAGAAAGGTCCAATTTCAAATTCTAATGCTTTCAAAAAACATTGTATAACTGTAATGTTTCTAAAAGGAAAGCATATTTTTTCAATTTAAGTATCATGATCCCATATTCCAACTTATTTTTCAGTAACCCATTAGGCTTTGTAGCTTTGAATAAATCCATGTCTTTTGATAAGATCCTCTTCCAAATTAGAACGCAATTTCCTTTTGGCAATAACCACATACAATGTCTTGATTTTGTTATTGAGAAAATAGAGGTTGTGAAACAAGCCTGTGCCATACAAGGACTTGATTCATTGATTATGTATCAATTATGGCTCTTGATGTAACAATGTCTTGATTTTGTTGCTTGAAAATAGAGGTTATGCTTTACTATTTCACAAAATTTCTTACAATCTTTCCATAAGTATTGATTTGTAATCTCAGTCACTGAGGGATGACAGTAATGACAAAGGTAATATTCCATGGTTTGAAGTTCCCCTCTTACTAAATATTTAAATATATCACCACAATTTAACTGTTAGTTAAAGGAATTGTATTTGATTTGTAAACAATTCATTGCTTGATTTATAGATTTTGATTTTTTCCCTTTTTTATTTTTTTCTCAGATTTGGTATGAGATATCTTCCAAGATTTGGGTTCCCTGGTTTCCCCACCATAGCTACAAGGTTCAAATGCAATCATTAAATATTCTCAAAACGTTACGACTTTTCCAGTAAGTGTGCTTTGAAACATTGTTGTTGCTTTTCCATAGTGTTAATGCAAATAAGCACTGCAACTAGTGCCATTATTTAGATTAAGTGCTGAAATCTAGGTGGTCTTGTAATGATGGAGTGATTGTTTTCTAGCTACTAAGGCCATATGCATTTTTATCTCTTATGTTGTCCTGAGATATTCAAATTCAGAATAAGAATTGAGGTCTCGTTTCCACTATAGATTGCAGTCAGTTTCTTGAACATAATATATAGTAGATTATCTTTTACTAATCAACTGTGGATGTGATCCCTCGCAGGAAAGGAAATTCAAAGTGACTTTGATTTCACATTGATTTGTCAAAACATCCACACAGGAAAGGAGATTCAAAGTGACACTGATTTCACACTGATTTGTCAAAATGGAGGCAAGAGAAAAGGAAACTTTGTATTCAACAATGCTCTTAATTTCATATGTACATGCACAGACATATTAGTAGAAAATATTGAAGGGTTGCCTAAGTAATATTTTCCATTCCACTACATTCATTACAGCTTGTAAATAAATAACTCGGAACAATTCATTACAATACTTGTTATTCTTTATTAATCAGTGGTTAAGATTTTGATATTGAACTGCCTAAGATTTTTCTTGCTTCTGTGAAATCGTGTGTCCTATAATGCTTCTTTTCCATTCACTATGTATAGCATATAAAGTGTGTCTAATGGAGTAGGAAGATTGGAAAGTCTTGTGATCCTTGAACTATGTTACAAGGCAGAAACCCAACAGGGCAGGGTAGGTGCATCCCACAAAGGGGTCACAAATACCAAAGTTGGTATTGGCTAGTGCCTTGAGCTAGAAAATTTCCTTTACCCTTGTATTAACAGTGAATCTGGAGAGGATTCTAATATTATCTTTATAAGATTTATATCAGTTAAGATTGATGAATAAAATTCATGAGACATGAGCTAGGATGTCCTTGCAAGGTGGTTGTTGATTATTGGAAGCTATGATGGCCATTATGTCAAGCCAGGTGGTTGCACTCCCTTGATCGTAAGCATGATTGTGATCAAGATGGAAGACTTCATAGTCTAGATTGATTGTTTTGCAGTGATAGTTAGTGGGCTCATTCACAAAAGCTTCTATTTCACTAATCCTTTTTATAGAGTTGTCAAATTCAATTTCCAAAGGTTTTAATTACACTATAGAGTTGAGTTATGAGAGAGTTGTGATTCACAGTGTTAAGTATAGCAGCTATGACACTTGAATGAAGACAAGCATAGAAGAGGTATCAGACTCTGTTATAAGCTTACCTGCATATTATAAGAGACTTGGTTGGCTTTTTTATAATTTTATAAACAAGTTCCATGTCGTGGAAATGTAAAAAAAAAACAGTGATATTGCCACCATGTGGCTCTTGTCATATATGGTTTTATACTTTTTCAAAAAGTTCTCTAAGAGTTCACAATGCTAAGATTCACTAGGACTTTACAAAGTTTTATTATTTAGTGAAAGACTTGCCAAGATCTTACAAGATTTTATAATTGAGTAAAATATTCGCCATGCCTAGTGAGAGATTCGCCAAGAAATTATATACACATATTATATTATTGATAAAATCGCCTTCCATTTTTCCTATATACCATGGAGATTCGCCCATTTATTATACATATAAATTTGGGGGGGTTCTTAAAATTTTCCCTGGTGTTGTTTCGGATTGGGTTTGGCAGTTGTGTCGTGGTTCAATCGAAAGCAAAAGTCAGTTGCTTTGAGCTCTTCTGAGGCTGAGTATATGGCTGCTAGCCAGGCTAGTTGTGAGGCCATTTGGATTCGCAAGTTGTTGTATGGCCAATTTGATCAGGGGTTGAGACCGACAGTTATTCACTGTGATAATCAGAGTTGCATTAAATTCACGGAGAACCCAATGTTTCACGACAGGTCAAAACACATTGACATCAGATATCATTTCATCAAGGACTATGTTCAGAAGGGGGGCAGCGAAGATGGAGTGTATATCAACAGATGAGCAGGTGGTTGATGTTCTCACGAAGTCCTTGCCAAGAGGCAAGCATGTCCATTTCAGGGACAAAATGGGTGTGGTGAGAAACACTTTCCTCGGTAAGAGGGAGTGTTGATTTTTTAATGTACCATAGACAAGTGGTTTCCCATCGGTTAGTCTCTACCTAGGGAAAAGTGTCCAAAATAATTATTTTCCTAAGTGTGACTTTATAAAGTGAAAGTGTTTATAAGTGGTAAAATCAATGTTAAATTATAAATTGAAAAGTGACTTTAGACATAAAATACAATGTGGGTACTTTATTTAATGGGTGAGATAAAAAATAGAAAGTGAGAATTAAATGCACATTTATTCTCATCCCTTGATCTAAATGGATCTAAGCCATTAGATCTTAGGGTTGCCCAAAATTCATTTAGGGAAACAAAAGGGGGAAAAGAAAAGAGAGACAGCATTCATTCTTCATGAGCAGATTGGAGAAAGGAGGCTCAGCACTGGAGAAAAGTTTTGAAGGAGAAATTTGTTGCAGCAAGCTAAAGGAGTGATTTCTAGGCAAAGTTGGGCACGAAAATCAAGGCATAGAAGACAGCAGAAGGTATAGTGTGAACATCATTTAATGCTGTGAGCTACACGTCGTTCGAGAGAAGTTTTTGAAAAAAATGAAAAATTTGTACAATCCGTACAATCTATATCTGTACAATACATATTTTCAGCTTCAAGTGGGCACAAAAATCGAGGCAAAGTGGGCACGGTCTTCAAGGAGTTTTGCGCTGAAAAGGTAAGTTGTATTTTGTTGTTTTGTTTTGTTTGCAAATGTATTTTTCCTAAACTTGAAAGATAAATAAATTTGAAGAGCTCTCTAATAGGTTTTCCCCAGAGAAGATTAAAGGGGTTTTGCCTAGGTCTAAATTGACCAAAAATCTGTGTATTTTTATATGTGTTGCTGCTCTGTTTATGTCCATATTTATTTTCAGCGTGTGTTGATAGTCCCATGTGTTTTAATCTGAAAATTTCATTTCAAGAATTCTATATGTTGAATGTATGTTTATGTGAAAGAGCATTTAACTGAATGGGAGTGATAAAGTGAAATTAAAATCGGGTTGGGATTGCAGGAAACTTTTTAGTCATCAAATTTCAATAAAAGGGACAACTGCTAGGTCAAGGGAAACGATGGAGACTTAGCCCACTGTCACCTCAGCTAAGGCTCCCTGCTCTTTACGGACTTTCACCGATGGGAGGAGTCTCGTATATAAAAAGTCACTTATGATGGATAGATCAACAAACAGATATGAATTGACCTTAACGATCCTTTCCTAGAAGAAAGTGAAGAATGGAGCTTGCTTGCTCTTTAAGCAAGGTACAAGGCTTTCTAGGAGAAGGTGGTGAGGATTTAAGGGCTAGCTTAAGGGAATGTGACTTGTAAAGGAGTTTCCCAATCCCTAAAATCCTTGCAAAACTTAGATTCCGGAGTTGTCTTTAATAAGAAATGGGACCACAAGGGCCAAGTGGACCCAGCTTAGGTTAAGGGGAGGGAATTTAGCAACCAATGATGATCTTAACCTAAACAAGGAAGGGAAGAGGTTCAAAAAAAGAATTTCCACTTAAAGGTTCCAAGATAATCCTATAAGGTACTGGCCTGGGGAACACCAGGGCAAAGTTTGGTGTCAAGGCTAGGGCTTGGGATATCTAACAATCCCACTGTCAAAATTTCTTCAAATTTGGAGGAGACCTTGAGGACACACCAGTGTAGGAGAGGCCAGGAGATCGAACTTTTTCTATGGCTATTTTGTCGGGAAAATGACCTAGAGAGAAGGAGAAAAGGTGAAGAAAGAAAGTTTTTAAGGTGATCACCATATGGTGGATCAGTGCCTAATTGCTTTGGGGATATGGAGTCAAGAAGAATGATGAGAATGGATTTTGTTTCTAGCTCAAGGAGGCTCTAAGGACAAATTTGTTTGGCATTAGGGCAAAAGAGAGTGACCTTAAAGCATTTATACTTCGTTTGCAAGTCGAGATGGCTTATCAAGATAACTTCAATCTCTGGGAAAAATTGTTCAACAAACATGGTCCATACATAGATATGCTATATAGAAACATAATTCCACAATTAAGCAGTGAATGCATGCAACAATTAGCCCTAAAATAGTGAAAATACCATGATCAATGTATGTGACAAAGTAAAAGAAAATAGCATCAAATTCGTACTTACATGTAAGAAAATATATCCAACCATCAATATATTTTCCAATTGAGAATTTCCAAGATAAGAAAATGCAATCCAAACATCAAAATTCATCCATATTCCAATTTTGTCCACCAAGAAGGAAATGCAAAAATCTCAAGAAAGGGAATGATCCAATCCAAGTGATGATACAAAATGAATTCATGTCACTTCTATTTATACACTTCTTAGGAGTTTGAATTACCTAATTGGGCCTACATTAGCCCCTAGAATAAAATAATGTGCAAAATAACTAACTTTTGGTGACAAGCCCACCAATCTAGCTCATAAATAAAATAATAAATCTCTCAAGAGGTCAAATGATGAATAATACATGTCGTTGTGCCCTCCAAGTGGCTTGATGAGGTCCATAAGTGCCATAATGATGAATAGGACTCTCAAAAGTGACGGACAAGGGGATGACCCCTTGTTCTCCAAACAATAAATCTGTGGTGCTCTCAGTCGATGTGGGGGTACGCAAATAACCTCATGGGTCTCCAAGTAAGTCGAAGACACCTGTAGACCATTTGTAAGGGCTCAGATGATGGAGTAAATGATGCCACATCAATGTACAAGTCTTGGGGCACCTGCCAAGTGTATGGTGCAATTGTGCGGCTGGTTGGGCATGGTGTACTAGGTGCATCTTCTTCGTCCAATAAGTGGATCTCGAGCAATCTCTGAACATCTCTAGGGATCCATGGAGTGTTGTCTACTGCTATGGAGGCCCATGGCTCTCTACACACACCCTATATGTGCTAATGTAGCCCTATAGAGAGTTAGGACCCCGTATAGGGAGACCAAACTCAGAATGGAAACCATCTACATTCCTGCATAAGATCCAATGCGTCCCCTAGCCTTCCAGCACAACAAGTCATTAAAGTAATCGAGTAAAATAGCTTACAAACCATGGACAACAAGTAGACACTTCATAATAGCATGCTCTTCCATAGTGGGCTTTGGCATGTGCTAATGTCTCCAATCTCCAAAGGGGGTTTAACCAAGTACCTCATTAGGTGGTTTCTACCTTTAGAGGGGATAGTATGTCCAAGGTACATTCTTTAAATTTGGTGACATGTGATAAAGAGGTGAATAGAATAGGGAATGAAAGGGGCAATCCCGAGCCACATATCGAGGTACAAGGGTAGCTAGAAAAAGGGAAGCCCGCACCTAGGTATAAAATGTATAAAAGGGAGCAGTCGTGGTACATGAGGTACCCCGGCTTTGATTTTTCCACCATTCTTTATATGTCTTTTGCCTTTTATGATTTTTCTTTGATTAACTACTCGAGGCTCAAAGGATAAGAGCATGATGTGTAAGATATAGCAGTAGATACCCCCTTTAAGGTAGGGCAGTTCATTGCCCACCAGGGGTTGGGACAATCATGGGTTCTTGAATGATAAAGGAGGCTCATCTAGGGCCTATGGAACTAGGGTGATGGCCATGGGTATGGGGTAGAGCTCATGCATTGGCTTTTGCCCACATGCTAAATATGTTTGTCCTGGCCATCTTTTGCATCTTGTGGTACATTTTCCTGTTGAATGTGGCCATTTATGCTTTTACTTTTTCTTTTCAGCTGCTTCAACCTTTGGGGCATCGTTCCAAGCCTGACCCAAGGTGGGGCAAGGGAAAGGGGAGGCTAACCCTATGTGGACCTAGTGAAGAAATGTGGACCCAAGTGGGAAAGATGATGAATGGGGTTATAATAAGTGGAAGGGGAGTGATATATGTGGATGAGGGAGCGGGACCACGCAACCAAAATCGGGGTTTCCCATGTAGTACCACCCTAAAACCAAATGGTCAGTAAAGGAGATCCCACGGGACTAAGATCCAAGGGTAACATCCAAAAGATGTCTAGGGGATAGAAGCACAGACCTAGCCCACTCTTTCCGCTGAATCCCCCCATTAATCCATGCCCAGAAGTGTCAATGATAAGAAAACTCAATACTCAATTACCAAATGACAAGACATACCTTTAGGTTCGAGAAGCCCACCTTCAAACATATGATCATGACAGGTGGGTGAGGGACCACATGGTTGGCTCAGGTGGCATAAAAGTGGCACAACGAGCTAGTTGGTGACTACAAGGCATTGTTGGTTGCGGGCTGAGGACCATCTTGGAGAAAAAAAAAATCTCCTACAGATATCACCCACAAAGTGGTGAGTAACAAGCATGTCCTTCAAGGAAGCTACATCAACTATATATAAAGAAATGTAACTCGACCATCCAATCAAGTCAAGTGATCTGCAACAAGGAAGACTAGATCTGCAAAAGAGGAAGAGTGCGAAGAAGTCAAGGACTAGGGGAAAACTATAACAAAGAAAAGGTGATATCTTATGAATGAAAGTCGAAGTACTTAACCTTTTCTATCATAGAACTGAACCATTACAGTGCCACTTCAAGACCGAAGGAACAGATTTGTTGCAGGGCCAAGGGTGTAAGAAATGAAGTTACAGAATTACAAAGAGTCGAATTCAAGACTTATACTTGATCTTAAAGAGATAATTGATGTTGACCTATGAAGAAATGTTCTAGAAGTTAACTTGGTTTCATAGAGGCGAACTTGATGGATGGAGGAAAGTGTATGTCATGGTCAAAAGTGTCTTAGTTTGTCTCAACATGACTTGATTTTTCTAGTGGAAGAGTTTGACTGGGTTTTCCCCTCCATAGGGGTTTTTCCCTGGCTGAGTGCCTATATTTGGTGTCCATTTGTCTTCTTTAATTTTCATATTTTGGTAGTTGCTTGATGATCAAGGATATAATAACAAAGAAGAAGAAGAAGAATTTAATAAGAAGATCAGAAGCATCTATCAAAGTTAAAAAGAAATCACATTTAAAATGCCCTAACTAAGTTGTCCTAGATTTCTCAACACTTATTTCTCTTGCAATGGATAGCTCTACCTTTTTTTGTCTCTTTGTACCTTCTCATCAATAGAGATTGCAGATCGAATTCATGTTAGATGGATCCTTCAATAGGTAGAGTACTCTTGCTAATATATAGTCTTCAAGTGGGATGGCATTCCTTCATACAGGCCGACTTGATGGAGGGGTGACAAGACACAATAAAAATGTTTTTATTTCTTTGACAAAGTGAGCCTAAGAAGGGTCTTTTACATCATGACTTTGACTTGGACTCCCTAGAGCACTCAATGGGTGCCTTAGACCTAGAAACACAATAGATAAAGCATGAAACCCATGCTTAATAATAATTTTCTTTTTAAGATAATTTTTCTTTTCTTTCTTTTGACAAAATACATTACATCATGACTCAAATGCAATTATGAAGACCGATACTACTTACATTTCTCAACACTCCCTCTTAACTAGGGAGGTATTCATAATTGTCCAACTAGTACAAGGTTGACCTCAATTTGAAATGTTCTAAGAAAAATACAAAGAAGAATACCACTGTATACCCTCATTGCTAAGGTATCCAACACAACAAAGATCCAAGTGTCACGACACTATTGTCATACACTCATGCAAGGATCTAAGATACTAACAAGGACTAAGGTGTTATCTAGGCATTTGCCACTATAGGTACCATCAAGCTTTAGCCCTGGTATCCATCCAATAGGATACCATCTAGGCCTTTATGCCCTAACACCAACCCTTACAAGGATCCAGGTATCACCACTAACTGGAGCTACACACAATACCCTCCCTCCGAGATCTGGACATCAACTGAGATCTCAATATTAACCAGGCCACAATGTCCTCCCAAGTACCATCACACAGGTAGTTTTATGGTACTCCAGCTCCCTCTTAACCAAATCAAAGACACTTATTAATACAACAACTTTTCAAGAAGATATCAACACATCCATCAATCTGAGCATGCTCCTAAAACTAACTTCTTGATGGGAAGAGATTTCATCAACACATCAGCTACTAGTTCATTTTGTTGAGAAATCTAGGTCATCATGAACTAGCTGATTTCTCTTGATTAGTAACTGCTTCTGAGTGAATTTTACTTCATTAAATTATGATCTTCTAGTTGCTTAAGTTATTAGTGTTCTTCACCATCAAACAGTGACCAATGCATGAACATAAATAGACAAGAGACACAAAATATAGGCTATCAGCGAGGGCCAAAACCTCTCACTCTTTGAGAGGAAAACCCACAAATTCTTCTCATAGAGATTTTGATTGACGAATGCCAAGACCAAGACCCTTGACCTATTACCCACTCCAAGACCAAGACATTAGTTCTCTATCTTCTACTCTTTTCTTCTTCTTGACTCCTCTTCCTCTTCGGCCTTCTTAACGCTGAGATCATCTCCTCAACAAACTGTAGATATACTAGAGATGGCACTAAAACATGTCAATGAGATGTCACCAAAATGTGACCACTGTAGCAGCACCGAAATACTGTGATAGATCTCAAAACTGTAGCTCCTTCATAGCACCACACAATAGTCTCCATGATAGCACCGAGTTGTAGTATATATATACCTCTATCAAACGATGTTCCTCTACTATAGCACCGAGACTCTTATCTTATGAAATCTGAACTGTTATTCCTAGACAAAACTTCATTGTCCCTTCATCACTCCTCGCTGTCCCTTTATCACTTCTCGTTGTCCTATCCAAATTGTTCTCTTTTTCTGTAATCTGAATCTCAGAGGGATCTGAATAACATTGACTGTGAAACAGCACTGAATTATAGTCCCCTATATGAATCACAGAGATATTCGAACTAGGCCACCCAAAAAACTCAGAGAGATATCCAAACTTCACTATGGAAATGTGAATCCTATACACGCTATTTATAGTGGTTGTCCCATAAATAAGCCAACCTATTCTTATGAAGGGTTGTGTCTCCAAATAGGTGAGCCGACATGAGTTTTTCACTTCTTCTTGAGGCCGACTTGAAGAGGAGAACTTGTGCTTGTCTTTGGAGGGCTTCTAGACAATCCTATTGACTCATATACATTTGTAACATGCCCAAGAAGGGTTCTTTGTGACATTGACTCTTTGACAAATCCTAAAGGCTCACAATGGGAGCCATCTAAAAATAAAATCCCTTGCTCATGAAACCCATGAAGCAAGCTAATAATAATTTTGTTTTCTTCTTTACATCATTACAAAAATCACAATTACATGTCATTATGAAGACCGAACCTAGTTACACTTTTCAAGATATTTGTTGGCACGTACTGTAGCCTCATGACCCCAACCATTATTCTAACTCCTAATGTATATGTTCTTGTCTGCAAGCGCAATCTTCGAGGTCTTCAACTATTCTAATGTTTCTTAGGTTATCACAATATTTCAAATAATATCTCGATGGAAACTTCCTTCTACAAATTTTCTAGCAGCACCAAACTCATCCTGCACACTTTTCAAAATATACAATTCTTGTTCACAACTTCATCAATCACGAACACAACTTTGCAAATAACTATCTGTAGTGCTTTAGCCTGTCTCCGATCTTCATTCTTTCTTCATAGTTTGTATTATAGTTGTCAAAACATGTCCTCCTTTTGAACTAGGGAGTTATACACCTTCTTTATCCAAGCTTCTTCTTACTAGGAGATAAATGTATCAACTCAACCACGCAAGCTCTATCATATCATCGGAGAACTTCAACTTCCTGAAACATCATTCCTTTTATCTTCACTTGGCGACAAAGTCATCAGTAATGTTCAAGATTCTCACAACTCGCTCTTTTCATCATGCTCAATCATCATTATCAAGTCATCAACAAGTGTGAGGTAGGTAAGCATCTGCAACACCTTGAAGACTATGTACCTGCAAATCTTCAACAACTAGTTCAACCAAGCAAAGATATAGAGCATGAAGTCAACTTTATCAATATAAGGTTAGCATGTCGATACAATGGGAGCATAATAAATCAAGATATCAAAACCTAAACCTAGTTAGGTTTATAATCAACAAGGGTTACACTTTTCATGCCCTAGACTTACACAACAATCTATGCTAACATTTTGTCACAAATCCTAGATCATCAAAACTAAACCTTAGATATTAGCAACTAAATTCAATTATAACAAAATCATTTTACATCTAGGGTCCTAGAAACTCGTATCAATGCCTACTAGAGTTTTATTGTAAACCCTAGATACAAACATCAAAACTTCAATGTTAGATATTAAACAATTTTGACCAAGCTAGGGTTTCAATCATGCGGAAGCAGATACACCTAGGGTTTCATTCCTAGGATCTTTCATTATTACAACGATTTTGTCATAAACCCTAAATATCTAGGGTTTCATCATATAACTTAGACACCAACAACAAATCTTAAAAGGCTATGGTTTCATACATCAAGAAATTAGGATTTCATTATATGTTCTAGACTTTATCAAACCCTAAGAAGAATATGGTTTCATCATTAACACCAACATACCCTATGCATCAAAGGGCTAGGGTTTATAGTGAACCCTAAAGGTAAGGGTTTTACTAAAGTAAACAAAAGATTGAATGTGTGACAAGGGTTGATTTAATTCAAACACCAATCACCCTAAAAATAAGAATCATTATGATTGAATATCCTAGACATGAGAGACTTAGTAATACAAAGCAAATTTAAAATGATCGTACCTTTTAATATGAAGAAGAATAGCAATAAATCATGTGGTCTTAAACATACCTTGAGTTGCTCCTTTTTACAAACCTTGTGGGGTTTCTTTATTGAAGGGTTCTTTCTGCAACAAAGCTTATTTCTACTTATGAATCAAGCCATGATTCTTATTGCAAGCTCCCTCTTATCTTTAGAGTATACCTGCAAATTTTCTTTCCAAGGAAAATACTCGAGCAATAATAATGAAGAAACCAAAGTAGAATACCTATCTCTTGTGAGAAGGGCTTCCATTTGCATAAGATCATTTTTTATGTATTTGTAACATTTGCTTAACAAGTACTAACAAAAATATATAAGTGCAATAGTATAATTTAGGGTTTTAACTTAACTTTAGACAATGAATTTCAAAATCTAGACATCATTCAATTTCATTTTTGCCAAGAATTGCCATATATCTAGACATTATGGGATAGGATTTGAATAGAGAGAGAGTTTATGTATGTACTATCTAATCCCTAAATATAATGAGAACTTGCAAACTCTAGGATCTTAAAATATTAAACTTTAACAAATGAACATGTTATACATACCTTAGGCTTTCATGATTGAAGCTTATAGCTCTCCTTGAAAACTGAAAACACATTGTAAGATGGCTAAAACATAGGGAGTAATGTTTGTACTTACTTGAATCAGATGAAATATCCAAGTTGGTCTCAATACTAGATGCTTTGTTTTGACTGTAGTAGGTGCTAAGTCAACTCTTGTTATAGATTGCTTCCTTCTTCATAAATTGGTCTATTTTCCTCCACCTGTGATCGTTATTTCTACCTTTTTATCCTCAAATGTATATCTATAGGAGCTTGGATTTCAATGCCATCATTCTCGATAGAAGTCACTTCAATCCTTTCAATGCCATCATTTTGCAATTTTGGCTCCTCTATATAAATGTGCCCAAGTCTTTATTCTTCTTTACAAGAACCTCAATTCCCTTTACTATTGGAATGACTGTAGTTTAGAGACAGACATATAATGCTTTTTAAACAGTTTGATCTTGGTCGTTCTTTTAGCTGATTATAAGGATGAACCCTTTTCCACATAAGATGCTTGAAATTGTAATTCAGTCACCTTTGCTTTATATTTTAGAGATCTTGGCTTGATTAAGGATTATAATCTATATTCTCAAATTTTTCAAAAGATGTTTCTTGGCCCCTTTAAATTCTTCGCTCCTCTAGTCCACGTCTACAGTCTTAAACTTAGTGTTTATGACTTGTTGTCGCCACGCTTGCACACCATGGGGGAAAATCCCCAACCCAAAGTGTCATCTTGGTGGCAAACTATGATAAGGGGTTGTCGCCTGTTAAAATTGGCAACTAGGGAAAAACTTCATGTGGGTCATCTTATTCATGGCTGATAATATTTTTATTAGATTCCTCTCGTCGAGAGGTGTAGGATTGATATAAAGATCATCTGATTCCAATAAGTATTCATGGAGATATGAATTTATTTTGATTATGGAATTATTATCAAGCCGACCTACAACTCATGTAGGCTCAGAAGCCCAACAGTCGCATCTATTCAAACACCAACATAGTGTATAGATACAGGAGGACTTTTCCTCATTTGGACTCACTCATCTCATCACATCTCTCTCTCTACTGCGCAGAAAAGAGTCTCTTCTCTATTGTGCAAAAAAGGGTTTCTCCCTCACACATGTGAAGCCGGAAGTTGCTGAAACTGAAGCTGCAACTGCAGAAGTAAAGATTGACCTGCGTGGACTAGAAGATCTCTTCATCTGAACTGTGTTGTAGGTTCATCTGAACCTCCTCTGAAAGACGCAACTTTTGGTGGTGGAATCAAGTCAATCCGACGGACGGTTTGCAAGATATCGACTGCCCTAGTTTGAAGCCGGAAGCTGCCGAAACTAAAGCTGCAACTGCAGAAGTAAAGATTGACCTACGTGGACTAGAAGATCTCCTCATCTGAATTGCGTTGTAGGTTCATCTAAACCTCCTCTGGAAGCCGCAACTTTTGGTGGTGGAATCAAGCCGATCCGATGGTCGGTTTGTGAGATATCGTCTGCCCTAGTTTGATGATGAAGCCGCTAATACTGATGTTGCTGATCTAGGGTTTGCTACTACTGATATGAATCAGATTTATTGTACTATTTCTCTCTACTGAATTATTGAAGATAAAAGAAGATTTGATCAAAGGTTTTCCCCACACATTGTGGGGTTTGTCCCTGGCTAGCTGCCACATCTTGTGTCTCTTGCCTTGGCTTGTTTTTTGTCGATCGTTTAATGTTCTATCTGCACTTTACTTTATGTACATGTGATTGCTAATCTGGGGAATATAATAAGGAAAAGAAGTAAACTGTTATAAGCATAGAACATACCATAACTTAACATGGTATCAGAGCTATGGTGAAGACAAAGCCCGAGCAAGAGCAAGAGCAATCACCGAAGAGAAGATTGGCCAGGCTATCCTAAAAGAACGATGAGGTCCTCAACACGAGACAAGCTCCGTGAGAAAGCTGACTATCATGGATGGAAGATGTCTATCGATCTAACCCTTGAGGATCAAGGAGTGTTGGATCATGTGAGAGGCAATATTGTTGAGCCTCCATCAAATGCATCCGCTGCTGCCAAGTACAAATGGAAAACCGGAGAAGTCAAAACAAAGAAGATCATCCAGTACTCTATCGACAAGCACTTGGTGGCCTACATCTCTCACCTGAACACCTCCAAGGAAATTTATGATAGACTGGTGAGTTTATTTAAAGTTAATGATGCAAATCAAGTTTTGTTTCTTAGAAATAAGCTAAGGGAAATCTAGATGGGTAAAGATGAGAGTATGCAAGCATACTTCTTAAGAATCACCGGGATCAAGAACGATCTCCTATCTATTGGGGAGACTATTACTGATAGGGAAATGGCACTCACGACTCTTGGAGGATTACCATCCAAATGGTATATGTTCAGGACTACTCTTCTGAACAATCATGTAATTCCTAGTTTCAAGGATTAATGGCTAGATGCATTCAAGAAGAAACAAGGGTAGAAGAGCAAGAAATGCCCTTGCCTAAAGGTCCTCCTGTTGCTTTTTCTTCTCATGCTAAGAAAAGAAACAATTTCGGGTCTAAATTGAAAAGAAAGGTTGGACCTAAGGGTGGAAAAAAAGGACGATGTTACATTTGCAATAAAGCAGGTCACTATGCAAGGGAATGCCCTGATAGAAAGGACTATCACCGTGACGATGATCAAAATCCCTCTCATGGTAATCGAAGGGATGGAAAATTCAATAAGCAAAGGTAAAAGGAATGCTGGAAATCAAGGAAGAGGACAACCATTCAAGAAGGCTAGAAATTCCAGGATGTATTAAATGCACCTGACCTCCGAAAGAACCTAGTGTCCATCTCGGCAATGGAAGACAAAGGCTACAAGGTAACCTTCAGCGATGGCAAGGTACGTGTATCGAAAAATAATGTTAAAGATGCCTTTACTCTTGGGTTTCGTGTTGATTCATTATATCAGGTCGATGAAAGTCAGGTAGGTGTCATGTCTTATGACACATCTCTTCAGTCTGAACTTTGGCATTGGAGGTTTGCCCACCTTCATTACAAAGATCTACCCGATGTAAGACATATGGTAACAGGGATGCCCGAATTCCGAGTAGAAAAAGAAGGTGTATGTTCGGGATGTGCTGAAGGAAAGCTCAAAAGGGGACCATTCCCCTCAAGCCTAAGAAAGACCTCCGATATATTATAGTTGGTTCACTCAGGCATACCTGAGGTTGGCATTAAGAGGGAGACTACTACACCACATACTCCAGAGCAGAATGGTGTGGCACCGTACGATTGTGGAAGCTATCTCTATGGGTAGATGATGTAACAATGCCTGATGTGGAAGAACCGATGGATCCTATTTATCCACCTGAGCCTTCCTCTTCCAGGAAGAGGCCTTCATGGCTTAGGGGGATACTTGATGATGCTAAAAGACATGTTGCACCCTGAGGAACCTTCCGTGAAAGTAAGAAACCCAACAGGTATCAGGGATACCTGACCAGTATGAGCACAATCATACAAAATGAGCCTTCATCATTCTCAGATGCCGTCAAGCATCAAGTATGGAAGGATGTTATGACCATTATGGAGAATGATGTCTGGGAAGTAGTTCCCAGACCCCAGGACAAGACAATTGTTACTTCAAATGGCTTTACAAGATAAAGCTGCAGCAGATGGAAGTATGGAATAGTATAAGGCTCGTTTTGTTGCTCGTGGTTTCTCCCAGAAGGAAGGTATAGACTATGATGTGATATTTGCACCTATTGCTAGATATACGACCATCCGCTTGATCATAGCCCTTGTGGATTCACAAGGATGGAACCTACATCAGATGGATGTCAAGACTGCTTTCTTGCACGGTTCGATCAAAGAAGAGGTCTATGTGGAGCAACCTGAAGGATTTGAGATTTATGATTGAAAATCTCATGTATGCAGGTTGAAGAAGGCTCTCTATGGGCTGAAGCAAGCACCCCAAGCATGGTATGAGAGGATCGATAGCTACTTGATGAAGTTGGGATTCACTAGGAGTGAAGTCGATCCTAACCTTTACTTTAAGGTTGAAGATGACAAGCCTCTCATACTGGTGTTGTATGTGGATGACCTCTTTCTAACAGGTGCATACCCTCTCATTCACAAATGTAAGAGGGAGTTGGCTTCTAAATTTGAAATGAAGAACCAAGGACTTGAAGTGTGGTAGAAGCCAAGGGAAATTTTCTTATCTCAAGGAAAATATGTGGTGAAGATTCTGAAAAGATTTGGTATGGTGGACTGCAAGCCTGTGACTACCTCGAGGATCTTAACTTTCAGAAGTTATATGGTAGTGATGTCGGACCAGATTTGGGAAATGCCTCTTGAGTTTCAAAAACTCATTCGCGTTGATGTTCTTAGTGAACCTCCATCCGAACATACGTATTTCAGTTAGCATTGTGAGCTCATATTTGGTTGAGCCTCACTAGATTGGTGCCAAGAATCTTCTGAGATGTCTTCATGACACAATCTCTCATGGATTGAGATACACTGTTGGAAATATGAAACTGCATGATTATTCGGATGCTGATTAGGCAGGTAGTGTGGAGGATCATTGGAGCACTTTTTAGTGTTGTTTCTCTTTGGATTCTGCTTCAATATAATGGATGAGCAGGAAGCAGAAGTCGGTTGCCATAAGCACCGCCGAGACCGGATACATATCTACGAGTATGATCTCGTATGAAGCTACCTGGTTGGGGAAGCTCTTCAGTGAGCTGTTTGAACACATACCACTGTGATTCTCTGTAACAACCAGAGGTGGGATTCGATTATTGAGGAATCTCGTATTCGTCGATTGCTCCAGCAGATAGACATCATCTGGGATATGGTAAGTCGATGAGCAAGGAGGCTCCATCGCATTAAGATAATGTACAGGTCAATACACCTTGTCAAAACCCCGAGGAAAGATCTAATCTGTGACTTTCCCAAACGACTTGGAGTCGTCAAGAAACCCTTGCACAAGGGTCCTCCATGTTGCATACATTGAACTCTGGGAACTCTGAGGGCTTGCGGTTCTTACTGGAACAACATACGACCATAGGGTGACTCACCCTCCCCTGGTGGTGCGCACTAGAACAAGATGATTCGCTCTCTTGTGGGACAAGATGATTCGCTCTCTTGTGGAATAGGATGATTCGCTCTACTGTGTAGCAGGATGATTAATTCTCCTGTGAGGCTTGCATTGATGTGTTCTCCATGGCAATTGTAGCAGGATTGATGTTTTCTCCTGTGAGGACAGGATTAATTAGTTCTCCTGTCGAGGCATCCTACCCATGCAGCGTGGGACTCATGGGAAGTACCTCTCATCTGATCAATGAGCAGGGAAATGAAGTTAGGGACCATAGTAGTAATAATGGACGCATCGTTGTATCTACCATACTCCCTACGCTAGGATGACCTCCATTGATCTGGGATCAATGATACTGGTCTGGGACCAGTGGTAGGAGTTGTACCATACTGACACTGACTTCAGGTCGGTTGAAACTAATCTGGGACCAGTGGTACATACTTTGAGACTGACTTCGTGTCAATGCAGTACTGGTCTGGGACCAGTGAGAGTGGTACATACTATGACGCTGACTTCGGGTCGGTTGAGACTGGTCTGGGACCAGTGGTACACTCTCTGAGACTGCAATACTGGTCTGAGACCAGTGGTAGGAGTGGTACTTACTATGAAGCTAACTTCGGGTCGGTTGAGACTGGTCTGGGACCAGTGGTACACACCCTGAGACTGACTTTGAGTCAGTGGAGGATAATACTGGTCTGGGACCAGTGGATTTGTACTCACTATGACGCTGACTTCGGGTTGGTTGAGACTGGTCTGGGACCAGTGGATTTGTACTCACTATGACGCTGACTTCGGGTTGGTTGAGACTGGTCTGGGACTAGTGGTACATACTGTTGAAATTTGGTACCGGAGGACAGGTGGTTCCCTAAGGTTTTGATCTTTGGCCTAGAAAAAAGTGTCCAAAAGAATTTAATTTTTCTCCTAAAGTGACTTTATAATTTTTATAAAGTCAGATCTAATTTAAAAGTGACTTTAAGTGATAAAGTTACTAAAGTCTAATTTTAAAGTGACTTTAATAAAGTCAATGTAAAATTAGAAAGGAAAAGTGACTTTGGAAATAAATGACTAAGTGGGTCTTTATTAAAGTGGGGTGAATTAAAAAATAGAAAGTGAGATTTAAATGAGCATTTAATCTCAGCCCTAGATCTCAATCTATTTCAGCCATTGGATTTAGGGATTCCCCAAAACTCACTTAGGGTTGGATTAAAGGAGGGAAAGGAGGAAAAGGTCATTTATTTCTTTCATGAGCAGATTGAGAGAAGGAGAGCAAGAGAGCAAGGGAGATTTCTGGACAGAGAGGAGGAGGCAGCAGCTTGGCACACATTCCAAGGCAACATTTTAGCAAGTCCGTACAGCTGAGTTAGCACACAGTGAAAGGCAAATATTGGGCACGATTTTCTAGAAATCCGTATAGCAGTTTTTGTGGAGGTCGTACAACAGATTTGGAGGAGGTCGTACAGTTGTTTTCAAGGAGGCCATACAGCAGTTTTTGTGGAGGCCGTACAACAAATTTTGAGGAGGCCGTATAGCAGTTTTCAAGGACGTCGTACAGCGGATTTCTAGGAAGCCATACAACATTTATGACTGTTCTGTTTTGTTGTTTGCAAGTTTTTCCAGTTGGCTGTGAGGCACGGAAAACGAGATAAGCTGTAAAAGTTTGTTTGCTGATTTTTTGCTAAATATTTCTCACTGTAAAAAGCATTTTCCAGAAATAAGAAAGAGCTCTCGAACTGATTTTCTCCAAGAGTTGTAGGGGGTTTTTCAAGGTCACCTTGACCAAAAATCATTGTGTTTAAATGTGTTGAATGGCTGTTTGTATGTGCTGATTTTTATATTTCTGCATTTTCCAGAATTCTGTAAAATTTCCAGAATTTGTATTTTCAGCAAAATTTATTTTCCAGTGGTTGAATGTATGGATATGGGAAAGGGCATTTAACTATTTTGGAGAAATAAGGTGAAACTGAAAATCGGGGTGGGAAATGAGAAATTTTTACATGGTATCAGAGCTTGAGTGCTGAAGTGCAGTTTGGGACAGCAACGAGGAAAATTACAGCCTGCTGATTTTTCACTCAAAAATTACAGCCTGCTGATTTTTCACAAACAGCAGTTTTATCCTTACTACAGCAGTGCTATTTTTCAGTTTTAGGACAGCAGGATGTCATTGGGATTGAGGGTGGAAGATAGGTTGGATGGGCATTCCAATTACAGCATTTGGAAGGAGAGAATGCGGAGCATCTTTGAGGAGGCAGAAGTCTAGGACATCATGGTGCATACCACACAGAACCTCGTTGTTGTGCCTATTGATGCTACTCAGTTAGCTGCTTATAATAGAAAGAACAACAAGGGTAAGAGACTGATTCTAGACGGAGTCAAAGACCATTGCATTCCTCATGTGAGAGGAAAGAGAAATGCCCATGAGATGTGGACATCATTGTCCAATCTCTACCAGAGTACCAATGAGAACTGGAAAATGGTCCTGAAGGAGAGGCTGAAGACCATTAAGATGGGTAGTGATAGTGCAGCTGGATATCTCACAAAGATTACTAATGTGAGAGATGAGTTGGCAGCAGTTGGAGAGGTCATTCCACCCACTGAGTTGGTGCGGATTGCAGTGAATGGCCTCTCCCGTTCATGGATGAATTTTGTTGATGGGGTTTGTGCACGTGAGACCCTTCCCACATGGGAGAGGTTTTGGGATGATTGCATTCAGAGAAAGATCAGGAAACGTCAGCTTGGGGCAACCAAGCCAGTTGAGTAAGATGAGGATGTAGCACTGTTGGCAGGAGGCAAGAAAGGCAAAGGGAAGAAGCAGGCTTCCACAAGCAATGGTGGGGGCAAAGGCAAAGGTAAAGGTAAACAAGGTAACACACAGAAGGACTATTCCAAGGTGAAGTGTTGGAATTGTCAAAAGATGGGACACTATGCAGTTGTGTGTCCGGAGAAGAAGAAGGGGAAGAACCAGAGCATGGCAGCTTTAGCAAAGGTTGAGGACTTTGCAGATTGTTTTGACCGGGAGTTTGCGTTCACTGCGTGTAAGTCCTCTAGTGCAAGATCCCCTGCCACTCAGGTTCAGAGGGAGCATGCTTTTCCCTTGATTAGCGGAGCATCTTCGGGTATCTGGTATGTAGACAGTGGAGCTTCACGTCACATGACAGGAGTCCGTGAGTACTTCTCAGAGCTTTCAGAGAGTGGCACTGATATAGAGGTAGTACTCGGTGATGACAGAGTTGTTAGAGCAGTCGATGTGGGGACACTGACATTTCAGAGGGAGTCCAAACCTCCCTTGAAGGTGTCAGATGTTCTTTATGTGCCAGGGATGAAGAAGAACCTCATATCCGTCTCAGCTTTGGAGGACAAAGGGTATGAGGTACTGTTCAGGGGAGGACAGGTGTTGATGTATCCCAGGGGCACCTCCAGCTGATTCAGTTAGAGTGATAGGTGTACGCCATGCAAAGGTGTACAAGTTTGCATTCCAGCCCCTTTTGGCATTGAGCAGTAGTACCGACAGCAGAGCTAGCAGTTCTGCGCTGTGTGAGATTTGGCACCGCAGGATGGGGCATATGTATCATGGAGCCTTGAGGACATTGCGGGAGATCACTACAGGTGTGTCAGATTTCAGTACTGATCACTTTGATACTTGCAGAGGATGTGCGATGGGCAAGTTTGCCAAATCCCATTTTCCCAGCAGTGACAGCAAAGCGACTGGGATACTTGATTTGATTCATTCCGATGTGAGCGGTCGGATGTCTCATGTTTCCTTGAGTGGATATGAGTACTATGTTTTATTCATTGATGATCACTCCAGGAGGACCTGGATTTATTTCTTGAATACCAAGAGTGAGGTCTTCAAGCGGTTTCAGGAGTTCAGAGCTCTTGTGGAGACATAGACAGGTCGAAAGATCAAGTCCCTGAGGTCGGACAATGGGGGAGAGTACACCCTTGGAGAGTTTGTTGACTATTGTGCGGAGGCAGGCATTAGGAGGGAGTTCACTGTTCCTTACAACCCCCAGTAGAATGGTGTTGCGGAGAGGAAGAACAGATCCATCGGAGGGGCTGCCAAAGCCATGTTACATGATCAGGGGTTGTCATTGTTCTTGTGGGCAGAGGCCTGCAACACAGCTGTTTATTTGCAGAACAGGAGTCTGCATCGTGCCTTGGGGCACATGACTCCGGAGGAGGCTTTTTCTGGGAAGAAGCCTGATATTGGTCATATTCGTATCTTTGGGTGCATTACATACTCCTACATACCCAAGGAGAAGAGGACCAAACTAGAGCCCACCGCAGAGAAGGGTATCTTGTGGGCTACAGTGAGACCTCAAAGGCCTTTCGGATTTACATTCCTGCACAGAGGAAAGTTGTTGTCAGGCAAGATCTGAAGTTCGAGGAGGACAGGGCCTTTAGGAGGTCACGGGACAGTATCTGGATCAGCCAGACCCTCAACAGCAGTTGAGTCAGTCACAGGGATCCAGTGGGCAGGGATTAGGAGGATCCCGAGGTACATCTATGAGGATGTCAAGTCCGTCAGTGAGCAATGGCTCGCCGAGCCAGAGGGGTGGTGCTCCGGGCAGCATGCAGAGCAGTTCACTAGGGAGTCCACTGATGGACAGTTTACACGGTACCTCAGCTTCTACAGGTTCAGGGGCAGGCAGGAGGACAGCAAACAGACAGTCAGGAGTTCAGGCTCCTGATGATGATGAGGAGGAGGAGTTTCATTCTCCAATGGGAGAAGTATGCTCAAGGAAGAGGAAGCCCAAGTGGCTTCAAGACACCTTGAGAGATGCCACATCTGTTGCTGAGCCTAAGAGGCCGGTCAGAGAGAGTAGACCACCTGAGAGGTTTTGTAGCTATATGGCAATGGCTACCAGCATTCTTGACTCTGAGCCTTCTAGCTATGAGGAGGCAGCTAGCCAGCAGGTCTGGAGAGAGGCCATGTAGGAGGAGTATTCTTCTATCATGAAGAATGATGTTTGGGAGGTGGTGCCAAGGCCTGAGGGCAAATCCGTGGTTACTTCCAGATGGCTTTATAAGGTAAAGCATGTTGCAGATGGCAACATTGAGAAATTCAAAACGAGGTTTGTGGCTAGAGGGTTCTCCCAGGTAGAGGGAGTTGATTATGAGGAGACCTTCGCTCCCGTGGCTCGATATACTTTGATCCGCTCCATTATATCGATAGCAGCAGAGATGGGTTGGAAGATCCACCAGATGGATGTGAAGACTGCATTTCTCAATGGCTTCATACAGGAGGAGGTGTACATTGAGCAGCCACAGGGCTTTGAGGTGCATGGGAAGGAGTCCCATGTGTGCAGATTGAAGAAGGCCCTTTATGGCCTGAAGCAAGCTCCCAGAGCTTGGCACTCCAGGATAGATACATACTTGCAGGGGATGGGTTTCACAAAGAGTGAGGCAGATTCAAACCTTTATTATATTGTGATAGGTGAGGAGCCTCTCATTCTGGTGCTGTATGTGGATGACTTGGTCATTACAGGTGCAGAGAGACTCATAGAGCACTGCAAGAGAGATCTTGCGGCGGAGTTTGAGATGAAGGACATCGGCTTGATGCATTACTTTTTTGGTTTGGAAGTGTGGCAGGAGGAGGGGCATTTCTTCCTGGGGCAGGGGAAGTATATTGTGGACATCCTTGACAGATTCCACATGGAGGATAGTAAACCCATGTCGACACCGATGATCACCAACTGGAAGAAACATCATGCTTCGGATTCCGAGTTGGTGGATCCCACATTGTACAGGCAGCTGATTGGTTCCTTGATGTATTTGGTCAACACTAGACCAGATATTTGTTTTGCAGTCAACACGATGAGTCAGTTTATGTGTGAGCCTAGGAAGGTTCACTGGGTGGCTGCAAAACACATTTTGCGGTACTTGCAGGGGACAGTGGATTATGGTCTGGACTACAGGCAGGGGGATGGAGTGAGATTGGGGGGTTATACTGGTTCTGATTGGGCAGGTTGTGCTTCTGATAGGAAGAACACTTCAGGGTGCTGTTTTGGGTTGGGTTCGGCAGTAGTAGTGTCATGGTTCAGCCGGAAGCAGCAGTCAGTAGCATTGAGTTCAGCGGAAGCAAAGTATATGGCAGCCAGTCTAGCTAGTTGTGAGGCCATCTGGCTTCGCAAGATGTTGTTTGGCTTATTTGGTCAGCCGTTGAGACCTTCAGTGATTCACTGTGATAATCAGAGTTGCATTAAACTCACGGAGAATCCAGTATTTCATGACAGATCAAAGCATATCGGGATCAAATATCATTTCATCGGAGAATGTGTTCAGAAGGGCGCTGTGAAGCTTGATTATATTCCCACTGATGAGCAAGTTGCAGATATTCTTACCAAAGCCTTACCACGAGGCAACCATGACTACTTTAGAGACAAGATGGGTGTGGTGAGGAACACCTTCCTCGGTAAGAGGGAGTGGTGAAATTTGGTACCGAAGGACAGGTGGTTCCCTAAAGCTTTGATCTTTGGCCTAGGGAAAAGTGTCCAAAAGAATTTAATTTTTCTCCTAAAGTGACTTTATAATTTTTATAAAGTCAAATCTAATTTAAAAGTGACTTTAAGTGATAAAATTACTAAAGTCTAATTTTAAAGTGACTTTAATAAAGTCAATGTAAAATTAAAAAGGAAAAGTGACTTTGGAAATAAATGAGTAAGTGGGTCTTTATTAAAGTGGGGTGAATTAAAAAATAGAAAGTGAGAATTAAATGAGCATTTAATCTCAGCCCTAAATCTCAATCTATTTCAGGCTTCAGCCATTGGATTTAGGGATTCCCCAAAAGTCACTTAGGGTTAGATTAAAGGAGGGAAAGGAGGAAAAGGTCATTTATTTCTTTCATGAGCAGATTGAGAGGAGGAGAGCAAGAGAGCAAGGGAGAGTTCTGGACAGAGAGGAGAAGGAGGCAGCAGCTTGGCACACATTCCAAGGCAGCATTTTAGCAAGTCCATATAGCTGAGTTAGCACACAGTGAAAGGCAGATATTGGGCACGATTTTCTAGAAATCCATACAACAGTTTTTGTGGAGGCCGTACAACAGATTTGGAGGAGGCCGTACAGCAGTTTTTGTGGAGGCCGTACAGCAAATTTTGAGGAGGCCATACAGCAGTTTTCAAGGAGGCCGTACAGCAGATTTCTAGGAGGCCGTACAGCATTTATTGCTGTTCTGTTTTGTTGTTTGCAAGTTTTTCCAGTTGGCTGTGAGGCACGGAAAACGAGATAAGTTGTAAAAGTTTGCTTGCTGATTTTTTTGCTGAATATTTCTCACTGTAAAAAGCATTTTCCAGAAATAAGAAAGAGCTCGAACTGGTTTTCCCCAAGAGTTGTAGGGGGTTTTTCCAAGGTCACTTTGACCAAAAATCAATGTGTTTAAATGTGTTGAATGGTTGTTTGTATGTGCTGATTTTTATATTTCTGCATTTTCCAGCATTTTGTAAAATTTCCAAAATTTGTGTTTTCAGCAAAATTTATTTTCCAGTTGTTGAATGTATGGATACGGGAAAGGGCATTTAACTATTTTGGAGAAATAAGGTGAAACTGAAAACCGAGGTGGGAAATGAGAAATTTTTACACATACTCTGAGAATGACTTTGAGTCAGTGTGATACATCCTCGATCATTTCTTCTTCTTCATAATTCGGACAAAAGCAGAGCAGAACAGAACAATGCAAGAGCAGAGCAGAACAATACAGATCAGTACAAGGCAAAACAAGACAAAGCAGAACAGGCAGAATAGAGCAGAGCAGGGCATGGGACACGCTGTACAGGGCAGTGCATTTGATGGATGAATAGTAACAACTGATAGACAGATTGCAGATGAAGTTCTCCCTAGTTGAGAGGGAGTGTTAAAATTGGCAACTAGGGCAAAACTTCATGTGGGTCATCTTATTCATGGTTGATAATATTTTTATTAGATTCCTCTTGCCGAGAGGTGTAGGATTGATATAAAGATCATCTGATTTTGATAAGTATTCATGGAGATATGAATTTATTTTGATTATGGAATTATTATCAAGCCAACCTACAACTCATGTAGGTTCAAAAGCCCAACAATCACATCTATTCAAACACCAACATTGTGTATAAATACAAGAGGACTTTTCCTCGTTTGGACTCACTCATCTCATCACATCTCTCTCTCTCTACTGCGCAGAAAAGAGTCTCTTCTCTACTGCGCAGAAAAGGGTCTCTCCCTCACACATGTGAAGCCGGGAGTTGTTAAAACTGAAGCTGCAACTGCAGAAGTAAAGATTGACCTACATGAACTAGAAGATCTCCTCATCTGAACTGTGCTGTAGGTTCATCTGAACCTCCTCCGAAAGCCGCAACTTTTGGTGGTGGAATCAAGTCAATCCGACGGATGGTTTGCAAGATATCGACTGCCCTAGTTTCAAGCCGGAAGCTGCCGAAACTGAAGCTGCAACTGCAGAAGTAAAGATTAACCTAACCTGCGTGGACTAGAAGATCTCCTCATCTGAACTGTGTTGTAGATTCATCTGAACCTCCTTTGGAAGCCGCAACTTTTGGTGGTGGAATCAATTCGATCTGACGGTCGGTTTGTGAGATATCGTCTGCCCTAGTTTGATGATGAAGCCGCTAATACTGATGTTGTTGATCTAGGGTTTGCTGCTGCTGATATGAATCAGATTTATTATACTATTTTCCTCTACTGAATTATTGAAGATAAAAGAAGATTTGATCAAACAGTTTCCCCACACGTTGTGGGGTTTGTCCCTGGCTAGCCGCCACATCTTGTGTCTCTTGTCTTGGCTCGTTTTCTGTCGATCGTTTAATGTTCTATCTGCACTTTACTTTATGTACATGTGATTGCTAATCTGTGGAATATAATAAGGAAAAGAAGTAAATTGTTATAAGCATAGAACATACCATAGCTTAACATCACCTAATACCAACTCTCTCTGTTAAAGTTCTCTCCTAGTTAAGCTAAGGGGGGTAATCCCTAAAGAAGCTTAATAAAGTGAAATGTAAGGTTCTAGGAGACTAAGACTAATGGAACTACTTCTAAAATGTAACTTGATTCAAGATAGAGGCAAGCATGTAGATGTATGAGCAATACAAAGATATATATTTAATGATAATCAATGCAACATTCAAGAAATAAGAATATAGACCAGTGCCTTGTAAATGATTGTTCAAATAGAGATAATAAGTACTTGCTCAAAAGAAAATTCAAACTACAATGATAAGTAGTCCTGCAAAACCAATGTTAGATCAAGATATAAAATATGAGCAAATAAACTGTCACTTTCAAATGTAAATGGAAATTGCACTTGTAAAAGAGATGCTCAAGTAGAAATAGGTAATGATAGAGCCAAGATGCAACAGGGAAGGAATTCGAACCCTGGTCAATGCCTTGAACCTCGAACAGGGTTCGGGTAGGTAGTCGAGGCCTGCACCACGCACAGCTGCCGTCGCGGAAGCTTCCCCTTCAGCTCCTTGCAACTGGCAGATGGAGGTTAAACCGCGTTTTGGTTTATCCTAGGGTCGGTAAAGGTAATTTTATCACTGTCAACTGTCAGCTGTTTACAGTTTCCGTTTCTTTCGGTCTGTCGGTGGTCTCTCGCCTTCGTAAGTATCAACCATGGTTAAGCCCTCCGAGTTTTTAGCACTGGACCCAGACGTTGAGGACATACTTTCCATGTGGGGCAAGGAAATTAATTCTCAGAATGTGGACTATTATTTTGGATCTGTAGATATCTCCAGTCTGGCGTCTGCTTCTCAGTCGGAGATCCCTCAGGTCTTCATCCAAGACAAGGTGCCGGACAGAGAGATCCCGCTTGAAGGTCTTGCGACCGGCCCTCTGCAACAAGCGAAAGAGTCAGATTTGAGAGGGGTGCACGCGGCATCTAAACCCTCGGAGCCAAAGGGTCTTCCTCTGAAACCACGGTTTACAAACCCTAAGGGGCTCGAAGAAATATCCCAGCTAGGGTTTTTCAGCGGATATTGAGCATTCTAGACTTCCAGGTACTCCAGGTTCGATCACGAGGGTTTCCCTCTCTCGAGATTCACAAGGTCTACCCGAGATTCAGCCAAGCAACCAAGGCACTTCCTTAGCTGACGGGCCGGCAGAAAAAGAAGGTTTGGGGGCAGATACTTTATTCGCTGGGAATGTCAACTTGGATCTTTCAGGACAGATCCCGACCCTGTGGGAACCAGATACCCTTTTGGGCTCAGCACAGATAACATCAAATAACATCGAGGATTGTGAAGGAAGAAGACCGGTGGTGGAAAGCTCAAGGCCAAGAGGAGCGACAAGGAAACAGAAAAGACCCATTGGAACACAGGTAATAGCGGAGAATCTGGTTCTAGGGATGGAGGTATCGATGAAAGAAGCTCTAGCGGTGGCTGATTGCACCTTGGTAGGCAGAGTCAGAGGTAAGCCATATTCTTCTGCTTTTCTTCAAGAATGGGGCGAAAGAAGTTTCACACCAGAGAGATCTGTAAATTTCGAAGCAAAGGTATTAGCAAAAGGATGGTTCAAGTTCAAATTTGATGATAGAGAAACGGTGGATTGGGTTCTGCAGCGTTTATGGCATATTGATAACATCCCCGTTCTATTTAAAAAATGGTCTCCTTTGTTTGATGCTATTAAGGAACGCACAGATACATTTCCTGTCTGGGTGCGTGCTCCGGGTCTACCCTCCCTTCTATGGACTGAGGAAGTTTTCAGAACAATCGGTAACCGGCTGGGGGAATACATGACAGCGGACATGTCTTTCTTAACAACAAACAATTTGGCAACTGCGCGCATTCTTGTAATGCTCAAACCAAGTGGGGGTTTGGCACAAAAGGTAAACCTTCAATTTGACGAATATGTCTATGAACAGATTTTAGACTATGAATACCTTCCCTTTAGATGCCATTGGTGCCATGAGCACGGTCATTTAGCAAAAGACTGCCCCCATAAGAGAAGAAGGAGACATTTTCGTAGGACTCCTGCTCACAGAGCAAATGCACAATCCGATGATCAGACTAGGATGGAGCAGGACATGCCGGAGCCACAAGAACAAATGAATATGGAGGCAGAGGAGAACGAGAAAGAACCTTCGAATGCAAGCGCACAGCCTACAGACTTGGATGCAGAAATTGGCACAGACCAGGCCGCTGTGGAAGGGGCCGTCGAGGTAACAGCCAAAGATCCGGAAGCAGTGAAAGGCTCTGTCGAGGAAACACTTCTAATTCAATCCGACGATCCGGAGAAGGGTAAGTGCTCAGGGACTCCCTCCTCTTCTATTTCTCCTGAGCCTTCAAATGTAAATTATAATATTGCTTCTTTGTCTTATCATGAGCAAGAAAAAAATATAGTTGAAAATATGGGAGACCCTATATCAGAGCCGAATGTGGAAACCTTAACTGAAACATTACCCCTCCTGGATATAAACTGTGAAGCCAATTGGCCTCCTCTCCCTCTTCCTGTGACTCGGACCCCTTGTCCATACAATCTGAGATCTCAGGGTGGGAACCAAGTGATTCAGGGGTCTTTAGGTGGGCTGGGTTTGATTCCTACTCAGACAAAATCCAAAAACAAACGAGGTCGGAAATCTGATCTTTTCAAGGCAAAACTTAAAGCAAAGTTGGATGTTGCAGATGGCAAACAATTCTCCATCCAGGGGGTTCTTAGAGCAGCCCATCCCCCTGAAGGAGTTATCAAATGATCTTAACATCCTGGAATTGCAGAGGTTTGGCCAGCAAACCCAAAAAACTGGCCCTGAAAGAATGGATTTTCAACTCAAAAGCAGATGTTATCCTTCTGCAAGAAACCCTTGGGAAGGCCACTGAGATTGAACCTATGCTTAAGGCTCTTCTACCAGGGTGGACTTTCAGTGCTATGGATGCCTTTGGACATTCGGGGGGACTAGCAATTGGGTACAAAGAGGGGAGAGTAAAAGTTCTCAGTAACTGGGGGATGAAGAACGTTATGGGAATGGAGATATTATCCCCTGATTTCCATTTCCCTATCACCATAATAAATATCTATGGGCCTTGCCAAGGCAGGGAATTTTTTTGGGATTCCTTGATGACAACATCAGTTTTGAAAGCTCCAGTGATGATTCTGGGTGGGGACCTAAATTTCTCTTTAGGTCGTGCTGAAGCTTGGGGACCTTCGGCGAGAGAAGATCCTCTTACAGATTTTTTCCATAACCTCATCTCAGAGAATAACTTTGTTGATCCTCTCCCGATTAAGCTAAAGCCTACTTGGCGGAATCGTAGAGTTGGTGCAGACAGGATTGCTAAGAGGCTAGATCGTTTCCTGCTTTCAGATTCGCTTTCTGCTAAAGTTCCCCTAATCAGACAGTGGGTTGATGAACTTGGGAATTCAGACCACTTCCCTATCTTTCTAGATCTATCTTCTCCTCCACACAAGCCCCCCGCCCCTTACAAATTTAATCCTGCTTGGCTACAAGATCCTTCTTTCAGTGATTTGTTTAAAAAAACTTGGATCCACCCAGATCACAATGCAGGAGAGGAGAAAAGCTATTTGTTCATGGAAAATTTAAAAAGATTGAAATCTGCAACAATCTCTTGGGCAAGGGATAGGAAATTGAAACAAAATGAGGAGCTAAACTGTATAAGGGAAGACTTGAAGAAATTGGAGAGTTTGGATTCAGATGGATACTCATCTCAAGAATCCAAGGATAGAATTCTTCTTTTGGAGAAGCAGCAAACCAGAATACTTCTGGAAAGGGAAGAAGAATGGAGAATAAAGAGTAGGGCAGTTTGGCTTAAGTCTGGGGATGAAAACACCAAATTCTTTCATAATTTTGCAAAAGGAAGAAAATCAATAAATACAATTTGGAGCCTTAAAAATGAAGAAGGAAGAGAAGTCAAGTCCTTTTCTGATCTTTCTGGACTAGGGAAACGACATTTTCATAATTTATATTCTGAACAGAGAGAAGCTACTATTGCAGAAGTCCTCAAAACTGTGCAATGTTTCCCCAGATTCATTGAGGAAGAAGAATCTGAAGATCTTTCAACTTCGGTCACTAAGGCGGAGACTGAAGCAGCCATGAAGCTATTAGGCAAAGACAAAAGTCCTGGCCCTGATGGCTGGACTATTGAATTGTTTCTTCATTTCTTTGACCTAATTGGAGACGAGATAACTGAAGTTGTCGAGGAGTCTAGATTGAAAGGAGATATTTATAGACCATTTAATTCAACATTTATTGCACTCATTCCTAAGAAGAATGAGCCAGAAAGCTTTGAAGATTTTAGACCAATTTCTTTGTGCAATTGTATTTATAAGATTATTTCAAAGGTTATTGCCCTCAGATTAGCTCCAATTCTGTCAAGGAACATATCTATGGAACAATTTGGGTTCCTGGATGGCAGACAAATCCATGAAGCTATAGGGGTTGCTCAGGAGGCAATCCATAGTGTCAAATTAAAGAAAAAGAAAGGAGCTGTTCTCAAAATTGACCTCTCCAAAGCATTTGATAGGATAAACTGGCTCTACCTTCGAATGCTTCTTACTCATGTGGGATTCAACTACCCATTTGTTAGTTGGATCATGGGATGCATAACAAATGTCAGCTTTGCAGTTCTGGTCAATGGAGCTGCCTCTTCCTTTTTCTCTAGCCAGAGGGGCCTCAGACAAGGGTGTCCTTTATCACCACTTCTGTTTCTCCTTGTGGCCGAAGGACTAAGCAGGCTGATTCATAAAGCCAGAAGTGAGGACAAGGTAAAAGGTATAGAGGTAGCTATAAATCTCTTCATCACCCATCTTCTTTTCGTTGATGATATATTGATCTTTACAAATGGAAATTACAGCGAATTAAAGGAGATAAAATGTATCTTTGATCTCTTTCTAAAAGCTACTGGAATGCAGATAAATTCTGTGAAATCACAAGTTTGTTTGGCAGATGTGGACAGAAGGGAAAGGTGTCTCATAGCTGATCTCTTTCCTTATCCTAGCCAATCTTTGGATGTTCCTTTCAAATATTTGGGGTTTTGGCTAAAACCTGCAGCATACAGAAAAGCAGATTGGAACTGGATTATAGCAAAAATTGAAGCTAGAATATCACACTGGAGCTATAGATGGCTTTCCAGAGCTGGTAGGCTAACTCTCATCAAATCGGTCTTGCTAGCCATCCCGGTTTACTGGGCTGCACTAACTTGGATTCCTAAAGGTGTAATGGAAAAAATCAGAAGAATTTGTTGCAGATTTCTTTGGGCAGGTTCTAAGGAGTTCTCAGGTTTACCGTGGGTGGCTTGGGACAAAGTGGCCAGATCAAAAGAGTGGGGAGGTTGGGGGATCAAAAGACTTCCTGAGTTCAGCACTTCGTTAGCAGCAAAGTCTGGCTGGAGGCTTATAACCATAGAAAATCTATGGACAAGGGTGATTAAAAGGAAGTATATCGATCCAACGCCCTTGGAAGATTGGATCCGGAGTCAGAACAAGAAGGCAAAAAACTCTTCTGTAATTTGGAAGGCCACAGTGGATGCTTTCTCAGTGATTGAGCAAGGTTTAGCTTGGAAAGTGGGAGATGGCAGACAAATCAGGATCGGCAGAGACCCATGGATCGGGTGCAATGAAGCTTTCGCCTTATCGCCAGGGCTCCTTCGACATCTTGAGTCCATAGATATCACCTCCTTAAATCAGGTGGCAAGAGTTGGGCAGTCCTCCATTTGGGGCCAGGTTTGGAAGGATGATGAAGAATTAGGGCTAAATCTTAGATGGAAGAATGAATGGACAGGTTTCATAAAAGAATTAAAACGTTCCAATGTTAGGATAAGGGAGGAACCTGATAGGTTAATGTGGGCTCACAGCAAATCGGGGGGATATACACCAAAGGAGGGATACTCTTATCTTTTGGGAAAGAAAGGATGGGAAGCTCCGGACTGGTGGTCCAAAGCTTTATGGAAACTCAAAAGCCCCGCAAAATCTAAGCTCTTCCTTTGGTGTATTCTAAAAAAGAAGGCTCCAACATGGGAAATCCTTCAATCCAGGTTTCTAGTTGGCCCAGGGCGTTGCCCCCTGTGTAAGTCTAATGAGGAAACTTTAAATCATCTTTTTACCACCTGTCCTTTCTCTCGGAAGATTTGGGAGGAGGTCACTGGGTTTCTCAAGGTCTTTGCACATTGGGGAAACGAGCCGCTGGCCGAATCCTGGAGGAAATGGTGGCATACATACTCAGATGGGAATATGAGGAACCTGCCGATTATCTTCTGCTGGGGTGTGTGGCTCGCGAGAAATAAGAGTCTGTTTCAAGACCAAATTACACCGCCCTCTGTCATTGCCTCTAATATAGCAGCCATCTATCATGCTCTGCCTCCCCCTGAAGCAAAGAAAACCAGAACGATTCAGAACAATCTCATAATACAGGAGGATATCCCATGCGGCTTCTTTGACGGAGCCTCTCAAAATAATCGGGCCGGCGCAGGCATGAGCATGCACATCAATTCAGAACACATTCTAAAAGCCTCAGTTGGGCTGGGCCCAGGAACAAACAATTTTGCAGAACTCTCCTCTTTGCGCTTACTTCTTTGCTGGCTTCAACACAAAAACATCAACTCAATACAGTTATTTGGGGACTCTCTAAATGTTATAAATTGGATCAATGGTTTAGCTGCTTGCCAAAATCAAATTTTAATGACAATTGTTGAAGAGATTTTATACCTGAAGACTCTCTTTAACAGATTTTCATTATGTCATATCTACAGGGAAAGGAACGAAGAAGCCGATCAGTTATCTAAGGCAGGTTTACTACAGGATCCGGACAGCTGGGCGATAGAGGAGATTTACCAGGGGCAGTCAGTCAGATCAGACCTGCCTCCTTATGATCAGTAGCATATACAACAGTTTTTTTGATTCGCCCCTTTTTTGTCGGCTCTTTATCAGTTTTCTCATTTTACTGTTTATATTTTTTGTATATATGTCTCCTCAGCAGCTCCCGTTTTTTCGGCTGTTCGATCTCGGTTTTCAGACTTCCAAATTTTGTTTCTCACACAGTGCAGGTGGACACTTTTTTCTGACTGTAATGGAGTTGTTTTCCAATATGGAGACTCCAGTTAACTTATGATCTTTTGTTTTAAATGGTTTTACATCCTCCTCTTGGGAGGAAGACTCTCTCAGGCTTCAACAGTAAAAAAGCTCCCCGCGGGTTGAGCTGTGACTGCTTCTTTAAGCCCTGCGCGGCTTAAGAACTACTGGATCAAAACTTTTATTATACTAATAAAATGTTGCTTTTTTCCTCGGAAAAAAAAGAAATAGGTAATGACATCAAATAACCATGAGCCAATTAATCATCAAAATGACAAGTACGTTTTCTAACAATACTGCAAGTAAAAATTTAAAATGCTCACAAAATGACTTGATCAAGATGATGTGAAATGCAAAACTAACTATGTGAAATGCAATTATCTTGGTTAATTTTAATCTATATGTCTATTCTTAAGTGATAAACTCCCCTTTCAAATTCTTACCAAAGGGTAAAGATTTGGGTGACTTGCAAGGAAGAGAAGTTGAGAAGGCACTAAGTCCGTCGTTAGCGATACTCTTCCCCTAAACCTTACAAATCATGTGTCATCATTCCTACAAGGGAGCAAAGCCACCTTCATAACTGTAGGGTCACGTACTTTACCTTACTCCATACCAAATGGAAGAACTTTTTCAGAAAATTTGGTCCTATGATATCTATACAACCAAGCTTATGTTTGGAAATAAATTTTAAAAGACGCAAAACTAATACTAGAATGCCTAAGTGTTGAGTGTTATTTCTCCCAAAGAAGAGTGTTGATAGCAATGCGTCCAAATAAGTGAAATGAGATAATGCACAAGATAAATTGCACCAATAACTTCAATGGAAAAATTAGAGTAAAACTAGTTAAATCTCACTTCACAAGCTCTAAAATGAAAATTGCATGGGACATAAATCACTTGCAAGTAAATGAACTAGTTGTTAATTTTGCAAATTGCTTCAAATAAAATGACACATAATGCTTCAAAGGGTCTCAACAATAATCAAAATGAGATATAAGCATGAGTTGACATAAAATGATGAAACAATGTACCCAAAAGTGTTAAAATTGGCAACTAGGGCCAAACTCCATGTGGGTCATCTTATTTATGGCAGCTGATATTTTTTCTTGGATCCCTCTCATTGAGAGGTGTAGGATTGATCTAAAAATCATCCGATTTCAATAAGTATTTATAAAGATATGAATTTATTTTGATTATGGACAAATTGTCAAGTTGGCCAGCAACTTATGTAGGCTCAGAAGCCCAACAGTCATGTCTATTCAACCTCTATGTTTTAGTATAAATAGAAGAGGACTTGAAGTCATTTGTCACACACACACTCACTCTTGTGATCTCACTTCATCCTGTTTTGGGTTTGATGAAGATGAGAGCTAGAGGGAGTGCCCTAGGGTATACACTGCCCTAGATAACATGCCCTAGATCTAAATGCAGTCATGGGAGAATAAGCTCTACGTTGCTCAAAAAGCTGGAAAATCTAGAAAAGCAGGAAAAGCCGGAACTACCGGAAAAGCTGAAACTGCCGAAAAAGTCGGAACTGTCGAAACTGCCGGAAAAGCCAGAAAAGTCGGAACTACCGGGAAAGCGGGAAAAGCCGGAAATGCCAAAAAAGCCAGAAATGTCGGAACTGCCGGAAAAGCCGGAACTGCCGAAACTGCCGGGAACTATAGAAACAACCGGAGCATCTGTCTCCGAAGGAAAGCAACATGCAAGGGACAACTAACTAACATTGGGACAGTTGTATGGTACTTAGCAGCAAATACACCAAACATGCAATGTTACAGCTAGCATGCAAGGGACAACTAGCATGCAGCAACAAGCATGCTAAGGACAACAAGCATGCTAGGGACAACAAGCAAGCAAGGTGCAACCAACACATAGGTCAGGATGGCAACATGGTGCAGCAATGGCACATAATGCAGTACAGTGATGGGTATAATCATGATTAATGAAGTGTGATCAGATGCAACATAGTGATGATGGGTGCAGCACGGTGAGGTGCAACATGATGACGAAATGCAGTGCAACGATAGGTGAAGGAGTCACCTTGGAGAATTAGTTGAAGTAGCATGTCTTCAACTGATCTCATGTATCATCTTCTTAGAGATGATCTATGCTCTTATCTAGATAAGTCAAAGTGTTGACTTCTGTTGTAAATGTACTATCTCTCTCTCTGCTGAACTATTGAAGAACATATAAGAAGAATTGATCAAGGGTTTCCCCACGCTGGGTTTTTTCCCTGGCTAGCACCACATCTTGTGTCCTCTTGTCTTGGCTTGTCTTCTGCGATTTATATTTATGTTCTATCTGCAATTTACTTTAATGCTAATGTGATTGCTAATCTGGAAAAGATATTGAGCTAACTATGAAAATTGAAATAAATTGCTCTAGCATAGAACATAGCTAAAATTAACAAAAAGGCTTGTGAAACAATTGTCAAGTAAAACAAAGTAGATGGATTAGTAAATAAATCTAAGCTTGTCAAGTAAAAATGTAAAGTACTTGCTTGTGTGTTGAAGAATGAGTTGCTCAAGAGAAATGTTGTAAGTGCTGTAGTGAATTGCATAATACAAGTACTTGAAAAGTGAAAATGACAAACTAGACAAGTTCAACTTTGCAAGTGAAAAGAGATGAATATGTAGTGTTGATCTAGAAATTAGATTAGCATGAAAGTTAAGAACTAAACGACAGAAATTAATCCACCACAAGAACAAGTCTTCCCTCTAAATGAGGAGGTGGGATACCATGGGAAAATATCCCAAGCTCCCTCACGAAAAATGAGTTTTTTATTAGTGATTAGTTACAAGAGAAAAAAAAAATCCCTTTGAGAAGGCTTCCTAAGGAGTCAAGGGGAGTCTTTACAACATGCCACTTTCAAGGGCTAGATCTCCTCCTTGAGTGTCAAGCCAGGTAGTAACTCCACAAAATTCAATTCATTGATTTCATTTAGGTTGGTGTTTATTATATACATGAGGGAGAGGCTGTTCATTTCATCTCCTGGTGACTATTCATATTCTCCATTATTTATTTACATCAATTTCAGTTATTCACCCAATCCTGATGATTAGGTGTCAACATTCCCCCCCTTAATCTGAAGGGATGTTCGTGAGTCCAAGCATCGTTCTAAATCTTTCAATCTTTTCTCTTCCAAGCGCTTTGGTGAAGATGTCTGCAATTTTCTCGTTCGTGGAACAATGGGGGAGATGGATTGTTTTGGCCTCAACATGATGTCGAATCAGAGGATATTTACTATTGATGTGCTTCGTTCGATCATGGAACTTTGGGTTCTTGGCCAACTTTATTGCAGAGGTATTGTCAATCATGAGTAGAGTTGATTGTACTTGTTTTACCTGCAAATCTTCAAGAATTTTCCTGAGCCACACAATTTCTTTTGTTGCCTCAGTTGCTGCTACGTATTCTGCTTCTGTTGTGGAATCTGCTGGAACTGATTGTTTGCGTGATCTCCAGGAGACAGCTCCTGATCCAAGACTATAGCATATCCTGAAGTAGATACCCCAGTTTCTTTGTCTCCATCGAAGTCTGAATTAGGGTATCCAATCAAGTTGAAGTCGTCCACCTGTGTATACTTGATTCCAAAGTCTTGAGTTCCCTTCAAGTACCTTAGAACTCTTTTTGCAGCAGACCAATGTCCCTCACAAGGCTTTTGCATAAACTTAGAGAGGATTCCAACAGCAAATGAAATGTCTGGTCTGGTAGTAGTTAGGTATTTGAGACTTCCTACAAGCTGTCTATACTTTGTTGCATCCTCAAATTCTTTTCCTTCAATAGATGTGAGCTTTAAGTTTTGTTCCATTGGAGTAGTAAGAGTATTGCATTTTGTCATGTCAAACCTGTTCAACAGATCTCCAATGTACTTCTTTTGAGAAAGAAATATGGACTTCGGATGTTGAGTTACTTCAATACCAAGATAGTAATGAACATAGCCCAAATCAGTCATTTCAAAACTTTTCCCCAATTCCGTCTTTATGGATGCAATGTAGCTTTCATTATTCCCTATCATCAAAAGATCATCTACATATACCACAAGATATACAATTGTTTTGCCAACTTTTTTGACAAATAAAGTTGCATCATCAAGATCATAATGTTTGAAATTGAGTTTCAAAAGATGCTCAGTTAGTTTTTCATACCAGGCTCGCGGTGCTTGTTTGAGGCCATACAAGGATTTCACAAGTTTGCATACTTTATGTTCATGTCCTTTCACTGCAAATACTTCAAGCTGGGACATAAAAACATTTTCTTTTAGATCTCTATTCAAGAAAGCAGTTTTTACATCCATTTGATGGACTTTTCAACCGTTCTGAGCTGCTAAGGCAAAGAGTGTCCAGATGGTAGCCCATTTTGCTGTGGGGGCAAAAGTCTCATCATAATCGACCCCTTCCTTCTGTGTAAAACCTTTTGCCACAAGCCTGGCTTTGTGCTTATTAAGTGAGCCATCAGCTTTATAGACCCACTTGCAGTCAATTGGTTTGGTTCCTAATGGAGGATCAACCACCTTCCAAGTGCCATTCTTTATGAGGGCATCATACTCCTTTTGCATCGCTTCTTTCCATTCATCATGAGAAGCAACTTCTTTGAAGGAAGTTGGTTCAAAATCTGTAGACAAGTTCAATTCACAATCATAAGAAACATCCATATCAACAGGTGAATTAGAGTCATCTATATCACCTCCATTTTGCCGGTTTGAATTTCTAGTTCCTGTCTTTCCAACCTCATCAAGATGAACACTTTCAAGTGTCTTTGTCAGCCACTTTGGGGGACCTTTCTCAGATGGTCCAGGCTACTCCGCTGATTGAGTTGGGACTAAATCAAGGTTGAGTCTCCCAATTCTATCAATCACATCACTTAAAGCATCATCCGTTGTTGGAGTTTCATGCAGGGGAGAGTGTTCTTCAGAAGAAGATTCCACATGTTGATCTAGTATAGGAATCCCCCCTTCAAGATGTGGAATCTGATTATCAAATTCTTGAAATGATTTTGCATTTGCGAATCTATCCAAGTGATCAAGTTGTCGCTCAACAACATTGTCAGTTTTGGATGATTCAAGAAAAATTACATCTCTAGATACAACAAACTTTTTATTGACTTCATCATAGAGACGGTATGCTTTGGAGGTGTTTGAATACCCTAGGAAGATACACTTACGACTTCTAGCACCAAGTTTGTTTCTATGTACCTTTGGTATCAAGGCATAACAGGTGGAACCAAAGACCCTGAGATGCTTTACCGAAGGAACATGTCCATACCACATTTCATATGGAGTCTTGTTTCTAATAGCATTAGATGGACATCTATTCTTTACATATGCAGCACATAGAACAACATCAGCGCAAAAACTTATCTTTACATTTTTGAAGAAGAGCATGGTTCGTACCATATTTAAGATTGTCCTATTCATTCTTTCAGCTACACCATTCTGTTGGAGATTATAAGGCACAGTTGTTTGATGTTTGATCCCATGTTGGCGAAGATAGTTTTCAAATTCATTTAATGTGTATTCTTTTCCATTATCAGTGCGAATAGACCCAATATGAGATTGTGCATCCTTTTCAATCCATTTATGAAAGTTCTTGAATGTTTGAAAAGCATCAGATTTGTTCTTCAATAAATAAACACAACACATTCTGGTGTAGTCATCAATAAATGTCATCATATATTTATTTCCATTTGCAGAAGGAACAATCATTGGACCACATAAATCTAAATGAATGAGTTCAAGTTTTCTATGTGCTCTTGAATGTGAATCATGAAAAGACTGTTTGCTATGCTTTCCTAGAATGCAAACATCACATTGCTTAAATTTCCTAGGAATTGTAGGCAAACCAACAACACCATTTTTCTTCAACAAGTGGAGGCTATCATAGTTCAAATGTCCAAATCTAACATGCCATAATAAACTTGATGGAAGTGTACCTTCTTCATAATGAGAATTGTATGAGAAATGTTGTGCACGAGCAGAGGTACCTTTCAGCTTGAGAAGCCCTTCTTCTTTTATTCACCTCATGACAAGTGAGTGGTAAGATGCTTTTCTCACCTCAAGCTTGCCATCAAACATATGAATGGAGTGACCTTGCTGGTGGATGTGGACCAAGGATAGCAAGTTTCTCCAGCTGTGGGAGATAGAGAACATGATGCAGAAGAAAGTCTGGAAGACCAAGCAATTTAAGCCTGATTGTGCCAAGCCCTGATGGCTTCATTTTCGATTGGTCTGCAAAGTATACTGCTCCATCAACATTGTCAGTAAATTCTTCAAAAAAATCTTTTCTATGAGTCATGTGACAAGTTTCTCCTGAATCAAGCAACCAATCATTTTTCCAAAAAGCAAGTGAAGCATTGAATAAATCTTCATTTACTCCAATATTACATTGTGCCACAACATAGTGAGCGGATTCAGGTGCTTTACCTTTGTCTGTATCATCAATTTTACCTTTCTGTTGGTTTCTTTGCTGCTCAATTTTGTCCCATGGTAGCTTGCATGTGGAGGCATCATGTGATCCATTTCTTTTGCAGCGTATGCAGTGCAAATCTGCCTTTTCTCCTTGAGAGTGTCTGTCCCCCCTACCTCTGAAATATCTTCCTCTTCCTCTTCGACCACCTCTTCCTCTTGAAAAATCTTGAGCAAGATGCTTTTCTTTACGAGCAAGGCACACAGCCTCTTCAGAAGATTCAGGGACTGTCTTCTTTCCAAAAGCTTTCTCTCTCTCAACAAATTTTTTCACAAGAGAGTCAAAGGTAATGTCTTTAAGATTTCCATTTGCTTGCAATGACTCAACATAATTGGAGTAAGTAGGATAAAGTGCCTTGAGAAAAGTGATAAGAGGAATATCCAAATCAATTTTAGTGGCTTGTATATCATGCATTATAGACTTTACTTCGGATGCAAGAGCAAGAGGATCATTATTTTTCAATTCAAGAGTGAAGAGTTTAATCATGAGTTGAACAACTTCAACTTCGAAAGCAGTTGAAAATGGTGAAATATGGCGACTCACCTCTTCACTTACAGATGCTGCAATTAATGCATAGGCTTTGTTGTTCTTATTTTCCCAAATGGCGAGCTCTTTGTCTGAGGTACGATGTTCTGGCTGTTTGTCTCCGTCTCCAATGCACACTCCTTTCCACAACTCATTGAAAATGAGGGTGTGTTTTATCATCCGGGACCACTCAAGATAGTTCTCCTTGCCAGTGAGAACTATTCCCACAATGGATATGATTGAATGCATAAAGTAACAAAAACTTTTGCTGCAAAATTTTACTCTTAATGGGAAAAAAAATATAATTCTGATATGACTGGACAGCAATTCAACTCAACAGCAAATGTCAATACCCAAGATTGTAAATACACAAATCTGTACAGCGCATTCAACACTTCATGCCACAGTGCTTTGACCCACATCCTCGTTTTAAAAAACATGGCATTTAACGATTTTTATATGCCAAAAAAACTTCAATACATACACAAGTGGGGTAGCATATGGTGATACCAAGATAGCGTTCAATATATTGGCAACGTTCAATAGACTTCAGACTTGGATAGCAGCGCACATACAAATACAATGTACAACACTTGGATGGGCAGCATTCAATGTACAACACCAAGACAGCGTTCAATATATTGGCAGCATTCAACAGACTTCAGACTTGGATAGCAGCGCACATACAAATTTTTTTATTTAAAAAACATTCAACCATATCACACAGCCACCAGATAGTTCCGCATGGAGGCATTTCGATTTTGATTGTAAAGGTTCTGAAAAACTTTATCTCTCATCGCAAAATTAATACTGGAACGAAAAAGGGGCCACCGATTACACCTCAAAATGGCCACTGAAACCATCGATGGTAAAGCCCATCAACCATCTACTTTTTGTGTGAAGGGAGGGGCAGGTTTCGTGGCCTCCTGGCTTGTCAACCAGTTACTCCACAAGGGTTACACTGTCCATGCTACAACGCGCAACCCAGGTTCGCATCTCCATAATCGTTCCGCTGCTGGATTAAGCTTTGGTTGTTCAAGTTGACAGTTTCTTCTTCTTCCTGGCTGGTGCAAAGATTACAAATGTAAAAAAAATCAGTGCTCAGAGGTCGTTACCTTGTGTTTTCTTCAATGACTGAGAGACCGCACATAAGGTTTCAGAAACGCTTCCGCATAAGCTGCCATCCATCCGCGGATAATTTCAGAGATTTGCAGCAGCGACTGTGGAGAGGGCAGTGGACTGACTCCTCAAGGGGCAATGGACAGATTGCGAGAAATTGGCAGAAGGAAGAAAATGGCAGAAGGGAGTTACAAGACTGGAAGGAGATGCCAAAAATGGAGTTGGCTCTGATACCATGTCAGGCCAAGTAGTAACTCCACAAAATTCAATTCATTGATTTCATTTAGGTTGGTGTTTATTATATACATGAGGGAGAGGCTATTCATTTCATTTCCCGATGACTATTCATATTCTCCATTATTTATTTACATCAATTTCAGTTATTCACCCAATCCTGATGATTAGGTGTCAACATTGAGAAAGGGAAATTTAACAAATAAAATTACAAGAGAGACTTCTCAAAAGTTGAAAAGCTTTGCCTCCAAATCTGAAAATGTTTGGGACTGTTTTGCACCAAAAAATCAGCCACCAACAACAAATCAGTCACCAAGGAAGTTACAATCAGCACTAGGGAAGAGAGGTTATGCCTCTATTGGCCCACGGCCTTGACAAAGAATAATGTTGCCCTCATGTGAAACTCGACCTTGCAAGAAATGGGTATCTCAAATGCTCTCGGCCTCAAAAGGAAAGTGTCCAACTCTATGCCAAAGGTCCTGCAAACAACTTGTTAGATGTTTCAAGTAAGTGTTCCCTCAAGTTGCCACAAGAATGAGTTAGTAAAGGTTGCAAAACAAATCAAGTGTTAGCTGGAAAATTAGTCAAGAAAATGCAATGTATATACACAATCTAATCTACAAAGGGCTAAGCTAAAGAGTATGAATAAATTCTCCTCTTTGCTTAGCCATCATCAAGCTCTAAATAGAAAAATTAAGACAATGGAGCACAAGATTTTTTGAAAAAATAATTTAGATTTAAAATTATGTGACTTGTACACAAGCTATCGCTAGCAGCCCTGCAAAAAAATTTGAAAGATAGATTAGACTATGAGGCTAAACCAAATAAGAGTTCGTCTAAGTGCACATCAAGAGTGGGTTGGTTTGTCCTAAAACTTCCCCCCACACTTGGTCATTGATCCAACAAGGGATTTTCCTTTTAGAAAACTCAACCAAAGATTAGCTCCACATATAGATTTAAAAATAAGCAATGATGAAAGAGGCCTAGAGATTTATGTGAAATCAACTAGGACTATCTAAATCTAGAGCAAATTCTTAAATCATGTATTGATGCGAGGTAGGTTTACATCTATACATTTCTAAAAGTATATGGAAGCATGAAATATATAGCACATGTAAAAGGAAATAAGCGCATTAATCAATAAAATTCCATACCATGCTCAAGGAGGAAGAACATTCAATTTGTGAACCCCAAAGTCTTTATTGATATTGAAGTACAAAGTAGCAGAGCTTCCGGAAGCACAAGAGCGCATATCAAGAATACAAGATGAGAGCCAAAAGCTCATATAAATAAGAGTGTAGGAGTCAATCCCAATGTAAAATGGTGAGAATCCCAAAGCAATTCCATGCAAATCAAATTCCCCAAGTGGCAACTCGATTTTCCCCAAAGAGGCCCACACAATCCTTGAAGAGGCACATGATGGAGAGGATGTGAACATGTGGATGAGTGGAGTGGAGTGGTAGGAGACCACTCTCCACTTCACTTAAGTGAACTCCAACCAAACTCATGACTTGTGCTTGGAACTCGAGCTAACTTCCACAAATCGTGGGATATGTCACTGGAACTCGTGGTCAACTCCTTGAGAAATTTGATTTGCTTGATTTGTGGCTTAGGTGGAGTCCACATCACTTGGTAACTCAAATTTGAATTTTTAAAACATTTCCACCTCATTTCCACATCATTTTGTCATGTGTGGATATTTATTTTCTCTCATTTATTTATTTTTTGGCTCAATTTATTGCCACATTTTCGCATAGACTTAGGAAAAGTGAGTTTTGAGAGCCTACAATTTATTTTTCACCCCTCAAAGTGTGTCTTAGAAGAAAGTTGAGGAGTAGAGGTGTAATTTTGAGCACACATACCCCATACAACTTCTCTAGACAACACTTATTACAATTTACATATAGAATTTATTAAAATTTTCGTCCTGCGGGAAATTTTAAAAATTCTAAAAATGACCCCGACAGCTAATCAAATTCCGTGAAATTTTACGAGTGATCTAGCATGGTAATATACAATGACTCTAGACACTAGGACTCACCCAAGGCCTTGACATCAGGCCACACTTCAGCTTGGGGGTTATATCTAAGAGAAAAACTCAATTAATTATTAAGTGCTAAGAAGTACCAATAATTAACCAAGTAGAAAAACTCCCCAAAGTGAACTCACTTTACGACAATATCCCAAGTTACCTAAGTATATTACATGATTCTATTCATCATATTAGCATCACTTTACAAAATCCCCGTAGGGCATTTTGTATGAAGCCATGGCTGCCCAGAAATATGCTCTAGAATTTCGGTCTTCAAAGCTTATGAATCCAGTGCTCCCTTTTGATATATGTCTGAAGTTTCTAGTTCTCCAAATAATGATCTTATAGCTGGCTTATTTATCTAACCTTAGCTCTAATACCATGTTGAGAAATCGTTTAGGGCAACATAGTTAGGGTTTTATTATTTTGATTCTTTTTCTTTGACATTTTCTTGTGAAGTTTCTTATTATCTCTTCTTTACAATTATTATGTTCTTCTCATCAAGAGAAATGCCAAACAATGAAGATAACAAGCAAAAGAGAACACAAGATGTAGGCACTCAGCCAGGGCAAAACCCCTCTCCTAGGGGGAAACCCAAAAGTTCTTCTTATCTTCTTTAGAATCAAATCAAATGAGATAACCTAGACCTTTGACTCAACAATAGGACCTCCTCCATCCATCAAGTCAGCCTTCCCAAAAGATATTCAAGTCAACGATCTTCTTACCATAAAAACAAAGTAGATTTCTTCATCAATTTAGGGTCTCAGCCTTCCTTTTTGTCTGAAGCTTTCGGTCCTGCAACAAACAAGTATACTTTGGCCATGCAATACACTAGAAAACTTCGGTCCTGTAATATACTTTAGTCCTGAAGTACACTTCGGTCCTCTTCATCTTATTTCTCTTGCAATGGATAGCTCTACCTTTTTTTGTCTCTTCGTACCTTCTCATCAATAGAGATTGCAGATCGAATTCATGTTAGATGGATCCTTCAATAGGTAGATTACTCTTGCTAATATATAGTCTTCAAGTGGGATGGCATTCCTTCATATAGACCGACTTGATAGGAGGCAAGGCTGACTTAATGGAGGGGTGACAAGACACAATAAAAATATTTTTATTTCTTTGACACAATGAGCCTAAGAAGGGTCGTTTACATCATGACTTTGACTTTGACTCCCTAGAGCACTCAATGGATGCCTTAAACCTATAAACAAAATAAATAAAGCATGAAACCCATGCTTAATAATAATTTTCTTTTTATAATGATTTTTCTTTTCTTTCATTTGACAAAATATTAGTGTTCCACGGGGTCACGTCCCCCCACCTAGGGGTCGAGTTTCCTAGCTCCCTCGCACTCCGGGGACTTGGGGACGAGAGGGGGACGTTTCCCCACGCTCCCAAAAAACAGGGTACGGGAGGAAACTTGAAAGGGGTCGTTTCCTCCATTTTTGGGGTCGTTTCCTCCAATTGGGGTCCTTTCCTAGGCAAAAGGGGCCTTAAGGGGTCTTGAGGGGTCGTTTCCGTAGGAAAAATTCGCAATTTTTTTTTATGAAACAAAAAAATCATAATTTTTAATATTTGTTGACCAACCGGGAAGGGTTTACATTATGTTCATTTCACATTTCATTTTCAGTTTGCTCCTCCGTTGAACTGAACACTGCCGCCATCGCCAAGTAGCCTCTTGTCTACTCCTTCGTTGAACGAAATGCTGTCGCTGATGTATCAGACTTGACTTTTATATTATTCAATATTCGATGTTCATAGTTGGAAGTGGAACATCAATATGGTTTAAAGTTTTAAGTTTTAAAGTTTAAACATTTATAATTTTATAATTTATTTTCATTGTGTAGTGTTAGTAAGTTAGTAGACTAGTAGTTACACTATACAGTTACAAAATTACATGTATGATGTATGATTATAATTTATATGATAATGATATGAATGATCATGCTTTTTGTTTTAAATTTGTTTCAGTTATATGATTCATCGATTTATATTTTATATTTATAAGTTTTTAAGATCCCGACGTCCCCCCATGTTTCCTAAAAATTGGTGGGGAGCTTTTGCATAGGCCGCTCCTGCGTATCCCCGCTCCCTCGCCTCCTGGTCCGTGAAACTTGGTGGAACATTGCAAAATACACTACATCATGACTCAAATTCAATTATGAAGACCTGTACTAGTTACATTTCTCAATAGTCCACACATTGTGTTGGGCCTGAAACGATGCCCTGGAGGTCAGTGTTGTGAAAATCGCAATTTTTTCCCTCTGTCGATAAAATCGCGATAATTAAACGAAAAAATCGCCGGATTTTTTTTTTGCCGATTTTTATTGAAAAAATCGTCGGGGGTCGCGACAGCATAGTTTTATAACGTTTTTTTGGGTTTTTTCATGCGCTCATTTGGACAGTCGCGCGCGGAGGGAGGAGGAGCTCTTGGAGACCAAGCTGAAGAGGGTTTTTTGCCAAATCTAAGTGCTTAGAGGAGGAAATCAAGAGGAGACCACCGATTTCTCCATAGAAACGGTATGTGGATTAATTTTTTTTTGTTTTCATTGTTTAAAAACATTGTTTTTGTATGTTTTTCATTGTTTTTGGTTGGGAAACTTGGTATGGGCACCATTTTTCTTTTGTTTTCATTGTTTTTAAAGATTTTTTTGTATTTCTTCATTGTTTTGGGTTGGGTAACTTGGTATGACTATGGGAACCATTTTTTTTTGTTTTCATTTTTTTTAAACATTGTTTATGTTTTTTTCATTGTTTTTGCCATTTGGTTGGGTAACTTGGGTTTGGAATGGTTGGGTAATTTGTGTTTGAAACTTTGAACTTTGGAATGGTTGTTTTAGGTTGGGTTACGGGTAACTTGGATTTTCATTGTACAATCATCAATGTAAAAATTAAAAATTAAAATACTAAATTGTAATTTGTAAATTTGTAACTTGTAATTTTGTAAATGCTAAATTGTAATCCTAATCCTTATTTTCCCATAGGTTCACAACTGCACCAAAACACCATTCAAGACTTCAAGTTTGCAACTTCAAAGTTCAAAAACAAACATGCCAAGGAAATTGGATCCTTTCTGGGAATATGGTGTACCTGATGCTCTGAATGATAGAGTAAACTTGAGTTGCAAATTGTGTAGCCACCCTATGTTCGGGGGGGTGTACAGGTTGAAGTTTCACCTTGCAAAAATCCCTGGACATGATGTGGAGCCTTGTATAAATACAACTCCTGAACTTATCCAAAGAGCCATGAGAGCATTGGAAACTTTAGAGCAGAATAGAGTGGCCAAAGAAGAACTCAAAAGGCAACTAAAAAGGTCAGCTGAAGGAAGTGGGCCAGGTGGCACTGGTTCTGCTGCAACATCAGCCAATCCGGTAGCTGCATCATCATTTTTTGTTCCTCAAACCACACCTAGTTCACAGCCATCTATCGGTTCAATGCTAAAAAGAACTGAGAAAGAACAAGCTAACAAGTTGCTGGCAAAATTTCTCCTCTGGATTGATATTCCTTTCAGCATTGTAAGGAATAATCCATTTTTCCAACCTACTGTTGATGCTATTGCCAGTGTTGGCCCAGGGTACAAAATCCCTTCTTATCATGATTTCAGAGGCTGGATTCTTCAAAATGAAAAGCGTGACTGCACCCAAAGATTGGAGGATTTTAGGGCATCATGGGCACAAACAGGATGCACAGTTATGTCAGATGGTTGGACTGACCAAAAGGGGAGAACCCTTATAAACTTCTTGGTTACTTGTCCCAAGGGGACTATGTTTATCAAATCTGTTGATGCATCTGCACAAATCAAAGATGCAAGAACTTTATGTGATTTGCTGGATGTATTTATTTTGGAGGTGGGTGAACAACATGTTGTCCAAGTCATAACGGACAATGCTGCAAATTATGTTGTTGCTAGTAGGATGCTTATGGACAGGCATCCTACTTTATTTTGGACACCTTGTGTTGCCCATTATATTGATTTGATGTTAGAGGACATAAGGAAAAATCCCTTTGTCAAAGATATTGTTGACTCATCAAAAAGCATTCCAAAATTTATATATAATCATACATCTATGCTTAACTTGATGAGAAGATTCACCAACAACAAAGAGTTGGTTCGCCCCGCCATTACACGGTTTGCCACCAATTTCATATCTCTTCAATCCCTCTTGATTTCTATGTGGGATGTGAAGAGAATGTTTCTTTCAGAGGAGTGGCGTGCTTTGCCAATGAGCCGCAAACCAGAAGGAGATGTCGTATGCAGACTAGTTTCATACCAGGAAGACTTCTGGGCGGGAGTGCAGGAGGTGTGCGCCGTTACTGAACCTTTGGTAAAGGTTCTTCGGTTGGTTGATGGAGAAAAGCCCGCAATGGGCTATTTGTATGAAGCCATGGACAGGGCCAAAGAAGCCATTCGGGCCTACTATGATGATAAGGGAGATGATGGGTTTCAGAAACAACTCCTTCTATGGGGAGTGATTGATGAGCAATGGAACAACACACTCCATCGTCCCATTCATGTTGTTGGGCTTTTCCTGAACCCTGCATTTTCTTATGCATGTGGGTTTGATTTTGATGCTGAGATCATGGATGGATTCTTATCCTGTGTCTAAAAAAAGGTGCAATCTCCAGAACAACGTATAGAGATCTCTAAACAAATTGAGACATATAGGATGGCAGGTGGCACATTTGGCTTTGAGATGGTTGTCAATGATAGGACGATTAAAATGCCAGGTATTTTTTAGTTTGTAACTTTGTTTCAAATTTCATTGTCTCTTCAAATTCCATTTTTTTCTTATGTTTATTTAAAATTTTATTTGTAATTTTGTTGTAGATGCATGGTGGAAACTGTATGGTGGCAGGGTACCCCTTCTACAAAAGCTTTCCATTCGCATCCTCAGCCAAACATGCAGCTCCTCAGGATGTGAGCGCAACTGGAGTGTATTTGAAAAAATACACAACAAGAAGCGCAACAAGTTAACACTTAAACATTTAAAATATTGAAAATTTCCAAATAAATTTTTGAATTCATTAAACAATATATTTTTTATACTTATTAATTATTATTTCATGATCTTTGTAGAGGTTGGAGTCCCAACGACTTAATGACATGGTCTACGTCTACTACAATCTTCGATTGTGGGTGACGCAACTTGAGAGGACTCCTGATGTGGATGCCATCTCATTGGATGGGATTGACACCACTGCTGCATGGAGGGTTGAGGCCGAGAGGCCTCTCATGGATTCTGCTGATGATTGGTTAGTGCAGGATGTAGTGGAGGGGGAGGAGGAGCAGGAGCAGGAGGAGGAGGAGGAACAGGAGGAACAGGAGGAGGAGGTGACACCGCCTGCCCGGGCTACCACTGCCACCAGTAGAGGACGTGGTCTACCTCCTATAGCTCCTACTTCTAGTTCTTCAGCTTCTAGAGCACATCAGACTCCACTGCCATCTCCACCAGCACGGGCACCAACATCTACATCTAGAGGGAAAGGGAAAGTTGTGGCATTTTCTCGCAAGAGGGGCAAAGGAAATCAATAAGATTAGACTTTCATTTTATTGTATATGACATTATGACATGATGAGATACAGTATCATATTTTTTGTTGATATTTTGAGGCTGAGTTGGGACTCAGGAGTCAGGACTTACTATTTAGGACATGATTCAATGTTATGTGTGATTTTAGCGCTAGAAATGATATTAAACATCTTATATATTAGTTTTTTTATCATATTTATGTGTCAATGTATTTATTTTATGTTGTAGATGGTTTAGATATTTAAAAAAATGAATATTTTTGTACCAAACGATTTTTTCCTGATTTTTTCCGATAATTTCCCAATAATGTCGATTTTTTCCCCGCGCCGATTTAATCCCGATAAGGATTAATGCAACATTGCCGGAGGTTGATGCAACTAAAAAGAAAGATAAAAGCATAACATAGCCACATACAATAAGAAATGTACCACAAAATGCAAAATACGGTAAGGACAATAATATTTGGTGAGTGGGCAAAGCCAAACATGAGCTCTACCCCCCATCATCATTATGGCCATCACCCTAGTTCCTAGGGGCCCTATCACTGCCCCCTACGTCATTAAGGAACCCATGATTGTCCCAATCCCCGGTGGGCGATGAACTGCCCCACCTTAAGGGGGTATTCACTGTTATATCTTACACATCATGCTCTCATCCCCTTTGAGCCCCGAGAAGTAAAATGAAGAAAAATCAATAAAAGGCACATGAAGGGTGGAAAAACAAAGGTCGGGGTAACTCATGTACCATGATTGCTCCCTCCTACATTCATACACCCAAGGTGTGGGTGTCTCTTATCATAGCTACATGTGTACCATGGCATGTGGCTTGGAGCCTTCCCTCTTGCCCCTACTCTGTTCCATCACTATTTCACATGGCACCTGCCATTTGATGGATATACCATGGACCTATCACTCCCTTAGCAGTTGATACCACCTAATAGAGTCCTTCATTAACCTCTCTTGTCAAGGAAGGTAACATTAGTACATGTTCAAAGAGGAAGGGCATGCCACTATGAAGTGTCCACTTTTGTCCCTAATTAGCAAGCTTATTTACTCAATTTCACTTATGGATTATTATGTTGGAAGGTGAGGAGACGCATTGGATCTTATACAAGATTGCAAGTGCGTCTTCATCTTGGACTTGGCCTCCCTATACGGGATCCAAGCCCTCCATAGGGTCATAATGGCACTTGTAGGGTGAGCGTTGAGAGCCATGGGCCTCCAAACATGCAAAGCATTGATTGCCATGCCATGGGCTTCTTCAACACCACCACATTGCTTGTTCGTGCCCTAGTTATATAGAGATGATGATGCACTTGGACCATGTTGCCCAGCCAACTACACATTGCACCTGACACTTGGCAGTTGATCCAAGGCCCAGAGGAGGTTTTGTCTCTCCCGGGGAGACATGGGAGAGCATGTGTCATCTTCTAGCCCTCACTGATGGAGCATCGACTTGATTATGAGTCACTTGAAGATCCATGAGACCATTGAGAGCCACCTGGAGCACCCCATGATGTTTCGCTTGGAGATCAAGGGGCCACCCCCTTTGACCATTGTTCATGGAGGCTTCTTGAGGACACAACTAGGCCCTCCAACAACCCTTTGCACCATTATTTTATCATTTCGGCTTCATTGGATGGGCTATCTTACACATTTGACCTATTTGGTAAGCTTATCACCAATGATATGTTATTTTTGCACATTAAAATTATATTAGGGGCATTTTTAAGCTAATTCGAATTAAAGGAAGCTCATATAAATGGAGCTAATCCTCATTCATTTGGATCATCACTTGGGATTTTCACCAAGCTTATTAGAGATTTTAGACCTGTAATTTGGTGAAGGATTTGGATGAGTATGGATGAATTTTAATGTTTGGATCTTTTCACTATCTTTCTTGGAGCCTCTAATGTCTTGCTAATGGATGGATATACTTCGCATTGTCTTGTAAGTCCTCTTTAATGGTGTATTTCTAATTTTCACTATGTCTAATGCATGGAATATTGTCTCTTGATGAAATTTTGTGCCCTAGTTATTGAATGTGGTTATAAATTGTAATCTTGAGAAATTTTTGCATGTGTTACTCATTGATAATGTGAAATGAATGTTCCCAGTGGATACTAATCATATTTAATCCATGAAACTCCATTAACTTGATTAAAGAGGGTAAATGCTTGAAGGGGTAGTTAGGGCTTCCTCTTTAGGCCTCCTTGAAGGACGTTTTGGTCAAGTCAAAGTTCCCATGACTCCAACTTCCCAATGGTCTAGGCACTAGTCTTCTCCCTTGGTGGTCACCCTTAAATTTTATACAAAAATTATCTTCCTTTTTTCCGTCCCTTCAAGGATGAGGAGGCTTTCCAGGGCTTGGTGCGAAATTTTAGGGAGGAGGAATTTTTGGATTCCATCCTGATAGAATTCTTCCTTTCTATCTCGTCTAGTAATCCTCAAGTTTTGGTGGAATTCCCATGGTGGAATTTTCGGAAATTGGATGCCCTAGCCATCACATCAAGAGGGAATCCTAGGTGTTAATCCTTCAACTTGAGGACTTCCTTAAGGCTTGAGCTTTTGTACTTGTTGAAGCATATCATTCATAGCCTTTTCTCTCATCTACCCTGACCTTGGGTGAACCCTAATCCCATCAAATATCTCAACCCTAGGTCTAGTGTAGTCTTTATCTCAAGGGGTTTTTCTTGGAAAGTCTTCGTAGCTTCTCTCAAAGTTTGTAATTTTAATTGAATATTTCCATTGAATGAGCCACCTTGTCAATGTGCTCTCCTCCCTCCTCCTCCATTTCCATTTGAATATTTGCATCTCTTGTTGTGGAAAATGAACCTTCAATAGAATAATGATCATCAAAAGTGTTTGGCTTTAGGATTAATGCATTAAGATCCAAGTTGACCAATGCCAACTCAAAGTTGCAAACCCATTATATCAGCAAAAACATTCCCCGTTTTGTCCTTCTCTTAATCACCCTTCCCTCACTTTGTGTATAAGATGGACATTGCGACGCATATACACCAATGTCTCCACTCTAAAATGCTCAACATTGATCTCTTCAAAGTCTCCACATTCTCATAAGTTCTCCAATTCCTCTCACAACAAGAGAATGAAGTAACCTAAGAAAGGAACCTCATGCTTATTCATTGTATAATATTCAACATCACCCTGTGTTCCACACAAAGCACGAGACTTCTTAAGCCCCATGTTTGTGACCACATCATATCCTCTAAATATTCCAACAAAAGTCGTTAACTCTATTGAACCCTCCTTCACCTCATTATGCATGGCTCTATCCTAATACATTTGGCTCAATGCAATCATCCTCCCCCTCTAAAATCTCCATGTAACCTAATAAAGGAACCTCATGCCTATTCATTATATAATGTTCAACACTGTGTTCCGCACAAAGCACGAGACTTCTTAAGCCCCATGTTTGTGACCACATCATATCCTCTAAATATTCCAACAAAAGTTGTTAACTCTATTGAACCCTCCTTCACCTCATTATGCATGGCTCTATCCTAATACATTTGGCTCAATGCAATCATCCTCCCCCGCTAAAATCTCCATGCCCATGTGAGAAGGGAATCTACATGCAAGCCCAACATTGAACCAAACTTGACTATAGTTCTTGGGATTCAACAAGTGATACAAGCATTTCAAAGGTATACATCTTCTCTCGCTTGCAAACAAGAATATTTTGTATGGTGGTGAACAAGATCTTTGCCAATGTCACATGCCTATGGCATTCATTCTCAAAAATAATTGTCCTCATGGACTTGAATATAAAGTCCCCCCATTCATAAAAAATTCCTAGTATGGTTTGGTTTGTATATCCAAACCACAACAAAGGAATCATAGGTCTTGATGGTAAATTCGCCTCTCCCACCAACAATCACCCAACACTATATCCATGACCTTCTTTAAAGCATACACATCTTGCTTTTTCCATAGAGCCTAATATTCTAAAATGGACGCAAGAGTTGTTTTCACCTCCCTTAACCTTCGAAACATGATGAATGATGAGCCAAACCCAGTATCCAAAATTTTCAACAATGAGAAATATGTGAATCTTTTATATAATGTAAGGGCATGGTTATGGTTTTGCAAATTGTGGAAATGGTGTCCATCATCAATTAACTCTCTCATCCACATCACATTAGAAGCAATAGAATTAAGTGTCAATTTCAAAGAACATACAAAGCAAGGTGTCCAAAATATTTATGGATATTTGGTTTCGATAGTTAAGTCCATAGCCCTACAAATAGGTGCATTATATGTGATAATTTGCACACAAGAATCAACACCTACTTCTTGAAATACCTTAATGAACAACTCACCTAGATATTAAGCATCATTGTAATTTTCTAGAGCATCCAACACTTTGAAGATCGGTTCATTCTTTGATGACACAATGAAACAATACTAACTCTTGATGAGCGTGATGTCAATTTGATAGGTTCTAATGGGTTGTCCATAGCCCTCTTTACCTTAACCAACAATGTAATCCCTAATCCTTAAACTAGGAGCTACATACCTAATTGGAGCCCAATAGACCAGCAATGAATACATCTCGAATAAGGAGAACATGCAATATTACATAAATAAAAAGACTTTGATGGCAAGATCCATCCCCTCTCCCAACTCCTCTTAATTGATATTGTCCACTAGATCACTAGGACGATGCCTCTTACTTGTTGCTACTATTGGTCCACCATCAAATTCAACCACAATCCCACTACCACTAGATGACTTCTTTAAAAAAGAAAGAGGATCCTCATATCGATGTAGTTATGTTTCTACCACATCCACTACACCAAAAAAATCCTCTTGTGACAATTTTTATTTAGTTGGGGAAACATTTATACATGCTACAATTCCTCTATCTAGGAGAACCAAATGTGAAAATTCCTTGATTGCAATTATTGGAAATTTATCCCTTAACTATTTTGCAATTTATTTGTTATTACGACAAATATCGATAAACTTGTTATCACCCCAAGAAACTCTCCTAGGTTGTATCTCAGAGATGCTTGGGAACATTACAAACTCAACTGAATGTTGGAAATGGATGAATGGAAGGAATGATGCTTGTTCAAGCCAGATAACCACTTCTACTATGCTTAACTCCAGACATGCGTGAACACCCCCAGACTACAAGGCTTTAGACCACCAATTACTCACAGTTTGAGGATTAGGTGAATATGGAGAATACTGACCACACCAGCAAATGCACAAGACCATGTGATGGCCAGCTGCAACCAGTAAAGAGGTCTGCAAATCTATTTCCTAATGCACAGACAGGATGATAGCTCTCTGGCACTAAGTAAACAGAAACCTGAATAACACATTCACTAATACATACAAGATTCTAACACAGAGGTAGGATGACAGCTCCTCTAATGCTAAACATCAAGAGTTCATGAAAACTGCATAACAGGCACAGCCTAGAATAGAATAGAAATGGAAAATGAGCAATTAACAACAAAAGAAGCTTGTACTAGCTGAAAATGAAGACGAGACACTGCAAGTATCAAAGTAGTTACAGTCTCCAGAAGTTGAACCTTACATCAAAACAACAACCATCAACCTTGATTACATCTGTTTTCTGGGTATATATAGAGTTTTCTTTACAAAAATGCTCTGCTGCTCTAGGCGTGGAGGGGTCATAATTGACCACCAACCGCTTTAACTATCTGAAAGAGTCCCTGCTGCAATCTGCTTGCTTCAATAAATGAATCTGATCTTTTCTGATACTCTGTTGTCCTTCTTGAGCAGGTGGAGTGTTGTATGAAAGAAGCTCCATAACTGATAAATGCTGCGATCTGCTCAAGGCTGGTCCTTTCCTTCTCGGCCATTCTTCATGTTAAATGCGGTTGTTGAGGATCTATTACGCCGAGTGCTGGATACTGGCCACCTTCTTCCTTCAGATGCACGGGACAGGCTATGGACAAGCTGACTACATGGCAGAACAGATATCAGTCGTTGGATCAAGTGAATGGAGGGCAGAGATCTGTTGGCGAGAAGAATTGAGCGGAAGTGGGAGCAGAATCGGGCGAAAGCGGGAGCAAACAAACGTGAGCCGTCAGATCGCGGGCAGACAGATCCGATGGCCATCAGGCGAAAGAGTAGCACGAGAGATAACGAGCGGGGATGGTAAAATGAGCGGTAAGCGGTATGTATCGCACCGCTTTTGGTGGGTGAGCGATAATCATACATGGGCGAGCGATCACAATCATCGGGTGACGTGTGGCAGACGAGACGGGATGAAAACCACTTCGATCGCGAGTTAATGTGCGGGCAGCTTATGGGCGCGGGAGGTGCGAATGCCGTCGGATTGCGCGTATGGACGGCGGAGATTGGTTTGCGGGAGATATCGGGAGATATGAGAGCGAAATGGGTGTGGGCCGTTGGATCTTGTCGGGACTGATCGGACGGCAGAGGAGTGATCGGACGAGTCGCTTTATCGGGCGCGACGAGAGTCATCGGATCGGCTTTTTCCTTTGATAATTTTGGGCCTTTACGTAGGGCGATGTGCGATTGCGATCAGATCGCATCGCAATATCGCATCGGCGGAAGTCAAGGGGCGTAGCCTTTATACACACATGGATGCGATTTGCGATAGCGATTAAACCCGGACCCGATAAAGGAATTAACTATTTTTAGGACTGATGAAGGGAGAATGAGCGGTGCAAGGGAAAGAGAAAATGACTGTTGTGACGGAAAAGGGCTTATGAAAAGTGCGCGGTCACGCGATCACGGTCTTATGGGTTTAAACTTTGCGCCCGGGGACCTGAGGGAAAGCGGGTTTATCCAGGGTTTTGGAGGAAAACAGAGATAGCGAGGGCTATGAGAGTATAAGGAAAATGAAGGAGAAGGAAATAGACTGTTGCGAGCTCCCTTTTTGCATAAACACACGACCAAGCTAGTATTTGGTCCTCCAAATGCTGAAGTATGTAGCAGAGCTAACAAAACTCACAATTTCAATCTTCACCAAAAAATAAAATATGTTGCAAAAAATAAAATGGAACTGAGAAATTGATACACACAATTAACACAGTTATTTCAGACTAATGTCCCCAGAAGAAACCCGCAGGGAAAACCGGCGCAACAAATGAGACTTTATTTTCCCTATGCAACAGTAAAAATCTGAATACAATAATCGAGATGCCCAATTGGCAATCCTCCGAAAAATGTACTAGCAAAATAATTTGGATGAATTTTCTCCCTCTAGCCTGCTCGAACTCTTCATTGGCAACTCGCTCTGCCAGAATTCGCACTGCTTGGCCTGGGAAAATTGTACGACTTGCTAGTTAGCTCCAGATGAGTCGTCATGCATCACTCTACCTCTGGAATGAAGTCACTCTGCCTTCCGAACAATCTTTCGGCCTCCAACAACTGAATCGACCTCCTTTTTAGCACCTTCAAACTGGGTTCCGGCTCACTCACACTGGCTATGCGGCCCTCTTTGCAGAAATATTCAGCCTCCTCTCTCCGGCTAAACTGGCACTAGACAGAAACTAGAAAATTCTTCGAACCTCTTTGTTTCTACTCCCTCAATCACTGATGCTCCTCCACTGGCTCGAATTCTTCCCTTACTGAATCACTATGCATTGAGAAATCCAAACTGCCAGGATAATTTGCTCTCTCACTTATGTCTCTCCTCATCCCATCGATCTACTCATATGATCTCTCGTTGGAGCTTCAACGACCATGATTAGATCCTCATCAACGACTAAGATCATCTTATACTCTATCCATGTGAGTCTCTAGAGTATTCTCGATCATCCTCAATTAATTCCCATTAATTAATCAATTTTCCTAAGTTAGACTTCGGCAATTTTTAATTATTGATCATTTAATTTAATTGAGGCATTTCGTAAGCTTATCTCATGAAACCTTTTCTGGGTTTTAGAGAAGTCGTGTTCCTTAGCCTCTTAGACACAAATTGAGACTAGAACTCCTGTCTGATACTACAACAACTAACACTCTCTCTTAGCCAGGGAGGTGTTTTCTCTACTAATACTACTCTCTTGCATCTCGACAGTCCTGCGTTGTTGATGTCTTACTGACCTTTTTCACTTCTCCAAGTTGACCAATCTCCCTATCACTATGAAGAGAATATTGTCCATCATGCTACTGCACAAACTCTAATCTACTCATATTGTTGTTGTTATTGCTCTGCTACTATCTCTACATTGTTGCTGCAACTATTGCAATAATGAGTCTGATCTCTCCATAGGGCTACTCCCTTTGAAACTAGACTCCCTCTGAATTTCAATCTCCCTATGGGAAATCCCTCTACCCCCTCCTGGCAACTCGCACTGTCCTCCTACACTAGAAACTGGACTACGTAGCTCTACGCTGGGAATCTTCTGCCTGGAATTACACCTGCATAATGCAACTCAGCAATTCGCACTACTTGTGTCATTGCAACTAGCTCTGCAACTGTCTCGTGCTGAATTGACTGCAACTAGCTCTGCTAACATTGCACTGTATCTGCAATGTTGTTATCATTGCAATTGTGCATTGATCATGTTAGATCATGCTTCCATAGATCTACCACCTTTGAAGGTATTCTCCACTATACCCATTTGTTCTCTGAAATAGATGAACTTGGCTCTTCGTAGAGCCTTTGTGAGTATATTGCCATCTATTGTTCCATGAAAACATATTGTAGTTGAATCAATCCACGTTGCACACAATCTCTGATGAAGTGATACCCCTGCGTCTATATGTTTCGACCTGTCATGAAACACTGGATTCTCAAAGAGCTTGATGCAACTCTGGCTGTCGCAATAGATATTGGTCGCCTCGATCTTCTAACTGAACAAACTCACTAGCAGCTTCTGAAGCCATATAGCTTCACATGTGGCCATGCTAGCTACCATGTACTATGCTTCGACAGAGCTTAGAGCCACGAATTTCTACTTCCTATTGCACCAATATACAACTCCTAATCCAACGCTAAAGCAAAACCCTGATGTGCTCTTCTGAACCATTGAACTTCCTGCCCAATCTGCATCTATGAAACCACATAACCTGACACCATCACCTAAAATATACCTCAACCCATACTCAATTGTGTCGCACAAACACCTCAGTATGTGCCTCATTGTTGTCTAATGCACTCTCTTAGGTCCCGCGATAAACTGACTGAGAGTGTTGACTACGAAGCAAATATCTGGTCTAGTGTTTACTGAATACATAAGGGAACCAATGAGTTGTCTATACAAGGTTGGGTCAACGTCCTCGCCCTATAATGCATCAATCTTCCTCCAGTTAGTAATCATAGGCATGGACATAAGCCTACAGTCCTACATGCTAAATCTTTTTAGAATCTCTGCAGTATATCTCCCTTGACCAAGGATGATCTCCTCATCCCTCCGCCATACTTCCAAGCCTAGGAAGTAATGCATCAGTCCCAAATCCTTTGTGTCAAACTCTGCTGCCAGGTTCCTCTTGCAATTCTTTGAGCCCTGAAGAGCAATCAAGAAGAGATCATCCACATATAAAACTAGGATGAGTGGCCCACCCTCTACCATCATATAGTAAAAGTTAAGATCCACATCACTCTTGATGAATCCCATCTACTACAAGTAGTTGTCAATCCGACCATACCGTGCCTAAGAGCGTGCTTGAGCCCGTATCGTGCTCTCTTTAATCTGCACACATGTGCCCCTCTAATGTGTCTCTAAGCCCTCGGGTTGTTCGATGTATACCTCATCCTCTATCACCCCATTCAAGAATGTTGATTTGACATCCATCTAGTGAATCTGCCATCGCATTTGTGTTGTTAGAGATATCACTGATCAGATGGAGGTGTATCCAACAAATAGGGCGAAGGCCTCCTCATAGTTTATGTCTTCCTTCTGCGCATACCCCTTTGCCACAAACCTAGCCTTGTACTTCTCCACGTTGTCGTTCGCAGCGTACTTGATCTTATAGATCCACCAAGAGCCCACATATAACTTATCCACAGGTCTAGGTATTACCTCCCAAACATCATTTGTCACAATAGAGCTATACTCTTCTACCATGACATCCACCCACACTCGATGTTGTGCAGCCTCTTGATAGCTAGAAGGTTCATCAACTTGTGCCACCAATGCTTGGTATCTATCTATCTTTTTGCGTTCTCTCCTATTCGTCCTAAGAGCTCCTATGAACTCCTCTGCATCCCTCAACGTCTGACGAACTTCTCTACTGGTTCGACCACTAATGGTGGGAGGATCGACCAACTCCTCATCTTGCCTCTACTACTCTGTTTGTTGTGAACTCATTGAATCTCCTATACCAAAGGTTATGTAAGTACTGGTAATTGTACCAAATCCTTGTGGTTACCCTAGTTGTTGTCCCTGTGGCTGCATCTGTGGCGGCCCCCGCTGCTGGACTAATGGAGCTTTTGTTGGCTCACTCTGATCACTAGCTGGCAACTCGCAAGATTTCTAGAAGGCTTTGTCCTCCATGAACTACGTCCTTTCTCAATCTTCCTACTACTCAGAAGATATATACTATATGGTTTTAAGGTTTCGTTATACCCAACAAAGAACCCCTTCTCTGCAGCTTGATCCAATTTAGTACATTTTTCATCTAGCATATGACAGTAGACTATACTACCAAAGATCCTTAAGTAACTCACTTTTGGCTTCTTCCCTAAGAAGACTTCTTCTAGTGTTATCTTTCCCAACGCCCTGTGAGGAACCCTATTCTAGATATACGTTGTTGTGTTGCATGCCTCTGCCCATAAAAACTTGGGCAAATCCTGGTCATACAACATTGCTTTTGTTGCCCCAACTATAGACCCGTTCTTCCACTCTACTATTTCATTTTGTTATGGATTATATGGAGTTGTCCATTCCCTCCTAATGCTTTAATTCGCACAAAAACTCGTGAAGTCATTGTTTGTGTACTCTCCTCCATTATCTAAACGAAGCACCTTGATCTTCTTTCCTATCACATTTTCTACTAGAGCTTTAAACTCTTGAAAGCAACTGAAGACCTCATCCTTAGTCTTCGAGAAGCAGACCCAAATTTTCCTGGAATAATCATCGATGAAGGTGACGAAATATTCGTACCCTCCAAGAGATCTAGTGGACATTGGGCCACAAATATCTGAGTGTATAATTGGTAACACACCATCTGATCTATTGTCACTTCTTGGGAATGTTATCTTAGCATATTTCCCAAGTACGCACCCCCTGCACACGTCATCATGTTCCGTGCCTAATTCTAGAACACTTGTCACTATCTCCCTAAGCATCTTAAGTACTCCATGGTGTAGATGTCCCATTCTCCTATGCCATAATTCATTCAGGTCTCTCCCATTGTTACTGCTATCATTGTTGTTGCTAACTAGTGCCATTGGAGAGTCGAACTGCAACCTATACAATCTATTGCTTCGCACCCTAATTTGTCTCACCTTCTTTCAGTGTGGTGTTTGACAAACACCTTCTTCCTTACAAAGTAAACATCGTATCCCTTATCTTGTAACTGAGATACCGAAATTAGGTTCATAACAAGCCCTGGCAGATGCAATATGTTTGTAAGACTGGTGCTTGCTCCTGACTCCCTCTGAATATCAATCCTCTCCAAACTAGAGTACATTTAGTTTTGTTTGCCATTGTTATTCAGAATTCCATCTCCTCCCCATGGTAACTAGAGAAATACTCTTTGACCCTTGTCATATGAGCCGACACTCTACTGCCTATATAGTAGATACCTTGTCAAGTTGAACTAGAGAGGCAAGCAATCTGAGCGAATTCATCTTCCAATCTGGAAGACAAATCGATAGCCTCCTAATGTTGAATCTCTAAAGAAACCTGGAAATAATTTCGTGTGCTTTTATCTTCCTACCCTGCGCAAATCTACAACTGCAGCACTTTGATACAAATCACTTTGCCTAGATCTAATAAATTTGCTCTACAAAATCACTGATTTCCCTACCAAAATTACTATCTGGAAATACCACTAGTTACAATCACAGATCTAGAGCAAAATTGAGCTTTGCCTCTACCTGAATCTGGAAATCGATTTCCTGCTCCTCTGTTAATCAAACCGTTGGCTAGGCCTGGGCATATCTGAATAGAGTGCTTCAAATCTCCCTCTAAAACTGCACAATCTCTTCTTCTTGCCTTTGAGCTTCAAATCTGATCAAACACGCTATGATCCCATGTGAAAATTCCTTGATTGTAATTACTGGAAATTTATCCCCCAACTGTTTTGCAGTTTACTTGTTATTATGGAAAATATCGATAAACTCACAGTTGCAATCATCACCAAAAAAATAAAATATGCTACGGAAAATAAAATGGTACTAAGAAATTCATACACACAATTAACATAGTTATTTCGAACTAACGTCCCTGGGAAAAAAACCCGAAGAGAAAACCGGGTCAGCAGATGAGGGTTTATTTTTATTATGCAACAGTAAAAATCTAAGTACAATAATCTGGATGCCCAACTGGCAATCCTCTGGAAAATATACTGGCTAAATAATTTGGATACATTTTCTCCCTTCTACAACAATTCGGCCTCCCTCTAGCCTACTCAAACTTTTACTGGCAACTCTGCCAGAATTTGCACTGCCTAGCCTGGCCGACGTTTCCATTTTGGGGGGTGACGTTTCTAAATGTACTTGTTTTTGAAACTTTGAAACGTTCCAACGTTGACTGCAACATATGTCACAAGTCACCAAGACAAATTAAACACTATAATACTAACTTCGCCCTTAATATTGCCTCGACTTGAGGACACATACAAAAAGAAGGTATCACAAGACAACCTTTGAGACCACAACTTGGTTAGTAAAGGTTTTGACAAATAACCATTCATATATATGACCAAGTAAATACTAAATAGACATCCCAACACCTTTATACTTTTAAGTTAACTTGTTTAGAGGGAAACTATCTTCAAAAAGTATGCTTCCTTGCGGTATTTAAGACCTAAGTTTCACTTTCTCATCAAAGGAAATATGAATCATTAATAGCTACATATTTACAGTGAATGTTAGAATTTCTAAGTCTGACACGTTAGAAACCCTTCATGCACTTTACTAATTTATTCCTACCTACTTGCTCTGTTAATTAACAAGTTATTTACCATGTAAATACTGGAAATAAATACAAGTACATGCTCAACACATTACAGATCATCAACTGAAGGAAATAGAAACAAGCACACAAGTGACACCGTTGTTTTTGGACCAATGTCCCCGGAAAAACCCAATGCGGGAAAAATCGGTGCAACTATCTGAGGGTTTTATTATTATGCAGTTTCTGAATATAATCTGGTTGCCAAAACTGGCTCACCCAACAGAGAATAATCTCGCTAGTAGTACCTCTCAGTCGGAGACAGATGTTCTGACTGAAACCTCGGATAATCACTCTAGCAGCTTCACAGCTCCAATCTGCCCCACGAAACCCCAACATCAGCCTCTAGGGACTACGTCAGCCCTCTGGCCCTCTGCGTCACCCACGCTGGCTCTCTAAGGCACTGCGCAGCTCCTGGCTGCCTCTGCATGGGCCCTAGCTAGCTTTGCGTGGTCTCTAGTTGGCTTTGTGTCCCTCTCTCGGCTTCTACGTTGATCCTCCCGGTACTATCTCTCTGCCTCTCTGCTTCTGTATTCACTGCCCCTCGCTGCTGATCACTGATTCTATCTCTTTTAGCAAACTCCGCTCTAGAGAATAGAATGACTAATCACTCTAGTGTGTTCTCCAAGTGACCCTCTAGCCTCCTCTTATACTTTTCTTGTTGACAAATCAACGACGGAGATTAAGTCCCTAATGAACGGCTAAGATTAGATCTGGCTTGATCCATGTCTTTTGGACCATTCTAACACAGTTTTATATTAATTCACATTAATATTTTAATTTCCCTAAGTTTAGACTTAGGGACTCCATTAAAAATATTAATTATTTTAATATCTCTCTGACTATTTAGAAGCTGCCCAAACCCTTTCTGGGTATTGGAGATCTCATGTGCCCTAACCTCTCCACCAAATTTCGTGGCTAGAGCACATCCGATGCTACCCCAAATCAACAGTGAAATGTTATTTTCATAGTTTGATCATCTGATATAAATGTGACAAGGAAGTAAACATCCAAAAAAATTGATTGTACGCATCACGTATGAGAACAAATTCCAAGCTACAAACAAACATGTACTTCCACATTCTACATCTTAGACATGTTACAAGAGTAAGTCCAAAAGTAGTTTCAAATGTGCCATCAAGACTCTATGATATGAATACATAATCAGGATAAAAGGAATAAAAACCATTACACTTCCTCCACAGAAAATGCATAGAAACATAAGATGTCATTAACAATGTAAACAATTAAAAAAGTTAGATATTATCAAAATTAAAGCAAACCTGTGCGTGACTGATCTATTTCCAATTATATATGAAAAAAATTGAAGCAGAACAGGATGAAAGGAACAAGGCTAATCTTACAGGTTATAGGGGTGGGCCAAGAGGATCAAGAACATTGTTGTGAGAGTAATCCTCTCCTTAGAATGATGGCATCCACATGTCATGCCAAAGTTACGGTCACCTGTCTTCTGTATAACTGACATTCTGGTTGACCAGGTCTTTGAGGGACCGTACTTTCCTTCGGGGTACTGCTTGACAGCAGATGCTAGTGGAAATGGGGAAAAAGGTCCCTGAATTCCAGTAGCCATCACATCTGTTTGGGATGTGGGCCCATAGACTAAAACAGCTCCCATTGCTTGTTGCTAACCACCTAGAGAGGCAAAATTAACCCACCTGCCCTTTGCTGCAAATAAAATAATTTATGGCTAAAAAAAGGGAATGGTCCACAAATTGATATCCTCACTGAAGACATAGCCATGACAGCTTTGAAATCAAGCTGATTGCTACAAAGGTCAAAACCGACGAACCACGAGAAAATAGTTGTCTCAGCTACTACAATTTGGATAGCAGAGAGAAATTCCAGTATTTAGAATGTGTGATAAAAGCATGCCACTGTCACAAATATTTGCCATGCCAATCATTGCTGCCCATTGTATACTAGAAGAAGAATAGGTACTCAATAGATCTAGAGTCTGGGCATTCAATGAATGCAACAATATTTCACAAAGCCTCGAGTGTCAAAAACGCAACAACAAGATGTATGCCAGAGCAAGCTGCAAAGTGGGAAACAAACTTCAGTTCAAGAAATAAAAGCAGGTTGTGCAACTTTTAGGTAAGTACATCCTACTATTGAAAGTCACAAGGTACACTCTATCAATGTCATTGACAAGCCACTAACCACTTTACCAAACCAATTCCAGATTATTAATGCGAACAATATTATTGAAATTTACCTAGGGCGACTCATCAATCGCAAGTTACAGCACACTAGCTGCTAAGCTCAATCCATTTAGATTGATCACCTGGTGCATTTTAACAGATATGCAGCCAACTAAACACTAAACCAAATGTGTTTTTAGATTAGATACCTGGTGTCCTCTTAGGGAAGTTCTGTTCATATCCCACCATCAAGCTCAGCCACCAAACCAATTTCAAATAGCTTGCCTAATGTATTATACCAAAATCGCCCCTGTACTTCATCAATTGCAATTCATTCGCTGCTACTGAATCTTGCCAAGTTCATTTCAGCCATATCTTAACACAGGCTGTTGCTTGCTGCTGAATATGTCATTGTGTCATGTCAAACCTTTTTTAGAATCTCATGCAATAAACTATTGGCCTTTTAGGGCGTGCCTTCTTTGCATAGTCCATCCACGAGGATGGTATATGCATCCATATCAGGGAGATAACTGCTATCTTTTTTCTGCTTAAATAACTTTATTGCCTCCATAATATCACCCATTTTGCAAAGTCCATCCATCAATGTGCTGTAAGTAACATCATCAAGGCTCAGACATCACTCTGAAATCTTGTAGAAGATCTGTTAAGCTTTGTCTATGCAATGATATTTACTGAGTCCATCTATCAATGTATTATAGCTAAGTCAGGCCAGCACCCTTTGTCCGATATCTCTTGAGGGATCTCCCTGGCCTTGTCCAGATTACCCACCTTACAAAACCCATTTTTATGTTCATCATATGAATTTCGTTAGGCCTTCCTTGCAGAAACTGTCAATAAGTGCACTGTATGTGACAACATCAAGATATTTGTTTTTTGTTAGGCATTTCATACAACATCTTCTTTGCATCTTCCAACTTGCCTTCCTTACAAAAACCATCAATAAGTGTATTGTATGTCACAACATTGAAGCATATGTTTTTGTTGGGCATTTCAAAGAAGAGCTTCCTAGCCTCGTCCAACTTTCTTTCTTTCAAAAGACCGTTAATAAGCACACTGTATGTGATAACGTTTGGGCATATGTTTTTGTTAGGCATTTCACAGAAGAGCTCTTTCGCCTCATCTAACTTGCCTTCCTTGCAGAAACCATCAATAAGTGCATTGTAGGTGATAACATCAGGGGATATGTTATTGTTGGACATTTCATCGAAGAGTTTCCTAGCTGCCTCCAATTCCCCTTCTTTACAGAAACCATCAATAAGAGTATTGTATGTGAATACATCAGCACTGTTTTTGCTCAGCATTTCATAGAACAGCTTCGTAGCCTCGTCCAACTTGCCTTCCTTACAGAAACCATCAATAAGCACATTGTATGTGACAATATTAGGGCATATGTTTCTGTTAGGCATTTCATAGAACAGCTTCCTAGCCTCGTCCAATTTCCCCTCCTTAGAAAGGCCATCAATAAGTGCACTGTATGTGACAACATTCGGGCATACATTTTTGTTGGACATTTCAAAGAAGAGATTTCTAGCCTCCTCCAATTTGCCAACCTTACATAAACCATCAATAAGCACAGTGTATATGACAGCATCAGGATATATATTTTTGTTGGAAATTTCGTGGAAGAGCTCCATACTCTCGTCCAACTTGCCTTCTTTGCAAAGACCATCAATCAGTGCAGTAAATGCAATAGTATCAGGGCTATGCCCTTGTTTTAACATCTGATACAGTAGTTTCTTGGCCTCTTGGAGCTTGCCTTCTTTGCATAGACGATCCACAAGGATGGTAAATGTGATTATGTTAGGCTCATGGCCCATTTGCAGCATAACAGCTAACAACCCGAATGCCTCGCGCGTTTTTATCATCTTGCAGAGCCCATCTATTATCGTATTATACATTAAAAGATCAGGAACCTGCCGCTTGCCCATCATTTGCTTGAAAATTTTGAGAGCATCCTCCATCCTGCCCACCCTGCAAAGCCCTTTGATGAGAGTATTGAAGGATATAACATCTGGAATATACCCGTGTGCTTCTATTTCTTCAAACACTTTGAATGCATAATCCATCCTACCTGTTTGACAGTGACAATTGATCACAATGTTCAAAGTTATAAGATCTGGAACAATGTCTACTGCAATCATAATTCTATAAACAGACAATGCTAATCCATGTCTCTTCTGCCGGACTAGGCCACTTAACAAAAGATTGCAGGTGCTGAGAGTAGGGATAGATTTGGATTTAGCTAGAAATAGATGCTTGAAGGTGTCCACTGCCTCTTGAAGCCGGTTGGTCTGGCAGAATGTTTTAATGCGCATATCTGCAGTGGCGTTCAAAGTATGAAAGAAGCATTGACGAATAGTTTTTCTCCTCGCAGTCGCCGGCATTACCATTATGTTGGGCAATCGGAGTAATAATGAGATAAAAATAGTTCGCTGTAAAACCCGCTCCTTGAAACCCTACAACCTAATGTCTCGACCTTTCCCACCACTCTGAATAACGCCTTTGTTTTTAATTAAAATATACTAACACTGCAGCGATGATTACAATAATTAGTCAGACAGTTAAAAGCAAGCCTGAAGCACAAATCTCTTTCATCTAGATTGGCATGTGCGTTGAGATTTCTTGGTCGTTTTCTTGAACATGCTCATAAAATTAACCCGGTAACTGATAAAATTTGTATTAACGTGGTAGCTGATGAAGATTTGGAGTAGACAGTATCGAAAGGTCACTTTAATGGTATGGCGAAGGTCGGTGAACTTAAATAAGTGGAAATCTATGAAAGAAATTTTTTTTTTTTTTTTCTTCAAAGTTATTTCCATGACGATTAGGTTTTCCAAAATACCTTTCTTAGTTAAATGATTTATGTAACTTTCATTTTTTAAGTTGGAAATTAAGGCTATAAGAGGATGGGTTTAGAAATCCATTTTCTTAGAGGAGTATTGTAGGATGAGTGTTTGTTGGAAGCCTTATATATATAAGAAGAAGTTAGATTATGAGCCAGTCTTATTTTTGTATTAATCATGTTTTGAAGTTGGGTGTGTAGTAATTACCTATTTTTGTAATAAATTTAAAAATTTTATGAAATACTAAAAATGGATTAAATTTCAACCAAAAATGAAAAAATAATTAGTTTATTTGGTGAAACAATGTCATTGAGCAAATGTTTAGTATTTCCACATAAGAGGGATGTCATTAATACGAAACAAATGAATGTTGAGAAAGAGGTCCTCTCCCCTCCCATTTTGGGGAGACAAGAAGTTTAGCGGGGAGACATGGGGTTTAGAGGAGTGATCAAAAGGCACACGAAGCCAATTAAAATGAAGGGTTATATTCATACCATGATGAAGCAATTGGGGACGGACGAGAGCGATGGCCAGGGTTTCTGAAACTGCTTTCTGCAAGCAATTGGGGGACGGACGAGAGCGATGGCCAGGGTTTCTGAAACTGCTTTCTGCACCGTCGCCGCTAGAATACAGGAAGGTAGCTCGATGACCCCACAGAACGAAGTAGTCTAACAAGGCGGAGGAATTGCCTGGTTTCCGTCACCGCTTGGAAAAACGTCCGGCTCCGGCCACCGGCAATTCCTCCGCCATCAGCCACCTTTCGCAAGCTCCGCCACCGTTCTACCCATCACCGTGGACTCTGACAGAATGCAAGCTCCGCCACCGTTCTACCCATCACCGTGGAACATTAATTCGTCTGACAGAATTCTGAGCGCGGGTATGGCAATTCGAATTTACCCCAAACCAATTCCCATTTCGCTCATTTGCATTCGAATTTTCTCAGAGAAGAAAACTTGCTCAACCATCCTCAAGGCCAGGCGTTCATTTTGGGCTACATGAGTACAGGCTTCTAGAGTGAGTTTCTGACAGTCCATAATACTGCAAAGCGTATCATGTTCAACTTTTGTAAGGGAAAGATGTGCCATCAGTGATCACCTCACAACATTTGAAGGACGCAAATCTCTGTTTGTACATGAAGTGAAGCTAAACTATTAGCCAATGGCATGGCAAGGAATTTCATACCATTACTGGCACAAGGATGGAGATATTACAAAAAACACAGACTTTGCTATAGCCGTAATATCCTGCATTGTCTCCATTATCAGAGTAACTTGTTATTTACGACTGTTGCTTTTACTCTGGGCAATGAAGTCACGCCACCGTCAATGACAAATGCCAATGAAAGATAACTCGGCAAAAATGGATTTTGTGAAGCGAGCAGAGATATTAAAACATTCTGTGAGCAAGGAAAATTGAACGAGGCAATGGGTTTTTTACATGTTATGGATCAACAGGGAATTAAGCTAGACCTCGCTGTTTATAATTCTCTATTGCAGACGTGTATTGACATGAAAGCAGTAGCAGAGGGCAGGCTAGTTCATGAATATATGATCAAAGATGGGTTTAAACCAGATACAAATTTGAAAACCAAACTTATTATCTTGTATGCTAAATGTGGTAGTCTTGTTTATGCACGCCAAGTGTTTGACGAAATGTTTGAAAGAAACGTGGTCACATGGACTGCCATGATTGCAGGATATGCTCAACATGGGTATGCTGAAGAAGCCCTATTGTTGTTTTCCAATATGCTAAGGGTTGGAATTAAGGCTAATCAGTATACTTTTGCAAGTGTTCTGCGGGCTTGTGCGTGATCATGGGCTCTGGAACAGGGAAAACAGATACACAGTAGCATCCTTAAGACAAGATTTCGGTCGTATTTATTTGTGGAAAGTGCTCTTGTTGATATGCACTCGAAATGCGGAAGTATAGAGTATGCACGCCGAGTGTTTGAAAAAATGTTTCAACGGGACGTGGTTTCATGGAATGTAATGGTTGCAGGTTATGTTGTGCAACGGGATGCTGACAAAGCCTGGAGACTTTTTTGTCTAATGCAGCAGGCAGGAATGAAGCCTGATCAATTTACTTTCGGCAGCATACTACGAGCGTGTAGCAGCTCAGCAGCCTTGGAAAAGGGTAGCCAGGTTCATGCTTGCGTTATCAGGATGGGTTTTCAATCATATTCTGTTGTGGGAGGGGCACTTGTTGATATGTATGCCAAGTGTGGCACTATGGACGATGCACGTGTTATATTTGAATTGATGTCCCCAAAAGATGTGATCGCTTGCACGGCTATGATTACTGGTTATGCTCAACAACACAGTCATGATGAAGAGGCATTATCAATCTATTATGAAACGTGGCATGCTGGTATAAAACCAGACCATGTTATGTTTTCTAGTGTTCTCAGTGCATGTGATGGCCTTGCAGCCCTGGAGCAGGGCAGGAAAATCCATGCTCACATTTTTAAAGTTGAATCTGAGTCGTATATTGTTTTGGGGAACGCTCTTGTTGATATGTTGCAAAATCCGGGAGGATAGAAGATGCACGGCATCTCTTTGACACAATGCATGAAAGAAATGTGGTTTCATGGACTACCATGATTACAGGATATGGCAAGCATGGTCATGGAAAGGTGGGCATAAAGCCTAACGATGTTACCTTTTTGGCTGTTCTGTCTGCCTGCGGCCATGCAGGCTTAGTGGATGAAGCATGGCAATATTTTAATTCCATGATTCAAGATCACCATATTACTCCGAGAGCAGAGCACTATGTCTGTTTGGTTGACCTTCTTGGACGAGCTGGGAGCCTAGATGATGCACATAAATTAATCAAAGAGAAAATGCCTTTTGAGCCCAATGCTTCAATTTGGGGTGCCTTGCTTGGTGCCTGCAGAATCCATGGCAATGTTGAGCTAGGCAAATTAGCAGTTGAACACCTGTTTGAGCTAGGCCCCCAAACTCTGGTAATTATGTGATGTTAGCCAGCATCTATGCGGCATCTGGCAGGTGGGCAGATGAAGTAAAGGTTAGAAAAATGATGAGGACAGAGGAATAAAGAAAGAAACTGGCTGCAGTTGGATTGGAATCAAGAAGAGTGTATATACTTTTGTCGCGGGGGATAGATCACACCCTCAATCTGAGGGGATTTATGCAATGATAGATAACTTGACTAGTCAGATGAAGGAAATAGGGTATGTACCAGACAAACTTTGTGCTGCGGATAGATCACACCCTCAATCTGAGGGGATTTATACAATGATAGATAACTTGACTAGTCAGATCAAGGAAATAGGGTATGTACCAGACACAAACTTTGTGCTGCATAACATAGAGGAAGAGTTGAAGGAATATATTCTTTGCCATCACAGTGAAAAGCTGGCCATTGCTTTCGGGCTTATTAGCACACCCCAAGGGACACCTGTACGAGTTGTAAAAAACCTTCGTGTCTGTGGTGACTGTCACACTGCCACCAAATTCATCTCCAAGATTGTTCAGAGGGAAATTGTAGTTAGGGTCAGGCGTTCGAACTTGGCTAACTGCTGAATTAGCTTCAGAATGTGAGGAACATCTTCTTTGTTTCTATTGTCCTTCACTGTGCCAAGTGAGGTAGTCAAACATTTAAAAAATTAAACCAAATAAAAAACTTTAAAACAGTAAGTGCATATGATGAATTTTGAACCACCTTCCATACAGGAACACAAACTAAGCATATAAATGAAAGAGTATTGTTGAAGCAAACCAAGTTCACCATGCTAAGATATTCAAAATTCAAGTATTAACAAGATGTGTAGAAATTGAAAACTGCTATTTAACATGACAGAAAAGGCTTAGAAAATTTTCCTCGTTTTTTGCAAGAGGTTTTTAACCCAGGTATGATACATAAAAGCTTGCCATAAATGTTCCAAGTTACATGTAAGAAGTGAACATTCTTGTATATCAACTGAAAGTAGAGGCAATCCAAAGAGTAATTATAGATAAACCAACCTGTATAACCTTTCTGTAGATTTTATCTTATTCGTGCAATCCAATCAGAAGAATAAGAATCAAATTTAGATTGAACAAAGTTATCATTATTTCATTAACAATCTAACAGAGAAATGAAGCAGCGATAATACAGAATCCTCATTTGTTTATAATATTTCCAAAAGATTATATCTACCTTGGAATTTATCGCATTTCTAAGTGATCTACATATTTCTATTAACAAGTTTAATGTAAAAGGGAATAAACTAGTAACTTTCGAAACAATCACAGGAATAATGATTTTGAAAAACAGAAGAAAACACATTTTTTATCATTCCTTGGTAGCAAATGTGTACAACTTCCACCATTTTTATGCTCCATATATCCTCATTATGTTTACATTCTTGACAAAACCTTTAATTTGCATTCACTGTGCTGTGTGATTGGCTTCTGTCTAGTCTATATAGCACCAATTAAATTTGGCTTATTTGCATTCTACAAAATTAGGCCTGCAGCATCTATTCATAGAGCAATCATTTTTAACTAGGCAAGAGTTCAAAGCTTCTAAACCTGACAGCATATGTAAAGAAGAGACTTATAAAATACTACATCATTCAAGCAATGAATTATGAACTGGAGAATAGCTAAAGGCCAATAAATCGTCCAACTAGCAGCATCCATATCAATTTAAAGACTGGATACAACATGGACAGAGAATTTTGAGCTGGTACGAGCTTTTTTGCATTAACCCTGAGAAGATTTCCCTTACCACCAACACCTGCCATGCACAGAGTTTGAATATATTTTTCAAATTAAATTTATAGTTCAAACATATCAAATTTGATTCCCTCAAGTTACAGACTTCTCATCAAGGGAAAAAACAACAATTTGAAAAACAATTTAAATTTTATAGAGACTAATTCAAATTGCAGTTCAGAATACTCTCTCTTTCCATCTTCAGTAGAAGTTTGACACCGAGATACCCAAAATGTTACCCACTATACATTGACAATCACTAGACCAAACAAGTTTTGTAAAAATTACAGAAGCAAAATTGATTCTGCTCCTTAACCTTGCATTGATTGCCAATCCCACTACCTTAGATCAACTTGCCACTTTGCCAACAAAGTTAAGTGGGCAGTTAATGGTAAATCAACAAGGGATGCAATCGTTTGTTGCATAGGGATGGATTCATGGAGTCTTACCCAGATAAGTGGCAGGCTGACAGCATACCTTAACAATCATTAAAGCACACAACTTTTGCAAGAATCACACATCAGCTAAATTGATTCTGTTCCATCAGCTTGTGTCTGCTGCCAATCCCACTACCTCATATCAACTTCCCATCAAAGTTCAATTGGGTACTAAATGGTAAATCAACAACAGATAGGAGCCATTTGTTGCATAGGGACAGAATCATGGATTGTAATTGAACATAATTGTTTGCTCTTGACTAAAATTACAAGTTTCAAAACCATTGGTCATAATAGAACACACAGTATGCACAATATCCTATGTTCCACCAAGTTTCCAGGGCAGCAGAGTGCGTGAGTGGAGAAACACACATGGGGGACATGTGGGAAACCCCAAATTTTAGGGAAATTCATGGGGGACAGGGGGGCATCGGGGCCCCTAACATAGGGATCCCCATATGATAAAATCTCAACAACAGCAATTCAACCCATGAAAATTCATCAATGTACAATCGAGTGGAAATGCTACAATCCAAAATCTGGAAAATTGTTAAGTCCACTGAAATATGAATGGGATATGAAATTTTACTTTCTCCATATGAAGTCCAATGAGATTGGCACCTCTCAAACATCTTGAAATAATTAATATTACCATTAATTACCAAGGTCACAAACTCCTCAAAACTCAATCCCCTATCTTTGTTCTGTCTTATCAGGTCAGGAATCATTTCCCATGTGTTTCCCCTTATCTTTTTTCTGTGGATGGGGGGGTGTAGCTGGGCAAAAGCATCCCCCACACTTGGGAATCATTTCCCTGAGCTTCCCCAAAAGTGGGACATACAGCCCCTGAAGTATGGGAAACACACTAGGGGGCACATCCCCATGGAACACTGACAATATCTAAACCAAACCCACTAACTAATGAATTTAATTAATATCTTCGTCCATCAATCCATTCAAAATTGGATTTTAAAATATAATGCCAAGTTGAATTGTCATCAGCCCCAGCAAATACCAGCCTTTACCATCTTTGTTTGTCATATATCACTTGCCAGTCATTTGACATGTGGGATGATCCTTGAATACTGGGTGTCTACCACTAGTTGCTCTCTTCTATCAATAATGAAATGTAAAACTATGCAAATTGCTGAATTGCAGAGCATCCTCACATAATTGATACGCATACTAGACATGGCCACAAAACTCCTTCCATAGTTCCCCCCTTTAATCACACCCTCAATCTCCTAGTCATTATACAGGTGTGTTGCACAATAATTGTCCTAATCAAATTCAAGCCCAAATACCTATTTCATACTACTCTATGCAATCACTTCAACTCTAATTTATGCCATAGGTGTTCCCAACTGTAACAGTAAAATGATTGAAGTTACTTGCCATCAAAAGCTCACCACACAGGATTTATTGTTTTTCAACATCAATCATGATGCAAGGAGTACCTGAACGGTGGATGGTGATATACCCTCAGGGACTTCATGTACAAAGAGCATGTAAACAAGCTCCTATGATCCACCGATGCAATTAACTGCAATTAGCTTCTTGCAGGAGATAAGTCAAAGGCAACACTATGATAAACAAAGCCCCGGCATTCACACATATAGTTATGGAAATTGTCAAATAGTTTGATTGGTATATGTGAAAGTCACAGTAAATATGGCATGAACATTTTATGTCTACTCCATATACCCATCTTTCCTGCCTTTAAAAAGAAATATAATTTGATGCAATTGTTTTCCCAATCTAAAACAAACTGAATATAATAGAATTCCAGATATTCCCGTGAACAATAGAAGAAAACAAAAAGTTGATTTAGGATTGATAACAAGAACCATATAGCAAAGACAATAGCAAGAATGACAACAAATGAGCTTCCTTCTCGTACCAAATGAGCTTACGTTGAGATCATTTTTACTGAGCATTAGTAATTCTCAAAAGATGAACTTGAATCCTTTTAATGGCAGAAATGTGTAGTGGCCAGTGGATATGCTAAAAAAGGGGTTCTCTTCTCTGCAAAAATTCTCCAATAAAAGAAATAATTGAAATCTTACGGTAATGCTTGCTTACCAAGTTCAAGTTGTGTAGAACTGGAATCATGGGGTAGTTTGATTGGTATATGTGAAAGTCACAGTAAATATAGCATGAACATTTTATGTCTACTCCATATACCCATCTTTCCTGCCTTCAAAAAGAAATATAATTTGATGCAATTGTTTTCCCAATCTAAAACAAACTGAATATAATAGAATTCCATATATTCCCATGAACAATAGAAGAAAACAAAAAGTTGGTTTAGGATTGATAACAAGAACCTTAAAGCAAAGAAAATAGCAAGAATGACAACAAATGAGCTTCCTTCTCATACTAAATGAGCTTATGCTGAGATCATTTTTACTGAGCATTAGTAATCCTCAAAAGATGAGCTTGAATCCTTTTAATGGCAGAAATGTGTAGTGGCCAGTGGATATGCTAAAAAAGGGGTTCTCTTCTCTGCAACAATTCTCCAATAAAAGAAATAATTGAAATCTTACGGTAATGCCTGCTTACCAAGTTCAAGCTGTGTAGAACTGGAATCATGGGGTAGTTTGATTGGTATATGTGAAAGTCACAGTAAATATAGCATGAACATTTTATGTCTACTCCATATACCCATCTTTCCTGCCTTTAAAAAGAAATATAATTTGATGCAATTGTTTTCCCAATCTAAACCAAACTGAATATAATAGAATTCCAGATATTCCCATGAACAATAGAAGAAAACAAAAAGTTGATTTAGGATTGATAACAAGAACCATAAAGCAAAGACAATAGCAAGAATGACAACAAATGAGCTTCCTTCTCGTACCAAATGAGCTTATGCTGAGATCATTTTTACTGAGCATTAGTAATCCTCAAAAGATGAGCTTGAATCCTTTTAATGGTAGAAATGTGTAGTGGCTAGTGGATATGCTAAAAAAGGGGTTCTCTTATGGCAGAATATAAAAAAAGATGAAAAAAGCTCATTAAATATACCTTCTGTGGAATTCTAGAACCTAAAACTCTGTTTCAAATAATTGAACCCCATCGATATTTTTAAATGCTGTCAAATTTTATAAATTTTGTTAAGGGAAATGAGCAAGGACAAAAATTCTTGGAACATTTATAAAGTGTAATGTAACATGGGATTTTGTAGCTCCTAGAAAATGCCTAAACCATTTCAACTATCAGGGGTAGGTGGGTATAGGAATACTATCATTACTATATGCATCGCAGAGCCATTTGATCAACAACGGAAATATGGTGAGGGGAGCAGATTTCAAAGAATGAATTAGTGTTTTCATTGGCATGTTCAAGGAACATAGATGGAATAGAGTGGACACTTGCAAGGATCTTCCTTATTAGCTTAAGTTGGTTAATTAATAATTTAAAAGGGTTACCATTGGAATGATAAGTACAGTGATTGCAACGGATTTGCTTCACTGACATAAAAAGGAAGATACCAAAAATGGAGTGGAGTTGAACATCAAAAGTTTGGAATATAACAAATTGCTAGCAAGAAATTCACTGCAATGGATTTCATTATATTCAATTTATTACAAAATGCTAGAACTGTTTCCTCAAGACTGTGGAAACTGCCACAGTATTGAATAATACTTCCCTCGTGCTTCTAGAGCATCATTTCATGTAATGATGCTTATACAAAAGGTAAATTAATCTATCACAGCTTTATCACTTGTTGTACAATTGGAAGTTGGAAAACCATGGACTAGATAAAATACAAATCTTCAACCATGACCATCACTTCCCTAATGCATTTTACAACAAAAAATATTTGTATAGATAAACATTGTGTTCTTGGAAAAAGACCACATTGTGTGCTTGGATGAGAATTGCATGCTTGGAAAAAGACCACATTATGTGCTTGGCTGAGAATTTATGTCTTCCACATTGAGGTTCAATGCATGGACAATCCTAGTTGGAAGCAGAACTGTAGAACAACTTGAAAAAAAAGAGCATCCACGTTAAAATTTTGAAAACTAATCAACACCATCATTATCCTAGCAGACCATAAACTATATGTGACCAGGAACATCAACACGCATATATACACGAGCACACAAGATCAAAATAAACACTTTCACCGAACACACAACTAAAAGATAACAACCAACGTTGATTTGGGCAATAGGACAGTTAACACTTTATCACAAGCATAAAAGGACAGAACATCGTTCAGTGAACATCAACAAATCATGAAGAGGGCATGTTCAAAATAACATAACAATCTACTACGCTATCATATACTATTTCATGAAGGCAAAATCAACTTGATGAAGTCATGAAAATCCAACGAGATCTCTGACTAGAGGCAAGGAATCAAAAATCCAACAACAAAAAACGCAATGATAAGGTTCAAACCTCATTGGCCTTTGACCATGACAATGTCCAGGTTGTTTATGGGATTAAAATATTTAAAAAATAAAATAAAAATAAATACATAAGGGTAACAAGAAGCATGAAAAAACAGGGTAATGAGAATAACCTTGTTTCACCTAAAATATTGGAAAACTTAGAAGCAAGAAAGCCTTGATTGTCACCAACAAAGCTAGGATGAAAATAAATTCAACAATAGGTCTATGAATAAATCAATTCCATGGAACAAGAGGCACATAATGAAAAGGTACAAGATTATTCTCATATTCCTGAACATTATTTTGAGTAGTGTGACTTTCCTTTAGACATTCCTATGGAAAAGGATATCATCAAAGCATCAAAATAAGAGGTAACAGAACTGGAAGTTTTAGAGAGACATATCAAAAGAGAGAATGAAATGCTCAAAGAGAAAAACCACAAGATTCTGAAAAGGATGTATCACTGGTAGCATAAAAATTCCAAACTCAAGAAATATAGGAGGGAACTACACTTAAAGATCAAAATTATGAACGAAAATATACTAGTGAGGAAGCCTAGATGGTTTGTTGCCTTGAAAAATAAGGGCACCCAAAACAACATGGACATTGTCATCTAACCATCTGAAACCATACTCTAAATCAGGAAGTATACAAAAAAATTTGCAATTTTGTCAAATTGCATGAGGACATGCACTAAATTAAGTATGGGGAATGATGGGCCCCAAATTAGTAACATTTTGTCATTTTTCTACATTAGTCTGATCTCTTTTACCTTGTAGAAACCCTCATAATAATCTTTCCTACATCATTTTGTCATATTCCACATGAATTTTTCCATATGACTAAAGAAGGTTCTACAAAGGTAATAATTCTGTTATTCTACGTTTTATATGTTTTTCTTTGTTCCCCAAAACAATATACGACTCAGATTCAACTTTAAAAATGTGAGCATGGATTTGTCTGCCCTGCTCCAGGGCTGCAAGGCCAGCACATGCACGGAGAACGCTAGAAAACATAACATGGTCTGGTTTAATACCAGCACGCCACGTTTCATAATAGATTGATAATGCCTCTTCATCATGACCGTGTTGTTGAGCATAACTAGTAATCATCACCGTGCAAGCGATCACATCTTTTGGGGACATCAATTCAAATATAACGCGTGCATTGTCCATGTTGCCACACTTGGCATACATATCAACAAGTGCCCCTCCCACAACAGAATATGATTGAAAACCCATCCTAATAACGCAAGCATGAACCTGACTACCCTTTTCCAAGACTGCTAGGCTGCTACACGCTCGTAGTATGCTGCCGAAAGTAAATTGATCAGGCTTCATTCCTGCCTGTTGCATTAGAGAGAAGAGTCTCCAGGCTTTGTCAGCATCCCCTTGCACAACATAACCTGCAACCATTGCATTCCATGAAACCACGTCTCGTTGAAACATTTTGTCAAACACTCGGTGTGCATCCTCTATACTTCCGCATTTCGAGTGCATGCCTGCAGAACACTTGCAAAAGTATACTGATTAGTCTTAATTCCAACCCTTAGCATATTGGAAAACAAAAATAGGGCTTCTTCAGCATACCCATGTTGAGCATATCCTGCAATCATGGCAGTCCATGTGACCACGTTTCTTTCAAACATTTCGTCAAACACTTGGCGTGCATAAACAAGACTGCCACATTTAGCATACAAGATAATAAGTTTGGTTTTCAAATTTATATCTGGTTTAAACCCATCTTTGATCATATATTCATGAACTAGCCTGCCCTCGACTACTGCTTTCATGTCAATACACGTCTGCAATAGAGAATTATAAACAGCGAGGTCTAGCTTAATTCCCTGTTGATCCATGACATGTAAAAAACCCATTGCCTCATTCAATTTTCCTTGCTCACAGAATGTTTTAATATCTCTACTTGCTTCACAGAATCCATTTTTGCCGGGTGACTTTCATTGGCATTTTGAGTTGGTATTGACGGTGGTGTGACTTCATTGCCCAAAGTAAAAGCAACAGTCGTAAATAACAAGTTACTCTGATAATGGAGACAATGCAGGATATTACGGCTATAGCAAAGTCTATGTTTTTTGTAATATCTCCATCCTTGTGCTAGTAATGGTATGAAATTCCTTGCCATGCCATTGGCTAATAGTTTAGCTTCACTTCATGTACAAAGAGATATTTGCGTCCTTCAAATGTTGTGAGGTGATCACTGATGGCACATATTTCCCTTACAAAAGTTGAACATGATACACTTTGCAGTATTATGGACTGTCACAAACTCACCCTAGAAGCTGTACTCATGTAGCCCAAAATGAATGTCTGGCCTTGAGGATGGTTGAGCAAGTTTTCTTCTCTGAGAAAATTCAAATGCAAATGAGCGAAATGGGAATTGGTTTGGGGCAAATTCGAATTGCCATACCCGCGCTCAGAATTATGTCAGACGAATTAATGTTCCACGGTGGTGGGTGGAACGTTGGCGAAGCTCGTGAAAGGTGGCTGAGGGCAGAGAATTTCCAGTGGTCGGAGCCGGACGTTTTTCCGGGCAGTGACAGAAACTGGGCAATTCCTCCGCCTTGTTAGACTACTCCCCACAGAACATCTGAAGATGTACAAGATTATGATGACAATCTATCAACCGTTTGGCTCCTCCACAAACCAAAATACGACTCCCCTGCGGTAGATCGACCACTACTTTGGTCACGGCTAAACTCTCCCTTCCTGAACCGAGACGTTTTATACAGAGCGAGACAAGGGCTTATAGGAACGGGGACTCCCAGGAATCATCCCAACCACTCAAGTAACTAGCCCCTGGGTCCCACTGAGTTTTTAGACCATTAAACCCCTGAACACTCCCTTGATATGGACAAGCATGCATTGAGAAGGCTCCAGACGCTCCCACAACATGGGTATGCATGCGTCCAGGGACCTTTCTGCCCAGTGTTGTGCCTGCGTCTCCGGGATTTGAGCTGCTTTTTCAGGCCAAGAGGCCAAGTCACTGCCCATAACTCAATAACACTTTCAGAATTCATGAATTACACGACCACGAGAAATATAAATAAAAAGCTAACTCCAGGACTAGTCATGACCATCCCCAACCAGGATTGACATTCTGTCAAACACTTGGAAACAATGCAATCTACAGTAAATGAATACAAGACATAGCATAAATAACGGATAACTCATGTGGAGCTTGACAAGAATGATCACTACCCTCTTCCCTTACTGTTTTGACATCAATTAGGTCTTGTATCCATTATCCTTTCAGCTATGACAATAACCAGTCATATAACCATGCTTATAACTAGCATTAAACCATGAAAATAACAATGAGATAACAACCACCAAAGCCACATAGTAACAAGTATAAAGGCAAGAGAAGTTAGCTTTTATTAAACATTTGCAAAGTCGATCAGATTTGGGACTTCCATGTACCACCCTACCATAGACATGGTTGAACCAAATCTTTCTTTCAGCCAATCACCCCTTATGCCATATTCCAAGCATGAATGTGGGATCTTATGGATAAACCAATCCAAAAACAACCAAGGAAATCCAGAGGTTAAAACACATCCACCCTCACCAAACCATGATCTCACCAAAATCGGCACCGAGATCACAAAACCAAACCGAGCTAGGAATGCCTCTGTACTCCATCACTATCATTGAGGAATTTTTCGTCTCCTTGTCTCTCGAGCTTTACCACAATCCACATCAAATCACTAGGCCCTAAACTGAGACATCAGTCTCTCAGGCTTTACCGCAATCCACATCAAATCACAAGGCCCTAAACCAAGACTCCATCCCGCAATCCACATCAAATCACTAGGCCCTAAACCGAGACTCCACCCTCAAGATTTACTGTGTATCCCGCCAAAATTGATCAAGGTATTCCTAGACCTTTGGGATTTTCCTGAGACCACCTCCACCCCGGATTCTGAAACCATCTAACAATTTCACAACTCAAAACCAAGAAAACAATCCCATCACACCATGTCTATTCAGAAAAAGGCAAGGCAAGGCCACTATTATAACCTGACAAAACCATGTCACCGACAGTAAGAGAACCATATACCAACATGCAAATCCATGCATGTCAAAACTAGCTAGGAAATCACACATGCAATATGTTACTTGCAAGTATTCTTGCTGAATTTGCTTGATCATGTTCTTCCTTGCTTGATCTTTTGCTTTCCTGCCTTTCCTTTACTTGTTTTTCCTTCCTTGCTCCAAAGCTATAGTGCTCCAAGAAAACTCTAAGTGTCCAAGAGTGTGAGAGAGAGAGAGAATAATGAGAGAGCTCCAAAACTGAAGTGACAAAAGGATACACTGTCACCTTCCATTATTTTCCTTCAATTTCTCAGGAAGCCTTTTTTATCAATGAGGCCTCTCTTTTCTTCATTTTCCATTATTTTCCATCAATTTCCTCCTCACATGAAACCTATGACCTTTCACCTTACTTTTCTCCTAATTTCCATTTTTTTCATAAATAAATATGCAAAAAATGTCATTTTTGCTTTCCAAAGCCTTAGCCATTTCCTTTGACAATTTCCTTAGACATAAACATATCCATTGATGCCCAGTAGGATATCTTTTCCCAACATTCAACTTGGAAGAAGTGTCCCTTAACTGTGGTCTTAATTTTCCTTTATTAACTTTTATTACATGCACTCTTAACCAGGGGTTGTTACAGACCCCTCCCCCTTGGGGAACACTGTCCTCGATGTTAAACCACACCAAGACTTCAACAAAACTGCTGAAAAGCAAACATATTGCCCATGGAGCTTTATAACTCAGCTTGTTGCAATATTTACAATGAAATACCTACTCAAAAGAAAAACATCATGACAACATAACAAGATAACAACCATACTGCTTATTGAAGCTTTATAACTTATCTCATGGCGGTATTTACATCCATATATACATGTAAATATACAAAACATCAACAAAATATATGCCAAACATCATACCAAAATTGCTTTGCCTCCACCGCAAACAAAGAAAGATACATGGCCCACATTTGATCTGCCATCTCCCATGTAGCTTTTTCCAGCCCAAAGTGCTTCCAATGCATTTTAACTTGCTTTATGGCTATGTTCCTAAGCATGAGATGCTTTCACTGCAATATGCACTCAGGCTCCGATTGGAATTCTCCTTCTTGATCCACCTGCAATACAAACCAATCAATAACATGATCAACATCCCTTATATACCTCCTAAGTAATGAAACATGGAAAACATCACATAATTCCATTGTTGGAGGCAATGCAAGTCAATAGGCCATTGGTCCAATCCTCTCAAGGATCTCGCAATACCATGGTGCCAACTTGGCACATGATCCAACCATCAAAGAGCTCTTCTTGGGCTTGATGCACAAATACACACGCTCCCCAACCTGAAACTCCTTGGACGCCTTGTGTTGGTCTGCATAGCTCTTCTGTCTATCGTGTGTTGCCTTTAGATTCTTCTTTATAACCTGCATTTCCTGTTCCATGTCTTCCAACATATCTAGTCCAATAAGTACCTTGTTCACTGGATCACTCCAATTGATGGGAATATTATAACTCTGCCCATATAGTGCCTCGAAATGACTCATCCTCATTGACTTCTGATAACCATTGTTGTATGCAAACTCAACCAATGGAAGATACTCCTCCCAAATTCTCTGCTAGTGCATCATGTACATCCTTAGCATATCCTCCAAGATCCTGTTGACCCTCTATGTCTGTCCGTTTGTCTATGGATGATAAGTTGTACCGAAGACCAACTCTGTACCCAAACCTACAAATAGTTCCTTCCAAAACTTGGAAGTGAACTTCGCATCCTTGTCTGACACGATCTTCATCAGAACACCATGTAATCTCACAATCTTCCTGATGAAAACATATGCCACCTCACTAGCTAAATATGTAATCTTTACTAGAATGAAGTGAGCTACCTTTCCCAACCTGTTGACCATGACCATAATAGAATCATGTTGTCTCACTGTCATTGGAAGACCTGTAATGAAATCCATGGAAATGACCTCCCATTTCCATTCCAGAATCGGAATAGCATGTATTAGACCACACGGATACTTACATTCTACCTTTACCTGCTGACAATCCAAACATCTAGCCATGAACTCTCCCACTTCCTTCTTCAGATTCGGCCAATAGTAGAATTTCTTTACCATTGTCAATGTCTTTTGATATCATGGATGACCCGAATATGGCTTCATGTGAAACTCCCTCAAGATAAGCTTCTTGAGCTCACTGCAATTCGACACATAGATATTGTCCTTGAATCTCACCAAATCATCTGCCGTGAGACGATAGTCTGCATCCTTATCACCTGTACCTGTACCTATACATGTACTTGTATCTGAACTTGTACATGTATCTATACTTGTACTCTGTTATAACCTGTGCATAATCTCCATATATTTTTCATCTCACTCTCCTGCTTGCAAGATCCTTTCCTATAACTATGTCAAATAAGAGCTCATAGATGGTATATGATTCACTAGTACCTTCTTGCTAAGAGCATATGCAACCCAGTTCTCCTTTCCCTTAATGTATCTAATATCGAGGTCAAATCCGCTAAGGGTAGCCAACCATCTAGCTTTCCTAACATCTATATTTCACTGGTCAAACAAGTATCTCAACCCATTATGATCGCTCATCAACACAAATTTCCTACCAAGAAGATAATGCCTCCACATCTTCAAGGTGTGAATAATTGCTACCAACTCAAGATCATGAGTCATGTAGTTCTGCTCATGCTCATTCAACTTCTTGGACTCATAGCACACCACCTATCCATCCTGCAAAAGGAATCCACCAAATCCTCTTTTACATGCATTTGTACATACTACAAACTCTTTATTTGAATCTGCAATCTCAAGGACTGGAGAATTGGTCAACAACTACTTCAGTTGCCCGAAACTAGATGCAGATTCCTCTGTCCATTCAAACTTCTTACCTTTCCTCTATAAGAATGTCATAGGATATGCAATGCATGAGAGGTTCTTGATGAACATCCTATAGTAACCTGTGAATCCCATGAATGATCTCACCTCATCCACATTCTTAGAGTTGCCCACTCCATGATGGCCCTTATCTTTTCTGGATCTATTGTTATTCCCTCCTTGGAAACAATGTGTCCCAAGTAATGCAACTCTGTCTGAGAGAAGTTGTACTTGCTAAGCTTGGCATACCACTGATTCTTTCTTAATAATCTCAACATTGTTGCTAAATGCTCGGCATGCTCTTCTTCTTTCTTGGAGTATATCAATATGTCATCAATGAATATAATAACAAACTTATCCAAATAAGGACCCAATACACTATTCATCAAACACATAAATGTGGTTGGGGAATTAGTCAAACCGAATGGAACTACAACAAACTCATAATTCTCATACCTAGTCTTAAACACAATCTTGTAGATATCCTCTTTCCTAATGCATACCCGATGGTATCTGGATCTCAAGTTGATCTTAGAGAACATTGTTTCTCCCTTCCATTGATCAAACAAATCATCAATCCTCATCAATGGGTACCTGTTCTTGATCGTTACCTTGTTTAGCTGCCTGTAATCAATGTGCAATCTAAGAGTGCCATATTTCTTCTTTACGAACAACACTGGTGCACCCCGAGGTGATACACTTGGCCTAATTTATCCCTTGTCAATGTTGTGAAGATAAATCCCCTCTGGACAGAGGCGATCTCTCTAGCCCAATGAGTGGGTCTAGCAACAAACTGAACAAACTAATGCAGACTTTCCTAGCTTTTGTTTAAAAATTCAGAGAGAGAGAGAGAGAGAGAGAGAAAGCTACCTTGCTCTGATGCTAATTGATCAATCCTTTGGTGATGGCTTTGATCTCCTAGCTTCTAGGCTCGCTCCTTGCTTGTTCTTTACGTCCGAGTACTTGCAAAAGAGATCAAAGGAAAATACAAGATACGAGAGCATCCATAGTATATATCAAACATAAACTACTTGATAGATCAAGGAGCATCAAGCTAAATGCATAAATATTTAGACATTTATGGAAAGTGAACATTAGATGTATATATTAATGAATCAAAATGGGAAGCATATAACCATTGCATTGATGTCGAAACCTCCTTTTGTTGGATGTCTAAGTCCAAGCCAAAACTCTTCAAGCACTCCTTCTCCAAGTTAGATGGGCAACATTTAGGCATAATCTCAACATAGGAATGCAGGCAATCAATGACCAACAATTTGGGGATGGAGAGGATTTGATTTATAGGATGGGAGAGAGAGTTAGGAATCCACAAAAGAGGGAAGGAGGTCCACATCTCAAGGGGAAGGCCCTTAAAGGTAGGATCAAGAGCTCTAAATGGGAGATCTTGACCATATCTCTACCCAACCACATCCAGCTCGTTGTTTCTTGAAGTTTCCAGCATACGAAGCTTCTCCTCCATTTTGAGAACACCTGTGAGGAGAGGTTCAACGCAAGTTTTCATATCAAAACCTGCACTAGCAGCACTAGGTCAAAGAACTGCAACTTTCCATCAGCACGGGGAGGCAATGGAGCAAAGAGTGTTGGTCTTGAAATTTAGGGTTTCATTCGACCTTCTCCAGAATTGCCTCAAGACAATTTTTCTTCCATTCTTCAGGGATGTTTTAGTATGTGTTTCATGATGAATACACTTCACAATTTGTCAACATTTTGGCACTTCGGGATGTGGAACAGGAAGTGAACAGAAGGTGTGACAAAATATTGTGTAATAGATGCCCCCTAAAGCATGAAGGCAGAATAAAGAGTGATGGGTGAAATCTTTACAAGTGAAGGCAAGCACTGGAAAAACATCATCAATATACCTGCAAATCAAGCATATACATATACATATCTGACATCTCTGATATAAATATGCCTAATGATACATGAATAGACATCTAATAATACATGAATCCACGACATGGGCACAACCATCCAAATAGAAGGGATCATGTGCATGGATCCACGGTATGGACACAACCATCCAAATAGAAAGGATCATATATATGGACCCACGGTATGGTCGTAACCATCCATATAATCATGTGTACAATCATAAATAACTCACAACTCCACGCAACCTAGATTTTATCAGATGGAATCCAGGGTCTTGAGCTCTATCCCAATCTGATCAATGTACAAATTCTAGCATGCAAATAGATGTGTCGAAGTCAAACATGATATAAAACCACCTGATTACCGGTCAATGATGTAAACCGTTAACAGGCACGAGAGAAACCACTAATAATGATAATGGCTCTCAAGGTAAAATCAACACAATCCACGAGTGTGAATAATGAAGTTGAAGTCGAACACCCAAAGAATCACTCGATCGAAGGCCAATGATGTAAACTTGTCGTTAAACGTGAAGAACTTGCCATTGAGGCATGTAAGATCCAAGGTACTTGAAAGGATTTTCTATATCATCTTCCTAGATATTGAGTTGAAGTTGATAGGAAATAATCCATCGAAGGAGGGCCATAATGTATCCCACATCATCGACAAAAAACAAAGGATATAGTAGAGTAGGTAAGTTTGATTCAAGATTGTGGTAGAAAAGTCAGATATTGTATAAGCGGTAAAACTGCAGATATGGCTTCTCTTGAACATATCGGCGACATGACTCCGGAGTTTGGAAGCATTTGACTCAACATGGGATCAGAGGTCATGATGACGAAGCAGTATAATCAGATGAGAGGCAAAATGGATTTCCCAAACCTAGGAAGGCAAGTAATGAAGTGAGGATATCCCAAACCCGACATGAGCAACATATAAGTGTCATGTTCAAGAGCAACATGTTGCCTTTACACAAGAGATGTTCGCTTTCATTTTTCCCCACTATTTCTAGTGAGTATCCCATTATTTTTTATCACAAGCTTGAATGGGATAACATATGCTTGCCATATAAGTTCATCCTTTGGATGAATCCATCCTAGTAAGTTTAACGAGACCTAGGAAGGAGAAACTCAATTTCGTCATGATGACAAGTCCTGTTTCATTTAAGTTTTATGAGTCCAACGAAGGTGAAAATCGACATCTTTTTCGTGTTTAGAGAGTTTTAAAAAGAGACGAAAAAGAAAACTCCAAAGGTCCCTTTTTCGTAAATCGTCTCTTGAATCTGAAAAGGTAGAAAACGATATCCAAGAGAACCTCTTAGTCATGTTCGACTAAGGTATTCCTTTTTCATAAATTAGTCTATCTCAGTCTGGAAAAGGGTTAAACTTATACTGAGTAGACATAATTTCATTTACTTTAACGAGTTCGAAACGACAAGTAATCGACGATATTTTCATGTTTCTTGAGTAAGAAAAGAGCTTAAAGATGACTCCAGGGGGTCACTTTTTCATTTATTTTTTACAAGTTCGAAAAAAGTGATAAAATAAAACTCGTTGAATCAGTCATAATTAATCACCATCACCATGTTCTATGACCTATCGCTGCACAAGTGAAATGTACATTACTAATTTTGAGGAAAAACATTAAAATACAACTGAAAAATGCCCCAATTTGGTAAAAATGTCATTTAAAAACTTATAAAAGTTAAAGAAGGTAAATCATTTTCACCATTTTAATGTTTCGCAAATCAGAGAGCATTTTACCCTATTTTACCTCGATCTTTAGGTGGAGATTACAATCAATCTCGGACACAATTCGTTGAGTCGTTCTCTACAGGTAAGAGATGTATCCCTTCCCTTCAATTTGGTTGTATTTTTATGCATTTTCATCCATAGACTAGACTATATGGATGGTTTAGCAAAAATTCATGTCGAGGGCGACCAACACGGGTTTTACCCATCAAACCCGCGTTTTTCACCCTGTGGCCAACTGTGGTGCAGCGTGCTAGAAGCACAAAAAAAACTATGGATAGTCACGTTGGCACAAAGTTGCGATTTTTTTTTTTAATCCTCCAAGTTTAATGATTTATTTCTGGATTTGCTTCCATATAAACTCATGAAATTTTGTTTGATGGATGTTTTACAAGTTAATAAACCAAAAATGGTGATCGAATGGAAAGAAAGAGGACACGAAGTCGAAGATCATCAAGCAGCCTAAGACCCAAATTGCATTGCTTCCCTTTGAAACTGTGGGTTGTTGAAATTCTTCTAGATTCCTAGGATTAGGAACCAGGTAGAGCTATTGCAGTATTTGATTAGTTGGTGGGATGTGTATGGCCAACTATTCATGATCGGGGACCAAGAACTCGAAATAGATTTCGCAGACATTTATTTCATTACTGGTTTGTCTAGAAAGGGAAAACAAATTCAATTGTTTGGTTCTCGCACTAGAAGGGAGAGCACATATATGTTGATTGCGAGACACTGTCCAGGAACTTGAAAGACTCAAAGTGGGAAGATAGATATAAATACTCAGAGTCGCCAATTTTTTCACCAGACAATCCCTTCTATGGATAGAAGTGATCCCTCTAGCCCAATGTGTGGGTCTAGTAACAACCGTGACAAAACAAGCAAACTTCCATAACCTAAATCAGAATGATAAATGAGAAAGGGAGATGGCCTACCTCTCTCCTATGCACTCGATCTTTGATGATGATCCTGATCCCTTAGCCCTTAGGCTCGCTTCTCGTTATTCCTTGCATCCAAATACCTGCAGGATAGATCAAAAGATAACAACAAGAGAGATCATAGCATATGCATTCCAATATAAGTTATACAATAGATCAAGGAGTATTGTAATAAGAAAATAATCATAGACAAGCTCGTGAGAAGTAAAACATGCTTTGTATTAATGATTAAATCAAATAGGGAAGCATACAACTGGTGCCTTGATGTTGAAGGTCTCCTTCAGGATGGTTCCAAGTCCAAGCCAAAATTAACAAGCTTTCCTTTCCTCTCTCACCGAAATGGCAGCGTCTAAGCACAATTGAGCATAAGAATGGCAACCAGCAATGACCAACCCATTAAGGAAAGTGAAGAATAGATCTTATAGTGAGGGAGAGGGAGTTAGAGATCCACCAAATGGGTAAGAAGGTCCTTATCCCAAAGGTAAGATCCATAAAGGTAGGATCAAGGCCTCTAAATGGGAGTACTCAACCATATCTTCATCAAACAACTACCATCTCACCGTTCTCGAGGCTTCTAGTAAGAGAAGCTTTTGATCTATTTTTGGAGAAACTACTTGAAGAGGACCAGTGTGGATTTTCCTATCAAAATTCGCCCTGCCAACGCTAGTCATTAGTTAGACAAATGGTTACCAACATAGATTTTCCTACTAAAAGTAGTGTTGGCCTGCAAATTAGGGTTTTCATAAGTTTTTCCAGAATTCCTTCAAGACATTAGTTCTTCATCTCTTCAGGGATGTATTAAACATATAATTCATGGTTAATGAGTTTACATAGCTTTTTTCGCTTTATGACATTTGTGACGACATTGGCACAAAGGACGACACTTTGGGTACAGAGTTGGGAATGTGACAAAATATTGTGTAACAGTCAAGCATCTCCTTTAACTGAAATTTTAACTCTACTAGTTCTAGGGTACTCATCTTGTAAGGTGCCTTTGATGTTGGTGATGCCCCCGGAACCAAATCAATAGAGAAATCTACTTCCTTGTGAGGAGGTAACTCTGGAACCTCTGTAGGAAATACATCCTGAAACTGCTGTAGAACTGGGTACCTCTTGAATATTTTTTCTTCCTCAACATCTTTACTCTTGTCACTAGATATATGCACTGCAAACATCACACAACCTTTTCTACAACTACACTTATCCTGAATAGCAGTTGATGAGCCTCGGTATTGCAACAAGAATGCTGCAGCTCCCAAGGCTACCAACTTTAATTATCAACCCAGGGTTCGTACAAATTTAAGAGGTATCGATACTATATGTGCATCATACAATGTGTCCTTCTTTTAATTTCATGATGTAATGGAGTGAATGTAAGGAAATCAAATCCTAGACTAATTTCATAAATGGAAATTTTACTTTGGAAAAGAAATTAATCCTATGCAAGAACAACAAATTGTAATTGAAATCCTAAGAGCATGAATTCAAAAAAATAGGCCTAATCTACATTGTAAAAAGGCATGTCCTAATTGATGTTTATTCTTCCTCAAACATTGATTTAAATCCTAAGGGTCATGATTCAACCTTAAGGGACCAAAACTAATCTTTTTGAGCAAATCTGGGCAAGTATATACATGCTGGAAGAGTACTACAGGAAAGTGCAGGATGTTACAAATTTACTACAAGAAGTTATAATTCATCAAATGACCAAGAAAAACAAATCCAAATTGGATGGGAAAATTTTTGTTATTGACTACGATGTATTTGGTCTCCATTCCAAGTGGAATCACTAGAAAAGACCTCTGTTAACCCATGCTAAAAAATAGCAAAAAATTACTAGTTTAAAATTTAGAAATTCGAGAACTAGTGAATTAGTAAATCTATCAAATGCCTAACCCAATCAAGTGAAAATGCAATGAGGTAAATTTTGTTATTAAATAGATTCTTTTTCTCATTTAATGTAAGTGGAATCAACTCAATTGAAGCTCATTAGCATGTTCTTAAAAATAACAAAAATTTACTGTTATTTGTCACAAGGGACTTCGATAAATCTAGATTTGGGAATAAGCAAACTAATCCAAATAGCTCAATGATTATTATGACCTTCCATAGTTGTTCCAATGATGAAATGATGCTTGTGATCCTGCAAAAGAAATTGCTTCAACCATTTAACTCAATCTTACAACAAGAAATCATCAATACTAAATGCAGAAATAGGAAAAAACAAGAACAAAATATGCATGTGAATAAGAAGTGAAAGGAAGAAAAGTAAATGATACAAAAGGGCAATGAGGCTCCTAGGATGGCCAAGCCGAAGGAAACTCAGATTCCTATGAAGGAGACTAAGATTTAGAAGCTGAACATGGCACTAATCTGCATTATTTCCATCAATACAATTACATCCCTGCAAGAAATGAAAGTGGAGCTGCAAAAATACAAGTTCTCTCCATAAGAAGACTAATAAAAACCACCCCCTAGAGGTAAATTCGACTTGGTACTTATGCAAAATGATTAGAAAGAAATCCCCATCAAAGGAGGAAGCTTTCCCCATCAAAATCCCTTAATTAATGGATCTGGTTCCCAATACTAGGAATCTGCATTAAATGACAAGGAACACATTCCTAGATTTTCTCAATCATTGGAGCTCGAGAATCTGTGCAATTATTTCAGAATATCTTCTTGATTTATTATTTAATATTGATCCTCTTGTAGTAGGGAGAAAGTCCCTAAATTATCTCCTCCTCCAAATCTTCATAATCTGCCCAATATTCTCACAATATTCCACAAAAAAAAAAATTAGGCACAAATATGCAATTATCCATAAACCTTCCTAATGAACATATTAAAGTTAAAATACATTATCTAATGCAAAAAGAGAGGTTTAATGTGTTGAAGGATGGTCAGATGGGCCTTAATTTATGTCTAATTTGGAGGCCCATCATACACCCCTGCTGAAAGTGTTTCTCATCCTCTAAGCAACTTAGTGACCTCATTGTGCCTCATTCATGGCCTTGGTGGCCTCCCTGATTTGTACATTCCTGCCTTTTTCCCCTTATGCAAGATGGGTTCTTGAATATTTTTCAGTTTGGCAAGGTCTTCCACATCCTTTTCCAACCTCCCGCTACCTTTTTCCACCATTTGAACACCTATGAAACCTTCAAAACACCTTTAGATGAGAACTAAGACATCCTGTAGTAAGTCCTGTAGTAACTATAGGAAACATTGTAGAAATTCCTGTAGTAACTACAGGAAACCCTGTAGCAGCTTGCTGAAACCTATTTTGAGCTGAAATGATAGTTTGAGCTGAGGGCAGGCCCTCAACTTGAATTCCATGCTTTTCTCTCCTTTCTATAACATCTTTTAGGCCTTGAACAAAAGCTAGAAAGAGATTAGAGACCTCTTGAAAGCTCTTTTCATCACTGCAGTTTGAGTTCTATTTTGATGGTGAATGCCTTCTTGCCTTTTGTTGCCTTCTTCTTCGCTTTTGTGGTCTAGATGATTGCCTAATGGCCTTGGAGTTCTCTGTTTTGATTAGGTCTCTCTTAGACACTGCCATTTTGGTCTTTAGCATAATTTTTTCCTTTCTTCCTTCTTGTAGCAACATTTTGCCTTCCTATAGCAGTCATTCTTTCTCTTTCAGGGTCTTCTAACTGTATGGGAGTGATGAGAAATAATGTAGAGGGTTTGGAGGATGATGCTAGGGCTCAGAGGGAGTAGTGTAGGTTTGTGAAAATGGAGAGGATGTGCTTTGTGTGTTTTTTTTCAAGAAATTTTCAGGGTGAGACAGAGTGTAGGGTTTGTTCTTGAAAAATATTATTTTTTTCTTATGAAATGGGATGGATGAATGATGGATAGATAGTGGATATGAAGTGGATGGAGGGCTTGGAGTGTTGTGGTGACTTGGCCTTTTCACAAATTTCTTCTTTTAATTGTTGTCCCCATTCCTCGAAATCATCATCCTTCCTAATTTGGCTTTTCCACATTGCATGAGTGAAGGAGTGAGCTGCAATTAACTAGTTGAAGGTGGTCAAGATTGCTCACCCATCTTTCCTTATAAAACCTCATCTCTCATGCATTAACAACAAATTTATAACTATAATATGCTCAAGAGAAGAGGTCAAGAATATTGCATACCTGTACCTACCTGATGGTTGTTGGAGAGGCATGGATGTTGCTACTGAGTTGATGATCGATCCATGGTACTCTCAAGGTGATAATTTCCTTTGTTTGCTTCTCCACAGGTCTTCATAGCTTGGTGATTCTAAAAATATGTCTTCCAGTTACTGTGAGAAGATATCTTAGTCAAATCCGGCCTTCTTGGAGTGTTGGGTTGGGCCATGGGTGATGTTCACCTTCCCCACACTTTTCAAAACTGTCATACCCCTTACCAGAACTTCATTTCACTTTCCCTACCTTCCTATAGACTTTAGATAGTTTCCTGTAGAAAACCAGGACATCCTATAGTAATTACAAGAAACCATGTAGCAACCTGTTTAAACCCATATCTCCCAAATGGTACACTGGATTGACCTGAAATTTTCTGAGCATGTTTCCATCATCCTTATGCACCTCCCCATAAAAAAAATTGGCCAGTGGATGCACGAATCTATAGAAAAATTAAAATGGTTGTAGGTGATGGAGGTCGATTTCTCGAAAACTGTGTATTGGAATTCGCTGAAATGGATTCATTGTGTTACCATCATCCATATGCATCTCCCCATGAAACAACTTTGCAAATGGATGCACGAATATCGAGAAAATTAAAAAATGGTTGTAGGTGATGGAGGTCAATTTCTCGAGAACTATGCACCAGAATTTGTGTAAATTACTTGGGC